>CM069154.1:15617484-16817484 GCA_035221665.1 Okamejei kenojei | reverse complement strand
GCCCAACCTCACCCTACAGTTCGGCCCCTCAAGTCATGGCAACATGCTCCTAAAGCTTATCTGCACTCTTTTGATCTTAATAACAATCCTTTAACAATAGGGTGACCAGAGCTGAACACAATACTTCAATGTGACCTGAACTAACACGTGTACAATTGCAACATAACATCCCAAATTATATATTCAATATGTGTAAGGAGGAATTGCAGAGTTTGAAGAAGGGTCTCGACTCCAAACGTCACCCATTCCTTCTCTCCAGAGAGGCTGCCTGTCCCACTGAGTTACTTCCGTTTTTTGTGTCTGTTTTCTATATTCAATACATTCAAACATCGACGGAGGAAAGACCCGCAGGAGCCTGGAGCTTACCCGGATCGGAAGACGCTTCAGTAGATCGAGCGCTGCGGCGGACCAGACTTTGGACGTTGGGAATAGCGCCAAAAATGACGGCATCTGCATGTTCAAATATGCAAAAAGGGATTTTACTGTGCACTCGTACATGAGAAATAAAAAAACAATGAAAATGGTTCTTCCAGCTGCCTTGTAATTTCATTTAGGTTTTAGTTAGTTGTGAATTGTAAGGGGCCCATATAAAACTTCTCAACAGTATTTTTTTCACTTTTCTCATTCATGATAATGACACAACACTGAGTAGATGGAGCAATCGAATGCCGGTTGGTGTACATAGCGTAACACCATGGTGTTACGAAATGCACAGTCGATTTATCTATGCCCCATATGAACAGGAGCATAGAGTAAATTTTAACAGGTAAATGTTTAAATTATGATTTAATTGTTATTCCTTTGGTTACAATCGAAATATTAGAAAAAAAAATGGTTAATGGATTTCCAGAAAAGAGAAAGATTCAATAGCTCACCAAGAAATTAATATATATGGTACCAAGCAGTGTATTTCAAAAAATAACTATATAATGTTCTATGCCAATATTATATGTTTACTCAATAAATATAATAAGATTTTGAAACGCCTTGAAAGGATGGATATCTAGTCATTCTTCAATGTGAGCTGCTGGGACGTAGAAATGTAACTTAATTCTTACACGCATATCCAACCGCAGAGTAGTTCGCTTGTGGCGTTAGATATTCCTGTCAACCATCAAGATAACTGCCGTACAAGGTCTTAATCCCGTAGTGTGCAGGTACACGGAAACTAAAAACAGCGGATTGTCAAATGACATATTCCATCACTGCATCTCCATTTCTACCCACATAGATAGATTTCTAGCAACTTGACGTTAAGCGGATTCTCAAATGACATATTCAGGCACTGCATCTCCATTTCGACCTGCATAAATAGTTTTTTCGCGACTCGACGTTAATGCGGATTATAAAAAAATACGGGTCAATATTCGGAGTGTCCTCTGAGTATTACTTTGGAACCACGACGATGGAGTATGCAGGAAATATAATAGGCAATGCATGTAAAACAATATCCCACTGATAGAGAGTGATGGGTAAAAACATGCAGCAAATGGGTCGCAGTGAAGCTCGCGCTTTGCGTTTTCTATCAGTATGCAAAAATATAGCATGAAAACAATGCAGCACTCTCTCAACATTGGCATTCATTGTTTAAACATCGGCTGTTTGTGCATGTTATTCATAGCAGGCAAATTCCATTTCCAATCGAATCAGAGCAGAACTACATCTGCAGCTATACACACATATCACGTTTTTTTCAGATATACAAAAACTTAAATTCGGTTTTGAAGAAGCAGGTCAGTGGAAGTATTTCATTTCATTTTCCCAAGGTAGATAAGTATTCGCATTGGTTTCTGCTTCGTTCCATTCAGTGTTTGATATGTGTCATATCTTCTATCTTTTTTTGGAATCAGAACATGATTAAATCGGCAATCTCGTTTGAAAACAATGGAATATTTATGTATGTATGTATTTATTTATGTATGTATACATTATACTTATGGGCGCCTTTCAAAGACTCTCATGGACGCCTTACAAAATTTAATAAGCAGATTACAAAACATAGAAGCAGAATATGCCTTTATTTTTACATTCCAATGTAACCAGATTGCACCCATTGTTCGCTCCTTCTCCGTAATACTTTAACTTTTACGGATATCCAAGGTATCTAAACAATTGTGATTTTGACCAAAGCAATTCACCGATATATAATGTACAACCTATCTGTCTCTTTTATATCATTCCGCGTATTCAAAATATACGGATGAGCCACATCAGTGGTATTTGACGAACAGCTTTCTTAACCAGGGGGTTACACAAAAAGCTGGAGAAACTCAGCGGGTGCAGCAGCATCTAAGAGGCGAAGGAGATAGGCGACGTTTCGGGTCGAGACCCTTCTTCAGACTGGTCAGGGATCAGGGAAACGAGAGATATAGACAGTGATGTGGAGAGATAAAGAACAATGAATGAAAGATATGCAAAAAAGTATCGATGATAAAGGGAACAAGCCATTGTAAGCTGTTTGTAGTGTGCAAATGAGAAGCTAGTGCGACTAGGGTGGGGGAGGGAGATAGAGATAGAGGGAAAGCCAGTGCCCGAGGGCTGAGGGAGAGGTGCGAAGGGGAGGAGACAGCAAGGGTTAACAGAATTGAGAAAATTCAATGTTCAAGCCCAAAGGATACAGACTCCCCAAGCGGAATATGAGGCGCTGTTCCTCCAACTTGCGGTGTTGCTCACTCTGGCCGTGGAGGAGGCCCAGGACCGAGAGGTCGGATACGGAATGGGAGGGGGAGTTGAAGTGCTGAGCCACCGGGAGGTCGGGTTGGTTTTTGCGGACCGAGCGGAGGTGTTCGGCGAAACGATCGCCAAGCCTCCGCTTGGTCTCACCGATATAGATCATCTGGCATCTGGAGCAGCGGATGCAGTAGATGAGGTTGGAGGAGGTGCAGGTGAACCTTTATCGGACCTGGAAGGACTGCTTGGGTCCCTGAAAGGAGTGGAGGGGGGAGGTGAAGGGACAAGTGTTGCATTTCTTACGGTAGCAAGGGAAAGTGCCTGGGGAAGGGGTAGAGCGGGAGGGGAGGGAAGAATTGACAAGGGAGTTGCGGAGGGAGCGGTCTTTGCGGAAGGCAGACAGGGGGGAGAGGGGAAGATTTGGCGGGTGGAGGGGTCACGTTGGAGGTGGCGAAACTGGCGGAGGACTATGTGTTGTATTTGCCGGCTGGTGGGGTGAAAGGTGAGGACCAGGGGGACTCTGGCCTGTTTGCGAGTGGGGGAATGGGGAGAGAGGGCAGTATTGCGGGGTATGGAGGAGACCCTGGTGCGAGCCTCATCAATAGTGGGGGAGGGGAATCCCCGTTCTCTGAAGAATGAGGCCATTTGTGATGACCTGGTGTGGAACACCTCATCCTGGGAGCAGATGCGGCGTAGACGAAGGAATTGGGAATAGGGGATGGAGTCCTTACAGGAAGCAGGGTGCGAGGAAGAGTAGTCCAGGTAGCTGTGGGAGTCAGTGGGTTTGTAGTGGATGTCGGTCAGGAGTGTATCACCTGCAATAGAGATGGTGAGGTCAAGGAATGGTAGGGAAATGTCGGAAATGGTCCAAGTGTAGTTTAGTGCCGGATGGAAGTTGGTGGTGAAATGAATGAAGTCAGTCAGTTGTGTGTGGGTGCAGGAGGTGACACCAAAGCAGTCGTCGGTGTGAATCTATCGCTATCTCCCTCCCCCACCCTAGTCGCACTAGCTTCTCATTTTCACACTACAAACAGCTTACAATGGCTTGTTCCCTTTATCATCGATACTTTTTTGCATATCTTTCATTCATTGTTCTTTATCTCTCCACATCACTGTCTATATCTCTCGTTTCCCTGATCCCTGACCAGTCTGAAGAAGGGTCTCGACCCGAAACGTCGCCTATCTCCTTCGCCTCTTAGATGCTGCTGCACCCGCTGAGTTTCTCCAGCTTTTTGTGTTACCCTCGATTCTCCAGCATCTGCAGTTTCTTCGTTAACAGCTT
Organism: Okamejei kenojei; assembly: GCA_035221665.1. NCBI lineage: Eukaryota > Metazoa > Chordata > Chondrichthyes > Rajiformes > Rajidae > Okamejei > Okamejei kenojei. Next base: position 16,813,532 of record CM069154.1, on the reverse strand, counting down.
TCTTAACCATACCGTATTTAAGACATCAAATACTTTGCTGAACTGCCGTCACCATTTGTGACAATTGGGAAACACTATCGTATTCAACGCTATCTGTGCAACAAACACGGGTGTGTGCCAGACAACCTTCGAGCAGCACACGTTGTCCCCTTGTTTGTTGCCCAGACGTTTAGTGCATTTGCTACTCATATATCCTATACCCTTAAGTCTAAAGAATGGTCTCGACCCGAAGCGTCACCCATTGCTTCTCTCTACAGATGCTGCCTGTCCCGCTGAGTTGCTCCTGCATGTTGTTTCATTGCGAAGACGGGATTGTTTGGACGTGCGTGCGGACTGCTTCATTCCTGCCTCTGAGGCACATTATTAAGTCTTGCCAAGTACATTTCCACCAATTCATTAATAATAGTCGCCATCATTCTTACATAGACTGTCGTAGGCTAACTGATCTATGGTTCATTTTATTTTTACAAAGTAAGCAAACTCTCTGAATTATCGTATCGGCAAATGGGTTGCTGAAACTTTCTAAACTATCAAAGTATTTCAAGATATTGTATCCCTATTCTAATTTTCTTACATTCGATATGAATACCTTTATTGATATTAGATCATTTATTTTCAGAAACCAAATTAAACGCAAGGAATAAAGGTAACAGAGTATATTCAAGCTCTTTGACTAAATATTGTGATTCTGAATTCAGTGACACGGTCCAGCACAGTGAGCATAATAGTATCCAGCTTCGACCAACTATTCACGGCCTTCCACATGTAACTATATCAATATAACCCTAAGTATTTATCACGTAACAACTAAAATACAGTTTCGCGATTTACATTCATCGCTCTCATTATAAGCCAATAAAATATTGTTAACACGTCCCTCACAAAGAACCTGTTCAATTTTCTAAACCTAATTACACATGGTTTGTCATCCATTCTGTTTGCCTTACAAACGAACATATCAGTTTTTCAACTATCAAGGTATTTCATCCTTTTTTCCCCGTATGCATTTATGTTTCGAGAAGAGACTCGGTGTCTCTGGATAATTGTTTCACGAGATAAAACCTCACATATTTTTCCATATTGATATAACACGATTTCTACTTTTCACTTCTGATACTTTTGAAAAATATAAAAGTGGATAAGTCTCCAGGTTTTGACAGGATATTCCCTAGGACATTGAGGGAAGATAGTGTAGAAATAGAAGGGGCTATGGCAGAAATATTTCAAATGTCATTAGAAACGGGAATGGTGCCGGATGATTGGCGTACTGCGCATGTTGTTCCATTGTTTAAAAATGGTTCTAAGAGTAAACCGAGCAATTATAGACCAGTTAGTTTGACGTCAGTGGTGTGCAAATTAATGGAAAGGATATTTAGAGATAATATATATAATCATCTGGATAAACAGGGTCTGGTTAGGAACAGTCAACATGGATTTATGCCTGGAAGGTCATGTTTGGCTAATCTTCTTGAATTTTTTGAAGCAGTTACTAGGGATATTGATGAGGGTAAAGCGGTGGATGTTGGCTATATGGATTTCAGTAAGGCCTTTGACAAGTTTCCACATGGAAGGTTGGTTAAGAAGGTTCAATTGTTAGGTATTAATAGTGAAGTAGCAAAATTGATTCAACAGTGGCTGAATGGGAGGTACCAGAGAGCAATGGTGGATAACTGTTTGTCAGGTTAGAGGCCGGTGACTAGTGGTGTGCCTCAGGGATCTGTGTTCGGTCCACTGTTGTTTGTCATATACATCAATTATCTGGATGATGGTGTGGTAAATTTGATTTGTAAGTGTGCAGATGATACTAAGATAGGTGGTGTTGTGGATAATGAAGTAGACTTTCAAAGTCTACAGAGAGATTTAGGCTATTTGGAAGAGTGGGCTGAAAGATGGCAGATGGAGTTTAATGCTGATAAGTGTGAGGTGCTACATCTTGGCAGGACAAATCAAAAAAAGACGTACATGGTAAATGGTAGCGAATTGAGGAATGCAGTTGACCAGCGGGATCTGGGAATAACTGTGCATTGTTCCCTAAAGGTGGAATCTCATGGAGATAGGGTGGTAACGAAAGCTTTTGGTGTGCTAGCCTTTATTAAATCAGAGCATTGAGTATATAAGTTGGGATGTAATGATAAAATTGTACAAGACATTGGTGAGGCCAATTCTGGACTATGGTGTACACTTTTGGTCGCCAAATTATAGGAAAGATGTCAACAAAAAAGAGAGAGTACAGAGGAGATTTGCGAGAATGTTGCCTGTGTTCAGCACCTAAGTTACAGAGAAAGGTTGAACAAGTTAGGCCTTTATTCTTTGGAGCGCAGAAGATTAAGTGGGGACTTGATAGAGGTCTTTAAAATCATGAGATGGGTAGACAGAGTTGAAGTGGATAAGCTTTTTCCATTGAGAGTAGGGAAGATTCAAACAAGAGGATATGATTTGATAATTAAGGAACAAATGTTTAGGGGTAACATGAGGGGGTACACTGAGAGTGGTAGCTGTGTGGAATTAGGTTCCAGTGGGACTGGTGGAGGCAGGTTCGATGTTATCATTTAAAAATAAATTGGACAGGTATATGGACGGGAAAGGAATGGAGGGTTATGGTCTTAGTGCAGGTACATGGGACTAGGTGAGAGTAAGTGTTGGTTGGCACGGACAAGAAGGGCCGAGATGGCCTGTTCCCATGCAGTAATTGTTATATGGTTCATATGGTTATATGGTTCTATCGCAATATACTTGGCAAAACTCGTAGTATTGGATAAAAGTGCAAATTATCTTGCAATGCTTTTCCTTTATATGGCATATGCTTTACAATTCAGTGCCGCCAAATAAAAGCTAACGTTTGATTCTATTTTTGATAGCCACGCTGCACGCTTTCACTTTACGACAGCCATAGTTAAAACGTGAGAGTGTTCATTGTGAAAATCTAACTGAAATCACGACAATTCTACTTCTTCCACAGCCCTACCACCATACTAAAGATTGCATACGTATTAGCTCTCCGGATGAGAAATCGGCAAACTATTCAAGTTTCCGTGGCAATCTTGGAGGTTATTTGGCTGTAGATGCAAATAACTCGCCAATTCAAGATTCACCTACCCTCGCACCCCCCCCCCCCCCCCCCCCCCCCCCCCCCCCCCCCCTTTCAGGCCAAACCATCACATAAATGGAATTGCTTCATAATACCCTTGTATATATGATCTCTTTTTGTATTTGTTCGAAGCAAAATATATGTTCTCAATGTACCTTCCGAAGCGCAGTGTGCTCATATTCCCTTGCGATAGGAATTAACTCGACGGGTATTCTTCTGATTTCTGAATCTATGCGTAGGTAAATGTTAGAAAAAAAACTTTGTGTAGCACGTAAATCTTGATAATGTTCATCTTTTATTATCCTTAGCAACGTATTACTAATTTTTCCTTGGCTTGTAGAAAACAGTTTTTTTTTTGTTTTATATTTCGCGTGCTTTGCAATCAGAATCTCTTTATCCTATTCAGTGCCAGTCATCCGCATGCTACTCTAAACCCTCACTGTCTTCCTCTGCTGTAATTTGCATATTAGAAATATTGCAATAACAAGGAACTGCTGATGCTGGTTTACCAAGGGAAGGCACAAAATGCTGGAGAAACTGCGGGAAATAGGAGAGGTAACGTTCCCGATCTGAGCATGGGTCCCGCCCCGAAATGTCACCAAGTATTATGCACAGTATGGCACAAACAGAAAAACTAGGTTCATGGACATTTGTAGAAGAATGGCGCAGCAAATATTGCTGCTGTGGCACATTTCCAAGGACACGAGTTCAATTTTCTCCCAGCGGATAGAATTTGAAAAGTTTCATTCATCTTCCCATGACATCGTGTGTTTCCCGTGTGCTCAAGCAACAGGGTATATCAAAGATATTTCCGGCTCTCTTTCTTTTTCCGATACGTTTATCGTTAGCGTATTTGAAAGACGGAATCATTTTGGGGGTTTGTTGTGGAGTGAGACATAATACGTTGATTCGGAGCGTTTAAGGGATAGTTAGGAAATCTTTGAGACAGACATAATTTTGATTGAGCGATTGACCTCCCAACATGCCATAATTTAAATGCTAAAATATGAGTTCCATGGAATACTACTTTTGATCTGATGTTTTAAATGATAACAAATCACTTTATACGTAGTAAACTGCTTTGTTTTCGCTCCCTCGTACTTATCATTAGCGTAATCACGAAGCCATTATTTTCCCGTTATATTGCCTTTAGAATACGCCCAAGACGTTGAGGAAAGATAGCCACTATCGTCAAAATACGCCAGGATACATAGTATAGATATAGGACGGACGTTTTCGGTGCTCAGGACATGGAGCAGCAGGTTCAAGATGGCAGTGAGCAGTAGGGCGTCCACTCAATGCCGAAACCTTTGGAATTATTAGTGACAGACGGCGATGGTGGCCACATTGCCCAATATGTTTAATCATAACATATGTAAATGTTTCCACACAAAATACATCGTTAACTGGGGTGGGAATTACAAAATCTTGTACGGATGGAGGAGCAGCGAAGATTTTAGTGAATATACTAACACGAACTAAGCTCCCAAGCACTAATCCCTGTTCCCACTTTCTACGAATCCGAGTATAGACATCTTAACAATCGTAACATCGCAACGTCGTAACATCTGATATTTCCAATTCATTTTTGAAATATCAGATGGTATTTGCATTATTTTCCCTATCACGCAAATGTATGATGAGTGTCATTAATTACGTAGAACAGAACATTTGACAGTTTCTACTTGGATGGTAATATATAGTCATCGTTGCATTCCTAAGCAACTCCATCGAAACCATGCTGCAGCAAAATTATAACATAGAATAGTAAGATTAAATGAGAACTTACCAGTTCGAAGTTTGATCTGTATTTTATGAGGAGTTACGATGAGGGATTACGTGAAGAACCCGTCCAGCACGCTTGCGCGACATTTTTCAAAACAGCGGTGTGGATTTACAGAAAAAACACAACGATTGAAATAAATATAGTAAAGAAAAAATAAGAACTAAATTACCAGTTGATCTGTATAATAGACGGTGGGAGCGGAGGGCACGTAATCCCTCATCGTAACTCCTCATAAAATACAGATCAATCTTCCAACTGGGAAGTTCTCATTTAATCTTACTATTTTATTTCCAAGTCACGTGAATGACTACGTGAAGACTTCAAAGCTCTGTGAATCCGAATCGTGTACCAGCTCATGCTTCACTCACTGTCTGAAGACCTTAGAGGGCGGAAGTATGTTATCACAATCAACAATAACCTGTTTGTGAACAAAAAAGGTGCATTAATGACAACAATAAACAGAGAGATCACCGGGCTTAAATTAAACATTATCTGCAATCTCTACTATTCTGTCTGCAAATGTAGCAGGATCCACCAGCGGCTTATTATAAAACCTTTGGAAAGTTATTTCTGAGGACCATCCTGATCTTGCCAGAATATGGTCCATAGGCACGTTCATTTGCCTAGCCGCCGACGTAGATGCAGCCCTGGTGGAGTGAGATTTGAAAACATTAGTATTGACTGCCGCGGACTTAAGCACCTGCTTGAGCCACCTCGAAATGGTTTGGCTCGTCACCTGACCATGCGGCTTCTTGTGGCTTATCCATAAGGCATTTTATCTCCCTCTTAAGTTGTATGTTGTGTCTATGTAATTGGCGAGATGGGTCTTGGCACACAGCCGTGGGTCATATGAATATGCCCGGAACTCCATGACTGGAGGCGTGGTACGTGGCCTAGTTTGTTTGACCAGTCCCTGAAAATGAAATGTGAAGCAGTCCAATGACTCTGTCATGCTGTCCAGCCTCAGAGGGTGGAGGGACTGTACCCTTTGAACTGACACTAGTGTCATGGGCAAGACGGATTTCAGAGTAAGTTGTTCCAGCGTGCGTGCCCTGGGTGGTGGCCATCCCCTAAGGTACGTCAGCACAATGCAGACATCCCAGATCTGTGTGTACCTAGGTCTGGGGGAATTAGTGTTAAAAATGCCCCTCATGATTTTGACCACTAGTGGATGGGATCCCAAAGCCAGTTGTCCTGCTGCTGGAACCAAATAAGCTGACAACGCACTCCTGGCTGTATTGATGGCGCTGCAGCTGAGTCCTTCCCGATGTAATCCAACCAGGAACTCCACAATACTGGTGGCTGTAGCTGTAGTGTAGGTAGTTCCTGATTTGGAGCAATACCATTCCCATTTCCTTATGTTGGTCAGGTATTGTCTCCTGGTGGACTCCCGGTGGGACGCCGTCATCATGTTGATGGCGTCCTCAGACAGTCCCAGGCCCTGCAATCTGCAAGTCAGGAGATTGACTCTGTCATGGCCCGGGTGACTAGTGCCTGACACTGGGTGGAATAATACTTCTGGACTGCTGGGGAATTCCAACGGTGTTTCGACAGCCATGTCGAGGGCCACTGGGAACCAATGCTGTGTAGGCCAGTCAGGTATTACCAAGATTCCTGTAGCGGAATCCAATTGAATCTTGCGTAATACCCGACTGATGAGGCAGAAGGGAGGGAAAGCATAACGCTGCATTTCCCCCCAATGCATTCACGCTGCATTTCCCCCCAATGCAGCGTGAATGCATCAACTGCTGCTGCCTCAAGGTCTGGTTCCCAAGCGACATACGTTGTTACCTGGTGATTCAGCCTGGATGCAAATAGATCGATATCTGGTGTGCCATATTGCTTTATAATTTCATCAAACACTTTGGGATTTGACATCCATTTGATGTTATCGTAAAATTTGCGTGACCTGATGTCTGCCACTGTATTTTGCTTACCTGGTAGGTACGTTGCTGATAACCAAATATGTCTTTCGACACACCATTGCCAGATTAGGTTGACCAAATTGTCACACGATATCGACTTTACAACACCCATGTGGTTGATATAAACCACCACCGTGGTATTATCTAATTGCAGCCGGATATGTGCATGATGCACATTGGATGACTTTAACCTATTAGCCGTTAATCATATTAACCTTTATTAGATGCTTTTAACCATACAACGCACCCAACATTTCTAAGTAGTTGATAGCCCGTGTCTGTAGGCAAGATGATTCAGAGTTAGTCCATCTGCCCCCTGTGCTGGATTGCATGTTAGTTGCTCCCCAGCTGAAAGCACTGGCATCATTCGGCAGAGTTACAATAATGCGAACAGTGTCAATCGTAAATCCAAGATAGTTCATGGTAGTGGACGGTGTTAAATTGGATCTGAAGAAGGGTCTCGACCCGAAACGTCGCCTAATTTCTTCGCTCCTTAGATGCTGCTGCACCCGCTGAGTTTCTCCAGCTTTATGTGTACCCTTAAATTGGATTTATCTGGACGTATGACAACTTCCAAAGTTTCATCCCGATTAACGTTAAGAATTTACGTTGCTCCTTATGTATGGGTACTGAGTAGTAGGCATCTTTTAAATCAATGCCCTCCAGAAACCATTAGTCTGGCTGTTTCAAAAGTTTCCATCTTGAAATGTATATACTTAACAGACCCGTTTAAAGTAGTTAAGTCAATGATGATGCGACATCCACCATCTTTCTTAGTTATAGTGAAAATATTAGATACAAATTCCAAAGGTTCATGTTTAGTTCTTTCAATGACACCTTTTGCTAGTAGCCTCATCAGTTCAGCTTGACCATCTTGTTTCTCTTTGACTGAGAGGGTGAATACCCTTTGGCGAATGCTGAACTGGCGGCATGTTTTCATGATCAAAGTCAATTTTATAGCCATGAATGCTGCTGAGTATATACTTGTCATTAGTGGTGGATTCCAATGCATCCAAAAACAAGTGCAACCTCCCCCCTGTAAGTATAGAGCCCCTACTGCTCATATGTTGAGAGGAACCAGACCTACCTACCTCCATGGTTACTGGTGCTTCTTCTGCCTCTTTGCTGGACGATGAGGTGTCTGCTGGGCTGTATAGGGCTGCTGTTGATGTTGATGTTGATGTTGATGTTGATGGGGATGGCACATTTTCCATGGGGTCCGCTCTGGGCCTTGGCCTAAAAAAGGCTTATGGGGAATGGGTGCGGACCCCGAGCTTTCACCAGTCCCATATGGTGGTCGACGACTGGTGGACGCCGTGGGATACTGCCACCTGGGTTTGTTAGGTCTGCTCAGTCCCAAACCTGCTCTCAAGAGTCCAAAGGTCTTGAATTCTTCCTCTGGGTCTTTCACCTTTTTCGAAAGGTACTTTCCAAAGAGCAGAATTGGAGGTTCTGAAACCGATGTTTTGCAAAGTCCCGCAAACTTTGGGTTGAGGGCAGGCTTGATGATTTCCTTCCGTAAATTGTTTATCTCATATTGAGTGGTGCACAGCAGAGCTAATGTATCTTGCTGATTTGTGGATATGTCCACACCATCAATGGGCCGAGCATATGATATGATTCCTGTAATCAGGTGTTTAAGGATTTTCTGGAGCTTCAACTCCAGGTTCCTGATGTTCTGCCCTAAATGTCCCCAAATTTGGCTGTTTACAGCTCGTACATTCAATGATGTACAATTATCTGGGGCTGTATATAGTTCAAGAGCCTCATTGACCACCCGTTCTTGTAGGGGTTTTGAGGACAGGTGGTCAATGCTGGCTGCAAGTTTCGGCTCTAAAGGCCGACCCGCTGGTGGAATGGCCACGTAGCGGTTGAGCACACCCAGCAGCTCTTCCTGATCATGTACACCCTGCGTACTCCGGACATCTTCAGCCAGCAACCCCTCTTCTTCACCAGCCCAGACTTGGTCGCCAATGCTGCCTTCGAAAGACGGTGAAGCAATGGTCAGTGCCGTAATGGGCACTGCGGGAGTGCCTGTGCTCCCTAGGCGAGTCTGCTGCTGCTCTCTTAACAGGTCTCGCTGGAGCAATTGCTCCACAAGCCATTCCATTCGGCTTAGGCGGCTGCCTGTGCCGCTCTCGAGCGGTGTGGCAACTTCATCCGAATCGTCGGATACTACCGCCGGGTTCTGGCTGCAGGTACCTCCAGCCGCTGCTCAGGCTGCATTAGCGGTGCTGGGCTCGGCTCGGTAGTTATTCTTCTTGCCTCTTCTTCTTGCCTCTTGCCCCCCTCCAAAGAACATTCCTCAATGGAAGACTAACGGGGGCGAGCTGCAGATTTCTTCCCTCTGTTCTTGCTCATTCTTCCTGGAACACAAGTAGACCACAGAGAAAAATACACACGGCCACGGTAAAACGTACCTGTCCGCCCGACATTTCAATTTGTAGCGGGAGCGCCTTGAACTCCCGTTCGTCGCGGGTGCACTGCATGTCGCGCATGCGTGATGGACGGGGTCTTCACGTAGTCAGTCACATGACTCCGAAATAAAATTATGATTTATTCCGATAAAGTCACCAAAGCAGAAACATCGCTGCTACTTGGTAGAAAATAATTTGTTAGATTGGTTTTATGAGTTATATTTCGGAGTTATTATTTTATTTCCTATAAGGCGGATCTCTTTCAATTCTCTCCGTGGGCGCACATTGAGGTGTTTGTACTGCAACTCACCCTGAGGGAAGCAGTCGCGATGGTTTGTGGATAGTTAAACTGCTAACTTCTGAGAGGGGGAAACATGGAGAATATGTTATTTTAGATGTATTTCTATATGCATTTTGGGGGGCAATAAATATTACGAGTGCTGGATATTGGTGACTTGACAAGATCTCTATATTTTTCATGTCAGAATTCAACAATCTCAATAAAGACTATACAGATATGGGTGAGGACAATGTCGCTGTAATTACGCAGAGAAGGAAAGAGTCGTTTACGAACTATACTAAAATTCAAGTAACAATTATTCAATTTGAATATAAAGAAATCTAGTTCTATCTGTGGTAAATAGTATTATAATGTAATCATTTGAGAGTATTCCATTTGTTTTGGAATTGACGGAACGACTGCCATTTTTAGATAATAATGTTTAAAACGGGACACCAAACAGTTCAGACGATAAAAAATACATTTCAGCCTAAATTGTCCCTGCTGAACAGGATGCCAAATTAAAATAATCTCTTCTCCATTCACGTGATCCACATCCCACCAATCCCTGTATATCAATGTGGCTACATAAAAGCCTCTGAATGTCACCGTGGTATCCGCTTCCACCACGACACCACGTACACACCGCTATCTGTGTAAAAATAAACGTCCCCGCACATCTACTTTAATCTTTGTCCTTCTCACTTTAAAGCTATGCCCTTTGATATAGGCACGTTGGGAAAATAATTCTGACTGTCCACCATCTTATAGTTGTATACAATCTGCACACTTCCGAAACCTTCCAGATTCGTCTTGTAATATGGGAACTAGAACTCCACCATTAACATCAAGCCGCAACATAAATTCCGGACTTTTTTACTCAACATCACGATCGTGGCAGACAAGCAGACCAATCGTGTTATTCACCGCTCTAGCTATTTATTTTGCCACTTTCAAGGAACTATCTACATCAATTGTGTTAACGGTCTTGCCATTAAGTGTAACTATTCACGTTACATATGACGAGCTCGGATGCAACAACATCTGCCATTTCTCGCCAATTTCTGCAACATATTTTTCATCCGCGGTATATTCTGGCAGCTTTCATCACAGTTCGCAAATCCATCAATTGGGTATTATCTGCACGGTGTACTAACCAACCCAACGGCATTTACGTCCAAGTCGTTTATATATGCCACAAATAGAAGAGGTTACCACACAAATCATTGCAGAATTTACTTGGTCATAAACCTCCCCCGAAATAATATTCTTCCACCACAACCCACTGCATTCCATACGTAAAACATTACTAAATCCCAACGATCAAGTCCCCGTGAATCTCATGCATCTTAACCTTCCCTATTCCCCTACCAAGAAGACTGTATCAAATGCTGCACTAAAATCCACGTGGACAATATCCACTGCCCTACCCTCGACGACCATTTGCGCACCACATGAAAAAATTGCATTCAATTCAATCTCCAGCAACGCTCCTCTTTGGCCTCCCCAATACCCTAGGATAGAACTCATCGGGATCTGGGGTCGATCCATCTTAATGGACACGAGCCATTGCATCACCTGCTCCTTGATTGCAAACTCTTCTGACATTTATATTTCCACGTCGATCTCCCTGTCATCCATCTTCTCGTTAAACAAAAATGCGCAGTACTCGTCTAATTGCGCCCTCACATCCTCTACTTCCAAGCATTGATTTCCTATGTTTCTCCATGAGCGGTACCTCCTTCTCTCTGGCAATCCTTTTACATTTTGTGTACGTATAAAAAGCCATCGGATTTTATTTGATCAGATCCGCCAATGGCACACCCCCCCCCCCCCAACCCCACCCCCATTTGACCGTTCCAATGGCCCATTTGAGTTATTTCTTGCTGGATTTATATCCCACGGCCCTATCTGATGTAATCTTTCTACTCATTATATACGGAAGATTGCATTCCATTCCACTGAAACATACAAAATGTGGCTCATTTAATCCAAGTAAATTGGTGGAGAATAAAAAGCAAGGAACGCCAGTTCACTGATTGCCCGACACGGGAAAACCTGCTACAATCGTGTTGTTAAAGATTATACAGCAGGATACGTGGAAATATGAAAATATTCAGGGATTAATTTCAAGAGAGAGTTAGATTTCGCTTGTGGGGCTAAAGGAATTAAGGGATATGGGGGAAAAGCAGGAACGGTGTATAGATTTTACATGATCAGCCAGAATCATATTGAATGGCTCGAAGGGCTGAATGGCCTACTCTTGCACGTATTTTTCTATGCCTCTATGTTTCTATTGTCGACAAGGCTCTTCAACAAGTAACTCATGATTAAGTAATGGTGAATCAATAAGGATATCAGATTGGTTGGGTGACACAAGGCAAAGAGTGCCAATAAAGGGGGCTCGTTCTGGTTGGCTGCCAGAGACTAGCGGAGTCTCCCAGGGCTCGGTGCTGGGGGGCGCTGCTCTTCGCGTTGTATATTATTGCTTTGGGTGAGGGTAGTGAGGGCTTTGTGGGAACATTTGCGAATGATACAAAAATAGGTGGAGGGGAAGACAGTGCAGACACAGCTGGAATTCTGCAGAGGGACTTGAATTGGTTGAGACAGCGGGCAGATAAGTGGCAGATGGAATATAGTGTGGCAAATAGTGAAGTCATATATTTGGTAGTTCGAATAAAGGCGCAGATCATTTTCTTATTTGGGAGATAATCCAGAATTCATAGGTGCAAATGGACTTACCAGTGCTGGTGCAGGATTTTCAAAAAGTTAATCTGCAAGTCAAAACGGTAGTAAAGAAAGCAAACGCAATGCTAGCATATATTTCTAGAGGCTGGTATACAAAAACAGGAATGCAAAGCTGAGGATCTACGAGGCGCCAGTCAGGCTGCATGTGGACTACTGTAAGTAATCATGGGCATCGTATCTGAGGAAGGATGTGCTGACTCTGGAGAGCGTCTAGAGGATGTTTATGAATGATGCCAGGAATGAGTAGGTTAACTAACGTATGATGAGCGTTTGACGGCACTAGGCCTGCACTCGCTGGAGATTAGAAGAATGAAGGGGACCTCGTTTAAACGTACAGAATAGTGAAACGCATGGATAGAATGGTTGTTGAGAGGATGTTTCCATTAATTGGAGAGTCTAGGACGAGAGGTCATAGATTCTGAATTAAATTATGTTATTTTAGAAAGGAGTTGAGGATGAATTTCTTTAGTCAGAGTGTGTTGAATCTTTAGAATTCTTTAGAATCTTTGAATCTTTAGAAATAGATAGATGTTTCATTAGTACGGGTGTCAGAGGTTATGAGGAGAAGGCAGGAGAATGGGGTTCGCAGGCAGAGATAGGTCAGTTATGAATGAATGGCGGGGCAGACGATGGGCGGAATAGCCTAGTTCTGCTACTATCATGATTTTATGAATTCAATTTGCTGGGCGCATTTGCATCTAATGTTATTGTCGAAAATGTTGATACCATATTTTCTGAATGACGGGTGCAATTTGCCGCTCATTGATCGGAATGTTGAGTGGAGTTCAGTTAAAATCAAGTCAGCCACAACTCTAGTTATTAACATAGTAGGTTCAAGGAGGAGGGGAGGGGGGGGGGGGCAATTTTGACGAAGGCGGTTAACTTGTCAGCTCAGTCAAGTAGTTAAGGAAACTGGATGCCGACATGAAAATTGGTGGAACTTTCTGCTGATGTGCCGCTTAGCCAATACAATAATACGGTCAGATATTTAGAAATAGCATTAACAGAAAAATGCTGTAACGGGCAGTCGATATTTGAAAAGATTTCATGCGCCTCGAGTCAGCTAAAAGGTAAATGCAAATCAAATGTTTTGGTACAGGCATTGACCACGCACTATCGGATAACGTATTATTATACTTATAGACGGGAGCCTGCGGACGAAAGACACGGGTAAATTGTATATAGCGATTTTTATTTTGTAGAGAGAAACAACCTTACTATGTTTAACAATCAAAATTGTGATTTGAAAAGCGAAATTGTTGCTGAACACGTCCCATTCCCATTCCATTAAGTGTGGAATCATGCATTTTGGTAATAAGAATAATGGCCTAGACTATTTCCCAAATGGGGAGAGACTTCCGAAATCGGAGGTGCAAAGGGACTTGAGAGTGCAGGATATTCATACAGTTAAATTGCAAGTCGAATTGGTAGTATGGAAGGCAAACTCAATGCGCGCATTTAATTTCAAGATGGCTAAATTACAAAAACAGGTTGTAATGCAAAGGCTCTATAAGGTGCTGGTCAGGCCCCATTTGGAGTATTGTGAGCAAGTTTGGGCACCATATGTGAGCAGGTATGTGCTGGCTCTGCAGAGAGTCCAAAGGTATAATAGAATGATACCAAGAATGAGTGAGTTAACATATGATGAGCATTTGACGGTATTAAACCAGTACTCGTTGGGGTTTAGAAGGATGAGGGGGAACCTCGTTGAAACATCAATTTCTGAAAGGCTTGGAAAGAGTGGATGTGGGGAAGATATTTCCGCTAATTGGATAGTCTAGGGGTAGAGATAGTCTCGGGATTAAACGGCTTTGCTTTAAGAAGGGGATGAGGGGTGACTTTCTTTAGTGAGAGGGTAGTAAATCTGCGTAAATCGTTGCCACAGAAGGCTGTGGAGGCCGTCAGTGTTTTTTTTTTAATGGCCGTGATATATTAACACGGGTGTCATGGGTTATGGGGAGAAGGCATGAGAATGTGTTTAGGAGGGAGATATAGAACAGCCATGATTGAATGATGGAGTAGACGTGATGGGCCGAATGGCCTAATTCTGCTGCTGTCAAATATGACCTTATGAACATGCTTTAAAAGGCCACCAGTAATACCAGTGCCAAAACAATATTGTGAAATACGTCAATGGCTACAGTTGGGCAATAAACACACTGAGACCAGGCTGTTCCTGACTTCAGCTTGGCATTCAACACCATCAACCAATCAACATCTCAGATAACTGGTTCTCTGTGCATCCCTTTGTAAACGAAATTGAAGGGAAGATATAGAGGCTTCAGATAAGGTGTAGATGGTGTTTATCAGAATGCTTCTTACATTAAAGGATTTCATCAACAGGGAGAGGCTGGACAGAATAAGATTATTTTAATATCCCGAGACGTATGTGACTAAATTCTTATTTAGGAAATTATCACAACATTTCTGAAAGTCCAAATTCACCACAGTCGCCGTCCCTCTCCCGTCTAATCCAAAAGCTAAATCCTCAAAAATACGTGAGGTGCTTGTTAATTAGCGTCTCCCTTTCACCAATCAAGTTAAATGGTGTTCCGATGCATTTGAGCCACGACGAGATGCTTTGAACTATGACTGGACATATAGTGAGAGTCATTCGAATCGCTGGAAAGATCAGGTCAACATTTCCTCCGCAGTTTCCTTTTACACCTACTTTAGATAACAGCAACTGCCAAGTATGTCGTCAAATAGTTTTGAAGAATTACAACGAATGTGCCTAATTCCGCCCAACTAACTTTGGAAGTCGTGCTTCAGTTTACTGTCGGTTTCTCTCAGAATTCAGCAAATTGAAGACTACATTGGACGATAGAGGTGAGATTGGTTGGTTGGTTGAATTGATTCAAATATTCTCCATGGAACAGGCCATTCGGCCTACTGAGCCCACCGCGTGGGATACTCTCGCAGCCGCTCCCTGCACCCGAGGGGTAATTTACAATAGAAAACTAACCGATGTCCTCAATTCTTTGAGATATTGGAGGAAACTGGACCACCCAGGTGATACCGAAGACGTCACAGGAAGAGAGTACGTAGGCCACACAGAGAGCGCACGATGTCAGGATCTAACCGGGGTACCTGTCGCGTCAAACAGAAATTCCAGTAGCTGCGTCATTGTGCTGCGCCTTTTTAAGTAATAACTGAATCTGCACAAATGATGACCATCTCCAATACTCTTTCCTATATGTGCATGAATCCTATCCATTAGCATTGTTAAGCGATGGGGATGGGAGAGAATATTCTAGATAATTTTCTATGGAAGATTAGATTGGTCATATGGTAAGCAGTTAATGACTCGACTTTTACACAACTTTATTTCTAGAAAATCGTCTTTGACTATCTTATTGACTCGTACAGCATGCAGTACACATCATATTGAGCTCAAACACGGGTTCATATGTGATTCTGCTGCTTCTCTGTTGTCCAAGCACAAGGAGCACGGTTTCCTAATGGCAGGACAATGTTGCCATATATAACGTAGCACAATTCATATTAATGCATTTGCCGACCACTTTTGTAAATGTGATGAGCTGGTAAGGGTTTTGATTGTGTTGCACATTATTTTACTGTCAAAAAATAACAAACTAATAGAGTCATAGAGCATGGAGACATGCCTCATTCCTAACTCGTCCATGGCGACCATATCTCCGCGTTAATGTCCTGTTAAACCTTCCCACATATGGACCTGCGCCAGTGTATTTTAAATGTATATATTACCTGTTTATCTAACTCCGCTGAAAGCTCTTTCCATACTACCAACCCTTAGTGAAAAATTGTCTCTCAGGCTCCGATTACATCGTTTCCCTCATTAAACCTATGGCATCTGTTTCTTGTTTCCTCTACCCCTTGTAAAATAACCTGTGCATTCATCTTATCAATCCCCCTGATAAGTTTATATCACCCCATGGAATAATTTTTTAGCTTGCCGGATCCCTCCCGATATCTCAGGCCCTCGAGTCCTGGTGGCTACTCGAAATTCATTCCTGTAATATTTACAGTTTAATCATATCCTTCCTACAGCAGGGTGACGAACTCTGAATACTAAACTCCAACGAAGGACTCACCAACGTCATACACTGCTGTAACATGACGTATCGAACTCTGTCATGAAGAGATGTGCATGCGCATCTATATCATTCTGCTCTAAAACACTCTCCAAACCTCTGATATTTATTGTGTATTTTCTGCATCGGATTAACTTCCAAAAATGCAACAGCTAGCAGTTGTCTGCATTAAACTCCACGGGCTATTTTTCAGCGCACTTGCCCAACTGAACAAAGTCCTGCTTTAATTCCTAAATACTATCCTCACAGTCTACGATATCACCACTTTTTTAATGTCAACGTCAAACATGCTAATCGTGCCTTGTACATTCTTAGCAAAATCGTTGATATAAATCACAGACAGGAATTGGCCTGGCATCGATTCCTGATGCACAACTCTAGCCTCAGGTCTCCATCTCCAAAAACAAACTTCTGTCACGACAATCTGCTGCCTTGCATGAAGCTAATTCTGAATCCAGTTAACTAGCTCTTAATAAATTCCACGGGCTATTCTTCAGCTCACTTGCCCAGCTGAACAAAGTCCTGCTGAAATTTTTGAAACTCCCTGGGTTTGCACTGCAGCCTACCTGTCAACGTGTAGATAAAACAGAAAAGAGGCACCTGCAAGAATACCGCCAGCGCAATGCCCAGGCAGCCGATATCATTAAGGCAATCCAGCCTAAAACTGATTACGGTTTGCTGAAAAATGGAAAGGAAAAAATAGTAGTTCAACGGGAAATGAATGGCCGACAAAATATGGAAATGTATCCACATCATTGTAAATCTCATGAATGTATGTTATTTCAACAACTTTTACATGGACAGATGCACTATCCATTCAGAAAATTAAAGGTAATATTTCAGAAATTAAAATCAAATATCATCGGCCACATTGCAAAAGTATCGTCACTAATGACACTTTATTTCCATTGCATTTTGTTTAGGAGGCACCTACTTCATGTCCCTCCTGTACAGTTAAGACCGGTGACAGCTAATCTATTTCCCCAATTTTTCATCCCGCTAGTTTTCCAGTGAAGTAAATATTTGATAGGTTGTACTACGAAAATATAAATCATTCCCATCTGCCGGCGATGAAAACTGACACTAGGGAACTGTATCAATCACCACCATTTCAAATAGTCCCAGATGATTATTTTTTTCAATACAAGATGAAATGTATTATAATTACAAATGAGTGCTTACTGTCATATAAATCCCACTCGTTTATAATAAGGAGCCAGCCGGTACTTGCTGTTATGCTAAAGGATATCTCAAACACAAATGCACTGTAAAACAAGAAAAGCGAAAAGTTATTGTAAGTGATTATGGACCATACCAATATAAGGTTATATTCGGTAGATGTTTCAGAAAATAATAACAGTTAGGAAAATATATTGTGTACAATTGTATAAATTACATTTTTAACGATGAAATGAGTCATATGTTCCGCTGTAACGTAGTCCAGAGGTGGATTTAAATAGGATTTATATGTCTTGAGCATCAGTCCCGCACGCGTATCTTTCAAATGTGTGTTCAAATAGAGATTAACAAATAGTCAACAATTGACTTTAATGGTGATTTCTGTCCTAATCTTTATTTTCACGCTTTAAAATTGGAAACTTTTTGAGCTGGATTTATGCTTCCGACAAAACATTTGTCTGCATAGTTACAGGTTTGGGTTTAATTATTTTAAGGATTTTGCTGCACGGTTCCAATTTCAATGTCTGAGGCCTAACTTTTGCAGCTATTTTTTCAAACAGAAAATTTCCCTCCATCCGAATTTTAGGTGTAGGATTGGTAGGTGAGAATTCAGGAACATTTATTCCTGTTCGCTGGTCCGCAGAAATTGTATTAATACTGGCTAGCATCCATCTGCATGTAGACCACATATTGGTGCGAAACGGGTCCTTGCAAACAACAATTAGCACGCAGGCAACTGGGTTCTCCACTTCAATGCCTTGGCTGCAATGGCAAGGCAGGGGATGGGTTTTCTACGTATTTACCAAAGTTTAGGAACAAAGCTGCAAGACAAATGCAGAACATTGAAGCAATACTCTGCACTTGTCTCAAAGAGTGAAGCCCCGACAAGTTTGGCATGTCCAAGACGAAGTAGCCTGCACGTTTACGTTCCCTCGGAGATACATTTTCTTCACCAAAGAGACTGTAGGGATATGAGTCTGACATCTCCCATGTGCACTGGACATTCTCTTTGTTCCGGCACAGTACAGAAAGAGGAATAGGGTGACACGTACCGAAACACTACTACACAAATGCTGGCTTGGAAATAGGGTGCTGTGTTTTAAACGGTTTTGTATTCTCCGAGTGAACAACATAGAACGAGTCGCTGAGTGGAAGATCTGCAGACTGTCCGGTTAGAAGCCGACTATTTTCTGTCATATCGAAAATGAAGTGGACAATACAATTATGGATAACAAAGGAAGATCCTGCAACTACTCAGCACCTGAGATCACTGTTAATGAAAGAGATTTTCAGGATACAGTTCCATGGTGAAGACCTGTCACCAGTCGGGATTAAATATTAACTCTATTTGCTTCTCACTGAGGCGGCCTGACTTTCTAAGAACTTCAAACCATTTTTGTTTTTATTTTAGCTTTCCAGCATCTGCAGATTCAATAATCGTGGGATTCACAAACCTTCCGTAAATAAATAGATGATGTTCCAAGCAGTTTCATTTGTGTTCCTAAATTCCATCAATTTTTATTTTCGTGAGATCGTGGAGAAATACCGTTGTTCTGCAACTAATTTGATGTCAAGTGGAATGCCCGTGCAGTCAGGTTGCATTATTTATTGGCGGCACTCGTGCATGTCATTGGCATGCAGAATTGCTTTTATATCCACTAAATGCACGCCATGAATGTTGTTATTATTAATAGCAGGATTATTTTTGAATGTTTTTGTCTCTATTGATATTATTGTTGATGTGTATTTCTTTTATACTGTTAAATCATAATTTTAGTATTATTCCTAATACTGTTAATGTTATTTGCGCGTTCTTAAAAATATATTTTATTTTTCCCGTCATTGGTTTTGTTATTACAGTTAAAATTATCCTTAGATGGTAAATTTTCCTCGTTGACAGTGCTCCGGGCAATAACTTTCCATGCGTTTTTCCATGTCGTTTTTATATACCGCCGTAATTAGACCTAACACTGATTTCTTTTTTTTTAATCTTAATTATATTGCAGAATTAGAAGAAAAACTGAAAACTGCGGGTAAATGCTCAAATGCCCTTTTCACCTCACGTCTGATTATGATTGAGATATTGGAACTCAATATTTCTATAATGCGGCATAATCATTTCCTATATCCTATGTTTTCTATAGAGGAAAAAATGCAATCGGCCCAAAAAGGTAATTCTATTCAGATAGATACATCAGTGCGAGGAACTGCGATTTATATTCAGAAATGCTGACACTGAGCTCGCACTGTTTCATTGTCGCCTGCAAATACCGCCAAGTATCAGTTCCTGATCACTTTTGAAAGACTGTATCTCTTTATAGTAGGTTTATTAATCATTGTCTAGCGTTCCCTGGGGGTTAGGCCACTCCTTGGGTCACCCCCCTCGGCTCTTGAGCGACATGGACGATTGTCTGCCGAGGGGGTTTCCCGGGTGCCGGCTCGCGCGCGTTCTGTGTGTTTGCCATGATTCATTAAACGACTTCTGAAACTGCCTGGCATCTGCCATTTTCCTGACCTCATCCAGGCCTCTACAACTGCTGACCTCACCGTAGGCCACTTTCGCTACTTCCTGGAGGGGAGGCCTTTTACTGCCTACACGGATCACAAACCGCTAACTTTCGCGTTTGCAAAGCTTTCAGACCCGTGGTCTGCGCGGCAGCAGAGACAGTTGGCGTACGTGTCCGAGTACAGCACCTCCATCCGTTTCGGCGAGGGCAAATACAACAGGGTCGCCGACGCCTTATCGCGACCTGCGGTTCGCGCCGTTCTCGACAAAGGAGGGACTACAGAAGGAATTGGACAGGCTGGGAAGGTTGGCAGAGAAGTGACAGATGATCATAGTGCAGTAAAGTGTGGATTCATGCAGTTTGGTGGTAGGACTCAAGGCGTAGACTATTTTCTAAATGGGTTGAGAATCTTGAAATCGGAGGTGCAACGGGACCAGGGAGTGCTGGTGCAGCATTTCCAAAACGTTAATCTGCAAGATGAATCAGTAGTAAAGAAACCAAACTAAATCTATTTCAAGAGGGCTTGAAAACAAAAAGAGGGATGCAATGTTAAGGCTCTATAAGGCGCTGATAAGGTCACATTTGGAATATTGTGAGCAATTTTAGGCACCCGAGGAAGAATGTGCTGGCTCTGGAGAGGGTCGAGAGGAGGTTTGTCAGAATGAACAAGGGCTGGTGGCGTATAGACAACACTGATTTATTCGCGGGAGACCCTGTCTCACGAATCTGATTGGTTTGATGAGGGTAGAACTTCAGAAATTTTAGATATGGATTTCAGAAAAGTATTTGACAAGGTTGCACATGGTACGCCGCTCTCGAAGATTAAATTACATGGCAACCAATGCATGGATGGAAAATTGGCTTCATGGAAGGAGGCAGGGGTTGCTTCATGGAGGACTGTGACTACTGGTGTGGTTCGGGGTTCGGAGCTGGGCCTATTGCTGTTTGTCATCTACATTCATGATATGAATAAAAACGGCAAATGGGCTGAGGAATAGTTGGAGCAATTTACTTCAGAGAAAAGTGATGTATTGCATTTTGGGATGTATAACAAGGACAGCACGCACATCGTGAATGGTAGCTTTCTGGGGAGTGTCGTGGAGCAGATGAATCTAGGAGTGCAGGTACATAATATCTTGAAAGTGGAGTCGCAGATTGCATGGGTGGTTTAAAGGTTTTCTGGCACATTGGCCTTCATCAATCAGAGTATTGAGTGTATAATTTGGGAGGTCGCGTTACAGTTGGATAAGACATCGGGGAAGACAGATTTAGAGTAGTGTCTTCAATGTAGATCACCGTGTTATCGGAAATACTGTATGTTGTCAACCTGCAAAGGATGCATAGTACATTTCGATACTTTTGCCAGGTCTCAAGGACCCGAGCTGCACGGAGATAGTTTGAGCACGCTAAGAATGCATTCCTTGAAGAAGTGGTGATCTCGGGGAGGCGGACGTGTATAAAATCAAGAGAGGAATAGTTCCGGTAAATGCACACAGGGTTTTGCCCAGAGGAGGGGAATGTAGAACCGCAGCATATAGGTTTAAGATGAGGGTGGACAATTTAGTAAAAAAACCTTAGAAGTAATCCTTTTACACAAAGTGCTGGTAGATGTGTGGAACGATCTACCGGAGCAGGTAGTTGAGGCAGAGACCATAACAACATTAAAAAAACACAATTGCTCAGATACAAGAAAAACGTCTGTTTAGAGTAATGTGTGGACAAACGCGGGCAGGTGGAACTAGAATGGATGGGGCACGTGACTCGGCGTGGGCAAGTTGGGCCGAAGAGCCTGTTTCCACGCTCTATGAATCCATGACTCTATGCCTCTCTGTGTACGACCTACAATGCTGACAATGCCGCCATATGATGAAAATGGTGGTAGCTCATGACAACAAAAATTCTCCAATGACAATAACGTCTTTTAAATTTCAGAAAAGGAATTACTTTCAAAAAATCTAAAACAAATAGGTGAGAACATAATTCATAATTTATTTGATTGTTTGGCTGATTCACTAAAATGTCTATAAATCGGACAGACGGAAGCCTTCTTTCTTTCTTTCTTTCTCTATCCCGCTCTCTCTCTCTCTCATTCTTTATTTCGTTCCCTCTTTCTCGCTCTCATATTTCTTTATTCCTCTCTTTCTCCTTCTCGTTCTTTTTTTCTCTGTTACTTGCTTTCTTTCTACCTTTATCTCTTTCTTTCTTTCATTCCCTCTGTCTCTCTCTCGTTCTTTCTTTTCTTAATGTCTCTCTTTCACATGTGGATGAACCAACGAGAGAGCAGGCTATTGTAGACTGGATATTGAGTAATGAGGAAGGGTTAGTTAGCAGCCTTGTTGTAGGTGACCCCTTGGGCAAGAGTGACCAAAATATGGTTGAGTTCTTCATTAGGATGGAGAGCGACATTGTTCATTCAGAAACACGGGTCCTGAACTTAAAGAAAGGTAACTTTGAGGGTATGAGACGTGAATTGGCCGAGATCGACTGGCAATTGATTCTTGAAGGGTTGACGGTGGATATGCAATGGAAAGCATTGTAAGACTGCATGCATGAACTACAAAATTGTTCATCCCAGTATGGCAAAAGAATAAATCAGGGAAGGTGGCGCATCCGTGGATAACGAAGGAAATCAGGGATAGTATCAAAGATGAAGATGAATCGTACAAATTAGCCAGAAAAAGCTGCCTACCAGAGGACTGGGAAAAAATTCAGAGAACAACAGAGGAGGACAAAGGGCTTAATTCGGAAAGGGAAAATGGAGTATGAAAGAAAACTGGCAGGAAACATAAAAACTGACTGCAAATATTTTTATCGATATGTGAAGCGCAAAAGATTAGTTAAAACAAATGTAGGTCCCTTGCAGTCAGAAACGGGTGAATTGATCATGAGGAACAAGGACATGGCAGACCAATTCAATAACTACTTTGGTTCTGTCTTCACTAAGGAAGACATAAATAATTTGCCTGAAATAGCAGGGGATCCGGGTCAAATGAGATGGAGGAAATTAGTGGAATCCAGGTTAGCCGGAAAGTGATGTTAGGTAAATTGAATGGATTAAAGGCCGATAAATCCCCAGGGCCAGATAGGCTGCATCCCAGGGTACTTAAGGAAGTAGGCCCAGAAATAGCAGATGCCTTAGTGATAATTTTTCAAAACTCTTTAGATTCTGGAGTAGTTCCTGAGGATTGGAGGGTAGCTAATGTAACCCCACTTTTTAAAAAGGGAGGGAGAGAGAAAACGGGGAATTACAGACCAGTTAGTCTAACATCGGTAGTGGGGAAACTGCTAGAGTCAATTATTAAAGATGGGATAGCAGCGCATTTGGAAAGTGGTGAAATCATTGGACAAAGTCAGCATGGATTTACGAAGGGTAAATCATGCCTGACGAATCTTATTGAATTATTTGAGAATGTAACTAGTAGAGTTGATAAGGGAGAAGCAGTGGATGTGTTGGATCTGGACTTTCAGAAGGCTTTCGACAAGGTGCCACACAAGAGATTGGTATACAAACTTAAAGCACACGGTATTGGTGGTTCAGTATTGATGTGGATAGAGAACTGGCTGGCGGACAGGAAGCAAAGAGTAGGAGTGAACGGGTCCTTTTCAGGATGGAAGACAGTGACTAGTGGGGTGCCGCAAGGCTCAGTGCTGGGACCCCAGCTATTTACAATGTACATTAATGATTTGGACGAGGGAATTTAATGCAACCTCTCAAAGTTTGCGAATGACACGAAGCTGGGGGGCACTGTTAGCTGTGAGGAGGATGCTAGGAGGCTGCAGGATGACTTGGATACACTGGGTGAGTGGCAGATGCAGTATAATGTGGATAAATGTGAGGTTATCCACTTTGGTGGCAAAAACAGGAAGGTACACTATTATTTGAATGGTGACCGATTAGGAAAAGGGGAGATGCAGCGAGACCTGGGTGTCATGGCACTCCAGTCATTGAAAGTAAGCATACAGGTGCAGGAGGCTGTG
Organism: Okamejei kenojei; assembly: GCA_035221665.1. Taxonomy (NCBI): domain Eukaryota; kingdom Metazoa; phylum Chordata; class Chondrichthyes; order Rajiformes; family Rajidae; genus Okamejei; species Okamejei kenojei. Next base: position 16,789,548 of record CM069154.1, on the reverse strand, counting down.
AAGAAAGCGAATGGTATGTTGGCATTCATAGCAAAAGGATTTGAGTACAAGAGCAGGGAGGCTCTACTGCAGTTGTGCAGGGTCTCGGTGAGGCCACACCTGGAGTATTGCGTACAGTTTTGGTCTCCTAATCTGAGGAAAGACATTCTTGCCATAGAGGGAGTACAGAGAAGGTTCACCAGACTGATTCCTGGGATGGCACGACTTCCATATGAAGAAAGAGTGGATAGACTTGGCTTGTACTCGCTGGAATTTAGAAGATTGAGGGGTGATCTCATAGAGACTTACAAAATTCTTAAGGGGTTGCACAGGCTAGATGCAGGAAGATTGTTCCCGATGCTGGGGAAGTCCAGGACAAGGGGTCACAGTTTAAGGATAAGGGGGAAGTCTTTTATGACCGAGATGAGAAAATCGTTTTTCACACAGAGAGTGGTGAATCTGTGGAATTCTCTGCCACATAAGGTAGTTGAGGCCAGTTCGTTGGCCATATTTAAGAGGGAGTTGGATGTGGCCCTTGTGGCTGAAGGGATCAGGGGGTATTGAGAGAAGGCAGGTACAGGATACTGAGTTGGATGATCAGCCATGATCATATTGAATGGCGGTGCAGGCTCGAATGCCAAATGGCCTGCTCCTGCACCTAATGTCTATGTTTCTATGTTTCTATGCTTATTTTTCTCTCCATCTCTGTATCTCTCTCTCTCTCTCTCTCTCTCTCTCTCTCTCGCTCTCTCTCTCTCTCTCTCTCTCTCTCTCTCTCGCTCTCTCTCTCTCTCTCTCTCTCTCTCTCTCTCTCTCTCTCTCTCTCTCTATCTCTCTCTCTATCTCTCTCTCTCTATCGCCACCTCTCTAATTTTTTCAATAATCGGTCGTTCTAAGATTAAGTCAAATGTTACTTTACATTACTTCAGTCCTGCGTAAACAAGGAGAGAAGGCATTACTGCACCAGTGGAAATCCGTATCCTTCCTTATCATTTCCGTTGCATATATACATTAGTGACCACAAACATTTATTACGATTTCATTGGTTTGAATTCTCAATTAGCAGAGTGCAAAAAGTCGAATGTTTCTATTAATGTGCCTTTTACCTGATTATTTTATGTGCTTCCAAAAGAAGAAACATTAAGTTTGAAAGAGACAGGTAACTTCCGAAATTTTATCTAAATGCCGGCTTCAGTCAAAATAATTGTTTCGCGTGATCATTGTGTGAAAGAGTCGATCTGTTCAGAATAAACGGATATCACAAGAAATAGTACAAAACGCATAAGAATTGCTGAAATCGAAAAGAAACTATTCTGAAACGATGTGTTCATTTAAGTAGTAAAGTTGTGACTAAATTTTTCAAAAATTAAGTATCGCTAGCCGAAATATATAGGAGGGAACTGCAGATGCTGGTTCAAACCCGAAGATAAACACACAAACTGGAATAACTCAACAAATCAGACTGCATATTCGGAAAAAAATGAATATGTCACGTTTCTAGTCGAGACCCTTCTTCAGAGTGGGAAGACGATTTTAACCCGTAATGTCACCTATTTGTTTTCTTCAACGATGCTGTCTGACCCGCTATTACTCCAGCTTTTTTTGTCTATCTATGGTTAGCGAACATATACAACGAGCCAGATTAACCTCATTTGTGGGAAATATATTAGAAACATCTGTTCTCTGCGTGATCATTAGTCACCTCGGGGAAATGGGAAAAACGGGTGCAGCTGCAGAGGGTAGATTTTAATTAACCAACGATGCAATTTTGGAAATGTACTCGATAGAGCTGTGGAGGATAACGATGTGTATAGTGTGCTTGGACCACTGGGGTACTTGAACAGACGGCATATGATATTATGCTGTATAATAGGTTTATTATAGAGAATATAGAGAAGTGAAAACAAATGGCACATACGTTCTTTGGGGGCATGGATAAGAAGTCACAAACGCGCAGGTGATACCTGAAGATAGCGAGGGGGGATTACTGCATGAGATGACATTAGGTATTCATTTCTTTCTGAGACCTGGGATTGGACGTGGGTGGCACGCACAATTTCACGTTTTCGCGGGTGTCAATTTTGTCAAGTGAATGGGTTAGTAAAACTCTAAATGCTATTGTCAAGTGCATGCGATAGTAAGGAATTGATATCACGTGTAGCGATTGGAGTAGATGGGGTTATTTTCTTTGGAGAAGAGAAGATTGGGTGTGAACTGTTGGAAAGTTGATGCCACTTGACAGAACGTATAAATAGTTAATGTGGAAGACATTATCTGGAATACCTTGGGGGTATTCATTGTAATAAGATAAAACTGAAAACCCATATGATTAACACGAGAAACATTACTTAATGCAGTCTATTTAAAATCTGTTATGCAATCCCTTCAAATTCGGTGAAGGCAAGTCGCATCTATACCATACTGACCTAAATGAGATCTCAAATTCCATACGTTGAAACAATTGTTTTTAAATAAGGCCATGGAAAAGAAACGGTGGTGCACAATTAAAGAGTGCTTCTAACAGTCCGCATTGGCGAATGCCACAGGCCAACCGATCTTTTTCCTGATGACTATTCCATGATTTAATGACTTGGCTCATGCTAATTTCTCATCAAAAATAATCGTACGAAGTGATTCTGAATATTCTTAGTGAGCTTGGTTCACACAAAGCAGCAGCCAATATTAACGTGGGCATAGATGACCAAACGAAACTTTAGATCAGAAAGGTCATGCGTTTCGTGGAGTGACTGCACGGTGCAATACAAGAGATCCAAAGAAGCGACAACCATTTGAGGAAGAAGCTTTCCGCTTTAACAGCTTGCAATGCTGTGTATCTCATGCGATTGCATCAAACCTAATATATTAACTCTTCTTCAACATGCGTCTCCAAATAGCACCAATGTTAATAGCTGGAGGCTAATTGACCCTAGCACAAAGGAAGATGCTCGTCGTTCTTGACTTTTAGCAAGCAGAGGATGGATATCTTTCCTGGAATTTCTCGGGTAGTCCAAAGTCCAAACATCCGTAGCAGGTTCATCTTTGATCTTCATTCAAAAGTCATGTTAAACGTAGGGCAGTTTGCTAATGACTACAGAACGTTTAGCACAACTCACGACTTTTCAAATGATTAAGTAGTCCACTTCCAAATACAGCAAGGCTTCGACTGTATTGTTGTCTGATAACAGTCACACATTCACACAACGGAATGCCACGATTATGAGGATATCCAACAAGAGAAAAGGCAGGCATAAGGAACTGTGGCTGCTGGAATTTTGCGTTAAAACTAATATCTCACGTCACTCAGCGGATAAGGCAGGGGCTGTGCAAGGAATGGTTAGGCGACGTTTCCGGTTGGATCCCTTCTTTAATGGTATTTTCAATGGAGCAACTGCAGATATCTCCACCATTTTTGCCAGTATCTGGCGAGGGTACCATTAATCACAATACCAAACTAGTAAAACTTAAAAAAAGTTACCACAAATGCGAGACAAAGGTTTGGAACCCATGAGGGAACAATCCACCTTCGCATTAGAGAGAGACTAAACCGTCTATACGACTCACGTCAAGAGTGCAATAGTATATTATCCACTACCTGATATGTGGAACTTCACGAACGACCAAGAAGCTGGATGATGTTGCAGCTCGCTTGATGACCACGCAATCTAAAACAATTCACCCACCCCAGTACCGGATGTATCAATAATTCTATGGAGGAAAGGTAACTACGGATGCATGAGGGAGAAACTTGCTACAGTTAATTGGAAGGGGGGTCAGCAGAAGTTATACTGATGTAGCAAAGGAGGGAGTTCTTTGGAATAATTGGGAAGATACAGGATCTTTTCGTCCCAAAGAGGAAGAAACATACCAAGAGGCGACAGAAACCACCGTGGCTGACAAAGGAAGTCGCAAATAGTATAACACCAAGACAATGCATATAACATGGTAAATATTATTTGGAAGCTAGAATATTTGGAAGATTTTAAAATCCAACCGAAGGCAAGGGAAATATATCAATAAAAAAGAGAAAAAATCAAATATGAACGTAAGCAAAACAACAATATAAAAGAGGATATCAAAAGGTTATTTAGATATATCAAAAGTAAAAGAAAAGCAAGAGTGGGGATTGGACCCCTAAAAAATGACGGTGAGATGTAGTAACAGAAAAAATAACTTGCGTAAGAATTTTTTTTTGCTCAGTCTTCTGAGTGGAAAACACCAGCGATGTGCCAGAAATTGAAGAAAATCAGTGTGCAGAAATGAGGGCCGTCGCTATTACCGAGGAAGCGGGAAGGTCTGACGGTGGATAAGTTACCGAAACCAGCTGGAATACATCCTAGGATTATTCGGTGAAGACTGTGGAGGCATTAGCAATGATCTTTCAAGGATCACAAGGAATGGTTCCAGACTGAAAAATAAAAAATATTAACTCAATGTTTCAGAAGGGAGCGAGGAATATGAAAGGAAATTATAGGCCGGTTAGACTGATTCGTATGGTTGTTAACAAATCAGGAGTCCATTTTAAGGGTGATGTTACGGGATACTTGGAAGCCCGTGATAAAATAGGCCGACATCCATCTGGTTATGTCAAAGGGAGATCTTGCTTGACAAATCCGTTTGGGTTTTTTTCAGGAGGCAACAACACGTTAGGGAAGGAGAGTCACTCAAGATTGTTTACATGGGTTTTCGGAACGCCTTTGATAAGATGCTGTAGATTACAAAACAGGACAGAAACCCATTATGTTAGAGGCAATATATTAGTATTGACAGACGTTTGGCTGACTAGCGGAAGGCAAATAATGGAGATAAAGGGGAGGGGGTTCCCGTTGGCTGCAGGTGACCAGGGGCTTTGCACGGGGTCTGTGTTTTACACGTTACGATGCGATTGATGGCTTTTTTGGCCAGGTTTGCGGATGATATTAAGATAGGTGGAGGGGCTGGTACTACAGAAGAAGCAAAAAAGTTGCAGAACCGTTGCTTGGATCGGTTGCGAAAGTCTGCAAAGTAGAGGAAGATGTATGCAGCGTAGCAAAATGTACGATCATGCAATTTGGTGAAAGAAATAAAGGTGTAGGCTATACTTTCTATACAGGATTAAGAAATCGGATGTGCAAAGGGACTTGGGAGTGCTGGTGCAGGATTCCCAATAGGTTAATTTGCAGGTTGAGTCGGAGGTGACGAAGTCAAATGCAATACTAGTATCCATTTGGAGGGGGGCTAGAATATAAAAGCAAGCATGTAATGTTACAGCGTCATCAGGCGCTGGGGTGGCCATATTTGGAATACTATGAGCAGTTTTGGGCTCCATATCTGAAAAAGGGTGTAATAGTTTAGGAGAAGGTCCAGAAGAGGTTTACCAGTATGATCTGGTGGAACATTAGTTCATTGTAGAGGCGCCTTTGAAGCCATGGGCCACTTCTCGCTGGGCTTTAGATAGATGAGAGTGGAACTAATTGAAACCTACCGGATAATAAAGTTCCTTCATTGAGTAGACTTGGGGAATATGTTTCCTGTAATGGGAGATTCTTGAGCAAGAGGGCACAGACTCAATTAAAACGACGTTCATAAAAGGTCTGTTTAGATCAGCCATGATTGGAAGAAGGGGTAGATCCGATGGGCTGAATTGCCTGATTCTACTCCTTTGTCATATCGTCTTATGGTTTCACTTCCGAACAGCAGAAGCAGCCATTTGTACCACCTACTAAATACATGGCAAAAACTGACAAACGCTCATTAGGCAGTTTGCTCATTAGCCTCCCAATCCAATGGGTCTGCCAGCTTGAAGTGCAACGGCAAAAAAAAACACAAACACAAGAACACAACCACGTCAGTGTAAGTTACACTCTCAGCCATCCTACGTGGAAATTTATCGCTGTCTTTCAAAGTCGCTGGTGAATCTCATGGATCTCCCTGTCGAGCAATATTTTCGATTTTCCGACAATTCATGAACTGCAGCGATTCAAGAAAGCAGCTCACCGCCACCATTTGATGATCAATTAGGGAACGGCATTTAAATTATGGCTCAGCCTGCGAAGCCCTCATCATTTAATCACTCAAAAATCACTCAAAAATCATTGAATTATTTCATTACGTATGGGTTGGATACCGACAGTTATGGTTCTGATCATTGATTAAAATGGACATTGAATTCGACCGATAAAATTCCGTCAAGGTATTTAAAGTGATGATCAGCATCTGCTTTTAACAATTATTTTAGCATAATATTGCTTGTATTATAATTAATACTTGTTGAGCTTCTTAACTATTCTTCTATCTTGATGCCTTATAAAAGTATGTTTATTATTCAGCAATGATTTGCCACGATTTTGCTTCGGCGCTATTATTAGTTTGTTTTTTCTCGGGTTCAGAATTATCCCAGTGCAGACTTGATGGTAAGTAGAAAATCTTAATTTCCGAGCTAACTCTATTCTAACTCATTGGGTGCATTCCTTGAACTGTGCTTCTCTGAGATATATATTGGAAACCGGGAACGTAATTGCATGCACCTGTATTCCTTCATAGAAATATGGACACATAGAAAACAGATACAGGAGTAGGCCATTCGGCTCTTCAAGCCAGCACCGCCATTCAATATTCCCACTCATCCTTCTAAATTCCAGTGAATATAAGCACAGTCGATCCAGTCTTTCATCATTTGTCAGTCTCGCCATCCCGGGAATCACCTGATGAATCTACGTTGCACTCACCTCAATAGCAAAAATGTCCTTCCTCAAATTAGGAGACCTAAACAGCACACAATGCTCCAGCTGTAGTCAACATGGTCATGTACAACTACAAGACGGCCTCCTTGCTCTTATACTCAAATCCTCTCCCTATGTAGGCCAAAGTGCCATTTGCTTTCTTCACTGCCTGCTGCACCAGAATGTTTCCTATTAGTGACTGGTGTACAAGGACAACGAGGTCTCGTTTCATCTCCCATTTTCCTAAAATGACACCATTCAGATAATAATATTTCTTGTTTATGCCACCAAAGTGGATAACCTCACATTTATCCATCCATATTATACTACATCTGCCATGCCTCTGCCCACTCGCCCAACCTATCCAAGTCTCCTCAGGTTTTTAACAGCAATAGATTGCGCACAATGCTGAGTAACAGTGTTGGTGTGTAGCTGCAAACAGATATTATAGAGAGGAAATCACTCAACCAAGCGCCGCTATCTTTAACGAAATTGCGACCGGTTCAAAGGACCATTTGGAGAATGGAGATTATGCTTGCAGATTAATGTAATAACTGAAATTCTGCAAATCTACCTATTTTGCTTGCATTCGAACTTTACTATTCCCATTAGCCACAGACGACAACTGCGGAGTTGTCAACATGGCCTGCATCCCGCAAAAAAAAGCAAAACGCTAAACCACCATACCCAACATCTGTTAAGCAATAATGCATTTAGGTTTCACCAACCTGGCAATTCCTAAATTCATGTCTGAAACTAAGGCTAATCCAAAGATAGCTGTATGTCATGTTTCCTTAAATTCGTCTTAAATTGTTTCACTGAGCAAACATTTTCTACTTCTTTAAATCCCACAATCAGATTATTTTGATAAGTTCCCTCCTCGTGTATTTCTCACAAATTTATTTTCTAAAAGATCATTGACTTTCTTGAGAATCTGTTCCAAAGAGCTCCGAATGCAAATGTTTTCCTTCTTATTAACTGGATATCCAGTTCAAGATATGACCCAATGATGTATGTCATCCTGGTCGTAACATTTTCTCCCATGGCGTAGTTGTCTGAAATGAAGGATCGCAGATACATGGATGTTTTGACAATGTTTTTACACTTACGGATCCTAAGTTTCCACCTACGATTCAAGTCACTTTCCCGAATTCTTCTATTAGCTGCTTTCCTTGCAGATAATAATACAATATCGTCAGGTTATCCAAGTGAAGTAGGTAGTGCGATCACATTGGTGTACATCAAATGTTCTTGCATCAAATGGGGCAGTGTTCGCTGTGAGGGGGCAGTGTTCGCTGTGAGGAGGATGCTAGGAGACTGCAAGGTGACTTGGATAGGCTGGGTGAATGGGCAAATGTTTGGCAGATGCAGTATAATGTGGATAAATGTGAGGTTATCCACTTTGGTGGAAAAAACAGGAAAGCAGACTATTATTTAAATGGTGGCCGATTAGGAAAAGGGGAGATGCAGCGAGACCTGGGTGTCACCTTCGTAATAAGGTGGACGAGTTGAACGTGCAGATAGATATTAATGATTATGATATAGTTGGGATCACGGAGACATGTCTCCAGGGTGACGTAGGCTGGGAGCTGAACATCCAGGGATATTCAATATTCAGGAGGGATAGAGAGAAAGGAAAAGGAGGTGGGGTAGCGTTGCTGGTTAGAGAGGAGATTAACGCAATGGAAAGGAAGGACATTAGCTTGGAGGATGTGGAATCGGTATGGGTAGAGCTACAAAACACTAAGGGGCAGAAAACGCTGGTGGGTGTTGTGTACAGGCCACCTAACAGTAGCAGAGAAGTTGGGGATGGTATCAAACAGGAAATTAGAAATGCGTGCGACAAAGGCAAAACAGTTATAATGGGTGACTTCAATCTACATATAGATTGGGTTAATCAAATTGGCAGGGGTGCTGAGGAAGAGGATTTTTTGGAATGTATGCGGGATAGTTATCTAAATCAACATGTAGAGGAACCAACGAGAGAGCAGGCTATTTTAGACTGGGTTTTGAGTAATGAGGAAGGGGTAGTTAGCCGTCTTGTTGTACGTGCCCCCTTGGGCAAGAGTGACCATAATATGGTTGAGTTCTTCATTAGGATGGAGAGTGACATTGTTAATTCAGAAACAATGGTTCTGAACTTAAAGAAAGGTAACTTTGAGGGTATGAGATGTGAATTGGCCAAGATTGACTGGCAATTAATTCTAAAAGGGTTGACGGTGGATATACAATGGAAGACATTTAAAGACTGCATGGATGAACTACAAAAATTGTTCATCCCAGTTTAGCAAAAGAATAAATCGGGGAAGGTAGTGCATCCTTGGATAACAAGGGAAATCAGGGATAGTATCAAAGCAAAGGATGATGCCTACAAAGTAGCCAGAAAAAGCAGCATACCAGAGGACTGGGAGAAATTCAGAGACCAGCAGAGGAGGACAAAGGGCTTAATTAGGAAAGGAAAAATAGATTATGAAAGAAAACTGGCAGGGAACATAAAAACTGACTGCGAAAGTTTTTATAGATATGTGAAGAGAAAGAGGTTAGTTAAAACAAATGTAGGTCCCTTGCAGTCAGAAACAGGCGAGTTGATCATGGGGAACAAAGATATGGCGGACCAATTAAATAACTACTTTGGTTCCGTCTTCACTAAGGAAGACATAAATAATCTGCCGGAAATAGCAGGGGACTGTGGGTCAAAGGAGGAATTGAGTGAAATCCAGGTCAGTCGGGAAGTGGTGTTGGGTAAATTGAATAGATTAAAGGCCGATAAATCCCCAGGGCCAGATAGGCTGCATCCCAGAGTATTTAAGGAAGTAGCTCAGGAAATAGTGGATGCATTACTGATAATCTTTCAAAACTCTTTAGATTCTGGAGTAGTTCCTGAGGATTGGCGGGTAGCAAATGTAACCCCTCTTTTTAAGAAGGGAGGGAGAGAGAAAACGTGGAATTACAGACCAGTTAGTCTAACATCGGTAGTGGGGAAACTGCTAGAGTCAGTTATTAAAGATGGGATAGCAGCACATTTGGAAAGTGGTGAAATCATTGGACAAAGTCAGCATGGATTTACGAAAGGTAAATCATGTCTGACGAATCTTGTGGAATTTTTCGAGGATGTAACTAGTAGCGTGGATAAGGGAGAACCAGTGGATGTGGTATATCTGGACTTCCAGAAGGCTTTCGACAAGGTCCCACATAAGAGATTAGTATACAAACTTAAAGCATACGGTATTAGGGGTTCAGTATTGATGTGGATAGAGAACTGGCTGGCAAACAGGAAGCAAAGAGTAGAAGTAAACGGGTCCTTTTCACAATGGCAGGCAGTGACTAGTGGGGTACCGCAGGGCTCAGTGCTGGGACCCCAGCTATTTACAATATATATTAATGATCTGGATGAGGGAATTGAAGGCAATATCTCCAAGTTTGCGGATGACACTAAGCTGGGGGGCAGTGTTAGCTGTGAGGAGGATGTTAGGATACTTGGATAGGCTGGGTGAGTGGGCAAATGTTTGGCAGATGCAGTATAATGTGGATAAATGTGAGGTTATCCACTTTGGTGGCAAAAATAGGAAAGCAGACTATTATTTAAATGGTGGCCGATTAGGAAAAGGGGAGATGCAGCGAGACCTGGGTGTCATGGTACACCAGTCATTGAAAGTAGGCATGCAGGTGCAGCAGGCAGTGAAAAAAGCGAATGGTATGTTAGCTTTCATAGCAAAAGGATTTGAGTACAGGAGCAGGGAGGTTCTACTTCAGTTGTACAGGGTCTTGGTGAGACCACACCTGGAGTATTGCGTACAGTTTTGGTCTCCAAATCTGAGGAAGGACATTATTGCCATAGAGGGAGTGCAGAGAAGGTTCATCAGACTAATTCCTGGGATGTCAGGACTGTCTTATGAAGAAAGACTGGATAGACTCGGTTTATACTCTCTGGAATTTAGGAGATTGAGAGGGGATCTTATAGAAACTTACAAAATTCTTAAGGGGTTGGACAGGCTAGATGCAGGAAGATTGTTCCCGATGTTGGGGAAGTCCAGGACAAGGGGTCACAGCTTAAGGATAAGGGGGAAATCCTTTAAGACCGAGATGAGAAATACTTTTTTCACACAGAGAGTGGTGAGTCTCTGGAACTCTCTGCCACAGAGGGTAGTTGAGGCCAGTTCATTGGCTATATTTAAGAGTGTGTTGGATGTGGCCCTTGTGGCTAAGGGGATCAGAGGGTATGGAGAGAAGGCAGGTACGGGATACTGAGTTGGATGATCAGCCATGATCATATTGAATGGCGGTGCAGGCTCGAAGGGCTGAATGGCCTACTCCTGCACCTAATTTCTATGTTTCTATGTTTCTATGTCATGATACACCAGTCATTGAAAGTAGGCATGCAGGTGCAGCAGGCAGTGAAAAAAGCGAATGGTATGTTAGCTTTCATAGCAAAAGGATTTGAGTACAGGAGCAGGGAGGTTCTACTTCAGTTGTACAGGGTCTTGGTGAGACCACACCTGGAGTATTGCGTACAGTTTGGTCTCCAAATCTGAGGAAGGACATTATTGCCATAGCGGGAGTGCAGAGAAGGTTCACCAGACTGATTCCTGGGATGTCAGGACTGTCTTATGAAGAAAGACTGGATAGACTCGGTTTATACTCTCTGGAATTTAGGAGATTGAGAGGGGATCTTATAGAATCTTACAAAATTCTTAAGGGGTTGGACAGGCTAGATGCAGGAAGATTGTTCCCGATGTTGGGGAAGTCCAGGACAAGGGGTCACAGCTTAAGGATAAGGGGGAAATCCTTTAAGACCGAGATGAGAAAGACTTTTTTCACACAGAGAGTGGTGAGTCTCTGGAACTCTCTGCCACAGAGGGTAGTTGAGGCCAGTTCATTGGCTATATTTAAGAGTGAGTTGGATGTGGCCCTTGTGGCTAAGGGGATCAGAGGGTATGGAGAGAAGGCAGGTACGGGATACTGAGTTGGATGATCAGCCATGATCATATTGAATGGCGGTGCAGGCTCGAAGGGCTGAATGGCCTACTCCTGCACCTAATTTCTATGTTTCTATGTTTCTATGTTTCTATTGACTCGTTTCAGGCGAAAGCAATGGAATTGTGTATGTAGTCAGGGAGAAACGAATTGCTCGTGAAAGGCTGTTTTGGGTTAGAGTTAAATATCCTTTCAAAGTAACTCGTTTTCTATGAACATAGGAAGATCCTTTCAAAATGTCCAAATTCACCTGCGAATGTAATGACACAAATAAATAGAGCGTAAAGTGCTGTGCCGTTTTCAGATCCCGCCGCCCACATTCAAACGGCGGAAACGACATGCAAACCTTCCCTCTGTACAAAATTATGTGCGAAGTAGATAGCATTTGTGGCAGCAAATCTCTTCCCATAGCAAAGCAATAGCAAAGTATAGGGTATCGGTCTATGGTAATGGGCAGGGGTAGGGTTTAGAAACGTCCTGAACAACCAGATAGTTATTGGAAGGCTGCGCCTCAATGGGTAGTGAAAGGAATAGACTCTCGCAATCTTTAAGGTGTCCGAACGAGCAGATGAATCACTTCACATACCATGTTCAACGACTTTGCACACAGAGAATATGAAATATATGCCCAACACTCACCCATAGGTCCCAACATTCACCACTTCCTAGAGAAGGAGGGGGGCAGAGAGCGAGCGGGCAGAGAGGGTGGGAGGGGCAGAGATGAAGGGGGGCGTAGAGGAAAGGGGGGCAGAGAGTTAGGGGGTGCAGAGAGGGAGGAGGCAGAGAGGTGGCAGGGGGGAGGGCCACCACCCCCCCCCTACTCCCATCCCTCTCCTCCCCCTTCCCCCCTATCCCCCTCCCCCTCGCCATCCCCCTCCACCCCCCTTCCAGCCCCTCCCCCTCCCTCCACCCCTCTCCCCCTCTCTTTATCTTCCCCGGTGAGGGGATAATGAAGGAAGGGGTAGGGGTAGGGGCAGCACCTACCCAGGTCGTGGTGCAGAAGCCTCCCCAACAAGCACCAGGCCCTAGCTAGGCTGTGGCCGGCGTGGACCAGTGCGAGGGCCGGAGCGATGTGAGGACTGTCAACAGCAGTGGAGAGCCGGCCCATCGTGGCGAGGGTATGCCCAACCAACAGCGTGACAGACGATCGGGCGGGGGAGACGGAGAGGGGGTCTACCACTGTGGCGGCCGCCACGGCCACTTTTCCACTGCGATTGTCGGCGCCCGGCTGAGATAACGACCTCCCCGCCATGTTGTAGAACTTCAAGGAGCCCAGCGGAACGCGCTGCACGACTTGTGCACGAGTTTTGCGGCTTCAATTCAGAGCCCTGGGGGGGGGGGGGGGGCTGGGCCACGTAACTCGCAGCTCGTGGAAAACGATGTGCAGAGGCATTGTGGCATCATCCAGCTCGCTTCAGCACGTTAGATTTTAATAAGATGGCAGATTGGTGATACATTTCAGTAACAAACTCGGGAAATAATGAATGAAATTTTCAGGTGAGGGGATTTTTTGAAATGAGGTAACTCTCTACCGGAATATGTACAAAATGTCGCCCTTACCGCGTCGGCTTTTCGACGAGATGTGAATCAAAGAAAAACATCAAGCAAGCAAACACATAAGTAAACATCCAAGATCACAGTTTTATAATAATAGAAATTGGCTAAACGCGGGCAACTGTGATTAGTTTCGATCGATTATCAAGGACGTCCTGGTTCAATTGATCTGTCCCGATGCTGTATAACTCTATTACTGTAAACAATGCTCAATACAACGCTGTGAACTGCACTAGTCATTGAGAATACTCAATCGACGATAAACAAAGCCTGGGGGCATTAGCATAGGACGTGGTGGGCAAGAAGGTATCGTGCATCGTGGTTACCGATTTATCCAACGTCCGTTCCACTTTTTGAAAGCTCAGCGTTCTGTCATGCAATTTTGGCACTACAATGCACCTCCAACGCCGGCGTTATTCGAATCTCGTGTTTAAAGCCCGAACTGATATTTGCATTCCAGGACTAAGAAGTTTGACAGCTTTTTTTATAGCAAAATTCGTTCTTCGCAGGCGCTGTGTGATTATTCCAATGTGTTTGCTTTGTTACAGATGAAGAACTACGCGAGAAAGATGGAGGTGTTGTTAAAGTTACAATTATATGACTTGAATTTTTTTTAACAGCACTTGCTGTAGCGACTTCCGCGCTCAACGAAATTCAGACCTTTATGATGTTACTTCCACGATCCCAAGCACAGCTAACGGTTCCTTTCTTTGATGTGGTGTTGGATCTTCACTATCAAACCAATAATTATGATTTGTGAAACCACACTGCAAAACATTGAAATGTAGAATTTCATTTTAATTTTCCGGTGTCAGTAAGCTTTATATTCTGGTAATGCTATTTGTTTATTTTTACACAATCACATTGTCCATCATCTAGAACTAGGAAATGTGCACAATAATTAACGAACGGTGTTAGCATTGTCTTCCAGATGTGTATACTGGGCAGAAATTCACCATTGTTCAACATTTTGAAAAGCAAATGGGGCATTATTTTTACGTGTGATTTCATTTAATTAGCAATTTCATATTGTATAGAAATTAGATGTGTTGAATTTCACCTCCAGGCCTCTGCGCTAGGTGCTGCTGGATCTACGTGGAAAACATGAACTGTAAATCCGAGCATGCACATTCAAACACAGGAGCATACACAAAATCAGAGAAGAGCATTCGATTATTGTTATTTTCGTGTTGCATCTCGGGAGTGCCTGATAGGACATAATCTTCCATTCCGGCACCACAAGATAAGAAAAGGTCAGGCACTACAAACATCTTACAATGGCTTGTTCCCTTTATCATCGATACTTTTTTGCATATCTTTCATACATTGTTCTTTATCTCTCCACATCACCGTCTATATCTCTCGTTTCCCTGATCGCTGACCAGTCTGAAGAAGGGTCTCGACCCGAAACGTCGCCTATCTTCTCCGCTCCTTAGATGCTGCTGCACCCGATGAGTTTATCCAACCTTTTGTGTACCCATAAGAAAAGGTCAATTCTGAACCAGACGGAATTTGGCGGATCTGCGGAGAACCTGAAGAGAGTCGTCATAGTTTTGCGTTATCAAGTTCCGGGGTAGTGCTCCGCACCTTGATATGTATTTTAGCAGTGGGCGGGAGAAAGGGGTCAACTGCGGATGGAAATTATTCGATTGTTTCGTTTATTAATCACTATTATGCCGGGGAGATGCCTGCAAGTTACCTACACAAACAGTTGAACATACATCATGTCAGATCCCCTTGATATCAGTTACGTCTTGACATTTATCTTAATAAAGAGATAATATATATAAGCATCTAGATAAACAGGGTCTGATCAGGAACAGTCAACATGGATTTGTGCCTGGAAGGTCATGTTTGACAAACCTTCTTGAATTTTTTGAATTGATGAGGGTAAAGCGGTGGATGTTGTCTATATGGATTTCAGTAAGGCCTTTGACAAGGTTCCCCATGGAAGGTTGGTTAAGAAGGTTCAATCTTTGGGTGTTAATGGCGGAGTAGCAAGATGGATTCAACAGTGGCTGAATGGGAGATGTCAGAGAGTAATGGTGGATGGCTGTTTGTCAGGTTGGAAGCCGGTGACCAGTGGGGTGCCTCAGGGATCTGTGTTGGGTCCACTGTTGTTTGTCATGTACATCAATGATCTGGATGATGGGGTGGAAAATTGGATAAGTAAGTATGCAGATGATACTAAGATAGGTGGTGTTGTGGATAATGAAGTATATTTTCAAAGTCTACAGAGAGATTTGGGCCATTTGGAAAGGTGGGCTGAAAGATGGCAGATGGAGTTTAATGCTGTTAAGTGTGAAGTGCTACATCTTGGCAGGACAAATCAAAATAGGACGTACATGCTAAATGGTAGGGAATTTAGGAATAGAGGGATCTAGGAATATCTGTGCATAGTTTCCTGAAGGTGGAATCGCATGTAGATGGGGTGGTGAAGAAAGCCTTTGGTGTGCTGGCCTTTATAAATCAGAGCATTGAATATAGGAGTAGGGAAGTAATGTTAAAATTGTACAAGGCATTGGTAAGACCAATTCTGGAGTATGGTGTACAATTTTGGTCGCCTAATTATAGGATGGATGTCAACAAAATAGAGAGAGTACAGAGGAGATTTACTACAATGTTGCAAGGGTTCCAGCAACTATGTTACAGAGAAAGGTTGAACAAGTTAGGTCTTTATTCTTTGGAGTGCAGAAGGTTAAGGGGGGACTTGATTGAGGTCTTTAAAATGATGAAAGGGATAGAGTTGACGTGGATGCGTTTTCCCCATTGAGGATAGGGAAGATGCAAACAAGAGGGCATGACATGAGAATTAAGGGACAGAGGTTTAGGTGTAACGTGAGGGGGAACTTCTTTACTCAGAGGGTGGTGGCTGTGTGGAATGATCTTCCAGCAGAAGTGGTGGAGGCAGGATCGATTTTAACATTTAAAAGTAAAGTGGATAGGTATATGGATGTGAAGGGAATGGAGGGGTATGGTCTGAGTGCAGGTAGATGGGAGTAGGGGAAAACAAATGATCGGCATGGACTGGAAGGGCCGAGAGGGCCTGTTTCCGTGCTGTAATTGTTATATGGTTCTCTGGTTAATACATTTAGCCAATCACATATCACAACATATCAGCTGTCTCCACTTTTCAGCTCCACTAATTCCTTCGGAAGAGCCAGTGGGTGTTCTATAAGGTATGAGCTTGCAAGGAGTAGGGTCTTGCATAGAAATAGGCCACTAGGTTCCTCGACCCTGCAAAAACACTTTAAAAAGCATCAGCTGATTCCTGCCTTCAAACAATCTCCACTCCAATTCCTAGAGTCCACGATGAACCAGAATCCAAATATTTCACAGTTTCGATAACTGTCTCCACCGCCAACCACCTGCGCACAAAAATCGCCCCTTCTTATTACTTAATTGCCGACGGTGTATTCCAAGATTGTGCCCGATGCACGAGCAACTAACTCCTCCATCTCTCCCTAAAAACCGCACGCAACATTCTATCCAATGAGGGTACACAAAATGCTGGAGAAACTCAGCGGGTGCAGCAGCATCTGTGGACCGAAGGAGATAGTTAACGTTTTGGGCCGAAACCCTTCTTCAGACTGATGGGGGTGGGGGGAGGCGGGGGGTTAAAGAAAGGAAAAAGGAGGAGGTGGAGCCCGAGGGCTGAGGGAGAGGTGGGAAGGGGAGGAGACAGCAAGGGTCAACAGAATTGAGATAACTCAATGTTCATGCCAAGAGGATGCAGACTCCCCAAGCGGAATATGAGGTGCTGTTCCTCCAATTTGCGGTGTGGCTCACTCTGGCCGTGGAGGAGACCCAGGACAGAGAGGTCGGATACGGAATGGGAGGGGGAGTTGAAGTGCTGAGCCACCTGGAGGTCGGGTTGTTTATTGCGGACCGAGCGGAGGTGTTCGGCGAAACGATCGCCAAGCATCCGCTTGGTCTCACCGATATAGATCAGCTAGCATCTAGAGCAGCGGATGCAATAGATGAGGTTGGAGGAGATGCAGAAGAACCTCTGTCGGACCTGGAAGGACTGCTTGGGTCCTTGAAAGGAGTGGAGGGGGGGGGGGGAGGTAAAGGGACAAGTGTAGCATCTCTTGCGTTTGCAAGGGAAAGTGCCCGGGGAAGGGGTGGAGCGGGAGGGAAGGGAAGAATTGACAAGGGAGTTACGAAGGGAGCGGTATTTGCGGAAGGCAGACAGGGGGGGAGATGGGAAGATGTTGCGAGTGGTGGGGTCACGTTGGAGGTGGCGAAACTGGCGGAAGACTATGTTGTATGTGCCGGATGGTGGCGTGAAAGGTGATGACCAAGGGTACTCTGCCAAGAGGGTAGGACCTCATTCTATCCAATGAGGTCGTATCCTATTGACAATCAGAAACAAATATGTATTTATTGTTAAGGGACGGGTTTGTGTTTAGATTTATTATTGCCACGTGCACCGAGGTACAGTGACAAGCTTTGCTTTGTATGATAACCAATCGGATCAGGATTACAAAATGCATAAAACAAACAAGTTAATCTAAGGTGCAATAGGTAGAGCAAACAGGAAGATGTCCATCACAGAATATAGTTCTCAGTATTGTTGCGCTCCAGATCCACAGACAAAACTAATGCCTGCAATCGGACAGAAGTGAATCCGTCAGTGCCCTAGCTTATGGAAAACTGTCCCGAAGCTTGATAACAGAGATTGAAGTTGCCCCATCGTCTAATGATGCGCGCTTTCAAGGTTCAATATCTGCTGCCCGACTAAAGTGGGGAGGAGAAGGAATTACTGGAATGGGACGATGTTTTGATTGTGTTAGCAAGTTTCTTGATAACAGCCGCAGAAGAGGTTGTGCGGAGCAAGTCGATTTCGAACCACCCGGAGGAAGAGTCCACCAGGACAAAGTATTGGTCTCCGCGCCAGTCAAAAATGTCTGTGGTCATGGTGGACCATGGCAGTTCAGGAACCGGGTGCTGCAAAATAAGTTGATGCTACGCCATGCTGTTGCACACAGCGCAAGATTGCACCCTCTGGCGTATATAATCCAACATAGTAGGCCAGAAAAACATGCTCTTTGCTCGTTGTATGGTTGCCTCGGAACCAGGATGCCCTCTGTGTAAGGCGTCGAAGTACTTATTTTGGAGCGACACCGGGATCACCGCCTTATGCCCTTTCTTGATGACTCCATTATCAATGGCAAGTTGGTCTTGAACGGGAAAATAGGGCTGAATAGCAGGCGGAAACAAATGCTGCTTGCTAGGCCATACGTGATTAATGACTGAAGCGAGTATCTATGGGGTGGCATCCTTTGCCCTGCAAGGCACCAACGTATCCAGAAAGGAAGGCTAAATAAAGTAAATTGTCAAAACGTTAAAAGTGTTCATTTCCGTGCCAGCCAGATAAATGTGCTTACCATGTTTGTAAACTTCTGGAGCTGCAACATCAATTCTTTGCAGCAGCGCTGGAGCAGCGTTTATAGGCACTTAAAATGTTGACCAAAGGCTGGTGATCAGTCTCTATATTTACAACCTTACCAAAGATGCAATCATTGAATTTGACACATATGCAAAGACCACGGCCAGTAACTCCTTCTCGATCTGAGCATATCTCTTTTCAGTGTCCGTCATTGTTCTAGAAGCATAAGCAACAGGATTTTCATCCTGGAAGCACGCTGCGCCGAGGCCATGCTGGGAAGCATCGCAGGTCAAAGTGGCAGGCTGATTGACATCGAACTAAGCCAGGGTAGGAGGACATGACATATGTTGCTTGAGTGTGTCAAAAACATGTTGTTGGTGTTCGTGCCACGTCCAGGCAGTGATTTTTGTGAGTAAGCTTCCGTAGGGGAGCCGAGAGCTCGCTAAAGTTGGGAATTAACTTCCCGAGGTTAATTCTATGCCCGGAAATCTCTGCATGCCGGCACCACCCGTTGGCGCTGGCATATATGGCGCTGATAGCTGCGCACAGGAATGATCCAATAGTCTCATCCTCATTCTAGTTCCGTGAAATGAATTTCACCCGCTCGATGAGAGGATTGGCTTGAGGATCACACAGTTGTCGAAACTGACTCTTGAGACAATCAGAGTCGTCCGCCGATTCAGCAGAGGTTACGACCGGTTTTCCAATATCGACAGGTTAATTAGTAATTTCTTCTGCATGCACAAACTGTTGTGCATATTCATCAGCTTAATCTCCGGCAAGCTTGAGGAGCATGCTGGCACGGGCCGCAGCCGGCTTGTCATAGTAAAATGCAGCAATGAAGACATCATACCGTTGTTTTTCTTCTTGCGTATGGCGTGCACAGCCTAAAGTTGTAAGACAACTTGTTCTGCTTCATCTTCTGTTTGCGCACGCCAGGTTGATTGTATTCGTCGGAACTGGGTGGACCACGTGAAGGTGGCAATCGCCCACCCCATACCGTTGTTCGAAGAGGCGCCAACGCTCCCCTATATTGCCATCGAAGACGAGGGGTTCCAGCTTTCGGAAAACTTCCGCCGGCCATACTCAGCTCTAGTAAAGACGCGATAGCCTGGGAAAAGGCGGACCGTCCCTGGGAGTGACAGGAGAAGCGACCGCTGACTGGCAGGAGAGGAGATCGATCTGCGGATGCGCGTTTTTTACGATTTTTAAACTTCGCTAACTTTTACAATATGCTACCGATCGAAACGAAACGTGGTGCACACGCAGCACAGGAGAACGATAAGTGAGCTCGCGAAAAATCGTAACGCTATCCCAAATAGAGAAACCACGCAAACCGGAAGAGCACAAACTCGGAGATAAATATACAGACAGACAGACAGACAGACAGACAGACAGACAGACAGACAGACAGACAGACAGACAGACAGACAGACAGACAGACAGACAGACAGACAGACAGACAGACAGACAGACAGACAGACAGACAGACAGACAGACAGACAGACAGACAGACAGACAGACAGGCAGACAGAGAGGCAGACAGACAGACAGACACAGAGAGAGAGACAGACAGACAGACAGACAGACAGACAGACAGACAGACAGACAGACAGACAGACAGACAGACAGGCAGAGATAGAGAGATAGATAGATAGATAGAGAGAGAGAGAGAGAGAGAGAGAGAGAGAGAGAGAGAGAAATAGATAGATTTATAGAAAGAAAGAAAGAAAAATAGATAGATAGATAGATAGATAGATAGATAGATAGATAGATAGATAGATAGATAGATAGATAGATAGATAGATAGATAGATAGATAGATAGATAGATAGATAGATAGATAGATGCTCGCATGCCACAAAATCACACAGCGGAAACCCGACCTGGATTATGGATCGGGTCAGCTATAACAAAACAAGACATGGATCAAATCAACAATAGTATTTGGGCTGCATGAGTGATCCTTGTAAGTTTTCCTTGATTATGTTCGCAGGTTGGGGCAACGTCGCCTCCCGTCCTCCAACGCTACTCCACCCACAGTGTAGTGGCTCCCCAACAATACTGCAGCGGGAGTGCAGCCCCTCAGTACAGTTCCTCTTATAATATATTACTCCCTGTGCTCTGTCCTCCCATAATACCGCACTCTCTCAACACTGCCCCCCCCCCCTAGAGTACGTCACTCCCTCAACACCAACTCTCCGACGGTGCATCGTTCCCCCAGCAGAGTCCATCCCAGAGTAGTTCAGTTCAGTTCAGTGTAATTTCCGTTCAGTTTAGTTTATTGTGACGGGTGCCGAGGTACAGTGAAACGATCATAAGGAATAGCAATAGAATTAGGACATTCAGCCCATCAGGTCAACTCGGCCATTCAATCATGGCTGATCTATCTCTCCCTCCTAATCCCATTCTCAGGCCTTCTCCCCATAATCGCACACTACTAATCAAGAATCTATCTATCTCTGCCGTAGACATATCCAATGACTTGGCCTCTACAGCCTTCTGCGGTAAAATAATTTCACAGATTCGCCACCCTCTGACTAAATACATTTCTCCTCATCTCCTTCCCAATAGAACGGCCATTAATTCGAAGGCTATTACCTCTGGTTCTGGGCTCATCCACTTATGGAAGCATCCTCTCCACGTCCACTTTATCCAAGCTTTTCGTTATTCTGTATATTTCAATGAGATCCTCTCTCATTCTTCTAAACTCCAGCGAGTACAGGCCCAGTGCCGATAAACACTTGTAAACATCCTCTGGACGCTCCCCAGAGCCGGCACATCTATCCTCGAATATTGTACACAAAATTGCTCACAATATTCCCAATGCGGCCTTTCCTATGGCTTATAGAGCCTCAACGTTATATCCATGTTTGTGTACACGAGCCCTCTTGAAATAAATGCTAGCATTGTGTTTGCTTATTTTACTACCGGTTCGATTTGCAGACGAATCGTGCACCTGCACTGCCAAGTCCCTTTGCAGCATTGATTTCTGGATTATCACTTCATTAATAAAATAGTCTACGCCTTTATTCCTACAACCAAAATGCATGACTGCACATTTGCAACAGAATTTTCCATATGCTACTTCTCTGTCCACTCTCCCAACCTATACAGGCCCTTCTGCAGAGCCCCTTCTTTCTCTGAACTTCCTGCCCCTCCACGTATGTTCGCGTCATCCGCAAACTTTGCCACAAAGTCTTAACACACTTCGTCCAAATCATCAATATACGACGTGAAGACTAGCGGCACCAAAACCGACCCTTGCGGAACGCCACTAGACACTAGTAAAGCTTTTGTTTGGGCGCGAATTAGTCAGCGAAATACAATACATGAGTACAATCAAACCATTCACAATGTAGGATAAGGGAATAAAAGGGATTGGGGATGATCAAGCATGATCACATTGAATGGAGGCGCTGGCTTGAAGGGCCGAAAGTCCTTCTCCTGCACCTATTGTCATTGGCTATTGTCTAATAACGCTTAGTGCATGATAAAGCCAGTAAAGTCCGATTAAAAATAGTCCGAGGGTCAATAGGCAAGAGTTCGGGGCCGTTCTCTAGTTGAGGTAGGATGGTTCAACTGTCTGATAACTGCTGCAAAAACTGTCCTTGAATATGGACTGAATACACTTCTCAGCACTGTACCCCCCCACTGTGCGCCCGTCCCTCAGCTGCAAACCTCCCAAGTGCGAAGCTACCTCATACAACCCCTCCAATGCCGACGTCCCTCTACATCTACGATGTGGCGTTCCTTCAGCACTGCGTCTCTCATCTGCACCATACCATTTCATCGCATCATCCAAAGTACAGTGCCGCCCCCAATCCCACGACGCCACCCCTCCCGTAGCACTGCGTTCCCTCAGCATGGCCACTCCCACCATGGGACTCCCCCGGACTGCCCAGGAATACATTTTAAGGGTTGTGTTTTTCCTCCAATGTGGAAAGTTTAGAACCGAATCTTCGGTTAGTGTTTGTGGTGGTAATGATGGGCCACATTGCAACACAATTATTTCCCGTACCAACGCGGAATGAAGAGATTGCCTTTGCAAGGAACAAGGAACCGCTGATACTAGAAAACAAGGACAGAAAGGGCAGAGAAAACTAGTTGGTCACGCAGAATTACTGGAGGACATGGATGTGTGACGTTTCGTGGCGGCGCCCTTTTCAAACTCATTGTGTGCGGGGGTGAAAAATTGGAACAGTAGAGGGGAAAAACCAGGTGTTGGGGGGAGGAAAGGGTTATAAAAGAGGCTCGGGAAAACGCGTCGTGGGGCGAGGTAGAGAGAGCTGGAAAAGCGGAGTGGCAGGCAAAGCTTTGTGGGGAGAAAAACATCTAGAAGTGGAGGGGCAGGACAAAGCGTAGTTCTTGGCCACATTTTACTCCCCTAAAACCTCTCACCCTGGTAATCTTCCATGAATGGCCTGATATATAATTTCAAAATTGAAGCCGTAAGGCAAATAGTTTCAGTAATACTTTCAGTAAATAAGCCTCTACTGGCAAATATCATTTAAAAAACATCATATTTCCATTTAATGGCCTACCCTTTGGTCGGAGATTGTGCCGAGTTCCAGTGAAATGTATGAACCATTAGTCTTCCGGTGGACAGCACCCCCTCACAAGGAACAATTTGCCCGTCGACTCCTGGGGTAAGAAGAAGCTGACAACATCTGCCCCATTGTGGCGCCCGCCTGTGTAAAGTATAAAAGCCCCACAGTGTTTAGGATGATGTAACATGACTTCGGCAATGGTGAAGAGAAATCAGTGGAGCGGATGGATAACAGTTTTCATTTAAAAAAAGCCTGGAAAAGAAATGCATACACACACGTAAATACGTAAAGATCGCATTAGCTGTGGTGCTAAACAATATGATTTTTTATATTCTTCCCGATTTTAGAATATCCACCGATATGAAGGAGATTCAATATTACAGATTCTAACAAAGTCAGAGAGCAATGAGTACTTCTTTCTGCAAAGCTACCCGGATATTAAAAGTTTGTGAACCGTCATTGTTTGCAATATGCTTCAATGGTTAACAATCGCCAATCACGATAAATGACATGCAATGATAATATTAGCAAATGCTTATGATAATCAGATGAAATCATGAAAGGGCATGTGTCTCCTCTACGACAATTATCAATTTCAATGTCACTGCTGCAAATTGTAACGGAAGCAACTTCGCCTTTAAATTTTAACAGAAAGGCGAGAATAGCAGATTTCGTTAAATATGGGAACCCGGTAGATTAATTCTTCTTCAAATTAAAACGAAAACTGCACCTTTGGCTTGATAATGTAACGCCCTGTTTTGCATAAAAAGAGCTGCGGAAGCAAGTTATTTCCGTGTGGGTATGTAACGACTACGAATGACAACTAAGTTTGTATTTACTTTCAGAAATAGCAGCTTTGAAAAAAAGACTTCAAGAAACAGGTCAGTGGACAAAAAAGCAGTTAAAGCAGGAACAGGTGTTTTTACACTGCACGAAGTCAAATCAACAGAATATCCTAGTATTACAATCGGGGTATTTAAATACGTAAACATAAATTAAAACATTTGACTGGGAATTATTTGTCTTACAAGAGAATTCCCATTGATCGGGGACTTAATGGCAGTAACCTATTTCACTACTGTGGGGTTATTCACATGAACGTGGTTGTTCTTCAAACGAACGGATCAAAAGTGGCAGGAGGACTTGATGCTTTTTTTATTTGATACAGTGCGTTGTTTAGGTATTGTGGCGGAAGTGGAATTACGTTTAATGTAGTTTTTTTAAATGTAACTGGTTAAATACCTGAGATGAAATTATTTGCTGGGCTCTGGATGATGGAGGAAGAGTGGGCTATCAAATTTGCTCTGACATATTGTTGGTACGAATGGCCTCCTCTGATTTCCATGGCAAATTCAGATTTGGCAATATCAAGAAGAAAAGCAAAATCGCAATTTAATTTGTAGTAAGACCATCCATTTACATATTTGTTTTCCATCTGGACACTAAAGGGTTACGTTAAATTTTATCAGTACTGTGGCTGTGTGTGGCAATATAGAGTGACATATTGTGAGCGTTTAGACTAAATGTATTCTTAGGAAATTAGAAAATATATTTCAAATTTAACTATCCGATCGGAATCACGGTATCGAGAAAAAAGGTTTACGTTATTTTCTCTTCAACAATGGAACTGGTGGGCTTTCACTGAAAACATCAGGTTAGGAATGTGGTGAGTGTCCAGTTAACGGCAGATGCTATTACATTTTCGAGGCTAGGATCATGTGGGACTGGAATTAGAGAGCACAAACTCGCAAAAAAAATCAAGTGTGTTTTGCCACTGATGCTAAATAAAAGGCACATTGAAGGGACAGCCAGGAAAGACAATTTACAAAGATCGATGCAAAGGTCTAAATGTGTACCAGGAAGTATAATGTCAGATGGCATCGCAGATTGGTTTGGGAACAACTCTGCCCATAACCATGAGAAAACGTAAATAGTTGTGGATGTTGCAAGTCCATCAGACAAACCAGAATGCCCATCATCGACTTCACTTACACTTTACACTGCCTTGGGAGAGTCACCAAGATCAAAATTATTTCCCACCTAGTCATTCCTTCTTCTCACCGTTCCCATGCAGAAGACGGTACAGAGGATTGATAGCGCACAACCAGACTCAAAATAATATTATTCCCTTCTGTTAACTGGCTCCAGCACAATCATTGCATAGGCTAGGGCATGGATTTCCCTCTACCTCGACAAGACTCCTCTTCTACATAAGACATTGTCTCTGGAACTGTTGCGCACTAATACTTGGAGCTATATTATGCACTGTGTACATTTTCCTGTACTCTACCTATTGTTCTTGAATTTGGCTTGATTTTATGCAAGTATCCTATTATCTAAAATGAATGTACAGCATACAAAACAGTGCTTGTACTCTGTACCTCGGTTCACTTTGCAATATGACATCTAAATATTAGCAAACAAACGAAGGTGTTGCCCTTTTTTTCCTTTTTGAGTCGTGAAAATAGCAAGGTCATACTCTTTCACAGATTCAATCCTTTCACGTTATTGATATATGGGTCTCACCAGTGTGAATGTTGTTCGCCTCTCTTCAAAGTGGAACAGATATTCTGTCATAAAAATGACCAACGATTATAAAAGGTAGTCCGACGTGCATCTGCATATGAACCAACATTTCAAACCAGACTTGCGGGCCTCGATGACACAATAATGACGAAGTTCCCAATGAATATTATTGTAAGCAACTTTGGGCACCATATCTGAGGAAGGATGTGCTGGCTCCGGGGAGGAGGTTTACACGAATAATCCCAGGAATGAGTAGGTGAGCGCTTGTCCGCACTGGGCCTGTACTCGCTGGTGTTCAAAAGAATGAGTGGGGACCTCGTTGAAACTTACATTATAGTGAAATGCTTCGATAGAATGGATGTAGAGAGGATGTTTACGCTTGGGGGGGTTGTCTAGAGGTCATAGCGTCAGAATTAAAAGTATTTAATTTAGGAAGGAGAAGATAAGACATTTATTTAGTCAGAGGGTGGTCAATCTATGGAATGTTGTGCCACGGAAGGCTGTGGAGGCCAAGTCAGTGAATATTTTTAAGGATGAGATAGATAGATTTTTGATTAGTACAGGTGTCAGAGGTATGTGGAGAAGGCAGGAGAATGGGGTTAGTAGGAAAATATAGATCAGACATGATTGAATGGCGGTGTAGAACTGATGGGCCGAATGGTCTAATTCTACTCCTATCACTTGTGACCTTATGACCTGAATACAATGCAACGAATTGTCCAGTATCAATATCTGATAATCTGATAAGTATTATCACCAGGATGCTTAAACGTTGAGGCGGATGCAGACGTGTTCTGTTTTCCTATGCAGAGCGCTTCCCACCGTCTCATTGCTTTACATGTAAACAGTCAATAGTGGCTGCAATGAAAACGCTGAGCGGTTGGAGAATAAGGAAATAGATGGGGCGGAGAGCGGAGAGCGTTGTTTCGCATACTTCTGAGAAAGGCACCACAGCTTCACGACTTTAACCGCAGTATTTCATTCAGTGCTCTTCTCCGCAATAACATTCTGTTAAAGGGAAATGTCTGCCCGGGCGAAATCACAACACTTCAAAATAAATGTTCGAAATGAAGAGGTTAAACAAATCAAAACAATTGCATAAGCCATCCATCCTCACTTCGATCCTGCCTGTGCATAAACATTATTTGGTCTGAAATGTTAAGACACGCACGGGAGTTACAGTATTACTAGAGAGCAAATGAACTTGCGGGGGGGGGGGGGGGGGGGGGGGGTGGGGGGGCTGCAAAACTGCATGTTGACGGTAATGTAATTAGAACATTTATGTTATTCCAAAGTCCAAACCGTTCATAAACATTCAATATCCCGATCCCACCGATTCATTCAAAGCGCTTGACTCAATGAGGCTGAATTACATCAGCTCTTATAACACAGGGACTTAGGGTCTTGTTAAGTGTAGGTTCCGCCGAAGATGAGCCGTTGACGCTGAAACGAAGAACAACGTTGAGACAAAGGAATATTAGTGTCATTAAAAACGAGTGGGGGAGGAGCAGGGGGGGGGGGGGGGGGGTTCGGCAGTCACATGACTCTTCAAACGCAATTTCTCATTGCGTGTTTTCGGTGCTCCCAATTTATATAACACTATCTATTTGGTCGAACTAATATTTGCCAATAGCCTTTGCTTTGGCGGAGAGGAGAAATTAAAAAAATCTCCACCTCGCTTGCTTTTACTTGCAGAATATGATTTGGAGAGTAAAGATGCAGGTAACAGAGTTAATATCTTTCGCTATTCTCGCAGCAAAATACAATTGTACCGATTAGATATGGCATTTCCAGACATTGTTCAAGACACATAAAGATGGGGACGACTGTATCTAGTAACTGATTGTTACCAAAGCCTTATTAAATAAATATAGGTGTAGGTGTGCTTAGGCTCTAGCTTCGACGTGCTGGTCTAGAATAAATTGCAAGTTATATTTATTCAGAAAAACCTGAAGCTTTCGACAACCTCTACTTCGGCGACATCGAATTATACCGGTGTGTTTGTGTGTGCTGCTTCCCTTCCTGGTCAATCACAATCCCATTTGGCTGGCTAACATTGCGCGAGATGGTTTGCCCTTGGCATCCGGTTACGATATTCTGAATCTCCTTCCTTGTCAATATTTGATATCGGATCCACACGGTGGTGTCGTCTACGAACGTAAATTGAGCTGTATTGGCACTTCCCTGCAGAGTCATGAGTGCAGTAGAAGGCTGAGAACGCTTCCGTGTGGGACACCCGTATTGAGGATAATGGTAGACGATGATTTGTTATCAATACTCGCTGGTTTTCGTCGTGTTGGTCAGGAATTCGAGGATACAGTGCAGAGGGGAGTTCTGTCTCCACGTTCCACGAATTTTGAGATAAGCTTGGTTGGGATAATGGTATTAAACGCAGAGCTCTATTCTATGAATAGAATTCTAAACTAGGTGTCCTTCTTATGCACGTGTTCCAAAGGAGGGGTGTAGGGCCAGGAAGATAGCATTAGCCGTGAATCTGCTGTTGCAGAGGCGAATTTCAGTCGATCAAGGCCTTCAGGTGGGAGTGAGCCTCACAGTTTAACCACGGCTTCCGGTTGGGGAACATCTAGGCTTGGTAGACTGGATTCAGTGAGTTCCATAAGCAACCTTTCGATTCACTTAATGATGGTGCATATCGAGTCCACTGTGCGGTTGGCATTAAGGCATGAAATCGTGCTTTTGTTTGGCACTAGATTGACGGTCTTCTTGATGCAGTTGGGGACCTCTGGTTGGAATGGAGTAGTGAGAGATTAAACACTGCAAGTTGATCCACGCATTTCCCGAAGAACTGCCAGGAACTGCATCCCGCCAGTGGCTTTCTGTGGGTTCACTCCCAGAAGGCCGATCGAACTTCTGCAATAGTGTCCCTGGGAAAAGACACATTAGAATGTGTGTCTGATGGGACAACTGTCATCTCCCTGTTGGCTTTCTGCTCAAAGTGCGACTATAATGCATTATATTCATAAGGGATGGTCGCACAATCACCATCGATGCCGCCAGACCTCGTTTTTCAGACAGTTATAGTATTCAGGCCTTGGCACCGCCGAGTGTTTATACTGAGGCTCGGGTTTGACCCGGTAGTGTCTCCAGGCATTCCTAATGACTTTTAGAAGATCGTAAGGAGATTTCTTGTAATGCATGAGTTTTCCTTTCCCTTTTACGTGGAGCCTTAGCCTTCAGGTGGGAGTGAGCCTCACAGCTTAACAATGGTTTCCTGTTGGGGAATACCAGGGCTGTCTTCTGCGGCACGCATTCGTCTCCGAAGATAGACGCACAATGCTGGAGTAACTCTGCGGGGCAGGCAGCTTCTCTGGAGAGCAGGAACGAATAACGTATGCTGCCTGTCACGCTGAGTTACACCAGCATTTGGTGTACCCGTTCATTCTCTCCAGAAATGCTCCCTGCCCGTTGAGTTATTCCAGCATTTTGTGTCTGTCGTCGATTCAAACCAGCATCTGCAGTTCTGTACTACACACATCGTCCCCGCAACTACAGACGAAGTCAGTCACTGCATACCCATTCAGTTTGGCCACTGATTCCCTGAACATTGAACACACAACTCACTTACATCATTCGAGGACGATGTCATCTGTTTTGCAGTCCAGCATTGTCCGGACATCTCCTCCGGATCTTCCCGCGTTAGTTCTTTTTTTGCAGGCAGGGAGCAAAAATACAACGAGCAGATCAGATTTTCCGAAATGTGGCCGGGCCGAGGAGAGGTTGGAGTTTATTTATAAAAGTGTAGCAGTGGTCGAGGATGTTCTGGTCCCTGGGGGGGTCAAGAGACATGTTCATAGTATTTTGGTAATAAGTTCTTGAGGTTGGCTTGAATGAAGTTGTCGTCTACAATGTCCAGGGCTCGGGATGTTTTGTCTCAAGGCTATTGGTAACGAAGTATGTAGTTCATTCAGACCAAGGTTAACATCAGGATGGGTAGGAATGTATACTGCTGTCTGGATAGCTGAGGTTAATTCCCGCGGCATGTAATAGGGATGGCACGACTTGTGTCCTAGCTTTAAATAAGGTGACATCATTGCTTTCAGCAGGGCGAATAAGAATGCTAATGGTCCGCTGGACTTCCCAGCGTACATGTCCTTCAGTAAAGAACAAAATAATCCGAAGCATCGCAAAACAGAGAAATAAATACGAGCAAAATGCATTTATAAAGCGCCCAAACTTGGCGGGAGTGGGGGAAGATGCTTCGTGGAAGTGGCAACTTACTTACATGAACAGGTGGGTGCACAATGTATGAATGTTTGGTGAAATAATTCTCAATGCCGTTACTACCAATGTTTAAGCTTAAATATCTGTTATATTTAATGTCCATAAGATGAAATATATGGAGAAATCAAACGCATCTGATGACAATTTAAGAGAAAATTATTGAACTTCTAATGGCATAAAAAAAATACGGGTTTTATGTTTGTTTAGAACTAGTCAAATTGAAGAAAGCGTTGCTGCTTTCAGGTAAGGCACGAACGGGTGGTATTTTCTTACTTTTTGAATAACGTGAATCATGAAAATATACACAAAATCCTTTCATTCCATATTTTAAGATTCTAAAATTGCTTGCCATTTGATATAATACCAATTGGCTGATACGCCCAATATTAATTAAAGATTAAAGTTAATATGGATTTGACGCATATCATTCCAAGAACTGAGTATAAACAAAGGCCAATGCCTCCCCAGGGAATTTGTTAGGAATAGTAGGAAAGCCGAGACTCGCTTACTATCAACTAAATGAACCATCTCAGATATTCATGAGAGATGTACTTGTACTATTTGAAGAAGAAACGAAGTAACATCCAAGATGCTATGGTTCTCTCAAGTCGTATTAGTGAAACGTACGTCGTGATCATGATGTGGTTGAAACTGATGGAAAATGTATTGTTAGAACTCGAAAAATATACATCTGAAGATGATATTTTGCTGCAAAGTTTAAATTAGAATTAATACGCAAAGTACGTGTGCTATAATTATAAGATAAACGCTCAACTAAGAAAGCCAAGCTCAAGGCTATTATCTAACTATCCAACTAAACATATCAACTTACAATAAATAACACACCATGCAAAAACTGCTACCTACACATTAACTAGCTCTTAAACAAAACTAATCCTGCAGATGCAAGTATATCAAGTGAGTACCTATCTTCACTGGTGTTTATTTAAGTTAGGCCCACGGCACCTCGGGGAGGCTCGAAAGTTATTTCTGGTGTCCCAGAACAACTTCCCTCAATACCTGCTCTCACAAGCTAAGCTACCAGTATCTATTAAATAAAGGAAGCTGCAGCCAATTAGCTCACTCCAACAAATGCGAAGCACCTGCATCCGATCTTCCACAAATCCTAGCCCGTAATTACACTTGTAACACATACACATACTGCATGTCATACGTTTTCTTTCTGTCCCCAACTGACATTAATTGTTCTCCATGTTGGAACGTGGTCGACCTCGTAATGAAACCTCGCCGACCCACTTCCATGGGACGCACACTTGCTCCCTATCGTCGCTGCTCAACCTCTGCTGCCATGTCTACACGTCTAAGCTTTTTCCTTTCATAAGCCTCAGCCACTAAGTTCTTCCAAGGCACCGTCAGTTCAATTAAATACACTATCCGCTGACTAACTTACCATAATACCATGTCAGATCTCAAACTAGTAGTAATTATATCCTGTGGAAAAACAATTTTTTTTTCCCCAATTTACCTGCACTTCCCAATCATTAGCTCCCCGTCACTGCTCTGACTCATACCTGTAAGAACAATTCCCTGTTCTACCTTTCTCTCCCTCACGGACACAATTAAACGCTGCACTCTCAGTCCCGATGCCTACTGCATTCACCTGTGCTCTACTCCTCTCAATTGCTGCAGCTATGCACTTCAAGGCCTGATCATGCCGTCAAGGATACAGACTCTGAGAAAGACTGGTTCTACATCCTGACAAAATATGCTTCAACGTTGACACTTCTGAACACAATGGACGCGCCGGGTCCCCATCTACCCATTGTTTGAGGTTCTACGGTGATGCCAGCACGTCATAAATAGCCCTCATAAGGAAACTTGCATGACCCGCATCCATGGACCGCAGGTCCATCCTGTTAAAACTCCTCTTGCTTCCACTTTCCCAATTCATCCACTGTCCCTGCTTAACATGAGCTACTGCCCTTATGCATGGCATTGCTTCCTCCTGTCGTCGTACCTGCTCTACAACCAATTTCTTCCTTTCTGTTGGACCTGCTGTACTCGCACAGGTTTCCCTGTGCTGAGCCCAAAGTCTCATTTCCCTTGCTTCATCCTCTCAACAATGACTACGCCTCAGAGCTGCGTGTGCTTCTTCTACTGACTGCTTTGACTTCCACTTCTCACCTCTAGTTACACTTGCAACAGATTACTGTCTAATGTAACCGCGCTCCCGGAAATTTGCAACTCCTACCTCACCATAGCAGACAAACACCTCTATTACGCTGGCCAATGATACATGAGGAATACCTTTCCCATGCAGACAATAGGTGCAGGATTAGGCCATTCGGCTTTTTGAGCCAGAACAGCCATTCAATATGATCATGGCTGATCATCCAAATCAGTATACCGTACCTGCTTTCTCTACATACCCCCTGATCTCTTTTGCCACAAGGGCCACATCTGACCCTCTTAAATATAGCAAATTAACTGACCTGAACTACTTTCTGTGGCAGAGAATTCCACAGATTATCCACACTCTGCGTGGATTTTTTTTTCTCATCTCGGTCCTGAAAGACTTTTCCCTTATCCTTAAACTGTGACCTCTTGACTTCTTGACTTCCCCAACATCGGGTACAATCTTCCTGCATCTAGCCTGTCCAACCCCTTAAGAATGTTGTATGTTTCTATAAGATCCCCCCTCAATCTTCTAAATTTAGCGAGTACAAACCGAGTCTATCCAGTCTTTCTTCATATGAAAATGTCCTGCCATCCCAGGAATCAGTCTTCTCTCTACTCCCTCTACGGCAAGAACGTCTTTCCTCAGATTAGGAGACCAAAACTGTACGCAATACTCCAGGTTTGGTGTCACCAAGGACCTGTACAACTGCAGTAGTACCTCCTTGTTCCTATACTCAAATCCTTTTGCTGTCAATGCTAACATACCATTCGCTTTCTTCACTGCCTGCTGCACCTGCGTGCCTACTTTCAATGACTGGTTTACCATGACACCCAGGTCTCGTTGCATCTCCCCTTTTCCACCATTCAGATAATAGTCTACTTTCCTGTTCTTGCCACCAAAGTGGATAACCTCACATTTATCCACATGATAGTGCATCTGCCATCCATTTGTCCCCTCACCCAACCTATCCAAGTCACCTTGCAGCCTCCTAGCATCTTCCACACAGCTAACACTGCATCCCAGCTTCGTGTCATCCGCAAACGTAGAGATGTTGCATACAATTCCCTTGTCCAAATTATTAATATATATTGTAAATAGCTGGGGTCCCAGCACCGAGCCTTGCGCTACCTCACTAGTCACTGCCAACCATTCTGAAAATGACCCGTTTACTCCTACTCTTTGCTTCCTCTCTGCCAGCCAGTTCTCTATCCACATCAATACTGAACCGCCAATACCATGTGCTTTAAGTTTGCATACTAATCTCTTATGTGGGACCTTGTCTAAATCCTTCTGAAAGTCCAGATATAGAGGTTCTCCCTGATCCACTCTACTAGTTATATCCTCGAAAAATTCGATAAGATTCGTCAGACAATATTTACAAATCATAAATCCATGCTGACTTTGTCCAATGATTTCACCACTTTCCAAATGTCCTGCTATCCAATATTTAATTACTGACTCTAGCATTTTCCCCACTACCGATGTTAGACTAACTGGTCTGTAATTCCCGGTTTTCTCTCTCCCTCCCTTTTTAAAAAGTGGGGTTACATTAGCTACCCTCCAATCCTCAGGAACTACTCCAGAATCTAAAGAGTTTTGAAGCAGTATCACTAATGCATCGACTATTTCTGGGGATACTGCCTTAAGCACTGGGATGCAGCCTATCTAGCCCTGGGGATGTATCGGCCTTTAATCCATTCAATTTACATAACACCACTTCCCGACTATCCTGGATTTCACTCATTTCCTCCATCTCAGTTGACCCCCGGTCCCCTGCTATTTCCGGCAGATTATTTATCTTCCTTAGTGAAGACAGAACCAAAGTAGTTATTCAATTGGTCTGCCATGTCTTTGTTCCCCATGATCAATTCACCTGTTTCTGACTGCAAGGGACCTACATTTGTTTAAACTAATCTTTTTTTTTCTCTTCTCATATCTATAAAGCCTTTTGCAGTCAGTTTTTATGTTCCCTGCCAGTTTTCTTTCATAATCTATTTTTCCTTTGCTAATTAAGCCCTTTGTCCTCCTCTGCTGGACTGAATTTCTCCCAGTCCTCTGGTAGGCTGCTTTTTCTGGCTAATTTATATGCTTCATCGTTTGTTTTGATACTATCCCTGATTTCCCTTGTTATCAATGAATGCACTACCTTCCCTTTTACCAAACTGGGATGAACAATTGTTGTAGTTCATCCATGCGGTCTTTAAATGCCTTCCATTGCATATCCAACTTCAACCCTTTAAGAATCAATTGCCAGTCTATCTTGGCCAATTCACGTCTCATACCCTCAAAGTTACCTTTCTTATGTTCAGAACACTTGTTTCTGAATTAACTATGTCACTCTCCATCCTAATGAAGAACTCGACCATATTATGGCCACTCTTGCCCAAGGGGCCACGCACAGCAAGACTGCTAACTAACCCTTCCTCATTACTCAAGACCCAGTCTAGAATAGCCTGCACTCTCGTTGGTTCCTCTACATGGTGGTTTAGAAAACGATCCCGCATACATTCCAAGAAATACTCTTCCTCAGCACCCCTGCCAATTTGATTCACCCAATCTGTATGTAGATCGAAGTCACCCATTATAACTGTTTTACCTTTGTTGCACGCATTTCGAATTCCTGTTTGATGCCATCCTCAACTCCACTACTACTGTTAGGTGGCCTGTACACAACTCCCACTAGCGTTTTCCGTCCCTTAGTGTTTCGCAGATCTACCCATATCGATTCCACATCCTCCGCGCTAATGTCCTTCCTTTATATTGCGTTCTTCTAACTCTTCCTTTGAAGCTTTGAGCTATCCACTTTTTTCCTAAAAAAATTATTTTAACAAATTTAAATGGAACCATATTAAATGCTCACCTGACTCGCTCCTCGTTCTTTCTCTTCTTCCTAAGGTGTTCTGCCCTCCTGAATATTCTTCCAAAACATTCATTCCCGCTCTCTCATCAAATGTAGCCTTTCTCCACTGCTTTCTCAACTGTCTCCTCTCCTTCACTTATCTCTTGATTTATCTCTCTAGTCTAGTCTAGTTTTAACCACCTGAAAAGACTGCACCTTTTTTTCTCAATAACACCAAACCTGGCAGCACCATATTGATAAATAATCTCTCCTATTTTATCAATCTTGGTTTCCACTGTCCCTTTCAGACTCTCTCACACCATCATCAAATCTATATTAGTAGTGTCCCATTACTTCTTTTCATTTGCCCTCGGCCATTAAACTCTAGGTTTCAATCCACCGCTCGTCTCCCTGACTGGCAGCTTAACCTGATCCCTGAACCCTACTCATCAGCGCTTGTTCCCTCCTTATTTAGCTGCAGAGTCTTCACATTTGTTTTTCGCCACTCTGCTTCTGTCAATTAAGTTAAATGAAATGTTTTCTGCTGAAATGTCGTCATTTAATATGATCGTTCACACGCAGTTGAGGTGAAAACACTCGTTCAACGAACGACGAGCGAAGAACTTCGACAGTGCTTACTGCTTTTGAGACATACAATAATTTAGAGGGTAATGTTGGAACCCAATAGAACCCTTGAATGGGTGGAGAGAAATCTATCATAGCGCCCTTCTTCATATCACTGGTTCACCACCAAATGAATTGCGCACCATTTGTACTTGGCAGATTTATCATTCGAATATGGAATATTTCTAAAACGCAATTACACTGCAAGAATATCGATTTCACTGAGATTAGCAGCACTCATATTTAAGGGTTCGATGTGGGTGGGACGTGTGCAAAGAATGAACCATTTTTTATTCATCTGCGTTAATTTTAACCGATGTGTTCCCTGTCAGTATATATCTAATGCTAAATTTGTTTTTAAAAAATTAACATGGTTTTACAAAAAACAATGAGAATGAATATATTTTTATTCGATTTGGGGTTTGGGTGAAAAAGAAACCACTGCAGTCGGTTTTTCTGAATTACAGCATTGTGAATTGTCAGGAATTGCAAATACTGCTTTCATAACCACAGGAAAATGGAGAGAGTAACAACAACTAAATTGACTATCAGGATAACAGAAGGAAGAAAAACACGTATCTCATATCATTTATAACAGAAAATAAGAATATTCTGTCTGTGATATCTAGATTAGTTTAGCATTGTATCAGCCCTATTCCCACAGTTGACTCCCTTGCATACCGCCGAATCTTCCTTGAACTTCCTACTTTTGGTTGAAACGAGGAACAACGCAAACTGCCGAATAAATCCCTTAGCAGGCCTTTAGGATGGGGAGAAACAGAGTAGGCGGATATAATACAGCGGAAACACCTTCAACAACTTGACGGACCTGTTTGCCTTTCGGTAATTTTGTTTTTCATCTAAATGATCTGTTCCCTTAGATATTAATAAGAGGAGCTATGTGGATGGTAAGTACATATTCGTGGAAAAATAATGAACCCCTGTTTCCTTTAAGTTTGATAAGGCAACAGATTGCATTTTTCCTGCCCATTGACGCTTCTTGATGCTTTTTTAATGAAACGCGCATGCGAGATGTGCATACCTGACTACCGTGAACATGCTGCAGTTATACTGCCTCTTCTCAAGCAATCCCTTTCAGGATGATCGAAGCAAAAGAGCGATCAATTGTTGTTGCCATGTACTTCCTGATGAAATCCAAATGTTATCGCATGAGTTTCCACATATTATTCCACTACAACATATCCTCTCACGCGTGCCATCAAGTACACCCCCACCACCTTAAAGAAACATCCATCACATTGAGCAAATATGCAGTAGCCCAATTGCATAGCAACCTGCATGTATTTGGGATATGGGCGGAACCAAAAATATTAGAGGTAACCCACGCGATCACAGACAGTATACGCATAATTCACAAGCAAAAATTCGGAAATCTTGATTGAAACGTGATATGATGTTATTGGTATTAAAGTCGCCCTGGTACTTGCATTTCAGCTGATGTACCACCGCTAGTGTTGGTAGAAATGGTCTATACAACACTTGGTCTATAAAATAATAGCGATCAAAATGAAGGTTGAGGGAAGCCGAATGGGCACTCGACATTTTTGCCATTCAGCGCGGCGGTAGATTTGTCTGTCTTGCCATTGCCAATGGTCCGTTGTTCACTCGAAGAATCGGGGAATGACCTACGCAGACAGATTGGTACAGTGCATCTCCGCCTTCTCAATCAAATATTGTAGGAAGATCCAACTTCATTTATGTTCAAAATAAGCGAACGTTTTGCACATGAAAACTTCTCTTTGATTAAAGCCAAAATGAGTGAAGCTTTATCAGGAGACCTAAAGCCAACTGTCCTTTGGAGGTTTTTCTTTCCGTTCCTCTATCAATTGTTTCTAATTGAAATATCTTCTCCATATCCAATCTGTCCATGCCTTTCATAATACGAAACATTTCTCTGGGATGCCCTCATATTTCTAAACAGCAAGGCGCAGAACCGTCAAACGCTCACCATGTGTAAACATAATCATACGGAATCTTTCTCGTACACGTCTTCGGGACCCTCTCCAACGCCAGCGCGTCCTGCCCGGATTTGGGCCCCAAAACTGCTCACAATGCTCCAAATGCCGTCTAGCCACTGCTTTATAAAGCCTCAGGATCTCTGATTTTATATTCTGGCCTCTAGAATTGAATGCCATCATCGCGTTTGCTTTCCTTACTACCGATTTAACCTGCAAATTAATATTTTGCGACTTCTGAACCGGCACCCCCAAGTGTCTTTGCACCTCCGATTTCCGAATCCTTTTCCCATTTAGAATATAGTCTACGCCATTCGTACTCCCTGTCCATAACTGCACATCTTGCCACGCTGTATTTAATCTGCCACTGCATTGCCCACTCTCGCAAAATGCCCAAGTCATTCTACAGACTCAATGCTTCCTCTGCATTACCTGCCCCTCAACCCACGTCGTGGCATTCATAAATCTGGACACAAAGACATCAACTCCATCACCCAAATCATTGAGAAACATCGTGAAAAGTAGCGGGCCGAACATCAACCCTTACAGAACACCAGTAATCATAGGCACGCAATCGAATAAGCTCAATTTATTCCCACTCTTTGTCGTCTGCCATGTTGTGAATCTTCTATTCGTGTATTACTCCAAAATACCACGGGTTCTCATCTGCTCTACAGCCTCGCGTGCGGTCGTTTATCAAAAGCCTGAAAATCAAAATAAATAACATCCGCTAATACCCTTTTGTGTATACTGCTATTTACTTCTTCGAAAATATCCAACAGATTTGTCGGGCAAGATCCCTCCATCTGTCTCTCGTCCCGTTGAAGTTACGTCTGCCCCTATTGTAAATGTTCACTTTAGATTGTCACAATATGAAGCAAATGTTAAAAGGAGAGGCGTCAGGTAACGTTCAAAGGTGTGCGTCTATGCGTACGTGTACTCCTGTAAGCGAAGACCATCACATACATGCAAATGCCAGGTGAAAATCAAGGACATTTTAGCATGTATTTTGAGAGCATTTGAATACAAGAGCAAGGAAGTGACACTGTGTTGTATCCGATTTTGATGAGACCATATCTGGATCTTTATGGAACTTTACACAATGAGGCATATAGCCGTAGATGGAGGTCAAAAAGCATTCACTAATATGGTTTCAGGGATAATGGGTTTGGCGAATGAGGAGATATTAACTTCACTCAAACATTATTTCCTGGATTTAGGAGAGCGAGACAACATTTCAAGACCAATGTTATTTCAGGGCTTGACATGCTTGATCCAGATACACTTCTTTCTCAGCTTTATGTGTCTAAAACCCACGGACCGCATTTTCTGCATAGTGGAATCTCCGTTTAGGTCTGAAATAAGATGACATTTATTCACTCGGTCTTCGAAATTCTTTCTTCTGGCGTGTTATGGAATTTCAATTCGTGCATCTCCGCAAAACATTGATCTATAATTTTTGAACAGCATGTGTTATGGGAAAGTGTTGGGAAATGATGATGCCAAAATATTAATAGCAGACACAATAGAAGGTTGGCTGGCCTATTTCTACAATTCCTCGTGTGCTTTGGTCTGCAGTGGGATCATGCGAAAGGCAAAAGTTTCCACAATGTATAATGTATTCTAGAATAGCACTGAGAATCATAAACCTTACCGACATCCGGTAGTTTCAGTTTAATTGGGGGGTTTCGAGGCCTTTCCTGCTGTAAACAAGTATTCCTCGTATTCATCCAGAATAATATTCGAAATCGTATTTCTTAAGTTATCGCTTGCATTCACTTTGCAGATGAGGAATTACGTGAAAAGGATGCAGGTATGGTATTCTAGTGGTGGCGCCGTCAGCGATGGCAGTCTGTCGGTATTTTCGCCGTTTTTTGTTCGTTTTAGTGTTTTAACAGTATGTGTTAATGTTCTCTGGTTTTTTTTCTGTGGCGAGTAGGGGTCGGGGAAAACTTTTTACAATCTCTTACCTTGTCAGAGATGCGTTTGTTTTCTGTATCGTATATCCGGTCGCTCTGCGGCCAAACATCGAGACTGAGCACCACCGCGGGTCCATGCACTTACCAACGGAGCCAGTGATCCCTTGCCTGGGATCGACACTCCAAACGCGACCTGTGGATTTCAACATCGAGCAGACTGATGTTGAGAAGCTCTAATGTCGCAGGAGGTTTATCTAGCCCGGACCCTTGACCGATTGCCCGGTGCGGCGTTGCTGAGTTCCCGCCGATGCGGGCGCATGATCGCCCCGAAGCGGGGAATGCGACCACCGGCTGCGGGAGCCAACATCACCCCGACAACGGAAGCTTCGAATGTGCTGACAGCGGGAGAACAAAGAAGGGAAGAGATTCAAATGTTCTTGCCTTCCATCACAGTGAGGAATGTGAGGGAGTCGCTGTAGTGGATGTTCATGTTAAAAACATATTTGGGTTTCTTGCTGCTCTTTATTAGTATGACAGTATGGCGAATCAATTTCCTCGCATGTTGCAAAAGATGCTTGGCTAATGAAGGACTAGTATGATCATGAAAGAGTATGAAAGAAAACTGGCAGGAAACATAAAAACTGACTGCAAAAGGTTTTATCGATATGTGAAGCGCAAAAGATTAGTTGAAACA
Organism: Okamejei kenojei; assembly: GCA_035221665.1. Lineage (NCBI taxonomy): Eukaryota > Metazoa > Chordata > Chondrichthyes > Rajiformes > Rajidae > Okamejei > Okamejei kenojei. The sequence continues at coordinate 16,749,442 of CM069154.1, read as the reverse complement.
AATGTAGGTCCCTTGCAGTCAGAAACGGGTGAATTGATCATGGGGAACAAGGACATGGCAGACCAATTCAATAACTACTTTGGTTCTGTCTTCACTAAGGAAGACATAAATCATTTGCCGGAAATAGCAGGGGATCGCGGGTCAAATGAGATGGAGGAAATGAGTGAAATCCAGGTTAGTCGGAAAGTGGTGTTAGGTAAATTGAATGGATTAAAGGCCGATAAATCCTCAGGGCAAGATACGTTGCATCCCAGGGTACTTAAAGAAGAAGCCCCAGAAATAGCAGATGCCTTAGTGATAATTTTTCAAACCTCTTTAGATTCTGGAGTAGTTCCTGAGGATTGGAGGGTAGCTAATGTAACCCCACTTTTTAAAAAGGGAGGGAAAGAGAAAACGGGGAATTACAGACCAGTTAGTCTAACATTCGTAGTGGGGAAACTGCTAGAGTCAATTATTAAAGATGGGATAGCAGCACATTTGGAAAGTGGTGAAATTATTGGACAAAGTCAGCACGGATTTACGAAGGGTAAATCTTGTCTGACGAATCTTGTTGAATTTTCTGAGGATGTAACTAGTTGAGTGGGTAAGGGAGAAGCAGTGGATGTGTTGTATCTGGACTTTCAGAAGGCTTTCGACAAGGTCCCACACAAGAGATTGGTATACAAACTTAAAGCACACGGTATTGGTGGTTCAGTATTGATGTGGATAGAGAACTGGCTGGCAGAGAGGAAGCAAAGAGTAGGAGTGAACGGGTCCTTGTCAGGATGGCAGACAGTGACTTGTGTGGTGCCGCAAGGCTCAGTGCTGGGACCCCAGCTATTTACAATGTACATTAATGATTTGGACGAGGGAATTGAATGCAACATCTCAAAGTTTGCGAATGACACGAAGCTGGGGGGCACTGTTAGCTGTGAGGAGGATGCTAGGAGGCTGCAGGATGACTTGGATAGACTGGGTGAGTGGGCAAATGCATGGCAGATGCAGTATAATGTGGATAAATGTGAGGTTATCCACTTTGGTGGCAAAACCAGGAAGGTACACTATTATTTGATTGGTGACCGATTAGGAAAAGGGGAGATGCAGCGAGACCTGGGTGTCATGGTACACCAGTCATTGAGAGTAGGCATGCAGGTGCAGCAGGCTGTGAAGAAAGCGAATGGTATGTTGGTATTCAGAGCAAAAGGATTTGAGTGCAAGAGCAGGGAGGTTCTACTGCAGTTGTACATGGTCTTGGTGAGGCCACAACTGTAGTATTGCATACAGTTTTGGTCGCCTAATCTGGGGGAAGACATTCTTGCCATAGAAGAAGTACAGGGAAGGTTCACCAGACTGATTCCTGGCATGGCACGACTTCCATATGAAGAAAGACTGGATAGACTCGGCTTGTACTCGCTGGAATTTAGAAGATTGAGCGATGATCTCATAGAGACTTACATAATTCTTAAGGGGTTGGACAGGCTAGATGTCCAACCCCTTAATATTTACGTCTGTCTCTGTGCGGAGTCACGTCTTCCCCATGCGAGTTAGGCACTAAATAGTATACAGCCCAGAACTCCGTGTGATTATGGGTGAACCAACCAGAAAATCACTCAGAATGCAATACCGTTTAGTCTGCATCTTCAAGGGTAGTTCGTCCCTGGTCAATGGGAGTACCGTGAGAGCAATGTGATGTGTTTCACGGAGACAGAGATCCACGAGCACATCCCTGAGTCTAACGGCAGTGTGCAGGGCTTTCAGCCTATTCGGGCTGATAGGGAGTTTGGTAAGTGTAAAGGTGGGGGGCTTGCTATTCTCGTCAACAACAAATGGTGCAACTCTGGTCACATCGCGGTTAAGGAGCGTGTGTGTAGCCGGGACATTGAACTGATGGCTGTGGGTCTCCGTCCATACTATATGTCCAGGGAATTATCATACGCCATTGTTTACTATCCTCTGACCGCAACCTGCTGTGCGCGAGTGATGTCATACAAACAGTCACCGCGAGACTCCAAACACAACACCCCAGCGCTTTCATCGCAATCTCGGGGAAATTTCAACAATGCGACTTTGGACGCCAGTGATATCAAAACATTTTACCTGCTGTATTCCAATGTTAAAGAGGCTTAAAGCTCTTTTGCCCTTCCGCCACTGGGAAGATCTGACAACAGCCTGGTTCACCTTCTAAACAGGTGTATGCCAATGGTCCTGAGCCTGCGTGTGACCCCACTGTCCGTGAGGAGGTGGTCACAAGAAGCCTGTGACGCTCTGCAGAGCTATTTTGAGGTCACAGACAGGGACGCATTCCGTAGGCACCAAGGAGAGGACATTGAAAGACTCACAGTCTACGTTACCGGTTATGTAGATTTATTTGCAGATAACGTTGTCCCTGAGGAGACTGCACACTGTTTCCCAACAACATGATCTGGGTGATTAGTGACATAAAGGCCTTTCTCAACCGAAAGAAGAAGGTCTTCATGAATGGTAACGTCAAACGGGTTCGTGAGATCTGAAGGTGGGACTCAGACACGGCAAGGACGACTACTGGGGCTGAACCTCCAGCACATGCGGGATGTGTGGAGCTGTATGGGGAGCATTGCAGGCTACAAGCTGAGAAGTTGCCTGGGGAGGGAAAGCACTCAGGTCTGGGCCAACGATCGAAACTGATTTGTTTTAACTGATTTGACGGAGGGACCTTTACCCACCCTCTCCCCGGCTCCCCGACAGATTCCCCACCCGCAATCCCCCTGGTCCACTTCCTCTGCTCTTTCTTTGATGCTCCTGGCCATCAAGGCTGAGAAGCTGAGGAACGAGCTAATCAGACTGCGCCCAGGCAAACCCACGGGTCCCGATAGTGTTAGCCCTACGGTACTCAAGGCGCGTGCCAACCAGTTGTGCGGAATTCTCCAGCACATTTCAACTTGAGCCGGAGCCTGTAGCGGGTATCTGTGATGTGGAATACACCCTACCTGGTTCCTGTACCTAAGAGGACGCGTCCCAGCTCCTCAAACGACGACATAAAGGTGGCGCTGACCTCGCACATCATGAAGTCCCTGGAGAGGCTGGTGCTCATTTCCCTGTGGCCCCTGGTTAACGCTAACTGGACCCCCTGCAGTTCGCTTATCAAACAAATGAGGGTGTTGCGGACGTCATCGTCATGCTCCATCGTTCCTATGCTCACCTAGATAAGCCGGGAAGCACTATCAGAGTCGGTTTTTTTTTACTTTTCCGCTGCTTTTAACACCATCCGGCCTGCACTGCTAGAGAGAAAACTGACGAAGGTGCGGGTGGGTGCTCACTTGGTATCCTGGATCACCAGCTATCTGACTGGCCGACTACAAAGGTATGTCAGGCTGCAGCACAGTGTCTCGGACATGTAGTGAGCAACACAGGGACCCCAATGGGGACGGTCTTCTCTCCGTTCCTGTTCACCATCTACACCACGGACTTCAAATACAACTTGGGCTCCTGACAACTGCAGACGTTTTCGGATGACTGCAATTGTGGGCTGCATGAGTGAGGAGAGGGAAGCTGATTACAGAGGTGTAGTCAACGACGTTGTTGAATGGTGTGGGCTAAATCTTGTCCATTGCAATATTGACAATACTAAGGAGTTAGTGATGGACTTTAAGAGTGGAGGAACACCCCTGTCCCCTGTTTCCATCAAGGGTGTGGATGTACAGTTTACCATGCAGTGCAAGTACCTTGGAATTTACCTGGACAGTAATCTAGACTGGTCCAGTAACGCTTAGGCACTGCGGCAGTGCATAAGAATTGGCAGAGCCGTATGTACCTTCTAAGAAGGCCCCATTCTTTCAACGTCAGCAGTGAGATGCTGCAGATGTTCTGTCAATCGGTGGTGGCCAGTGCCATCGTCTAAGTTGTCGTGTGCTAGGATGACAGGGCGAAGGCCGCGGATGGTAACATAATCAACAAGCTCATCAGGAAGGCTGGGTCCGTCCTGCGAATGGAGTTGGATTAATTGGAGGGGGTCATGGAGGGGATCCCACCCCCCCCCCCCCCCCCCAATATTTGCACATCCCCAACCCTGGACGCTCCACTCGTCACTTTAAATTCATATTTCTTGTTCCATGTATCTTGTTGTGTTTTATGACTTGTCGGACCAATTTCCCTCCTGGGATAAATAATGTTCTATCGTATCGTATCGTATTATATCGTTTTCCTTTGGTCCCCACTGCCTTCTAATTATATATTGCAGTCATCTCACTCGCCCATGACAAATTGGTCAATCCAACATTCCCATTTGATTTCATCCACATTCATACTGTTTCCTAGTAAAGAACACGAACACAATTTCAGAATTCTGATGTCCTAACACCATCTCACTGAATATGCTTTAATAGGTAAATGTTTCAACAATACACAATTGAAAGGTTTTGCTGACGTGTTCATCCGTTTGATTAAGTCAGACTCACACATGCCGCGCCAGATGGTGGCATCCAGTTGGATATAATTCAGTGACAATGGAGTTGGGTGTGACAATAATTCAATGTTAAGATAACGATTAAATGGATTTTGCTCACGGTTGCGTTTACTTAGGTAGAGTTAGTGAAGCCCACAAAATGCCGGGAAGAGGTTTAGATACGACAGCGTGATGAACACATAAATGCTCCCATACTACAGAAAAAATGCAGCTTTAATACTTCTGGATGACGAGTTTTATTTGATAACCCCGAAATGAAACCAGGCGCATTTGTTGGGTATGGACTATATACCGGCAATAAAACTACATGTCACTGTTTAATTAGACAATAAATCAAACTAAGGACTGAGTGGTCATCTTATGTTCCCAATTCATTCCTTATCCACGATTCTTTCCAATTTAGAAATCACAGCGTTGAAAAGAAAGCTGCAAGAAACAGGTCAGGAGAAAGAAATGCTAATATTTTCAATTATCAAGGTATATATACACAATATACAAACTCGTCAATATAAACACAACAGAAGTTCACCTCCATGGTTTGTTAGATACGTGAAGCAACCGTTACGTACGCTCTCCAAAAGTAAGCATTTCAACTCCGTCATTCAAGTGAATTATTGTGGGAGATTCTGAAAATGTGCGCACAATACTCCAGCCAGTTAGCCCACACAGGTTTTACGAAGGCGACCAAGCACACCGTCAGGTCCAATTTCATGAAATATCTTCTGACATCGGCCTCGGTGACTGAGATTACAATGTGATCGAGAACGACGGGGACCAGAAGAGGACATCCCTGTGCTACCTTCCAAAGTGCGCGTAGAAACATTGAGCTCATCTGGGAATGATGCTCCAGTGACATGTAAGCTAGCATTTGGTTTCGCCTTGTAAGAGCTGATGATGTGCAGGTGCCGTGATTGCCAAACGTCCGTCCCATCGTCCAATGTAGAGTGAAAATATCTATTAATCATTTTAATGGCCTTGTCGAGGTGGTAACTGGAAGTCTTACGTGAATCTGCATCGCCAGAATTGAATTCCAAAGGTCTAGTCCTTAGACGATGCGGACCTGGTCCATTCAAGGTTTGCGGTTGGTTCACACTAGGGTGGGTTAGGATACCACCCCCACACACCTCCTCGTGCAATCTCCTCCGGACACTTTCTTATGAAGTCGGTAGCAACCGTGGCACATTCGTTCAGGTCCGTTCCGGAGTCATTGCATTTCGCTAGTCTACCGAACCGAAACCAACCCGACGCAATTCTTCCGTCTAGGATCGGCTCTGGGCAGTTAACGCAGCTGAAGCTGCGCCTCTTCAATCGTTGCCGCTGTATTCACGAGGAAGCAGCAGAGACATGTGTTCAGACTTCCCAAAGTGAGTGCGAGGGATGGACTGTTAGGTATCTTTAATGGTGTAATAACTATGAAGCACGGCGCTTAATGTCCAGGTACTATAGAACCTGTTGCATATGAACATATGTAACAATATAATATTACCTTGGGCTTTGCCGAGACACAAGTGGAGATTTCCGTTTTGCGATTTTGGACATTTTGCCGGCAACTTGATTGGCTTGCTGTCGAGAGCGCACACTGACATTTCACCTTGTCTGTGGAGACAGGAGACTTGGGTTGAGAGGAAAGAAGGCTCAACCTTCTTTCCTCTCATGGCTGACTGGACTCAATGGGCTCAATGGGCAAATTTTGCTCATAAGATTCTGACATGAATAAAATAAGCTGCAGGGAGGTTTGTTGAGTTCAGATGGCTGTGAGAGATTAAACGTTGGGTGCCATATGGGTAAACTATAAACACGGATATCTGTTCAAAGTTAGATCCTGGGAATATAGAAAAAATAATATTATTTTGAAACGCCTGGACTTGCAAAATACAGACCTGGTTTGGAAGTGTGATTTGAAGACGGGTGAAGCGATGTTCTGTTATTAAACTAATGGATCTCTTGTAAATTTCACGACAATATAATGGAACAATATTTAAACATAAAGAAATAAACAAATAAACAAACAGATGAAGATGAACAATACTGAATATTATTGATCACTTACCTGATGATACTACCCATCCACAGAAAAGGAGGAGGATTCACACTGAAGGAGGACCCGCAGGGAAGGAGGAGGAACAATGGACATGGACTCTATCTTGGGGTTTAGGAGGGATGGATGGATTATTAATAAATATAGTTTTGTATTACTTACCCCTTAAAAATGTATGTTAGCTCTCCTAATATGGTGCTATGACACTAACTATATTTGATGTTAGTAGTATTATTAATTATTAAGTATATAAATTTAATACCCCACCCCGACATATATAGCCCTTAAGGCAAAAACGGAGCTGGAATTATTAACATATTTTTTTCACGGAAGTCCGTAGATTAATAGCCACGCTAGTGTGGCTTACACTAATACTAACTACACTAATTATAGTTGTAGTCACTTTTCTCCCCTTACACTTTACTAACATCACTTACTTTACTCACATTTTTATATTACTTTTAAATTATGTATTTTATTTCATATTATATATTATATGGATTTAAGTACGATTGTTATTATATAGTTAGTTCAAAGAGACGTGTGTATAAGACAATGACACAAATTAAATTTCATCAATCTGATGTTTGGGTGTAGGATTGGGTTAGATGGGCTGAGACATCTACTCCATTATAAACCACCTTAATAATAACATGTATGACATAAACACTAGGATTGGGGGTGATGGAATCACTTCTGTAGTTGGAATATTAAGGGAATTAACGAACCAATTAAAAGAGGTAAGGTTTTAGCTCAATTAAATAGATTAAAATCTGATATTATTTTTCTCCAAGGGACACACCTTAAAAAAGACGTGCAGCATAAATTAACAGCAAAATGGATTTCCAAAGTATATCACTTTTCATTTATACTTAAGTCTAGAGGGGTAGCAATAATTATTCGTAAAGGTGTCCTTTTAAACAAAGCTCAATAATAGAAGATGTTGAGGGAAGATATGTAATAATTACAGGTGAATTACATTCTAAAAAAGTAATCCTTATGAATATATATGGTCCTAAATTTGATAACCCATTATTCTTCAAGAAAATATTTAACAATATCTCTATATACACTCAACATAATCTAATAATTGGAGGTGATTTTAATTGTACCTTAGATAATTACTTAGATAGATCATCAATCTATCTAAGTAATTAGTCTAACATCGGTAGTGGGAAAACTGCTAGAGTCAGTTATTAAAGATGGGATAGCAGCACATTTGGTGAAATCATTGGACAAAGTCAGCATGGATTTACAAAAGGTAAATCATGTCTGACGAATCTTGTGGAATTTTTCGAGGATGTAACTAGTAGCGTGGATAAGGGAGAACCAGTGGATGTGGTATATCTGGACTTCCAGAAGGCTTTCGACAAGGTCCCACATAAGAGATTAGTATACAACCTTAAAGCATACGGTATTAGGGGTTCAGTATTGATGTGGATAGAGAACTGGCTGGCAAACAGAAAGCAAAGAGTAGGAGTAAACGGGTCCTTTTCACAATGGCAGGCAGTAACTAGTGGGGTACCGCAGGGCTCAGTGCTGGGACCCCAGCTATTTACAATATATATTAATGATCTGGCATGAGGGAATTGAAGGCAATATCTCCAAGTTTGCGGATGACACTAAGCTGGGGGGCAGTGTTCGCTGTGAGGAGGATGCTAGGAGACTGCAAGGTGACTTGGATAGGCTGGGTGAGTGGGCAAATGTTTGGCAGATGCAGTATAATGTGGATAAATGTGAGGTTATCCACTTTGGTGGCAAAAACAGGAAAGCAGACTATTATTTAAATGGTGGCCGATTAGGAAAAGGGGAGATGCAGCGAGACCTGGGTGTCATGGTACACCAGTCATTGAAAGTAGGCATGCAGGTGCAGCAGGTAGTGAAAAAAGCGAATGGTATGTTAGCTTTCATAGCAAAAGGATTTGAGTACAGGAGCAGGGAGGTTCTACTTCAGTTGTACATGGTCTTGGTGAGACCACACCTGGAGTATTGCGTACAGTTTTGGTCTCCAAATCTGAGGAAGGACATTATTGCCATAGAGGGAGTGCAGAGAACGTTCACCAGACTGATTCCTGGGATGTCAGGACTGTCTTATGAAGAAAGACTGGATAGACTCGGTTTATACTCTCTGGAATTGAGGAGATTGAGAGGGGATCTTATAGAAACTTACAAAATTCTTAAGGGGTTGGACAGGCTAGATGCAGGAAGATTGTTCCCGATGTTGGGGAAGTCCAGGACAAGGGGTCACAGCTTAAGGATAAGGGGGAAATCCTTTAAGACCGAGATGAGAAAGACTTTTTTCACACAGAGAGTGGTGAGTCTCTGGAACTCTCTGCCACAGAGGGTAGTTGAGGCCAGTTCATTGGCTATGTTTAATGAGTGAGTTGGATGTGGCCCTTGTGGCTAAGGGGATCAGAGGGTATGGAGAGAAGGCAGGTACGGGATACTGAGTTGGATGATCAGCCATGATCATATTGAATGGCGGTGCAGGCTCGAAGGGCTGAATGGCCTACTCCTGCACCTAATTTCTATGTTTCTATGTTTCTATCAATGAAAAGGAAAGCCACTTCTAAGTCAAGTAAACTTATAAATTATTACATTAACACAGCAAACGTTAAGGATATCTGGAGAACAGTTAACCCATTTGGTCGAGAATATTCATTGTTTCCCCCTGTATTTGGAACCTATTCAAGGATAGATTATTTTTTAATAGATTCAAAACTAATCCCATTTACGTGTTACTCAAAATATCAAAATATTATTATCTCGGATCATGCTCCATTAACATTTAAGATGAAATTAAAACCCCTACCTGGAGACTCAACCCCCAAATATTAAATGATAAGGCTTGTTATGATTACTTGGTAAAACAGATTCAATTATTTTTTTAAACTAATGACAAACCTGGAATTTCACCATCACTGTTGTGGGATACATTTAAAGCATTTATGCGTGATGCGATAATATCAGCACACACATACTTTAATAAGGAAAATCGAAAGACTCAACAAAAGTTGGAAAATGAAATAAAACAATTAGATATTGAAAATGTAATATCCCCTTCAAAGGGGCTAAGTAATAAAATTGCATCATTAAAATATAAGCTAAATAAAATATACTCAAATCAGATTATTAAACTTTTTCAACAGACTAAACAAGTACACTTTGAATTTGTGGATAAACCACAAAAATTACTGGCACGCCAGCTTAGAAAATTAGATGAGGAGAAAATGATGGATAAAATTAGATCTGAAGAAGGAGAAATATTGACTTTACAAAAAGATATCAATGATACATTTTTACAATATTATCAAAAGCTTTATCAGATGGAATGGAAACATTCCTACAAGAATGTCATATTAATAGTTTGGATCAGGAAGGTAGAGACTTGTTAAATGCTGATATATCAGTAAAAGATATTGAATAATCAATTGGATCATTAAATAACGGAAAAGCCGCAGGCCCTGATGGATTAAGTGTTGAATTTTATAAGACGTTGTATGATTTGATCTCTCCACGTTTACATACAATATATAAATATGCTTATGAACAAGGAAAGTTACCAGAATCATTAAATGAACCTACAATTACACTTATTCCTAAAGCTGATAAAGATTTGGAAGACCCTGGGTCATACAGAGCAATAGCTCTTTTAAACACTGATCAAAAAATATTAACTAAAATTGTATCTGGGAAGCTAAGTTTAGTGATTAATAACTTAATACATCATGACCAAACAGGTTTTATTCCAAAACGCTATTCATCTTATAATTTGAGACGTCTATTCACTATAATATACTCAAAAACAGTGAATGATATTCAACTAGCTGTCATATCCTTAGATGCTGAAAAAGCATTTGACCATGTTGATTGGCCATATTTATTTAAAATAATGCAGAAATTTCAACTGGGGGTAGATTTTCCAAATAGGTAAAAATCATATACTCGAATCCAACTGCAAGAATATTAACAAATCAAATGTTATCAGCAAAATGTAATCTCTTTAGGGGTTGCAGACAAGGATGCCCGTTATCACCATTATTATTTGCTCTGGTAATAGAACCATTAGCCGAAATGATTAGATCAGAACCAGAGATATATGGATATAATATCAAAACTACAACGAATAAAATATCTTTATACGCAGATGACATCTTAATTTATATCACAAAACCGGAGTTTAGTATTCCCAATCTACTTAATGTTATAACTAAGTTTGGCACATTTTCTGGGTATAGAATTCACTGGAATAAAAGTGAAATTATGCCTATAACTGGAATAAAATTAAATATATTAGAACAATTCCCACTTAAAATAGTCACGGACAAATTTAAAAATCTAGGAATTAATGTATCTAAATCCTATAACTGTATATTTAAATATAATTACCCTCAATTGTTAAATAAACTAAAAAAACATATTTTATATTGGAAAACACTACCTATATCAAGGATCGGTTGAATAAATGCTATATAAATGATTTTTTTGCCACAATTGTTATATTTATTTCAAGCCATCCCTTTATATCTCCCTAAAATTATTTTTTTTTAAAATATATACTTTGGTTAATAGTTTTATTTAGGACTATACAAATCATCCAATAAGTAAAAAAACATCTATGTAAATCTAAAATAAATGGTGGACTAGCACTACCAAATTTCTTATATTATTTCTGGGCAGTTCAGTTTAAGAATATGAATTTTTGGATGGTAAATTTAGATTATGAGCCAAGCTGGCTAAAGATGGAAAAGGAAGACGGTTTGCCTTTTGATGTAGATTCGATTATTTTTGCACCAAGGGACGGACAAAAAAAAAGGTATGGTGATAACCCTATAATTCATAGCAATAGACGTATTTGGAAACAAATAGTTAAGACCCTACATATGAATAATTTGTCACTTTGTTTGCCAATTATGAATAATCCTTTGTTTAAGGCCTCTGTATTGTACAAGGGGTTTAGACACTGGAATGATTTAGGAATTAAAAGGATAGAACACCTTTACAAGAAATGAAAATTTATTTAATTTCAAGAGTTACAGGATATCTATGGATTGCAGTCAAATAACATATTTAGGTATTTACAACTTAGAAACTATATTAAGTCAAATAAGCAAGACTATATAAATAGAAAACCGGGATTATTAGATGAATTGTTTAATAAACACCCAAATACAGAAAAAATAATAGCGTATATACACAATACTATCTTGGACAGGGAAATCCCAACTTCGGAAATATATCGACAAACATGGGAAAATGAAATAGGTTTATCTATAACGAAGGAAACTTGGGAAGAAAGCCTACAATGTACACATCGTTGCTCATTAAATGCTAGACATATATTGATACAATTTAAGGTATTACACAGATTACATTATGCAAAAACGAAATTAAATAGAATTTGTCCTAACATTTCTTCTATTTGTGATAAATGTCAGAACTTGGAAGCTAATTTAACGCATTGTATTGTAACATGTATAAAACTCAACTATTATTGGACAGAAATCTTTAGAGTTATCTCTTAAAATTAAACTGGACCCAGAACCAAAATTAATAATATTAGGAGTTCCGGATTCAAATCTAATATTGACAGTAAACCAAATAAATTTATTGGATTACAGTTTGATAATAGGGAAAACATTTATATTGAAATTTTGGAAGGGAACTTTATCCCCCACAATTAAAATGTGGACAGTGGAAATGTTGGAGACGTTGCATTTGAAAAGAATCAGATTTGTCCTAATGGACAAATACGAACTCTTTGAACAGATATGGTCTCCATATACAGAATGTGTACCCGGCAGGAGTAGATGAAAATAATTATCTTTTTTTTTTGGATTTATATGCATGTCGCTATTGATATCGTTATTTGAAATTGTGTTATTCACTATTAAGATGTATACTATAATCCTTTTGTCCTTTTTTTCTCTTCTCTTTCTCTATATAATCAAAATTATTATTTCATCACTATTCTTATTGATTAAAATCCATTCTTTTCTTTTTCTACTTTCTAAAAAATAGAAGTTTATGAGAATTATTTGTAACATCCGTATACTTATTGAAATAAGTTGGTTGTGTATTTGAAAAGTTGTTATACCGTTGTTATGATGGATTACTTCTAATAAAAATATGATTTCAAAAAAAAGAAATAAACAAATATAATTAAATTACCGTTGACAATCCACTAGTGTAGAAGAAGTGAACCATCGAAGCAGGTCACAGGATAAATCATTGACACAAGTATATAAGCACATATTGCTCACTAATTTTCAAAATACGTCGTGATTGACTGTCCACGTTCAGTGCGAACACACAGCATGACAGGCTCTAACACGAATTGCAAAGCAACTTTTATATTATTTTAAACACTACATTGAAAACTATGGAGTATTGTACTTAATATTCTGCAGGGGAATCTGTTGTCTCTTACCTGATACCTAATGACTTTGTGTATTAACAGAGGAAAAAATGCGCCTGGGCAAAGGAGGTAAATTACTTCAGCGATGTATTTCACGACACGGGCAACAGGTATTTCTCTGACAGTTCGAGGAGGAGAAAGACATTTTTCCAGTAATCTATGCAAATAATAAACACAGAAATTACTATGCTCACCTTTTTGTGACCTTCACAACGAGTGTCATGTGCAGAAATTTAAAGCAAAATGTACAATTAATTATTCTCCATATGTATACCAAAAGAACAATAAGGCGTTTTCCTTTCATCTATGAATTTGGTCTGATAAAATAAGATTATGATTCCGACTTTTGACACCCTTTGCAGTTATGTAGCAATATTCGACACAGACATATATTTTCATTAGTTAGACACAATTACAAAAAGAATTGCTTAAGGAAAATGCTCGAACTACTTAGCAGATAAGACAGCGTCTTTGGAAAAAGACAGAGAGGTAATATTTCAGCTCGATCACTTTCCATGGGAACTGGTAATGTTCAGAAAACAGGTATCTTTGAGTTTCGTTTAAGCATGAGGGGTGATGACAGCAAAGGTAATTTCAAAGCCAGGATGCCTAACAAGAATGTACAGATGGCAAGACTATGTGATTGCTGAAACAGACAAGACAGTGTCTTGTTAATGGCAGGTGATCTATCTGGAGGATGCGTAAATGGAGATTACTGAGAAAATTACGCCAGGCATGATGACTGGAAATAACGTCAAATGTTGGTGACTTTATGTCAGAAATTGCTGAAAGTTGTAAAGCAGGACACAATTTAAAGTGCTGGAAATCCCATGGGTGCATACTAAAATGAAAAGGGATTTTAAACAGTTAGAATGCCAGAGAGCATTCCCGTGAGGACAAACGGATCTCAATGATTATGTCATTCACTCATTCACATCATAACATACTATTAGGCCCAAATGGTAGTAAGGATCCCTATCTTTCTCTATCATAACTCGAACGTTTTGTCCAAAAAATGATAAGGCCGAATAACAGATTAACTTAATTTGTAGTCACCTTTCTTTCAAACATATCCTGCGGTTTCGGGCTAAACCGGTCCACATAGGGTAAATGTGAGGCGCGATTTTCAGACCAGAACAACCAGAACTATTTCATCTATTTTATTAAAACTACCAGAGGAGCATCAATTAAGAGAATATAATAAATGCTGCAATCAATGTGACATGAAATATTGTATGAGATTGCCTACATTACTACTGACTGTTTTACATGAATGTAAACTCCAAATGAATTGCCAAACATTGCACGATCTGTAATTTAATTTGACCTACAGATAGTCATGCAGATAGTCATGCCTTTCTCAATGCGAGTTAAACTCTTAATATTACAAATCTCTGATATATGTGTTGTTGTGAATGGACTAAGCGGGAAATCAATCAGAATGTAATGCAGTTCTGTCTGCACCTTCAAAGGAAGATATTTTTCCTTTGGTCTCCCTTGCTTCCTAATTGTATAATTCAGTAATTCAGTGTCAATCCAACCTTACCTCGTGATTTTAGCTGGATTCATACTGATAGGCATTGATTCAGCGAATCATCGAGTGTGCCCTGAGGTCCAAACATACCCATAAGCCCAACTTGCCCACAAAGGCCAAGATGTCCCATCTACACTGGTTCCACCTGCCTGTGTTTGGCCCACATTCCTCTAAACTTGGCCTATCCATGTACCTGTCTAAACCTTTGTTAAATGTTGCGATAGTACCTGCCTCAAATACCTCTTCCGGCAACTTGTTCCATACACCCTCCACCCATTATATGCAAAAGGTACGGCTCAGGGCCCTATTAGCTAATTACTCCCTTACTTTAAACCTATATCCTCTGGTTCGTAATTCCCTACTCTGGGCAGGAGGCTCCATGCGTCCACCCGGTCTTTTCCTTGCATGCTTTTGTACACATTCATTATGTCACTCCTCACCCTCCTGCGCTACAAGGAATAGAGCCCTGCTACTCAATCGTTCTCTATTGCTTAGGCTCTCTATTTCTGGCAAAAACCTCGTAAATCTTTTCTGCACCCTTTCCAGCTTGACAACATCTTTCCTTTAACATGGTGCACAAAACTGAACGCAACACTCTAAATGCGGCATCACCAAGATCTTAACTGCAACATGATCTTCCAACGTTTATACTCATTGTTCCGCCTGATGAAAGCTTATGTGCCAACAGCCTTCTTGACCACCCTATCTATCCTTGATGCCATTTTCAACGAACGATGTACGTAGTCCTTGATTACAACGCTCCCCTGACCCCTACGTTCATGGTTTAGGTCCAGCCCATACTACTACTCCCAAAATGCAACATAGCTTTCTCTGATTTAAATTCCACCAAACATTCCTCAGTCCCCCACTGTCCAACCTATCAACATCTTGCTGGAAATTTCGACAACCATCTTCACTAACTGCAATACCACCCACTTCTGCGTCATCTGCAAAAGTATTAACGATGCCATGTATGATCTCATCCAAATCATTGATATAGATGACAAACAGCAGTGGGCCCAGCACCGAACCTGAGACATATCGCTGGTCACAGGCCTCCAGTCCGATAAGCAACCTTCCACCATCCCCAACAATGTTTCATTGAATCACATGTGATCTATCCTTCAAGAACAGCCTACCCAGCGAAACCTTGTCGAATGTCGAAATCCATGTTAACCCATCAAACAAACCTCCTTCCCTTCCATTGATTCCATTTATATATCACGATGCCTCGGCAAGGTCAGTAGCATAATCAAACACGTCGAACCTTGGACACTCCCTCTTCTCCCCTCTGCCATCAGGCAAAAGGTATAGAAGTGTGAAAACGCACATCACTAGATTCAGGGACAGTTATGCCCCACTTAGGAAACCTGAACGGAAAACTCTGGAGACTCTGCGCCCCACCCAAGATTTCCGTGCGGTTCCTGGAGGTTTTTGTCAGTCTCCGTAATGGTCGAAAGTGGTTTCCGCTTCTTCTATGTTCCCGCGATTATGTCAAAAAATTCAAAACCGGCCACGACTAAAAATAGGTTGCCATTTAAAAAATCGGTCTTTTTTTAGTCGAAGCCGGTTGCGATGCTAGTTGAAGGTGGTTGCCGGAGGTTGCAGGTAGTGGAAGGTAAGACCTCCCTGGTGGAATAAAACTGGGCGGAAAAAAGGTCTTGCCATCCACTACCTCCAACCTCCGGCAAGCACCTTCAACAGATATAGAAACATAGAAAATAGGTGTAGCAGGAGGCCATTCGGCCCTTTGAGTCAGCACCGCCATTCATTCTGATCATCGCTGATCGTCCCCTATCAATACCCCGTGCGTGCCTTTTACCTATTTCCCTCGACTCCACTAGCCCCTAGAGCTCTATCTTACTCTCTCTTAAATCCATCCAGTGATTTGGCCACCACTGCCCTCTGTGGAAGGGAATTCCATAAATTCACAACTCTCTGGGAGAAAACGTTTTTTCTCACCTCAGTCTTAAATTACCTCGCCTTTATTCTAAGACTGTGGCACCTGGTTCTGGACTCGCCCAACATTGGGAACATTTTTCCTGCATCTAGCTTGTCCAATCCTTTTATAATTTTATATGTTTCTATAAGATTCTCCCCTCATCCTTCTAAACTCCATTGAATACAAGCCTAGTATTTTCAATCTGTCCTCATATGGCAGTCCCGCCATCCCAGGGATCAATCTCATGAACCTACGCTGCACTGCCTCAATCACAAGGATGTCCTTCCTAAAATTAAGAGACCAAAACTGTACACAATACCCCAGAAGTGGTCTCACCAGAGCCATATACAACTGCAGAAGAACCATTTCTGAAATCCTCTTTTTATGAAGGCCAACATTCCATTAGCTTTCTTCACTGTCTGCTGTACCTGCACGCCAGCTTTCAGTGACCGGTGTACAAGGACAACCACGTCTCGCCCTTACATAACCTAACACGGTTGAGATAATAATCTGCCCCTTTGTTTTTGCCGCCAAAGTGGATAACCTCACATTTATCTATATTATACCGCATTTACCACGCATCTGCCCACTCACTCCACCTGTCCAAGTCACACTGCAACCTCCTAACACCCTCCTTACAGTTCACACTGCCACCCAGCTTTGTGTCATCCGCAAACGTGCTAGTGTTGCTCCTACTTCCCTATTCCAAATCATTAATATATATGGTAAACAGTTGTGGCCCCGACACCGAGCCTTGCGGCACTCCACACACCACTGCCTGCCATTCTGAAAATGACCCGTTCACTCCTACTACCTCCGGTCTATCAACCAATTTTCTATCCATGTCAACACCCTACCCCCAAAACCATGTGCTCTAATTTTACTCACCAGTTTCCCTTGCGAGACCATATCAAAGGTTTTCTGAAAGTCTAGATACGTTACATCCACTGGCACCACTTCATCTATTTTACTTGTCACACCCTCAGAAAATTCCAGAAGATTAGTCAAGCATAATTTCCATTTCATAAATCCATGTTGACTTGGATTAATCCTTTTACTTCTATCCAAATGCCCCATTAGTACCTCTTTATTAATTGACTCCAGAATCTTTCCCACCACCGAAGTCAGGCTAACTGGTCTATACTTCCCCGTTTTCTCTCTCGCTCCTTTCTTGAAAAGTGTGATGACATTAGATATCCTCCAATCCACAGGGACTGATCCTGAATCTATTGAACATTGGAAGCTGATCATCAATGCGTCCACTATTTCTAGAGCCACCTCCCTGAGGACCCTGGGATGCAGACCCAGGGGATTTATTATCCTTCAGTCCCATTAGCCTACCCAATACTATTTCTCGCCTAATGAAAATGTATGTCAGTTCCTCTACCCCCTTAGATCCTCTGTCCTCCAGTACATCTGGGAGATTGGTTGAGTCTTCCTTAGTGAAGACAGATCCGAAGTACCTATTCAACCCTTCTGCCATTTCCTTGTGCCCATAATAATTTCACCCGTGTCTGCCTACAAGGAACCAACATTTGACTTTGCTACTCGTTTTCCCTTAACGTATCTAAAGAAGCTTTTACTGTCCTTTATATTCCTGGCCAGCTTCCCTTCATACTTCATCTTTTCAGCCCGTATTGCCCGTTTTGTTTCCTTCTGTTGTCCTATGAAAGTTTCCCAATCCACTGGCTTCCGGCTACTGTTTCCTGTGTTATACATCTTTTCTTTCAGTTTTATTCTATTCCTAACTTCACTTGTCAGCCACGGTTGCCTCCTACTCCCCTAAGAATCTTTCTTCCTTTTTCGAATGAAATGATCCTGCGACTTCCGGACTATGCCCAGAAATTCCTGCCATTGCTATTCCACCATCATTCCTGCTAGGATCCCTTTCCAGTCTAACTTGGCCAGCTCCCCTCTCATGCCGTCATAGTCCCCTTTGTTCAACTGCATCACTGCCACTTGCGATTTAACGTTCTCCTTCTCATATTGCAGATTAAAAATAATCATATGATGATATCGGTTCGACAAAACCCCATTGACTATCCTTAATCAGCTCTTCCCCATCTGCATGTATATCATAACCCTCATAATACTCTCCTGTGATTGTCCGACCACAGATGTTAGGCTCACTGCCTGCAGTTCCCAGCACTGCCCCTTTTCCCTGCAGCCCTTCGTGCATAGAGGCACATAATCTGCCTCCCTCAAATATTTCGCCACCTTGCCTGCCTGCAATGACGACTCAAAAATCTCAGCGAAGGCTCCTGCAATTTTCACAGTGTCATTGTATATAATTCACCAGGCCGGGGATATTTGCCTATTTTCATACACGTCTTGACCTGCAGCACCTATCTGTCCATAATACTGGCTGTTCTCAAGACACTGCCAGTGACAACCCCAAGTTCCTCCGTCCTCCTGTTTTTCTCCACGATAAAAACAGAGGAGAAATACTCGTTGAGAATCTTGCCCATCTCATGTGGCTACACACAGAGTTGGCCGATTTGATTCCTCAGCGGTCCCACTCCCGCTCTCTGGTTGCCCTTTTTTCCCTTTATGATCTTACAACATTTCTTGTGATTATCCTTTATTCTATCTACCAGAGATATCCCCAGTCCCGTTTTTGCCATTCTGTTTTCATATTTTAGCTTACTCCTTAGTGTCCAAAAGTCCTCCAGGGATATACTTGATCCCAGCTGCCTACTCTTGTCCCATGCTTCCTTCTTACTGTTGACCAAAGACTCGATTTCTCCCGTGATCCTTACGTTACGTTTGCATGCATTTCCCTTTAATCTAACGGACGTTCATTTCCTGAATTCATGTCAGCTTACTTTTAAAATCATCCGACTTTACTAACTCTCCACTTCCATCAAACAACCTACTCTAATTAACTTACTCACATTCCTCTCTCATACCCTCAAAGTTGGCCTTGACCCAATTTAGCAGGTTAACTCGTGGGCTCGCTATGCCGCTATCCATATGTATCCTGAACCTAATACACCAGTGGTTGCTGGTCCCAAAAGCATCATCCACGAACACATCATCGACTTGCCCCTCCCAATTTCCCAAGTAGAGATCAAACCTGTTCCGTTTAGGCCCCACTACATATTGACGGAGGAAATTCTTCTGAAAACATTTGAAAAACTGCACCCCCGTCGAAACCCTTCACACTATGACATTCCCAGTCACTGTTGCTAAACTAAAAATCCACTGTTATGACAACCTTATTAGACTTTTGCTCATTTAACTTCCAATGACTATTTGATGGCCTGAAGTACATCCCCAAAAAGGTGATCTTCCCTTTCTTGTTCCTCAGATCAAGCACATCAGCGCCTCTACTTCCTGAGAAGATTACGGAGAGTCGGGTTGTCAAGGAGGACTCTCTCTAACTTCTACAGGTGCAAAGAAGAGAGCTTGCTGACCGGTTGCATCGTAGCTTGGTTCGGCAACTTGAACGCCCTGGAAAGGAAAAGACTACAAAAAGTAGTAAGCACTGCCCAGTTCATCATCGGCTCTGACATTCCGTCCATCGAGGGGATTTATCGAGGTCGCTGCCTCAAAAAGGCTGGCAGTATCATAAAAGACCCAAACCATCCTGGCTACACACTAATCTCCCTGCTATCTTCAGGTAGAAGGTACAGGAGCCTGAAGACTGCAACGACCACGTTCAGGAATAGCTACTTCCCCGCAGCCATCAGCCTAATAAACCTGGCTAGGACAAAACTCTGAACATCAATAACCCATTATCTGTTATTTGGACTTTAACAGTTTATTTATTCATGTGTGTATATGTTTATATAATGGTATATGGACACACTGATCTGTTTTGTAGTCAATGCCTACTATGTTCTGTTGTGCTGAAGCAAAGCAAGAATTTCATTGTCCTATCAGGGACACATGACAATAAACTCACTTGAACTTGAACTTGAACTCAGATCCATCGCATAGTGTCACGAGGCGAACAGTTCGTAATGTCACGTCTGACTACTGGTGTGTCATCCACCTTAGCCAATGATGCAACATACCTTCAACTTTTACCCTCACATCTGTCTCTTCTGAAGCACTTTTGCACCAAATTTGGGCAACATATTTGAGGAAGGATGTGCTGGCTCTGGAGAGGGTCCAGAGGATATTTACAAGAATGATCCCATGAATGAGTAGGTTAATCTGTGATGAGCGTTTATACGCGCTTGGCCTGTACTCGCTGGCGTTCATAACAATGACGGAGGACCTAATTTAAACATACAGAATAGTACAAGGTTTGGATAGAGTGGATGTGGATATGATGTTGCCACTAGTGGGAGAGTCGAGGACTGGAGGTCACGGCCTCAGATGAGCAGACATTTATTTAGTTAGAAGGCGGTGAATCTGTAGAGTTATTTCCCGCAAAATGCTGTGGACGCCGTCAGTTGATATTTTCTAAGGCAGAGAAAGATAGATTCTTGATTAGTACAGGTATCAGAGGTTATGGAGTGATGGCAGGTGAATAGGGTTAGGAGGGAGAGTTAGATCAGCCATCATTGAATGTATGGGCTGAATAGCTTTATTCTGCTCCTATTCCTTATTATCTCATGACCTTATGATCTTACATACCATTGAGCTCCCAGTCCTGCTCCTCTGTTACCCAACTTTCTGTAATGGCTACGCCCCAGTCGAAAGTACCAATCAATCCCCTAAATTAATCTGCCTAATCCGCCAGCCCGCTTACATTAAATAAGTGCAATTTAAACTAACATCCGCCCCCGCCCCCTCCCCTGTCTTCCGCCTTTCTATGTTGTCCTCTATAAACTCTCATCACCCTCCATACCAACTTCTGACCTCTCGCCTGAAAAGAGATTGCTAGAAAAAAGCAGTAACTGCCAAATATAGGAATTCGGATGTCCTAACAGCACCACAATCACAATGCATTGACGGATAAATATTTCGGACATTCACCATTGTTAAAGTTGGCTTATGATAAAGGACATCCTATTCAACATCGATGAACGTTAATGCAGTTGTGTCCACGGTTGGGGGAAAAGGGTATTTCAAATATATATGAGGGAGCTGGAGCAGCTTTGAGCATTCACTCATGCTATTGCGGGAAGGTGAGTTAAAGGAAGCATAGTCAAGATAACGATTAAATGGATTTTACTCACGGTTGTGTTCAGTTAGGTAGAGTTAGGAGGTAGACCTAAATTGCTGGAGTAACTCAGCGGGATAGACAGCACCTCTGGACAGAAGGAATGGGTGACGTTTGGTGTCGAGACCCGAAACATCACCCATTCCTTCTCTCCAGAGATGCTCCCTGTCTCGCTGAGTCACTACAGAATTTTGGGGCTCCTTCCGATTTAAATCAGCATCTGCAGTTCTTTTCTACACATAGAATTAAGAGGTGCCATGATATGACGGGAAGAGTTCCACATATGCGCTTGTGAGAAACACATGGAAACTACCATAACACAGAAGCAGTACATCGGTAATACTCCTGGATGCCGAGTTTTAGTAGATATCCCCTGAATGATAAGTTGAGCATTAAAATATATACAGGTAATTGAAATTGAACTACATTTCATTGTTTAATTAGATTAGAAATTAATCTAACGCCCAAGTCGACAGCTTATCCTCATCCTCGCTTCTTTCCAATTTAGAAATCTCAACGTTGAAAAGAAAGCAGCAAGAAACAGGTCAGTTGAAATAAATGCTAATACTTTCAATCAATTGGGTAAATATAAAACTGAAGTTCACTTATCCGTGGTTGTCGGAGAGGTAAAAACAAGTATTCCTTTTCAATAGGCAATAGACAATAGACGCAGGAGTAGGCCATTCGGCCCTACGAGCCAGCAACGCAATTCAATGTGATAATGGCAGATCATCCCCAATCAGTACCTCGTTCCTGCCTTTTCCCCATATCCCCTGACTCCGCTATTTTTAAGAGCAATGTTCAGCTCTCTCTTGAAAGCACCCAGAGAACCTACCTCCACCGCCCTCTGAGGCAGAGAATTCCACAGACTCACCACTCTCTGTGAGAAAACGTGTTTCCTCGTCTCCGTTCTAAATGCCTTACTCCTTATTCTTAAGGCTTACTCCTTATTCTCCTTTTCGTTCTGGAAAATTGATCGCTTCAGCTCCATTCGGTCATTCAAGTTAATTATTATAGAATGCGTGGAGCGATATTCTCCAGAGACACTCTGCGTATTTTTGTATCTTCCCCCTTCTGCACTTTGTCCATCGCAGTTCCTAACCTAAATGAATTGATGGAGCAACGTGACCGTGCAACATGTTGAGAGCGAGCTGCTGAAGTGACAGGGAACTATAAGGTCCGCACTTTGCATGTGTATCGCGAATCGTGCACACGCTGGTGGTCAGTTACATTAACATGTGTTATTTTGCTCCACGCCGTCTTCTTTGTTGAGCACTATTTTATTTTGCCTCGTCCTGAACGGACATGTTATCTATACGATACTCGATTTTACAAGAAAATTACTCTGTGACCATTTAAATTAAACAGTAAAACATTCACACGAGTTTTGAGAAGGCGACCAATCACACCATCAGGCCCAGGCGCTTTCCTAGGGTACCACATCATGAAGGGTCTTCGGCGACTGAGATTTCAATGCCACCCGGGGCTACAGTGGCCCTAGAATTCGAAAAATCCTAGAACTCTGTATTCTAGTTCTCCATGTGTACATAATACCGTTGAGCTCATCTGGGAATGTGGCCACACTGTCACATGAGTTGGCACTTAGTTTCTCCTTGTAGGTTGTGATAGTGTCCAAGTACTCTCATAGCTGCCAATCGTCCGTCGCATCCTACAATTTTCAGTGAAACGTCTCATCGTTTCAGATGGCCTTATCGAAGTGTTTCCTGAACCTCTTATATGAATCTCCATCGCTAGACATGAACTGCCGAGATTTGGTTCTCAGTGGATTGCGGACTTGGTTTGAAGAGCAGTTGGATGGATTGGTGGGAGCGCACTTGTCACTATATTTTATTATGAAGTCGGTAACAACCGGGTCGTATTCGGTCAGGTCTGGTGCCGAGTCCTTCCACACCGCCAATCTACCGACTACACACAATCCCGGAGTAAATCCTCGGTCTTCCAGTACCAGCCCTGTGTAGTCCTCGCCGCTGGAGCTGCGCTCTTCAGGTGCGGCCTACTTTCAAGAAGAACCATCCCAGCCATGTATTCCGATTACCCAAAGTGAGTGCGAGGGATGGAACCGTAGGCATATTTGATGATGGAATAAAAACGTCAGAGGGTGCTTAATCATCAGGTGCGGCATAACGTGTTACATAAAACAAATGTAACAAAATAACATTGCCTGGCCAGACTGAAGCATTCCGTTTTGCATTATGTGTGACCCTTGCTATCAATTTGATTTGCTTGCTTTCCAGGGAGTACACTGATG
Organism: Okamejei kenojei; assembly: GCA_035221665.1. Taxonomy (NCBI): domain Eukaryota; kingdom Metazoa; phylum Chordata; class Chondrichthyes; order Rajiformes; family Rajidae; genus Okamejei; species Okamejei kenojei. Next base: position 16,725,705 of record CM069154.1, on the reverse strand, counting down.
GTTTAACTTGTGATGGTGGACGTTTAATATGAGGGGAGATTTTATCAACGTGAATTGACCTAATTGAGACATGCAAAATCCTAGAGAACTTAATCGTTCACACATTATCTGTGCAGAATTGGGCCATTCGGCCCAACGAGTCTACTCCACCATTTAATCGTGACTGATCTCTGCTTCCTGCTCCCATTTTCCTACCTTCTCCTTGTACCCCTTGACACCAATTGTAATCAAGAATCTATCTACCGCTGCCTTAAAAATATCCACTGACGGCTACCACAGCCCTCTGTGAAAATGGGTTCCATAGATTAACTGGCCTCTGACTAGAAAAGTTCCTCCTCCCCTCCTTTCTAAAAGCGTGCCCTTTAATTTATGAGGCTATGATATCTGTTCTTAGAATCTCCCACCAATGGAAACGTCCTTTCCACATCCACACTGTCTATGCCTTTCATTAATCTGTAAGTTTCAATGAGGCCCCCTCTCAACCTAAACTCCAGCGAGTGGAGGCCCAGTGCTGTCAAGCGCTCACCACTTACCAACCCACTAATTCCTGGAACCATTCTTGTGAACTTCCTCTGGACTCTCTGAAGAGCCAGCACGTCCTTCCTCAGATATGGGGCCCAAATGTGCTCACAGTACTCCAAATGCGACCTGACCAGCGCTTATAGAGCCTCCGCTTTACATATATATATAGTTTGTTCCAGTCCACTTGGTATACATGCTAGCATTGAATTTGCCTACCTTTCTACAGATTCGACTTGCAAATTAACTTTATGGGAGTCCTGCAACATAACTGCACCATAGGTCCCTTTGCACCTCCGATTTTAGGATTTGCTCCCCATTTGGCTACATATTCTCCGCCTTCATTCTTATTGCCAAAATGCTTTACTCTGCCCTTTGCTATACTGTCTTTCATCTGGAACCTCTTTGCTCAATCTTCTCACCTGCCCATGTATTTCTGCAGATTCCTTGCTTCCTCTTCACTTCCTGCCCGTCCACCTATTTTAGTATCATCTGCAAATTTGGCCACAAAACCTTCAAACCCATTATCCAAACCAATAATTTACAACGTGAAGAGAATCGGCCCCAGAATTATCGCTTACGGCACACCACTATTCACTGGCCGCCAACCTGGAAAAAGTGTCTTTCATTGCAACGTTGCCTTCTGCCATCCAGCCAACCCCCTATCCATGCTAGTATCTCCCCTTTATTACCATTGGACCTTACTTCCCTGGTAGCCAGACGTACGGCACCTTATCGATGGCCTTCTGAATATCGAGGTAAACAACATCTGCAGCCTACAATCTGTCTGTCCTGCTATTAACTTCCTCGTAGAACTTCAGCAGATTCGTCAGGCAAGAATTTCCTTCACAAAACCAGTACTTACTTCGGCCTATTTTATCATGAACGTCTACGTACTGCATAAACTCATCCTTTATAATTTACTCGAAAATCTTACCAACCACCGAAGTCAGGCTAAACGACCGACAGTTTTCGCTGTTCTGCTTTGCTACCTTCTTGAACAGCATAGTGATATTCGCAATTTTCAAATCTTCAGGAACCACAGGCAACTCTAGTGATTCTTGAAATATCACAAATAATATGGTCAATAGGGACCGGAGTAAGAGGGTAGGTGAATACCGAAGTCAAAGTGTTGTATATGAATGTGAGAAATATAAGAAAAAATAAATAACCTTGAGGTTCAGTTAGAGATTGGCAAGTATGAAGTTGTTGGAATTACACAGACGGCTGCAAGAGGGCCAGGGCTGGGAACTGAATATACAAGGGTATGCATCCTATCTAAAAGTCAGACAGGTGGGCGGGTGGGGGGGGGGGGTAGCTCTGTTGATGAGGAATGAAATTTAGTCCCTTGCACAGGGTGTCATTGAAACAGGGGATGTGGAGTCAGTATGGATAGAACTAAGGAATTGTAAGGGCAAAAAGTCCCTAATGGGAGTTATCTACAGGTCCCCAAACAGTATCCTGGATATAGGGTGCAAGTTGAATCAAGTGTTAAAATTGGGATGCTACGGTTTTTATGGGAGATTTCAACTTTCAGGTAGACTGGGAAAATCAGGTTGGTACTGGACCCTAAGAAAGGAAAAGAGTGCCTCCGTGATGGATTCTTAGAGCAGCTTGTACTGGAGTCCACCAGGGAGAAGGCAACTCTGGCCAAAACTTGGACAAAGTTGACTGGAAAGATATCCTAGCAGGGATGACAGTGGAACAACAATGGCAATTATTTCTGGGAATAATACAGAAGGTGCAGGATCAGTTCATTCCAAAGAGGAAGAAAGATTCCAAGGTGAGTAAGTGGCGACCGTGGCTGACAAGGGAAGTCGGGGACAGTATAAAAATAAAAGAGAAGTACAACGCAGCAAAGATGAGCGGGAGGGAAGATGGTTGGTAATGTTTAAAGAGCAAACAGAAGATAACCAAAAAGGCAATACGGGGAGAAGTGATGAGGTACGAAGGTAAGCTAGCCAAGAATATAAAGGAGTGTATTAAAAGCTTCTTTAGGTATGGAAGAGGAAAAAATCAGTTAAGACCAAAGTTGGACCATTGAAAACTGAAAAGGGTGAATTATTATGGGGAACGAGGAAACGGCAGATGAGTTCAACAGGTAATTTGGATTCGTCTTCTCTAAGGAGGACACAAACAATCTTCCTGATATACTAGTTGCCAGAGGATCTGGGGTGATGGAGGAACTGTAGGAAATCCACATTAGGCAGTAAATTGTGATGGTACTAAAGGCTGAAAAATCCACAGGGCCTGAGAGTCTGCATCCCAGGGTACTTAAGGAAGTGGCTCTAGAAATCGTGGAAGCATTGTTGATCATTTTCCAGCTCTATACACAGAAACATAGAAACATAGAAATTAGGTGCAGGAGTAGGCCATACGGCCCTTCGAGCCAGCACCGCCATTCAATATGATCATGGCTGATCATCCAACTCAGCATCCCGTACCTGCCTTCTCTCCATACCCCCTGATCCCCTTAGCCACAAGGGCCACATCTAACTACCTCTTAAATATAGCCAATGAACTGGCCTCAACTACCCTATGTGGTAGAGTTCCAGACGCACCGCTCTCTGTGTGAAAAAAGTATTTCCCATCTCGGTATTAAAGGATTTCCCCATTATCCTGAAGCTGTGACCGCTTGTCCTGGACTTCCCCAACATCGGGAACAATCTTCATGCATCTAGCCTGTCCAACGCCTTAAGAATTTTGTACGTTTCCATAAGATCCCCTCTCAATCTCCTATATTCTAGAGAGTATAAAACGAGTCTATCCAGTCTTTCTTCATAAGACAGTCCTGACATCCCAGGAATCAGTCTCGTCAACCTTCTCTGCACTCCCTCTATGGCAATAATGTCCTCCCTCAGATTTGGAGACCAGAACTGTACGCAATACTCCAGGTGCGGTCTCACCAAGACCCTATACAACTGAAGTAGAACCTCCCAGCTCCCATACTCAAATCATTTTGCTATGAAAGCTGACATACCATTCGCTTTCTTCACTGCCTGCTGCACCTGCATGCCTACTTTCAATGACTGGTGTACCATGACAGCCTGGTCTCGCTGCATCTCCCCTTTTCCTAACCGGCCACCATTTAGATAATAGTCTGCTTTCCTGTTTTTGCCACCAAAGTGGATAACCTCACATTTATCCACATTATACTGTATCTGCCAAACATTTGCCCACTCGCCCAGCCTATCCAAGTCACCTTGCAGTCTCCTAGCATCCTCCTCACAGCTAACACTGCCACCCAGCTTAGTGTCATCCGCAATATTACCTTCAATTCACTCATCCAGATCATTAATATATATTGTAAATAGCTGGAGACCCAGCACTGAGCCTTGCGGTACCCCACTAGTCACTGCCTGTCATTGAGAAAAGGACCCGTATACTCCTATTCTGTGCTTCCTGTTTGCCAGCCAGTTCTCACAAGGTCCCACATAAGAGATTAGTATACAAACTTAAAGCATACGGTATTAGGGGTTCAGTATTGATGTGAATAGAGAACTGGCTGGCAAACAGGAAGCAAAGAGTAGGAGTAAACGGGTCCTTTTCACAATGGCAGGCAGTAACTAGTGGGGTACCGCATGGCTCAGTGCTGGGACCCCAGCTATTTACAATATATATTAATGATCTGGATGAGGGAATTGAAGGCAATATCTCCAAGTTTGCGGATGACACTAAGCTGGGGGGCAGTGTTCGCTGTGAGGAGGATGCTAGGAGACTGCAAGGTGACTTGGATAGGCTGGGTGAGTGGGCAAATGTTTGGCAGATGCAGTATAATGTGGATAAATGTGAGGTTATCCACTTTGGTGGCAAAAACAGGAAAGCAGACTATTATTTAAATGGTGGCCGATTAGGGAAAGGGGAGATGCAGCGAGACCTGGGTGTCATGGTACACCAGTCATTGAAAGTAGGCATGCAGGTGCAGCAGGCAGTGAAAAAAGCGAATGGTATGTTAGCTTTCATAGCAAAAGGATTTGAGTACAGGAGCAAGGAGGTTCTACTTCAGTTGTACAGGGTCTTGGTGAGACCACACCTGGAGTATTGCGTACAGTTTTGGTCTCCAAATCTGAGGAAGGACATTATTGCCATAGAGGGAGTGCAGAGAAGGTTCACCAGACTGATTCCTGGGATGTCAGGACTGTCTTATGAAGAAAGACTGGATAGACTCGGTTTATACTCTCTGGAATTTAGGAGATTGAGAGGGGATCTTATAGAAACTTACAAAATTCTTAAGGGGTTGGACAGGCTAGATGCAGGAAGATTGTTCCCGATGTTGGGGAAGTCCAGGACAAGGGGTCACAGCTTAAGGATAAGAGGGAAATCCTTTAAGACCGAGATGAGAAAGACTTTTTTCACACAGAGAGTGGTGAGTCTCTGGAACTCTCTGCCACAGAGGGTAGTTGAGGCCAGTTCATTGGCTATATTTAAGAGTGAGTTGGATGTGGCCCTTGTGGCTAAGGGGATCAGAGGGTATGGAGAGAAGGCAGGTAAGGGATACTGAGTTGGATGATCAGCCATGATCATATTGAATGGCGGTGCAGGCTCGAAGGGCTGAATGGCCTACTCCTGCACCTAATTTCTATGTTCTATGTTTCTATGTTTCTCTATCCACATCAATACTGAACCCCCAATGGCGTATGCTTTAAGTTTGTATACTAATCTCTTATGTGGGACCTTGTCGAAAGCTTTCTGGAAATCCAGATACACCACATCCACTGGTTCTCCCCTATCCACGCTACTAGTTACATACTCAACAAAAATACACAAGATTCGTCAGACATGATTTACCTTTCGTAAATCCATGCTGACTTTGTCCAATGATTTCACCACTTTCCAAATGTGCTGTTATCCCATCTTTAATAACTGACTCTATCAGTTACCCCACTACCAATGTTAGACTAGCAGGTCTGTAATTCCCCGTTTTCTCTCTCCCTACCTTCTTAAAAAGAGGGCTTACTTGTGTTACCCGCCAATCCTCAAGAACTACTCCAAAATCTAAAGAGTTTTGAAAGATTATCACTAATGCATCCAATATTTCCGGAGCTACTTCCTTAAATACTCTGGGATGCAGCCTATCTGGCCCTGGGGATTTATCGGCCTTTAATCCATTCAATTTACCCAACACCACTTCCCGACTAACCTGGATTTATCTCAATTCCTCCTTTGACCCGCGGTCCCCTGCTATTTCCGGCAGATTATTTATGTCTTTCTTAGTGAAGACAGAACCAAAGTAGTTATTCAATTGGTCCGCAATATCCTTGTTCTCCATTATCAACTCACCTGTTTCTGACTGCAAGGGACATACATTTATTTTAACTAATCTCTTTCTCTTCACATATCTATAAAAACTTTGCAGTCAGTTTTTATGTTCAATGCCAGTTTTCTTTCATAATCTATTTTTCCTTTCCTAATTAAGCCGTTTGTCTTCCTCTGCTGGTCTCTGAATTTCTCCCAGTCCTCTGGTACGCTATTTTTTCTAGCTACTTTGTACGTATCATCCTTTACTTATAACCATATAACCATATAACAATTACAGCACGGAAACAGGCCCTCTCGGCCCTTCCAGTCCGTGCCGACCATTTGTTTTCCCATAGTCCCATCTACCTGCACTCAGACCATACCCCTCCATTCCCTTCACGTCCATATACCTATCCACTTTACTCTTAAATGTTAAAATCGATCCTGCCTCCACCACTTCTGCTGGAAGCTCATTCCACACAGCCACCACCCTCTGAGTAAAGAAGTTCCCCCTCACGTTACCCCGAAACCTCTGTCCCTTAATTCTCATGTCATGCCCTCTTGTTTGAATCTTCCCTACCCTCAATGGGAAAAACATATCCACGTCAACTCTGTCTATCCCTTTCATCATTTTAAAGACCTCAATCAAGTCCCCCCTTAACCTTCTGCGCTTCAAAGAATAAAGACCTAACTTGTTCAACCTTTCTCTGTAACATAGTTGCTGGAACCCTGGCAACATTCTAGTAAATCTCCTCTGTACTCTCTCTATTTTGTTGACTTTGATACTATCCCTAATTTCCCTTGTTATCCACGGATGCACTACCTTCCCTGATTTTTTCTTTTGCCAAACTGGAATGAACAATTTTTGTAGTTCATCCATGCAGTCTTTAAAAGTCTTCCATTGCATATCCAACATCAAGCCTTTTAGAATTAATTGCCAGTCAATCTTGGCCAATTCACATCTTATTCCCTCAAAGTTACATTTATTTAAGTTCAGAACCATTGTTTCTGAATTAACAATGTCACTCTCCATCCTAATGCAGAACTCGACGATATTATGGTCACTCTTGCCCAAGGGTGCACGTACAACAAGACTGCTAACTAACCCTTCCTCATTACTCAATACCCAATCTAAAATAGCCTGCTCTCTCGTTGGTTCCTCTACATGTTGATTTAGATAACTATCCTGCATACATTCCAAAAAATCCTCTTCCTCAGCACCCCTGCCAATTTGATTCACCCAATCTATATGTAGATTGAAGTCACCCATTATAATGTTTTGCCTTTGTTGCACGCATTTTTAATTTCCTGTTTGATACCATCCCCACTTCACTACTACTCTGGTGGCCTATACACAACACCCACCAGAGTTTTCTGCCCCATAGTGTTCACAGCTGTACCCATACCGATTCCACATCCTCCAGCTAATGTCCTTCCTTTCCACTGCGTTAATCTCCTCTCTAACCAACAATTCTACCCCGCCTCCTATTCCTTTATCTCTGTCCCTCCTGGATATTGAATATCCTTGGATGTTCAGCTACCAGCCTTGGTCACCCTGGAGCTATGTCTCCGTAATCCGAACTATGTCATAATCATTAATAGCTATAGATTCAGGATCAGTTGCTATGGATTGGAGGGTAGCTAATGTCGGTGGGGGCACTGCGAGGCGGCTGCCCTGCCAGCAGCGTGTTGGTCATTTCTACTTTTTTTGTTTTTTTACTAAGTCCAAATGTGTGTTTTGATGTCTCTAGGTGGGTTTTGTGTGCGGGTGGTGAGGGGGTGGGGTGGGGTAAGAGTGGAACCGCTTTCGATTGCCTCCTCCACGGAGAGGCGACATTTTCCATGTCACCCCCTCGCGGCCTAAAACCATGGATTGGTGTGCTCTGATCGCTGGCCCTCGGCAGGCTGAAGCCGCGGTCCCGTGCTCAGAACTCAGAGCTCCCGTGGATTTTGAAGAAACAGCAGCAAAGAGAAATAGGAAAGAGTAGTGATTGGCTCTAGCCCGAGTGGAAAGCGAGTCAGAGGGGGAAAACAGTTTAAAAAAAAGATAGGCAAAGCGCAGACAGGCTTAACTCGAAGCTCCCGTGTATCTTGAAGAAACAGCAGCAAAGAGAAGCAGGAAAAAGCAGCGATTGGTTCTAGCCCGAGTGCGAGGGAAAGTTAGAAGTGAATTAGAGGGAGAAAACAGTTTAAAACGGAGGAATTAATGGTTTGTAACTTGGTAAATTAGGCAATTTATTAGTCATATACGCAAGACGGCTCTTAGGGAGCGGCAGTGAGGGAGCGGACTTGTGGGTAAAGTGTGACTCTTTGGCTAGTGAGTCTTCGGCGAGGAGGCTGTGGAGAGGAGGCTACGCATAAAGCTCGAGTGGACAGAGCAGTGTGAACGCATGACGGGGCAGGTAAGACTGTGTGAGGCTTGCAGAATGTGAGAGCCCAGGGACACAGAGCGAGCCTCTGGCTGCTACAACTGTGGCAAGTGCGTCCAGCTTCATCTCCGAAAGGACCGTGTTGGGGCACTGGAGAAGCAGCTGGATGACTTGAGAGCCATCCGGGAAAACGACAATTTCCTGGGCAGGACCTACAGTGAGATAGTCACGCCAAGGATACGGAAAAAACCAAGGTATGTGACGGAGAGAAAGGGTGTAAATCATGGAGTGCAGAAGACCCAGGTGGCTGTGGCTAATGAAAACAGGTACTTGGGAACTGTCCGGGGATACAATGTTTCCAGTCCGAGCAGTGGGCACGTCGGTGGCTCCAATCCTAGAGATGGGACGCGACAGGCGAGACCGACGTCGGGCAGAGCCCTAGTGGTGGGTGACTCCATTGTCCGAGGAGAGGACAGGAGATTCTGTGGCCGCAAAGAAGATGCGAGGATGGTCTGTTGCCTCCCTAGTGCCAGGGTTCAGGATGTCACGAGCCGAATTCAGAACATCCTCGAGAGAGATAAGGTGAACAGCCAGCAGTAGTTGTGCACATAGGCAATTAGTTACACCTTAACTAGAGGTGGACCGACATACTGGCGGGTAGGTTTGCTAGGGCTACACATGTGGGTTTAAACTAAATAGTGGGGAGAGGGAGTGACTACAGGAGAAAATTACAAAAGATTCTCGAATTAATGGGAAGGAAAGCTCGAGAATGGATAACAGAATAAGGTCAGGGCCAATTGCAAGCGGTGCGAGGAGCGAAGTGAATACGGAGGTCAAGTGCTGTATATGAATGCGCGAAGTATAAGGATTAAAGTGGACGAGCTTGAGGATCATTTACACACTGGCAACTATGATGTTGTGGGAATTACTGAGACATGGCTGCAAGAGGGCCAGGGCTGGGAACTGAATATTCAAGGGTATACTTCCTATCGAAAAGACAGACAGGTGGGCAGTGGGGGTGGGATTGCCCTGTTGGTGAGGAATGAAATTCAGTCCCTTGCAAGGGGTGACATTGAAACAGGAGATGTGGAGTCAGTATGGATAGAACTAAGGAATTGTTAGGGTAGAAATCCCCTAATGGGATTAATATACAGGCCCCCAAACATTAGCATAGACATAGGGCGCAAGTTGAATCAGGAGTTAAAATTGTCATGTAGCAAAAGTAATGCTGTGGTTGTTATGGGAGATTTCAACATGCAGGTAGACTGGGAAAATCAGGTTGGTACTGGACCCCAAGAAAGCAACATTGTAGAGTGCTTTCGTGATGGATTCTTACAGCATCCTGTATTGGAACCTACCAGGGAGAAGGCAATCTTGGATTTAGTGTTAAGTAATGAACCGGATTTGATAAAGGACCTCGAGGGTAATGAGCCATTAAGACACAGTGGCCATAACATGGTCAGGTTTCATCTACAATTGGATAGGCAGAAGGGTAGATCGGAGGTGTCAGTGTTGCAGTTGAATAAAGGGAACATGAAGGAGGAGCTGGACAAATTTGACTGGAAAGGTACACTAGCAGGGATGACAGTGGAACAAAATGGCAGGTCTTTCTAAGAATAATACAGAAGGTGCAGGATCAGTTAATTCCTAGGAGGAAGAAAGATTCCAAGGATAGAAAGGGACGATCATAAGGGCTGACAAGCGACGTCAGGGACAGTATAACAATTAAAGCGAAGAAGTACAACGTAGCAACGATGAGCGGGACGCAAGAGGATTGGGTAATGTTTAAAGCACAACAGAAGATAACTAAAAAGACAATACGGGAAAAAAAGATGAGGTACGAAGGTAAGCTAGCCAAGAATATGAAGCGGGATAGTAAAAGCTTCTTTAGACATGTGATGAGGAAAATAACAGACCAAAGTTGGACCCTTGAAGACCGTAAAGGGTGAATTTATTATGGGAAACAAGGCAGATGAGTTGAACAGGTACTTTGGATCTGTCTTCACTAAGGAGGACACAAACAATCTTTCTGATATAGTAGTCGCCAGAGGATCTGGGGTGACGGAGGAACAGAAGGATATCCACATTAAGCAGGAAATTGTGTCAGATACACTGATGGGAATGAAGGCTGATAAATCGCCAAGGCCTGATGGTCTGCATCCCAGGGTACTTAAGGAAGTTGCTCTACAAATCGTGGATGCGTTGGTAATACGTTTTCAATATTCTATAGACTCAGGATCAGTTCCTGTGGATTGGAGGTCAGCAAATGTTATCCCACTTTTTAAGAAAGGTGGGAGAGAGAAAAGACGGAATTATAGACGAGTTAGCCTGACATCGGTGTTGGGGAAGTTGCTGGTGTCAATTATAAAAGATGATATAGCTGAACATTTGGATAGCAGTAACAGGATCGGTCCGAATCAGCATGGATTTACGAACAGGAAATCATGCTTGACTAATCTTCCGGAATTTATTGAAGATGTAACTAGGAAAATGGTCAAGGAGAGAGCCAGTGGATGTAGTGTACCTGGACTTTCAAAACACATTTGATAAGGTCCCACATAGGAGATTAGTGGGCAAAATTAATGCGCATGGTATTGGGGGTAGAGTGCTGACATGGATAGAGAAGCGGTCGGCAGACAGGAAACTACGAGTATGGATTAACTGGTCCCTTTCAGAATGGCAGGCAGTGAGAAGTGGGGTACTGCAAAGTTCGGTGCTGGGACCGCAGCTATTTACAATATATATTAATGATTTAGATGAAGGGATTACAAGTAACATTAGCAAATGTGCAGATGACACAAAGCTGAGAGGCAGTGTGAACTGTGAGGTGGATGCTATGAGAATGCAGGGTGACTTGGACAGTTTGGGTGAGTGGGCAGATGCATGGCAGATGCAGTTTAATAGGCATGACTATGAGGTTATTCACTTTGATAGCAAAAACAGAGAGGAAAATTATTATCTAAATGGTGTCAAGCTGGGAAAAGCGAAGTACAAGGGGATCTGGGGTCCTTGTTCTTCAGTCATAGAAAGTAAGCCTGCAGGCAGTGAAGAAAGCGAATGGCATGTTGGCCTTCATAAAAAGAGGAGTTGAGTATAGGAGCAAAGAGGTCCTTTTGCACTTTGCAGGGCCCCACTGAGACCACGCCTGGAACATTGTGTGCAGTTTTGGACTCCAAATTAGTGGAAGTGCAGTCTTGCTATTGAGGGAGTACAGTGCAGGTTTGCAAGTTTAATTCCCGGGATGGCGGGACTCTCATATGCTGAGAGAATGGAGCGGCTGGTCTTATATACTCTAGAATTTAGAAGGATGAGAGGAAATATTTTTGAAACATTTACGATTATGAAGGTTTGGACACGATAGAGGTGGGAAGCATGTTCCCGATGGTGTGGGAGTCCACAACCAGGGGCCACAGTTTAAGAATAAGGGGTAAGCCATTTAGAACGGAGATGAGGAAACACTTTTTCACACAGAGAACTGTGAGTGTGGAATTATCTGCCTCAGAGGGCGGTAGAGGCCGGTTATCCGGATACTTTTAAGAGAGAGCCAGATAGGCTCTTAACAATAGCGCAGTCAGGGGATATGGGGACAAGGCGGGAAAGGGGGACTGATTGTGGATGATCAGCCATGATCACATTGATTGGCGGTGTTGGCTCGAAAGGCCGAGTGCCCTACTCCTGCACCTATTATCTATTGTCTGATGCATCCACAATCTCCGAGGCCACCTCCTCCAGAACCTCGGGTTGCAGTCCATCCGGTCCAGGTGACCTATACACCCTCAGACATTGCAGTTTTGCTAGCACCTTCTCCTTAGTAATCGCCACTCCACTAACTTCCACCCCCTGACACGCTAAGATTGCAGGTACACTGCTGGTGTCACCCACTGTGAAGGCTGATGCAAAGAAGTTATTCAATTCCTCTACCATTTCTTAATTTCCTTTATCACTTCTCCTGCATCATTCTCCAGTAATATCCGTATAAACTATTGCTACCCTTTTTTATATTATTGCATAGCTTACATTCGTACTTTTCTATCCATATTGTCCTTTTAGTGACATTTTCTTGCTCTTTAAAAACATCTCAATCCTCTGGATACCCATTCATCTTTGCAATGTTATATGTTTTCTCTTTTTATTTTATTTTGTCCGTGGCCTCCCTTGTCAGCCATGGTCGTCTTATTCTCCTCCTGGAATCTTTCTTCCTATTTGGAATGAATTGATCCCGCACCTTCCGAATTATTCGCAGAAATTCCTGCCATCGCTGCTCTCCAGTCATTCATGCTAAAGCCCCTTTCCAGTTAATCTTTGCCAGCTCCTCCCTCCTGCCTGGATAGTCCCCTTTGCTCAGCTGCAACACCGACACTTTTGATTTTACCCTCTCCCTTTCAAATTGTAGGTTTAGTATTGTTATCTTGTGGTCACTACTTCTCAGTGGTTTCTTTACCCCAAGTTGTCTTATTAAATCTGATTAATTGCACAAAACCAAATCGAGAATTGCCACTATCCCTGGTAGGCCCTACTACAAGTTTCTCTTAGAAACTATCTCGGAGGCATTCTACAAAGTAACACTCTTGGGATTCAGTGCCATTCTGATTCTCCCAGTCTACCTACATATTGAAATCTCCCATGACCACCTTCGCATTTCCTTTCCCACACGCCAATTTTATCTCCTGATGCAACTTGTACCCTATATCCTGACTACTGTTTGGGGCCTGTAAATAACTCCCATTAGAGTCTTTTTACCCTTACAGTTTTTCAGCTCTACCCACAGGAAACATACATCCTCTGATCCTATGTCACCGTCGCTAAGGACTGAATTTCATTTATTTCAAACAGTGCTACCCCACCCCTCTGCCCTCGTGGCTGTCCTTGTGATAGGGTGTGTCGCCTTTAATACTGAGAACCCAGTTCCGATCCTCTTGGAATCTTGTCTACGTAATGCCTACAACATCATACCTACCAGTTTTCAACTGTGCGACAAGCTCACTCATTTTATTCCTTATGCTATGTCCATTCAAATCTAATACCTTCAATTTGGTGTTCACCATCCCTCCTCTCACAGCCTATTTTACCCTACCTTACTCTAGCCCCCATTTTTAAACTTTATGTCCTGTTATTTCTGGAGACTTACGTGACTTTTCCTGCACTCTCTTAACCGTTAACTCCACGCACACACTTCCGCGTTGTTGATCACCTCCTCCCCCCCAACCCCCACCCCACAACCACCCCCCACACACGCACACACACACTATTTGGTTTAATCCCACCCCTGTAGCACTAGCAAACCTACCTCCCATAATAATAATAATAATAATAATAATAATAATAATAATAATAATAATAATAATAATAATAATAATAATATGTTTTATTCTATTGCACATAGGTGCAACGAGATTTGGTATGCAGCTTCCATCCAATGTCATAACTTAATCAAGTAAAAATTTACATACCCAGAAAAGTAAAACCGTATAATGTGCAAATTGGTCTGTGCCGGGTCGATGTGCGGCGTGACCATCCGAGGGAGACAGTGCATGGGGGGGGAGGCATCCAGCAGAACCGGTTCAGAGCAGCTATAGCTCTGGGGATGAAGCTGTTCCTCAGTCTGGAAGTGTGGGAATAGAAGGCCTTGTTACGTCTGCCAGAAGGTAGAAGTTCGAACAGACTATTGCAAGGGTGTGAGTAGTCTTTGTGAATGCTGCCGGCCTTCCTGAGGCACCGTGTATAGTAGATGCCCTCCAAGGCTGGTAGCCATGTCTCAATTATCTTCCGTGCCCTGTGGACGACGCGCTGAAGAGCTCTCCTCTCCGCCTCCGTGCAGCTGAGATACCACACAGATATGCCATATGTGCGTACGCTCTCTGTGGTGCAGCGGTAGAAAGTTGTGAGCAGATGTTGGGGCTTTTCAGTGTTCTCAGGAATAACGGTCGATTCTGTGCCTTCTTGACCAGCGCAGCGGTTTTGTTGGACCATGTGAGGTCCACCGAAATGCGTGTCCCCTGAAACCTAAAGCTGGACACTCTCTCCACATTGTCTCCGTTGATAGAGATTGGAGCGTATTCCCCATTATGTGTCCACCTGAAGTTAATAATCAGCTCCTTAGTCTTAGAGGTGTTTAGGGACAGGTTGTTATTTGAGCACCAATCCGCCAGGTTCTGCACCTCCGCTCTGTAATTTGTTTCATCACCGTTGGTGATCAGCCCAATCACCGTTGTGTCGTCTACAACTTTGGCAATGGTGTTGGTGTCGAATGCAGGAAACAGTCATAAGTATAGGGAGTAGAGCATGGGGCTCAGTACACAGCCCTCTGGTGTGCCGGTGCTCAGGGTGATAGTGGGGGACAGGTGAGGGCCCAGTCTCACTGCCTGCGGTTGCTCCGTCAGGAAATTCAGGATCCAGTCACACATCGACGAGCTGAGGCCTAGCTGGAGGGGTTTGGTGGTGAGCTTGGTGGGGATGACCATGTTGAAGGCAGGACTGTGGTCTATGAAAAGCATCCTCACGTACATACTCTGTCTTTCCAGGTGAGCCAGGACAGTGTGAAGAGCCAGAGAGATGGCATCCTCTGTGGATCTATTTGCCCTGTATGCAAATTGATGTGAGTCCAATGAGGCAGGAATGCTAGATTTGATGTGTGAGAGGTCCAACCTTTCGATGTTGGTCGCCCTCCAGTTAAGGTACGACCCGCCCCTTTTGCACAGGTCACCACTGCCCCAGAAGAGATCGCAGTGGTCCAGAAATCGAAATCCCTGCCCTCTGCACCAACACCTAAGCCACACTTTCACTCCCCCCCCCCCCCACCCCCCCCCCCCCCCCCCCCCCATCTCTCTGTTCCTACCCTCACTAGCACAAGGAACTAGAATCAAACCACCAAGCAAGCCTGGTGGTCCTGCTTTTCAACCTACTACCAAATTCTCTACAGTCGCGTTGCAGAACCCCCTTCCTCTTCTTACCTATGTCGTTTGTGTCTACTTGCGCAACTAGGGCAGCGGTAGAGTTGATGCCTTACAGCGCTTGCAGCGCCGGAGACCCGCGTTCATTACGGGAAATGTCCTCTCGGAGATATTCGGTTTCCTCCCACACTCCGACGTACAGGTTTGTAGGTTAATTGGCTTGGTGAATGTAAACATTGTTCCTAGTGTGTGTAGGATAGTGTATGTGCGGGGATCGCTGGTCGGCGCGGACACAGATGACCGAAGGGCCCGTTTCCACGCAGTATCTTGAAAGTAAACTAAGCTAAACTTCCGGCTGCTTCCCTTCTCTCTTGAGGATGTTCTGCAATAGGTCTAAGGCGTCTTGCACCTGGCACCAGGGAGGCAAAACACCATGCTTGATTCGCACCTGTTGCCGCAGAATCCCTGTCCGCACATCTGACATGATACATGATACAAGATACATTTATTTGTCACATGTACCAGTTGGTACAGTGAAATATGTGGTCACCATACAGCCATACAATAAAATAAAGTACACAACACACGATAGAGTTCAACATAAAAACATCCCCACACAGCAGAATCAAAAGTTTCCCATTGTGAGGGAAGGTACCAACGTCAGTCATCGTCCTCTGATGTTCCTGATGTTCACCCGTGCTCGGGGACTCCCGAGCCCTCCGCAGTCGCCGCTATGGGATGTTCAGGTCCGCTCGCTGGGATGTTGGAACTCCGACGTCGGAACAGGGGGACAACCTTAGTGGGTTGGACCTCCGAATCGGCCGATTGCTACCGGACTCCGCGGCTCCAGAGGTCCACATGCCGCGCTTGGCGGAGATTCACGCTGGCGGCCCTCGACAAATGGTCCCAGGGACTCCACGATGTTGGTCAGTGCCGCCAGCGCTGGGATCTCCGCAAACCACAGCTCCGCGATGCCGATGTTCCAGGCCCAGCTTCAAACGGCGATCCAGGTAGGCATCACCTTTCCGCGGTGAATCCAGCGCTACGCCCCTAGTGGTATGGCGTCACCCACCACTGTGGCTCTGCCAGTCTCTCTGGTTCAGCATCCATGCCATGATTCGAGTCACAGACCTGACTGCCGCTCAGAGTGGAAGTGTCGTCTGCCCCGACAGCTCCCATGAGGGTGTACCCGTTTTCAACTGTGACATCCACTGAGGTCTCCTGCACTCTATTAATCCTGGGGGTGATTGCGTCATCGTACAATGAGTGTTTGACGCCACTGAGCCTTTACTCACTAGAGTTTCGAAGGACCAAAAGGGACCTAACTGAAACTTGCCTAATAGTGAATGGCCTTGATATAGTGAATGTGGAGAGGGTGATGCCACCAGGAGATCAGGAGGCATTTCGGTAGTCACAGAGTGGTGAATCTGTCAAATACATTGCCACAGAGGGCTGTGGAGGCCAGGTGTTTGGGTATGTTAAAGGCTGAGGTTGACAATTTCCAGATCAGTATGGATGCCAAGATATACAGGGTGAAGACAAGAGAATTTGGGTGAGGGAAAGATTCATCTGTTATCATTGAATGACGCTGTAGACTCGATGGGCCGAATTACGTAATTCTGCACCTTAGACTTATGAACATGAAGAAACGAAGCCCCAGGGAAGTGTCCTGAGAGCAGATAGCTATGGGAGATTAAAACGATGGTGATCATAAAGGTAAAATGTAAACATGGATATCTAAACAAAGTTACCTCCTGAGTATATAAAAAAAATAATATGACAAAATAATATGCCAAATACGGACCAGGATGACATGTTTGACAGTTCAAGCTACTCATAGGGGGTGAACAGATATATCGCACAACAGGTCAGTCGGAGAACACCAACGGGCATTAATGCTGTAGTAATACCGTATCGAGAACGCCGGTCTCCAAACGATTTCTATATCTATATTTACTCTTGCTTTTTACTCTTTGCTGTTCACTATTTCCTATTTCCTTTTTTTGTGTTTTGAATACGTGAAACCATGTGCTGTTATTAAATTAATGGATCAAACCGTGTAGTTCACGACAATGTATGGTGCAATAATTAAACATACAAAAATAATGTTCTCAAGTGACTATTGCGCAGATATTCCGACCGCTGTGTAAGTACATATTACACATAATCTTGCAACATACGTCGTGACTGCCTGCTCACGCTATGTGCAAACAAGTAGCATTCAACAGGCTGACAAAAGTTGGCAAGCAAATTTTACATAATTTTAAACTTTACGGTGAAATTGATTCAGAAACATTTTTCCAGAATGTACCCAATATTTTGCAGGGGAATCTATTGTATTCACTTGATACCTTGTTACCTTGTGTAATAACAGACGAAAACATGCGCCAGAAAGAAGCAGGTAAATTGCTCAACTATTTATCTGACAGTTGGTGGAGGGGGTGAGAGCAACGTCCTGGAAATCTATCCACTTCCTTCCAATTGAATAATTCTATAAATACATCCATGCCAATGTTGTCAATCCCGAAAGTATCTCAGATGTTATTTTCGATTGCGGATGGAGCAACTGTGAGCATTGACTCGTGTCAGTACGTGAATCAGAGAAGAAGGGAGCATAAGCAAGACAACAATAAGATTGTTTTGCTTGCGTGTGTTTACTTAGATAGAGTTAGGAGGTGGCAGGAAATGCCGAGAAGTGTTCGGGACGCGCCCGCGCGAGGTAATACTTCTGAATTACGAGTTTTATTAGATATCCCCAGAATAAAACAGGAATAAAATATGTCTCTCGAATATATACGGGTAATTGAAATGGAACCACATTGCAATGGTTAATTAGGCAGAAAAGCAATCCACGGCATGTGGTCATCAAGGAGTACCGAATTCATTCCTAATCCACTTTCCATTTTAGATATCACAACGCTGCAAGGAAAGCTGCAAGAAAAAGGTCAGGATAATAAGATACTGATACTTTCAATCATCAAGGTATATCTACAACAGAAGTTCACTTCTCCGTCGTTGTTGGATGTGAACAAACAAGTATTGCTTTTCGTTCTGCAAAAGCGATCGCTTCAACTTCCTTCGGTCATTCGAGTGATTTTTTAATGAAATATATCCGTCGTTGATGGGGTAATATCCCCTGAAGACAATGCGTATTTCTGCCTCTTCAAACTTCTGCAGTTCGTCCAGCGCAGTACTTTACGAAGTCGGTAACAACCGTGGCGTATCCTCTCGGGTTCTTTATCGAGTCCTAGCATATCGTGTACTCTCTCACAGTACAGGTTCTGTGCAGTCCTCATCGCTGGTGGTGCCGCAGTCTGTATTCAAAAATATGCCAGCTGATAATGTTTCAAAAGGTAAATGTGAGGGATGCAACTAGAAGCATCTTTGAAGCTGGAA
Organism: Okamejei kenojei; assembly: GCA_035221665.1. Lineage (NCBI taxonomy): Eukaryota > Metazoa > Chordata > Chondrichthyes > Rajiformes > Rajidae > Okamejei > Okamejei kenojei. The sequence goes on along the minus strand of CM069154.1, from coordinate 16,707,293 downwards.
TAACAGCGGTGGAGGGTGCTGCAGATTTTTTTACATATCCCTCTTCATATTATTATATTAATGTGTCTCCCCATGTATTTCACGACCATATATTGATACACTTAAACATAAATAATAGACAAATGTAACTAAGTTATCGTTCACAATTCCAATATTAGTGTAACAGAACGGCAACATTGAGACGAGATACAGAGTAAAATTATGTTCTCACGTGATCATGGCGCAAGTATTCTTGCCGCATCCTATAAGCACATATTACACATTAGCTTGAAGCATATGTCGTGACAGACTGCTCACGCTATGTGCAATCACGTAGCATGCCACGTGCTGACAAGAGTTGCGAAGCAACTTTTATATCCTTTTGCACTTCAAATTGAAAAAGATTGAGTAAAATGTCTCCCAAATGTACTCCATATTCTGCAAGGGAATCTATTGTCTTTCACCTTATATCCTGTTACCTGTGTATTAACAGCCGAAACAATGCGTCAAAATGAAGAAGGTAAATCACTTCAGCGATGTTTTTCACCACAGGCGCAACAACTATTACTCTGGCAACTGGTGGTGGTGGGTGGGGGGGACTAACATTATTCGGGAAATCTAGACAAATATTAATCTCAGAAGTTACACTGTTCACCATTTTGTATCCTTCACGCCAAGCGTGATGCGTAGAATTTTAAAGCAGCATGTATACATAATAATTCTCCATTTGTGTTCTAAAAGTATAATGAATTATTTTACGATCATCTATGATTTTAGCCTTTTAAAATAAAATTATGGATTCCATTTTTCGTTGCCCTTCACAGCTATCGTGGGTGAATATATTCTACATTCCCATATATTTGCAATTATTGGACACACAAAAATTGATGGAATAAAATTCTGGAAAAACATAGCAGGTCAAACAGCGTCTGTGGAGAGGAAATGTAACATTTCAGGTCGATGATTTTCAATGAAACCCGAGAATGTGCAGGAGTGTCGTAGAAGTTAGAGGGGTTGATTTAACAAAGCCAATTTCAAAGACAGGATGGCCAACAAGAACACGTGGACCCCAAAAATAGATGATTGCTCAAAGTGCGCCATGATGTATCGTGAGTGGCAGGTAATGTATTTGGAGCAGGTGTAAATGAAGGGAGGTTACTGAGAAAAAAGGACAGGGACAAAAGAGCAAGCAAACTCTGCAACTGTGACATGGATCAGGCAGCCGTCTCTGGAAATCTGAAATAAAGTGATGTGCTGGGCTAATTCAGTCCGGCGGCCACCATGAGCGGAATTAGTCAAATGTGTGTATTATTAGATATCCCCAGAATAAAACTAGGAACATTTCGTTCGGTATGAAATATATACGGGTAGTTGAAATTTCATTGTTTAATTTGGAAGAAAGGCAATCTACGACATAAGTGGTCGACGTATATTCCCAATTCATTGATAATCCACGTGTCTCTCCATTTAGAAAACATGTCGATGAAAAGAAAGCTGCAAGAAACAGGTCAGGAGAAGGAAATGTTAATACTTACAATCTTCCAGGTATATATACAACAGACGTTTATTTCTCAGTGGTTGTTGGATAAGTAAAAACAAATATGACTTTGCTTTCTGCAAAAATGATCGCTTCGGCTCCATTCGGCCATTCAAGTGATTTATTAAGGTATACATCCGACTCATGGCTGAGGAGATAGTCTCTGGAGACAAACTGCGTATTTCTGCGTCTTCTAACTTCCGCAGTTCGTCCAGTGCAGTTCCTTTCGTAGACGGTAACAAGCAGAGCGTATTCATTCATGTCTTCTGCCCAGTCCTTGCATATCGCCACTCTGCCGGCTCCAAAGAATCCCGGAGTAGTTCCCGTGCCCCACAAGACCGGCTCTGTGATGTCCTCATCCATGGTACACAAAAATCTGGAGAAACTCAGCGGGTGCAGCAACATCTAAGGAGCGAAGGAGATAGGCGACGTTTCGGGTCGAGACCCTTCTTCAGACTGGTCAGGGATCAGGGAAACGAGAGATATAGACGGTGATGTGGAGAGATAAGGAACAATGAGTGAAAGATATGCTAAAAAATATCGGTGATAAAGGGAACAAGCCATTGTAAGCTGTTTGTGGTGTGAAAATGAGCTGGTGCATCACCGTCTATATCTCTCGTTTCCCTGATTCCTCGACCCGAAACGTCGCCTATCTCCTTCGCTCCTTAGATGCTGCTGCACCCGCTGAGTTTCTCCAGCCTTTAGTGTACCCGGGATTCAACTATTGTCGACTTGGATGCAGAAGTAACAATTGTGGAGGGCGCTTAATACTCAGGTGCTGCAGAAGTTGTTGCGTATGCCACGTCGTTATTATATCAATGGGTCTCGCCATGTACTTCACGCCATGTAATGATACAATACCTAAACATAAAAAATAAACAAATGTAATTAGGTTACCGTTGACAACTCCAATATTTGTGTAGCAGAAAAGCAACATTGAAACGCGACACAAAGTAAAATTCTTTTTTCACGTGATCATACGGCTTTTCACGCGGTGTATCAACACGTATTACCCATTATCTGCAAACACGTAGCATGTCACACGCTGACAAGAATTGCCAAGCAAATTTAGGCATTTTACACTTTACGTTGAAAATTATTCAGTAACAATTCTTCCAAATACTCTCAATATTCTGCAGGGAAACCTATTGTATTTCATCTGACACATTTTTAACCTGTGCATTAACAGACGAAGTAATGCGTCAGAACGAAGCAGGTAAATTACTTCAGCGATGTATTTCACGACACTTGCTACAACTATTCCTCTAATAGTTGGTGGAGGGGGAGGAGCAATATTGTTCAGGAAATCTATGCAAATATAATAACAGAAATTGTACTGCTCACCATTTTGTGACCTTCACGAAGAGAGCGATGTGCAGATTTTAAAAGCAAAATATATAAATAATCGTTTTCCATTGGTATACCAAAACTATAATGATTCGTTTTACTGTAATCTATGATTTTAGCCTTTTAAAAAAAGATTATGTATTCCTTCTTTCGTCGGCCTTCACATTTATCGTGGGTGAATATATTCAACATACTCACATAATTGCAATTATTTGACGCACTTAAATAAAAATAATAGATTAAATATAATTCTGGATATACATAACAGGTCAGACAGCATCTTTGGAGAAAGGCAAATATGTAATGTTCCAGGTCGATGGCTTTTCATGATACCCGAGAAAGTTGAGGAGTTTCCTGAGGGGTATAGAAAGAACCAACGTAAATTCAAACACATAGTGACCAATAAGAGCACATAGATCACAAGCCGATCAGCCAATGAATGGCGGTGCTGACCTCCTCCTGCAACTATTTTCTATGTTTCTTGTTTCTAAGACTAGCTGATCAATGAATGGCCATCATGATGTATTGTAGATGGCAGGTGGTGTATTTGGAGACTGTGTACATGAATGGAGGTTGCTGTGAAAAAAAACACGCGGACAAAAGAGCAAACAACACGCTACAATTGGAACATGGAGTGCATTCTCGGGAAACCTGAAATAAAGTGATGTAGTGGAAAATTCAGTACTACTGGTACCATGACTGGAAAAATTCAAATAACGCCAAATTCATATACTTCTTGACAAAAACTGCAGTTAATTGAAAAGCAGAAAACCACTTAAAATGCTAGAAATCCGACGAGGGAAATTCAATTAAATAGGGGGTTGCTAACCCCTAACTTGGATCCTCGGAAAGCTTTCTTGTAAGGATTTAAAAAGATTTAGTTTCATTATGAAACTCATGCCCTCGCCAGTCATTTGGTATCAATCCATATACATATGTCTGTTCATATGCAGATGGTCACGTCTTTCCCGTGCGAGTTAGACACTAAATGTTACACATCCCTGAATTCCATGTGGTTGTGGATGGACTAACCTGGAACCCACTCAGAATATAAATCAGAGCATTGAATATAGGATTAGGGATGTAATGTTAAAATTTACAAGGCATTGGTAAGACCAATTCTGGAGTATGGTGTACAATTTTGGTCGCCTAGTTATAGGAAGGATGTCAACAAAATAGAGAGACTACAGAGGAGATTTACTAGAATGTTGCCAGGGTTCCAGCAACTATGTTACAGAGAAAGGTTGAACAAGTTAGGTATTTATTCTTTGGAGCGCAGAAGGTTAAGGGGGGACTTAATTGAGGTCTTTAAAATGATGAAAGGGATAGACAGAGCTAACGTGCATACGTTTTTTTCCATTGAGGGTAGGGAAGATTCAAACAAGAGGGCATGACATGAGAATTAAGGGACAGAAGTTTCGGGGTAACGTGAGGGGAACTTCTTTACTCGGAGGGTGGTGGCTGTGTGGAATGAGCTTCCAGCAGAAGTGGTGGAGGCAGGATCGATTTTAACATTTAAGAGTAAAGTGGATAGGTATATGGACGTGAAGGGAATGGAGGGGTATGGTCTGAGTGCAGGTAGATGGGATTAGGGGAAAACAAATGGTCGGCACGGACTGGAAGGGCCGAGAGGGCCTGTTTCCGTGCTGTAATTGTTATATGGTTTTGTTATATGGTTATAATGCAGCTCTGGTCTTTTAATTTGCTCTCCACTTCCTTCTCATGGTACAATTCATTAATCACATCCATGCCAATTTTGCCAATTTTGTCAATCCAAACTTCCCTTTGGAATGTTCACCACATTCACACTGTTTCTAGGTGCCAACACGGTCCGTCATATATAGGAATTATGATGTTCAAATCACCACATTGAAGAAGATTTGATGGACAATCATTTATAATATTCAGCTTTGTAAAAGTTTGGTTACGCGTTCACTTGTTTAATGAATTCAAACTCAAATACACAGGCCAGATAGTGTGGGATATATTTCGGTGACAATAGAAGGTGCTGCTACGGCTAGCGAGGACAGGAAACTCATAAAAAAATCTTCTAGATGAGAGCACAATATCAAGAAACCCGTTATAAATCCTCTACATGACAGCACAATAGATGGAAGCAGAGGTACGCATGATAAAGGACACGTTCTTCAAATTCGAAGAAATTTGCTGGAGTAGGATCCACGATTAGGGGGAAAAAAGCTCAGGTGTTATCTATGATGGACCTCGAGCAACTATGTAAATTGGCTCGAATTACATGAAGTAGAGTAGAAGGGAGCATAAACTATATGACGATGTAAGAAATTTTGCTCACGGTTCTGTTCACTTTGATGGAGATAGGAAAATGCTGACAAAAGTTCCAGATACGCCCCCATGAGAAACACATGGAAACTGACAAAATACAGAGACTGTGCATCTGTAATACCGCCGGATGGCGAGTTTTACTAGATATCCCCAGAAAAAAACTGGGAGTATTTTGTTGGGTGTCACATACATACGGGTAATTGAAATTGAAATCTCATCGTTTAGTTGGGCTGGGAAGCAATCTACGGCCTAAGTGGTCATCATATATTCCCAACTCATTCATAATCCACGCGTCTTTCCACATTAGAAATCACATCGTTGAAAAAAAAGCTGCAAGAAACAGGTCAGGAGAAGGAAATGCTAATACTTTCAATCATCAAGGTTTATATGCAATAGACGTCCACCTCCGTGGTTGTTGGATATTTAAAAACAAGTATTACTTCCGTTTCTACAAACGTTTCAGCTTCAGCTCCATTCGGTCATTCAAGTGAACTAGTATGGAATACATCCGAGTCACGGATGGAGAGATATCGCCTGCAGTCAAACTGCGTATTTCTGCGTCTTCCAACTTCCGCACTTCGTCCAGCGCAGTTCCTTGCGGATTGGGTATCAACCGTGGAGTATTCATTCAGGTTCTTTATCGAGTCCTTGCAGATCGTCATTCTATTGACTGCAAACTGTCCCGGAGTAATTCCTCTGTCTCACAGGACCGGTTCTGTGCAGTCCTCCTCACTGGAGGTGCCGCAGTCTATATTCAAGAACATGCCAGCTGATCTGGTGGAGGGTGCTTAATCCTCAGATGCTGCCGAATTTTGTACATATGCCTTGTGATGTTATTGTATTAATATGTCTCCCCATGTACTTCACGGCCATGTAATGATACACTTAAACATAAAAAACAGACAAATGTAACTAAGTTAGGGGATTGAGGAATGCTGTGGAACAGAGGGATCTAGGAATAACTGTGCATAGTTCCCTGAAGGTGGAATCGCATGTAGATAGGGTGGTAAAGAAAGCCTTTGGTGTGCTGGCCTTTATAAATCAGAGCATTGAATATAGGAGTAGGGAAGTAATGTTAAAATTGTACAAGGCATTGGTAAGACCAATTCTGGAGTATGGTGTACAATTTTGGTCGCCTAGTTATAGGAAGGATGTCAACAAAATAGAGAGAGTACAGAGGAGATTTACTAGAATGTTGCCAGGGTTCCAGCAACTATGTTACAGAGAAAGGTTGAACAAGTTAGGTCTTTATTCTTTGGAGCGCAGAAGGTTAAGGGGGGACATGATTGAGGTCTTTAAAATGATGAAAGGGATAGACAGAGTTAACGTGGATACGTTTTTCCCATTGAGAGTAGGGAAGATTCAAACAACAGGGCATGACATGAGAATTAAGGGACAGGAGTTTCGGGGTAACGTGAGGGGGAACTTCTTTACTCAGAGGGTGATGGCTGTGTGGAATGACCTTCCAGCAGAAGTGATGGAGGTAGGATCGATTTTAACATTTAAGAGTAAAGTGGATAGGTATATGGACGTGAAGGGAATGGAGGGGTATGGTCTGAGTGCAGGTAGATGGGACTAGGGGAAAACAAATGGTCGGCACGGACTGGAAGGGCTGAGAGGGCCTGTTTCCGTGCTGTAATTGTTATATTGTTAAGTTACCGTTGACAACTTAAATATTAGTGTAACAGAAGGGCAACATTGATATGAGACACAGAGTAAAATTATTTTCTCACGTGATCATGGCGCAAATATTCTTGCCGCATTGTGTAAGCACATATTACACATTAGCTTGCAACATACGTCGCCACCGACTGCTCACGCTTTGTGCAATCACGTACCAAGCAACTTTTACATCCTTTTGAATTTTATATTGAAAATATTTGAGTAAAATCACTCCCAAATGTACTCCATATTCTGGAAGGGAATCTATTGTCTTTCACCTTATATCCTGTTACATGTATATTAACAGGCGAAAACATGCGTCAAAATGAAGCAGGTACATTACCTATTGTCTATTGTCTATTGTCTACTATATACCCAGATATTTATGTATGTTTATATGCAGATAGTGACGTCGGCCCCGTGCGAGTTAGACACTAAATATCGCACATCCCCGAATTCCATGTGGTTGTGGAATGACCAACCGGTAAACCACTCTGAATAGGCAACATACAATAGGTGCAACAGTAGGCCATTCTATCCTTCTAGCCAGGACCGCCTTTCAATGTGATCATGGCTGATCATCCACAATCAGTAACCCGTTCCTGTCTTCTCACCATATCCCTGACTCCGCTATCTTTAAGAGCCCTATCTAGCTCTCACTTGATCTTATCCAGAGAACCGGCTCCACCGCCCTCTGAGGCAGATAATTCCACAGGCTCACAACTCTCTGTGAGAAAAGTGTTTCCTCATCTCCGTTCGAAATGGCTTACTTTTTATTCTTCAATTGTGCCCCTGGTTCTGGACTCCCACAATATCGGGAACATGTTTCCTGCCTCTAGCGTGTCCAAACGCTTAATAATCTTATATGTTTCCTCAAGACGCCCTATCATCCTTCTAAATTCCAGAGTATACAAGCCCAGCCGTTCCATTCTCTCAGCATATGACAGTCCCGCCATCCCGGGAATTAACCTTGTAAACCCTACGCTGCACTCCCTCAATAGCAAGAATGTAATTCCTCAAATTAGGGAAACAAAATTGCAACACTGTACTCCGGGTGCGGTCTATAATTACCTGTTTCCTCCCTCGCGCCTTTCTTAAAAAGTGGGAGAGCATTAGCTACCCTTCAATCCACAGGAACTGACCCTGAATCTATCGAACATTGGAAAATGATCACCAATGCGTCCACGATTTCTAGAGCCATTTCCTTAAGTACCCTGCGATGCAGAACATCAAGTCCTGAGGATTTATCAGCCAACAGTCCCATCAGTCTACCCAACACCGTTTCCTGCCTAATGTGGATTTCCTCCATCACCCCAGATCATCTGGCCACTAGTACATCAGGAAGATTGGTTGTGTCCTACTTAATGAAGACAGATCCAAAGTACCTGTTCAAGTATTCTGCCATTTCCTCGTTGCCCATCATAAATTAACCTTTTTCGGTCTTCAAGTGTCCAACTTTAGTCTTAACTATTTTATTCCTCTTCACATACCTAAAGAACTGTTTACTATCCTCCTTTATACTCTTGGCTACCTTAGCTTCGTACCTCGTCTTTTCTCCCCGTATTGCCTTTTTTGGTTATCTTCTGTTACTCTTTAAACATTAACCAATCCTTTTCCTTTCCGCTCATCTTTGCTACGTTTTACTTCTTCTCTCTTATTTTTATACTGTCCCCGACTTCCCTTGTCAGCCACGGTCGCCCCTTACTACCCTTGGAATATTTATTCCTCTTTGGAAAGAACTGATCCTGCACCTTCTGTATTATTCCTATAAATACCTCCCATTGTTGTTCCATTGTCATCCCTGCTAGGGCATCTTTCCAGTCAACATTGGCCAGCTTCTCCCTCATGGCTCCATAGTCCCATTTGTTCAACTAACACTGACACCTCCGATTTACACTTCTCCCTCTCAAATTATAGATCAAAACTTAGCATATTATGTTCACTACCTCCTAATGGCTCCTTAAACTCAAGTTCCCTTATCAAATCCGGTTCATTACACAACACTAAATCCAGAATTACCTTCTCCCTGGTAGGCTCCAATACAAGGTGGTCTAAGAATCCATCACGGAGGCATCCACAAACTCCCTTTCCTGGGGTCCAGTACCAACCTGAATTTCCCAGTCTACTTTGAAATGTTCCATAACCACCGTAGCATTACCTTTACGACATGCCAATTTTAACTCTTGATTGACCATGAACCATATATCCAGGCTACTGTTTGGGGGCCTGTAGATATGTCCCTTTAGGGTATGTTTGCACTTACAATTCCTTAGCCCTATCCAGAATAACTACACATCTCCTCATTCAATGTCACCCCTTGCAAAGAACTGAATTTCATTCCTCACCAACAGACCAACCTCAGCCCCTCTGCCCACCTGTCCGTCTTTTCCATATGAGGTAAACCCTTGAATATTCCCAGCCCTGGCCCTCTTGCAGACATGTCTCTGTAATTCCCACAACATAATACTTGCCAATTTCTAACTGAGCCTCCATTTTATTTCTTATACTTCGCGCGTTCAACCACAACACTTTGACTTCGGTATTCACCTCCACTCTTACATCGCTCACAATTGGCACTGACCTTACTCTCTTTTCCCTTCTCGAACCTTCTCGAATATAAAGCACGTGTCTGACACTTCAAAGGAAGACGTTCCCTGGTCTTTTTCTTTGGTCTCCAATTCTTTCTTATGGAACAATTCAGTCATCATACCCATGCTAATTTTGTCAATCCAAACTTCCCTTTTGAATTTTAACCGCATTCATACTGTTTCCTCGTAACGATCACGCACAGTTAGAAAGGAATTCTGATGTTCTAACACAAGGGTTCCCAACCTGGGGTATATTTACCCCCGGGAGGGTAAATTTCGCCTACCCAGGGGTACATTTGTTGATTCTGGATTTGTACATATTTTGTCCATTGACTGACTGTATTTTGTTCTGGTATACCGGTATCTGTTCATCATTAGTTATTCATAAATAAGTGAAATAACTTTGTTATGTGCTATTAAAATAAACGGGACGAAAAATGCTGTTCTAACACCAACACAATAAAGAAGCTTTGATGGGTCTTTTCTAATATCAAGCATTGTAAAAGTTTCCTTTCGCGTTCACTCGTGTGATGGATTCAGACTCGCGCACGCCAAGCAGATAGTGGCATTTAGTTGCTGGATATAATTAGGAGACAATTGAAGCTGCTGCTACTGATAGTGAGGACAAGAAACCCCATACAATTCCTCTGTATGAGAGTGCAGTAGAGGAAATCAGAGGTACGTATAATGAAGGACACGTTACGAAGAAGTTTGCTGGAGTATGATCCACGGTTAGGGGAAAGGGGTATCTCTGATGTTATATACGATGGAGTGGAGGAACCATGTCCATTGCCGCGTGTCAATGCGCGAGTTGAACGGGGCATAAACACGATATCAATGAGATTGCTTTTGCTCACGGTTATGTTCACTTAGACAGAGTTAGGAGGTGCCAGGAAAAACCGAGAAGTCACCCAGACACGCCCCCATGAATAAAACGTGGAAACAGCCAACATACCGAGGCAGTGCGTCTGTAATGTTTATTGATGTTGTGTTTTATTCCATATCCCCAGAATAAAACTACAAACATTTAGTTCGGTATGGAATATATACGGGTAATTGAAATTCAACTACATCTCATTGTTTAATTAGGAAGAAAGGAAATCTACGATGTTAGTGGTCGTTATATGACCCAATTAATTCAAAATCCACGCGTCTTTAAATTTTAGAAATCAGAACGATGAAAAGAAAGCTGCAAGAAACAGGTCAGGAGAAAGAAATGTTAATACTTTCAATCTTTAAGCTATATATACAACATAAGTTCACTTCTCCGTGGTTGTTGGATAAGTAAAAATAAATATTAATTTATTTTCTCCAAAAATGATCGCTTCAGCACCATTCCGTCATTCAAGTAAATTGTTAAGGATTACATCCTAGTCATGGGTGGGGACATATCCTCTGGGGACAAACTGCGTATTTCCGTGTCTTCTAACTTCCGCAGTTCGTCCAGTGCAGTTCCTTGCGTAGACAAGGAGAGCGTATGCATTCAGGTCTTTTGCCCAGTCCTTGCATATCGCCACTCTAACGACTCCAAAGAATCCGGGCGTAATTCCCCTGTGGCACAGGATAGGCTATGTGCTGTCCTCATCCCTGGATGTGCCGTATTCAAGAATAAGTCAGGTGTTCTGATTTACAAACTTAAACTGCGAGAGATTCAACTATTGTCGTCTATGATGCAAGAAAAACAATGGTGGGGGTTGCTTAATCTTCAGCTGCTGCATAATTTGTTGCAGATGCCACGTCGTTATTTTATCAAGGGGTCTCCCCATGTACTTCACGAGCATGTAATGATACAATACTTAAACATAAAATATAATTAGGTTACCGTTGACACCTCCAATATTTGTGTAGCAAAAGGGCAACATTGATCGAGGCACAGAATAAGATTAGTTTTTCACGTGATCATGGCGCAGGTACGCGTGCCGCGGTGTATAAACACATTTAACTCATTAGGTTGCAACATACGTGTTGACCGACTTCTCACACTACGTGCAAACACGCAGCATGCCACACGGTGACAAGAGTCGCCAGCAACTTTTACAGCCTTTAAAACTTTACATTGAAAATGATTCAGTAACTAATCTCCCAAATGTTCTCAATATTCTGCAGGGAAATGTATTGTATTTCACCTGACACCTTTTTATCCTGTGTATTAACAGAAAAAATAATGCATCAGAACGAAGCAGGTAAATAACTTCAGCCATGCATTTCACGATACGCGCAACAACTATTTATCTAATAGTTGGTGGAGGAGGAGGAGCAATATTTTTCTGGAAATCTATGCAAATAATAATCACAGAAATTTACAGACCTTCACCAAGAGAGCGACGTGCAGATTGTTCTAAACAAAATATATAAAGATTCGTTTTCCGTTGGTATACCAAAACTATAATGAATCGTTTAACTATGATCTGTGATGTTAACCTATTAAAATAAGGTTATGGATTCCGTCTTTCGTCGTCCTTCACATTTATCGTGCGTGAATATATTCTATATACCCACATATGTGCAATTATCGGACACACTTATATACAACTAACAGATTAAATACAATTCTGGATATACATTTCCCAGGCCAGACAGCGTCATTGCGGAAAGGCAAATATGTAATACTTCAAGTCCATGACTTTCCATGATACCCGAAAAGGTTCAGAATGATTTTGGCCTTTTAAAATAAGATTATGAATTCCGTCTTTCGTTGTCCTTCACATTTAAAGTGGGTGAATATATTCTACATATTCACATATTTGCAATTATCGGACACGCTTAAATAAAACTAATAGATTCAATACAATTCCGGAAATACATAGCAGGTCAGCGTCTTTGGAGAAAGACAAATATGTAATATTTCAGGTCGATGACTTTTCATGAAAGTTCAGAAGTTTCGTAGAAGTGAGAGGTATCGAAAGAACCAACGTGAATTCAAACGCAAACTGACCAATAAGAACACATAGATCACAAGACTAGTTGATTACTGAATGGCCATCGTGATGTATTGTAGATGGCAGGTGATGAATTGGGAGGATATGTAAATGAAGGGAGGTTGCTGAGAAAAAAAACACACGGACAATAGAGCAAACAAGACTCAACAAATGTACCGTGGAGAAGAGAGCATTCTCCGGAAACCTGAAATAAAGTTATGTAGTTGGAAAATTCAGTATTACTGGCACCATGAGTGCAAAAACTCAAAAAAACGTAAAATGCATATACTTCCTGTCAAAAATTGCAGTTAATTGAAAAGCAGAAAAACATTTAAAATGCTAGAAATCCGAGGAGAGAAATTGAATTAAATAGGGTTTTAAACGGTCGGAAAGCTTTCTTGTGAGAATAAACGGATTTAGATGATTATGTCATTAGCCAGTTAACATCATGAAATAGCATTCGCACGAAATGCTAGCCCTGTCCCCCTTGTCACAGATGCCAGCAAGGATCCCTATCATTCTCTACTCCTGTAACATAACTTGAAAGTTTTGACCAAAATATTAAATGGCTGATATTTACTTCATATGCAGTCAACATTCAAAAACATCCAGCTGTTTCTGCAGGAACATATCCACGTAGTGAAATTGCAAGGAAGATTGTCAGCGCAGAACAACCAGAACATTTTAATCTCGTTTGATAAAACTGACTAACATTAACTAAGTGAATAAAGCAAATACAACAAATAATGTGACATGGAATATTATATGAGATTGACTGCAATGCAACAGACGATTTTATATTAATGTGGACCCCAAATGTAGTGCCCTGCGCTGCTCTAACTGCCATTAATGGTATATACCATTGTACATATATCTGTCTATATGCAGATGGTCACGTATTTCTCGTGCGAGTTTTACACTAAATATTACACAATCCTGAATTCCATGGTTGTAGATGGACCAACCGGGAACCCACTCAGAATATAATGCAGTCTGTCTGCAACATCAAAGGAAGACGTTCCGTGGTGTTTTCATTTGCTCTGCTCTTCCTTCCGATGGTACAATTCACTAATCATATCCATGCCAATTTTGTCAATCCAACCTTCCCTTTGGAATTTTCACCACATTCACACTGTTTCCAGGTAATGAGAACCGCCGTCACATGTAGGAATTATGATGTTCTAACAATACCAAAATGAAGAAGATTTGATGGGTAATCAGTTGTAATATTCAGCATTGTAAAAGTTTGGTTACGCGTTCACTTGTTTAATGGATTCAGACTCAAGCACGACGGCCAGATAGTGGCATTCAGTGGCAATTGTTGGATATAATTCAATGACAATGGAAGCTGCTGATACGGCTAGCGAGGACCTCTAAAGAAATCCTCTAGATTAGAGCACAATGACAAGTAACCCCTTATAATTCCTGCACATCAGAGCACAGTAGATGGGAGCAGAGGTGCGTATGATAAAGGACATCAAAATCGTCATTCAAAATCGAAGAAATTTGCTGGAGTAGGATCCACGATTAGGATAAAAAAGCTCAGATGTTATCTGTGATGGAGCTCGAGCAACTCTCGTAATTGGCTCGAATTACGTGAAGTAGAGTAGAAGGGAGCATAAACTATATGACGATTAAATAAATTTTGCTCACGATTGCAGACAAAAATGCTGGAGAATCTCAGCGGGAGAGGTAGCATCGATAGAGCGAAGGAATAGGTGACGTTTCGGGTCGAGACCCTTCTTCAGACTGATCTGGAGGGGGCGGGAAGAAGAAAGGAAGAGGCAGAGACAGTAGGCTGTGGGAGAGTTGGGCAGTTCAGAGTAAGGAGGGAGAAAACAAGGTCTACCTGAAATTGAAGGTCAATGTACATACCGCTGGGGTGTGAACTGCCCAAGCGAAATTATGAGGTGCTGCTCTGGCCATGGAGGAGGCACAGGACAGAAAGGTCGGAATCGGAATGGGAGGGGGAATGAAGTGCTGGACCAACGGGAGATCAGCTTGGTTAGTGCGAGCCGAGCGGATGTGTTCGGCGAAGCGATCGCCAAGGCGCTTGGTCTCACCAAAATAGAGCAGCTGACACCTAGAGCAGCGGATGCAATAGATGAGGTTATACGAGGTGCAGGTGAAACTCTGCCTCACCTGGAAAGACTGCTTGGATGGAGTGAAGGCGGGGGGGGGGGATTAAACCGACAAGTGCAGCATTTCCTACGGTTGCAAGGAAAAGTGCCAGGGGAGGTGGTGGTTTGGGTGGGAAGGGACGAATTGAGCAAGGAGTTACGTGGAGAGCGGTCTCTGCGGAAAGCAGAAAGGCGAGGAGATGGAAAGCCGAAATGGGAGACAGATGTGTCTAGACGTGGGATCCCGTTAGAGGTGGCGAAAATGTCGGAGGATAATCTGTTGTATGTGACGGCTGGTGGGGTGGAAGGTGAGGTCAAGGGGGACTCTGTCCTTGTTACAAGTCGGGGGGGGGGGGGGGAATGGGAGCGGAACAACGGGACATAGAGGAGACCCCGGTGAGGGCCTCATCTATAGTCGAAGAGGGGAACCCCCGTTCTCTGAAGTATGAATACATATCGATGCCCTGAAACACCTCATCCTAGAAGATGCGGCATGGACGGAGGAATTGGGAGTAGGGGATAGAGTCCTTACAGGGAGCAGGGTGGTAAGCAGTGTAGACCTGATAGCCATGGGAATCAGTGGGTTATAGTGGATGTCGGTCAGTAGTGACCTGTAATGGAGATGGTGAGGTCTATAAATGGTAGGGAGATGTCGGAAATGGTCTAGGTTAATTTGAGTGCTGCATGGAAATTAATGGTGAAATGGATGAAATCAGTGAGATCTGCATGGGTGCAGGTGGTTACACCAATGCAGTCATCAATGAAGCGGAAGTAGAGTTCGGGGATAGGGCCACGGTGCTCCTCGAACAAGGATTGTTCGACGTACCCTACAAATACGCAGGCATAGATGGGGCCTATGCGCGTACCCATTGCTACGCCTTGGATTTCGAGGAAATACGAGGAGTCAAAGGAACAGTTGTTGAGGGTATGGACCAGCTCCGCTAGGTGGAGGAGTGTATTTGTAGACGGGGATTGGTTGGTTCTGCGGTGGAGGAAGAAACGGAGGGGGTTAAGATTCTCCTGATGGGGGATCGAGGAAAAGAGTGACTGGCCGTCCACAGTGATGATGAGGGAGTGGGGACCCGTGAGAAACACATGGCAACTGTCAAAATACAGTAACTATCCATCACTAAAACATCTGGATGACGAGATGTATTAGATATCCCCAGAACAACACTGGGAGAATTTTGCTAGGCGTGAAATATATACGGGCAATTGAAATTGAAATTACATCGTTTAATTAGGCTGGAAAGCAATCTACGCCCTTAGCGGTCACCATATATTCCTTATTCATTCATAATCCACACGTTTTTTTCAATTTAGAAATCACAACGTTGAAAAGAAAGCTGCAAGAGACAGGTCAGTAGAAGGAAATGCTAATACTTTCAATCAGCAAGGTTTATGTGCAATGGACGTTCACCTCTCCGTGGTTGTTGTATATGTAAAAACAAGTATTGCTTTTCGTTCTGCAAATATGATCTCACCAGCTCCATTCGGTCATTTAAGTGAAAGTATGGAATACATCCGAGTCACAGGTGGAGAGATACCCTCTGGAGCCAAACTGCGTAGTTCTGCGTCTTACAACTTCCGCACTTCATCCAACGCAGTTCCTTGCAGAGTCAGTAACAACCGTGGCGTATTCATTCAGGATCTTTATCGAGTCCTTGCATATCGTCATTCTAGCGACAGCAAACAATCCCGGAGTAAGTAACCTGTCTCACAGGAACGGTTATGTGCAGTCCTCGTCGCTGGAGGGGCCGCAGCCTATATTCAAAAATATGCCAGCTGTTCCGGTTTCAAAAGGTAACTGCGAGGGATATAACTAAAGGCATCTTTGAAGCTGGAATAACAGTGGTGGAGGGTGCTTAATCCTCAAATGCTGCAGAATTTGTTGCATATGCCTTGTCATGATATTATATTATTGTGTTTCCCCGCGTGCTTCACGACCATGTATTGATACACTCAAATATAAAAAATAAACAAATTTAACTGTTACTGTTGACCACTCCAATATTAGTGTAACAGAACGGCAACATTGAAACGAGACACAGAGTAAAATTATTGTCTGACACATTCGTGGCGGAAGTATTCCTGCCGCATTGTATAAGCACATATTACACATTGGCTTGAAACATACGTTGTGACCGACTGCTCATGCTATGTGCAATCACGTAGCATGCCACGTGCTGACAAGAGTTGCCAAGCAACTTTTACATCCTTTTGAACTTTGCATTGAAAATGATTGAGTAAAATGTCTCCCAAATGTACTCCATATTCTTCAGGGGAATCTATTGTCTTTCACCTTACATGCTGTTACCTGTGTATTGACAGGCGAAACAATGCATCAAAATGAAGCAGGTAAATTATTTCAGCGACGTATTTCACGACAGGCCACAATTATTTCTCTAACAACTGGTGGAGTGCTAACACCAATAATATTCGGGAAATCTAAAAAAATAATAATCCCAGAAATTACACTGTTCATCATTTTGTGACTTCCACGACGAATTGTAAAGCAGCATGTATAAGGAATCATTCTTCATTTGTATACCAAAAGTATAATATGTCGTTTTACGATAATCTACCAGCCTTTTAATATAAGATTATTGATTCCAACTTTCGTTGCACTTCACGTTTATCGTGGATGAATATATTCTACTTCTCCATATTTGCAATTTTGGACACACGGCCGAATAGATTGAATACAATTCTGGAAAAAACATAGCAGGTCAGACAGCGGCTTTGGAGAAAGGCAAATGTGTAATATATCAGCTCAATGACCTTCCATAAAACCCAAGAATATGCAGGAGTTCCGTAGAAGTGAGATGGGTGTATATAACAAAGGACATTTCAAAGACAGGATGGCCAACAAAAACACATGGATCACAAGAATATGTGATTGCGGAAAATGCGTCATGATGCATTGTGAATAGCGGCTGATGTATTTGGAGCAGGTGTAAATTGAGGGAATTTATTGAGAAAGAAAGGACAGGGTAAAAGAGCAAGCAAACTTTGCAATTGTGACACGGATCAGACAGCATTCTCTGGAAATTAGACCAGCGCATAACCTTTTCCATGTGCTGGTCTAATTCAGTCCAGCGGGCACTGTGACCGTAATATGTCAAATATCGCCAAATGCAATTGCCTCATGTCAAAAATTGCCGTTAATTGAGAAGCAGAAAAACGCATAAATTGCTGGAAATCCGACGGAGGGAATTAAGGTATACAGTGGCTTACACGATCTGAAAGGCAGTAAGCTTTTATTGTAAGAACAAATGGATGTAAATGATTATGTCATTCAACCGTTCACATCATGAAGTGTCATTAGGCCGAAACGCCAGCCCCTAGATGCTAGCAAAGATCTCTATAATCCTCTACTCCTGTGTCATAACTTGAAAGTATTGACCAAAAAATAAAAAGGTTGAAATTTGCTCCATTTGCAGTCTCCTTTCTTTCAAAAATATCCAGCGGTTTCCGCATTTACCCTGGTAGGGTAATTACTTGGCAACATTGTTAGAGCAGAACAACCAGATTGTCAGAGCATATACACAGAACTTTTTTATCTCCGTTATTAAATCTCGCCAAGAAACATCAATTAAGTGAATAAATCAAATACTACAATTAATGCGACTTGAAATGTATGAGATTGTCTGCAATGATACACACTGTTTTATATTAATGTAAACTCCAAACTCAGTGCAAGAAACTGTTTTAACGGTCATTAATGGTATCTGCCCAGATATGTATTTCTGTCTCTAACCAGATAGTCACGACGTCCCCGTGCGTGTTGGACACTAAATATCACACGTCCCCGAATTCCATGCGGTTGTGGAATGACCAACCGGTAAACCACCCTGAATATAATGCACTTCTGTCTGAAACTCCGAAGGAAGACGTTTCCTGGTCTTTTTCTTTGGTCCCCACTTCCATGTACTTGTAAAATGCAGTAATCATACCCATGCCAATTTTGCCAATCCAACCTTCCCTTTTGAGTTTTAACAAGATTCAAGCTGTTTCCTGGTAACGAGCACGGACCGTCCAAGAAAGGAATTCAGATCTTCAAACACAAGGGTTCCCAACCAGGGGTAAATTTAACCCCAGGGGTAAATTTCGCCTACCCATGGGGTACATTTGTTGATTCTGGGTTTCATTTGTTCTCATTGACTGATGTGTTTTGTTCTGGTATATCAGTATCTGTTCATCATTAGTTGTTCATAAATAAGCGAAATTACATCGTTATGTGCATTGAAATTACATTGTTACATTGAGTTGCCACGGGTAAACGAGTTGTCAAGCAACTTTTACATCCTTCTAAACTTTACATTGAAAATGATTCTGTAAAAAAACTCCCAAATGTTCTCAATATTCCGCAGGGAAATCCATTGTATTTCACTTGACATATTTTTATCCTTTGTATTAACAGACGAAATAATGCATCAGGACGACGCAGGTAAATTACTTCAACGATGTATTTCACGACAAGCGCAACAACTATTTATCTAATAGGTAGTGGAGGGGGAAGAGCAATATTGTTCTGGAAATCTTTGCAATTAATAATCACATAAATTACATTATTCGCCATTTTGTGACCTTCACGAAGAGAACGATGTGCAGATCTTTAAAACAAAATATATATAAAGAATCGTTTTCCATTCGGTATACCAAAACTATAATGAATCGTTTAACTTTCATCTATGATTTTAGCCTTTTAAAATAAGGTTATGGATTCCGTCCTTCATCGTCCTTCACATTTATCGTGCGTTAATATATTCTACATACCCACATATGCGCGATTATCGGACACACGTAAATAAAGCTAACAGATTAAATACAATTCTGGATATACATAGCAGGCCAGACAGCGTCTTTGCAGAAAGGCAAATATGTAATATTTCAGGTCCATGACTTTTCATGATACCCGAAAAGGTTCAGGAGGTTCGTAGAAATGGGAGGTATGGGAAGAATCAACGTAAATTCAAAGACAAGGTGACCAATAAGCACTCATAGATCACAAGACTAGTTGATTACTGAATGTATTATGGGTGGCAGGTGATGTATTTGGAGGATATGTAAACGAAGGGAGGTTGCTGAGAAAAAAACACACGGACAAAAGAGCAATCAAAACTCTGCAATTGTAACATGGAGAAGAGAGCAGTCTCGGGAAACCTGAAATAAGGTGATTTAGTGGGCAAATTCAGCACGCCTGGCACCATGACGGGAAAAACTCAAATAACGCGAAATTCATATATTTTATGTCAAAAATTGCCGTTAATTGAAAAACATAAACACACTTAAAATGCTGGAAATCCGACGAGAGAAATTGAATTAAACAGGGGTTTAAACGGTTGGAAAGCTTTCTTGTTAGGATTAACGGATAGGATGATTATGTCATTCACCAGTTCACATCATGAAACATCATTAGGCCGAAATGCCAGCCCCACCGCCCTTGTCATAGATGCTAGCAAGGATTCCTATCATTCTCTACTCCTGCAACATAACTTGGAAGTGTTGACCGTTATATTAAATGGCTGCGATTTATTTCATTTGCAGTCAACATTCAAAAACATCCAGCGGTTTCCGCATGAACCAGTCCACGGAGGAAAATTGCGAGGCAAGATTGTCAGACCAAAACAACCAGAACATTTTAATCTCGTTTATGGAAACTGGCCAATTAAACATTAATTAAGTGAATAAAGCAAATACTATAAATAAAGTGACATGAAATGTTGTCTGAGATTGACTGCAATGAGATTTAGTGCCCTACGCTGCTCTAACTGTCATCAATGGTATCTACCTAAAAACATATGTCTGTCTATATGCCTGGTCACGTCTTTCCCGTGCGAGTTAGACACTAAATATTACACATCCCTGAATTCTATGTGGTTGTGGATGGACCAACCGGGTACCCACTCAGAATATAATGCAGTTCTGTCTGCAAGTTCTGTCTGCAGTTCTGTCTGCAAAGGAAGACGTTCCCTGGTCTTTTCATTTGCTCCCCACTTCCTTCTCATGGTACAATTCAGTAATCACACACATGGCAATTTTATTAATCCAACTTTCCCTTTGGAATTGTTACCACATTCACACTGTTTTCGGGTAACGTACACAGTCCGTCATATATAGGAATTATGATGTTCTAACATCACCAAAATGAAGAAGGTTTGATGGGTAATCATTTATAATGTTCAGCATTGTAAAAGTTTGGTTCACTTGTTTAATGGATTCAGACTCAAGCACGCCGGCCAGATAGTGGCATCCAGTTGCAATTGTTGGATATAATTCGGTGACAGACGAGAACACAATGACAAAACCCCCTTATAAATCCTCCTACGTGAGAGCACAGTAGATTGAAGCAGAGGTGCGTATGATAAAGGACACCTTATTCAAAGTCGAAGACATTTGATGGAGTAGGTTCCACGATTAGCGAAAAAAAGCTCCGATGTTATCTATGATGGAGCTCGAGCAACTACGTGAATTGGCTCGAATTAATTCTTGTCAGCTGTCCCTTCTACTCCACATAAGTAGAGTAGAAGGGAGCATAAATTATATAACGGTGAAATAAATTTTGATCACCGTTGTGTTCACTTAGTTAGGAGGTGCCAGGAAATGCTGACAAGAGTTCCAGAAACGCCCCCGTGAGAAACTCATGGAACCTGACAAAATACAGAAACTGTGCATCTGTAATACCTCTGAATGACGAGTTTTATTAGATATCCCCAGAATAAATCTTGGAACATTTTACTGGGTGTGAAATACATACGGGTAATTGAAATTGAAAAGTCATCGTTTAATTAAGCTGGGAAGTAATCTACGGCCTAAGTGGTCATCATATATTCCCAACTCATTCATAATCCACGCGTCGTTCCATTTTAGACATCATAACGTTAAAAAGAAAGCTGCAAGAAACAGGTTAGGAGGAAATACTTTCAATCGTCAAGGTTTATATGCAATAGACGTTCGCTTCTCAGTGGTGTTGGATATGTAAAAACAAGTATTACCTTTCGTTCTGCAAATGTGATCGCTTCAGCTCCATTCCGTCATTCAAGTGAACTAGTATGGAATACATCTGTTTTGGAATCACGCGTTACAACGTATTTAGGGCCTGTCCCACTTACGCGACCATTTCGGCGACTGCCGTCGCCCGTCATAGGTCGCCGAAAATGTTCAACATGTTGAAAATTCAGTGGCGACCAGAAAAACGCTACCACTCTTTGGGTGACTAGACATGTCGCTGTATGGTCGTGAGTAGTCGCCCAAAGAGTCGTACCTTGTTATGGTCGCCGCTGTATTTTCAACATGTTGAAATTTTCGGCGACCTGTAACGACCTATGACTGGTGCCGGCAGACGCCGAAAAAGTCGCGTAGTATGCAGAGAGAATACTATTGCACTCAGATCATCTTGCAGACTGCCGAGCTCGGGAAAAGCAGGGTTGTTATCAATAACTCATTTACTCAAGTCCCGGACTGGATTAGATAGCATGGCGGAATGTGCATCATGCATAGTATATGTAATGAAGGTCATATTGACAGAAATTAATATGGTTAATCTACATCTTTCCTCTTGAAGATGCAAACTATAATTAAACAAGCATATAGTAGAGTATATAGAAAAAAACAACAATATGAGGGGAGTGCACTTTATTGTATGTACTGTGCGCTGCGAGCAGCAAGTGAAAAGACAGTTCAAACGTACTTTCGATTCGACCTGCAGATGCGACCTGCACGCGTACGATACCCATAGTTTTCTCCCATCACCGGGGATTGCATAGGAGAAGGGAGTGATACCGCAGGTCTGACCGGTGTTGAGGGTGAGGATGGAGAACTCGGCAGCGGCCAGGGAGGCTAATCAGCAGGAAGAGCGCCGGGTCCGGGGTTAGCGGTCAGTTGTGGGACCGTGGGATTGAAACCGTTTGACCGTGGAGGAGACACAGCTGTGTAGTCAGGATTGTGTCGCGGCGGCAATGGCTCTTTGACCGGGCGAAGGTGTTGTCGGATACGTCTGTAGGTGGCATCATCAATACTGACCAGGTAAGAGCGCGGCGCAGGAGCAGTGCCTTGAATGACGCCCAGCCGATCGAAGCCTTTTGGGGTTTGCAAGCGGACAACCTGTCCCTTTGTCAGAGGCGAAATACTTGTCATAGTATTTTTTTCTGGATATCGCATCGCTGTTGGAGTTTTGCCTGGATCACCGCCGGGGCACGAATTTGTGGTTGCAAAATCTGTATCGCTATAGGTAGCGTAGTGCAAGTCTGCCATGACATAAGGCGCTGGGCAGCGGAACCCAGAATAGCATCACGAGAAATGGTCCGATGGGACCGTTCCATCACTTGTTTAGCACTTTTCACCGCACGTTCGGCCAAACTATTGGACTATGGGTACACGGGGCTGCTGGTGATTGTGGCGAAAATCCCAGCGTTTAGCGAAGTTCTTGAAATGCTGACTGGTGAATTGCCTGCCATTGTCGGAGAGAAGATGAACGGGTGTCCCGTCGACAGAAAAGTGGCGTGCCACCTTTTCATCAACCATGGCTGAGGTTGGACTGCAGAGCAAGTCTATCTCGAACCATCCGGAATGCGAGTCGATCAGGACCAGGTACTGATTGCCATGCCACTCGAAAATGTCAGATGCAACTGTAGACCATGGCAAGTCGGGTGCACGAGAAGGGGCTGTTTGGGTTGATGCGGTGTTCAGCTGTTGCACACCGCACAGGTCTCGACTTTCTCACGTACAAAGTCGGACATTCCATGCCAGAAGAACACACTCTTTGCCCTCAGAACGGCTGCCTCGACACCGGGAAGACCCATGTGGATCGCATCGTAATATTTGTTTGGCGGAGATGCAGGAATAACTGTCCTGTGTCCTTTCACCACGATACCGTTCTGACGTTCATCACGAACAGTGTAAAATGGGCGAATCAGGACGGTAGGCTGTATTGCTTGTCTGGGCATCCACGTCGGATGCCAGAGGAGAGTGACTGTAGAGTGTGGTGTGCAGCTGTTTGTGCTGCCAGATCGTCCAGTCACGAGGATGGGAGATAGGAGACCATCGTCGTCCTGCAGGTGTTTCTCGCAGGTGTCGCGCAGAGCCCGTGACAGAGTGTCAGCTAAGTGCATATCCTTTCCGCGTTTGTAAACCAGTCTAATGCCGTACTTTTGTAATTCCATCATCATACGTTGAAGGCGCGCAGGGGCGGCATATAACGGCTTGTTCAGAATGCTGCCCAGCGGCTGGTGATCGGTTTCAACAGTGACAGGGTTGCCGAAAATAAAGTCATTGAATTCCTGCAGGCAAAGACCACAGCTAGCAGTTCCTTCTCAAACTGTGCATTGCGCTGTTCCGTGTCAGTCATCGTGCGCGACGCATATGCAATGGGTCTGTGGCCTCTACTTGCAATCTGAAGACAGACTGCTCCCAGACTGTATTTGAAGGGGTCGCAAGTTAAAGTAACAGGTAGCTTGGTATCGAAGTAAGCGAGTGTTGGAGCGCAGGACATCTGTTGCTTAAGTGTGTCAAACGCCCTCTACTGTTGATCGTGCCAGGACCAGTCTGTGTTTTAGTGAGTCCGTTGCCTTAGTGGGGCTGAGAGTTCACTGAAGTTCGGAATGAACTTTCCCAAGTAGTTTACCATGCCAATAAACCATTGTACTGCAGTCACGTCCGTGGGCATTGGTAGCTCCTTCATAGCGATGGGGTCTGGTATGAGACCGGAGCTGCTGAATACATGACCCACATAGTTCACTTCATTGGCCCAGTGCCAGCATTTTGGGGGGGTGAAACTTGAGGTTGATTGCTCTGGCACGGTCCAGAACCAACTTTCGGTTTGCATCGTGCTCCCGGACGTTATGACCGGCGACTAGGATGTTATCTACATTGATAGACATGGGTATCTATCAATTAACTGCTCCGCGGTGCGTTGGAAGACCTCACTAGCGGAGTTTATTCAAAATGGCACGCGTAAAAATCTGTAACATCCGAAAGGTGTGCCGAACGTGGTAAACAAGGAGGATTCACGGTCCAGTGGAATCCGCCAGAATTAGTTATTTACTTGAGAATACTGTTGCTTTTGCCAAGTTGGCCTCGACTTCTTCCAGCGTTCGCATCGGGTGGCGTGGGCCTTTATTGACAGTGTTTAATTCCTTGGGATTGATGCAAATTCGTATTTAATCTTTGTTTTCTTGTTTGCTGCAACCATGGTCGAGACCCAAGCAGATGGATCATTGACAGGAGCAAACACACCCAGAGTTTCCATCATGTTCGTTCTGAACGCGGTGTCGTTGGGCATCTTTGATGATCGAATAACAGGGGTGGAGGATGCTTAATCCTCAGGTGCTGCAGAATTTGTTGCATGTGCGATGTCCTGTTATAACATTAATGGATCCCCCGAGTACTTCACGACGATGTAATGATACGATACTTAAACATAAAAAAAGTGACAATTGTAATTAAATTACCGTTGACAACTCCAATATTAGTTTAGCAGAAGTGCAAAATTAAAACGGGTCACAGTGCAAAATAATGTTATCACAAGGCCACGGCGCAAGTATTCTGGCCACAGTGTATAAGCACGTATTACACAGTAGTTACAACATATGTCGTGACCGACTGCTCCCGCTATGTGCAAACACGTAGTATGCCACATGCTGACAGGAGTTGCCAAGCTACTTTTACATCGTTTAAAGATTTACTTTGAGAATGGTTGAGGAATAATTCCCCCAGATGTACTCAATATAATGCTGGGGAATCTGTTGTATTTCACCTGGTTATCTTGTGTAATAACAGACGGGAAAATGCGTCAGTACGAAGCAGGTAAATTACTTCAGCTATGCAGCAACAACTATTTATCTGACAGTTGGTGGAGGGGGAAGACCAACTTTATTCAGGAAATGTATACAAATAATATTCACATAAATTATTCTGTTCACCATTTTATGACCTTCGCGAAGAGAGTGATGTGTAGAATGTTAACGCAACATTTCTGAAGAATCATTCTCCATTGCGATACCTCAAATATAATGAATCGTTTTAATATCATTTCGGAGTTTGGCCTTTTAAAATGGATAAATAAAATAATTATGGATTCCGCCTTTCGCTGCTCTTCACAGTTATCGAGGGTGAATATATTCTACATACCCATATATATGCAATTATTGGACACAATTACGTAAAAAGATTTGATTACATAAAATTCTGGAAATATATAGCAGGTCAGATAGCGTCGTTGGAGAAAAGCAAATATGTAATACCTCAGGTCGACGACTTTCAATGAAACCCGAGAATTTTCAGGAACCAGGCATCTTTGAGTTTCGTAGAAATGAGATGGGTGGATATAAGAAAGGTAATTTCAAAGATAGGATGGGCAACAAGAACCACATGGATCACAAGAATAGGTGATTGCTTAAAGAGCGTCATGATGTATTATGAATGACAGGTGATATATCTAGAGGAGGTATAAATGAAGGGAAGTTACTGATAAGAAAGGACAGGGACAAAAAGCAAATGTGGGAAATACGGCATTCTCGGGAAATCAGAAATAAAGTGATGTTCTATTTCAGTACACCGGGCATCGTGAATGGGAAACACTAAAATAACGCCAAATGATATTACCTTATCTCAACAATTGCCGTAATTGAAACGCAGAAAAACACATAAGGTGCTGGAAATCCTACGGGGTAAATTGAGTTAAACAGAGGCTTAAACTGTCGGAGTGCCAGAAGTGGAGGAAGTGTTCCTGCAAGGGCAAACGGATCACGTCATTCACCCGTCCATTTGATAAAATACCATTAGGCCAAAACGCTACACCCCCCTGCACCCCTCCCCCCCCCCCCCCCCCCCCCCCCCCCCCCCCCCCCCCCCCCCCGCTCCGTCATAGATGCTAGCAATGATTCCTATCATTGTCTACTCCTGTGTCATAACTTTAAGGTTTTGACCAAAAAAATGAAAGATTGAATATCAGTTGTACTTGATTTGCAGTCACATTTCTTTGATAAATATCATCAGGTTTCCGCATGAACCCGTCCACGTAGGGTAAATGCGAGGCAATATTTTCGGGGCTAAACAATAAGGTTTTTTTTTAAATCTCGTTTATTAAAACTGCCCAATTGAACGAATAAAGCCAATAATATAAACAATGTGACACGAAATGTTGTATGAGATTGACTGCAAAACGACAGACGGTTTTATATTAATGTAAACTCCAAATTGAATGTTGTACCCTGTTCTAACTCATTAATGGTATCTACCCAGATACGTATGTCTGTCTATATGCAGATCGTCACGTCGCCCCCGTGAGAGTTAGACACTACATATTACATGTCCCTGAATTCCATGTGGTTGTGGATGGAACCGTGTAACTACTCATAATGTAATGCAGTTCCGTCTGTAACTTCAAAAGAAACAGTCTTTTCCATTCGTCTCCACTCCCTTCTAATTATATAATTCAGTAATCATTTGCATGCACTTTTGGTTGATCCAACCTTCCCTTTTGAAATTTAACCACGTTCATATTGTTTCCTGGTAACGAGCACGGACTATAGGAATACTGGTGTTCTAACGTCAACACAATACTAAAATGAGCCTGAACATGCCTGAACTGCCAAAATATTTAGCATTGTAAAAGTTTGCTTATGCATTCACTCGCTTGATTGATTCAGACTCACGCACGCCGGCCAGATAGTGGCATCCAGTTGCAATTGCTGGATATAATTCGGTGACAAAGGAAGCTGCTGATACGGATAGCGAGGACAAGAGATCCCATATAAATCCTCTAGATGAGAGCACGGTAGACGAAAGCAAAGGTGCGTATGATAAAGGACACGTTATTCAAAATCTAAGAACTTTGCTGGAGCAGGATCCACGGTTAGGGGGAAAAACATCTCAGACGTTATCTATGATGGAGCTGGAGAAACTACAGTATGTGCATTGGCTCGTGTAATTACGTGATGCAGAGTAAAATTGAGCATAAACAAAATAACGATGACATACATGTCGCTGAACGTTATGTTCACTTAGATAGAGTTAGGAGGTGCCAGGAAATGCTGACAAGAGTTCCAAATGCGCCCCCGTGAGCAACACGTGGTAACTTGCACAATACAGATGCAGTGCATCTTTAATACCTCTTGATGATGAGTTGTATTAGATATCCGCAGATTAAAACTGGGGGCATTTTGTTGGTGTGAAATATGCAAGGGTAATTGAAATTGAACTTCCCTTCATTGTTTAATTCGACAGGAAAACAACCTGAGACCTGAGTGGTTATTATTTATTTCAAATTCATTCATAATCCACGCGTCTTTCCATTTTAGAAATCACGTCGTTGAAAAGAAAGCTGCAAGAAACAGGTCAGGAGAAGGAAATACTAATACTTTCAGTCATCAACGTATATATACAACATAAGTTCACGTCAACGTGGTTGTTGGATATGTAAAAACAAGTGTTGCTTTTCGTTCTGCATAAGTGATCGCTTCAGCTCCATTCGGTCATTCAAGTGAAGTAGTAAGGAATACATCGCAGATATGAGTTGGGAGATATTCTCTGGAGTCAAACTCCATATTTCTTCGTCTTGCAACTTCCGCACTTTCTCCAGCGTAATTCCTTACCGAGTCGGTAATAACCTTGACGTATTCATTCGGGTCCTTTGTCAAGTACTTGCATATCCCCATTCTAATATCCACTTAGGTATTTGCCCATTAATCCCCATCCCCAATTCCACAGTTGCTGCAGAATCTGTTACATATGCCATGTCCTGTTGTTACATTTAAGGGCGTCCCCGTCTACATCACGACGATGTGATGATACAATCCGTGTATCAATGTATAATGGTACAATACTAATAAAATTTAACAAATGTATTTACAACTCTAATATAGACGCCATTAAAACTGGTTGCAGAGTAAAATCATGTTCTCACATATTACACATTAGTTTGCTACATGTGTCGTGATCGACTGCTCGCGCTGTGTGCCAACACGTAGCATGGCACACGCTGACAATAGTTTCCAAGCAACATTTACATCGTTTTAAACTTTACATTGAAAATGCTTGAGAAAACATTCGCCCAATTGTACTCAATATTCTGCAGGATGATCTGTTGTATTTCAGCTGACACTATGTTATCTTGTGCATTAACAGACGAAACAACACGTCAGAAAGAAGCAGGTAAATTGTTTCAGCTAAGTACTTCACCACACGCGAAACAACTATTTATCTGACAGTTGGTGGAGGGGAAAGGCCAACATTATTCTGGAAATGTATAGAAATAATAATCACAGAAAATATTCCGTTCTATAAAATTTTGAAGCAAAGTGTATAAAGATTGATTCTCCATTTGTATACCGCATGTATGATGGATCATGTTACTATAATCTATGTATTTGTCCTTTTAAAGTAAGATTACGGATTCCGTCTTTCGTCACCCTTCTCACGTATCGTGGTGAATATATTCTACGTAGCCATAGATTTACAATTAATGGGCGCGCTTCAGTAAAAAGAACAGATTAAAGAACATTCTGGTAAAATTTTGCAGGTCAGACATCGTCTCTGGAGAAAGACAAATAAGTAATATTTCAGGTCGACGACTTGTAACGGGAACTGGGAATGTTCACGAAACAGGCATCATTGAGATTAATAGATGTGAAAGAGTGAGGATGACAAAGGTAATGTCAAAGACATAATGGCTAACAAGAGCACATTGACGACAAGAATAGGTGATTGCTCAAAGAGCGTCATGGTGTGTTGGTAGTGGCACGTCATCTAAATGGAGGTGGAGTAAATGAAGGGTGGTTACACAGCACAAAGAACAAATAAACTTCTGCATTAGTGAAATGCAGGGCTATATCAGTACGCCGGGCAGTATGACTGGACAAACTGAAGTAATGTCACACGTCGATGACCTTGTCAAATATTGCCGAAAATTGAGAAGCGGGACAAAACAAAGGCTGCAGAACATGCGACGGGGAAAACTGAAATAAAGAGAGGTTTAAAGGATTAGATTGATAGCGAGCTCTCCTGTAAGGATAGGCTGATTAAATTGATCGTGTCATTTACACTTTCACATCATGAAATACTATCCAGCCGAATCGAGTCCTACGGCCCTTGTCATAGATGCCACCAAGGATCCCTAACATTCTCTACGCCTGCGAATCAGAATTTGAAAGTGTATCCAAAAATACATAAAGGCTGAATAACTGATTAACTTCCTTTGTAGTCACCTTTCTGTCAACCATATCCTACAAAAAATGTGACATGATATGTTGTATGAGATTGACTAAAGTACCGCAGTGTTTATATTCGTGTAAGCTCTAAATTTAGTGCCGTGCACTGCACTCATTGTAATTGTTTCTACTCAGATAGATATGTCAGTCCTTATGAAACATCTTTCCCATGCGAATGAGACAGTAAATGTTACACATCCCTGAACTCCGTGTGGTTGTGGGCGGACTAACCGGGAAATCACTCAGAATGTAATACATCCTGTCTACAAATTTAAAGGAAAACGTCTCTGGTCCTGTAATTGTATCAGTCTGCAATCATACCCATGACGATTCAGTCAATCAACCTTCCCATTTGAATTTTAAGCACGTTAATTATATTCCTGGTGAAGAGCACGAAACGTCCAATATAGGAATTCTAATGTTCTAACATCACCACAATAAAGATGCTTTGATGGGAAATCATTTCCAATATTCAGCATAGCAAACGTTTGCTTACACGTTCACCCGTTTGATGGATTCACTCACACACACCGGCCAGATGGAAGCATCCAGTTGCAATGGCTAGAAATAATTGGAAGCTGCTGAAGCGGATAGCTAGGACGAGAACCACATACAAATCTTCTAAATTAGAGCACAGTAGAGGAAAGCAGAGGTGCATATGATAAAGGACACGTTATTCACAATCGAAGAACTTTGTTGGAGTATGATCCTGAATTCGGAGAAAAAAACAATTCAGCTGTTATCTATGGTGGAGCTGGAGTACCTATGTGCATTGTCTCGTGCAATTACGTGAAGCAGAGTAGAAGGGGGTATAAACAAGATAACGATGACGTGGATTTTGCTTAATGTTGTGTTCACTTAGATAGAGTTTGGAGGTGCCACGAAATGCTGACAAGTTCCAGATACGCCACCGTCAGAAACACATGGAAACTACCAACATACAGAAGCAGAGCATCTTCAATACCTCTTTACCAGCTATTTTCCTCTTATTGGATATCCCCAGAATAAATCTGGGAGCATTTTATTGGGTGTGGTATATATACCGGTAATTGAAATTGAACTGCACCTCATTGTTTAATTCGGCAGGAAATCAATCCAAGGCGTGAGTTGTCATCATATGTCCCCCATTCATTCCTAATCCACACGTCTTTCCATTTAAGAAATCACAACGTTGAAAAGAAAGCTGCAAGAAACAGGTCAGGATAAATAACTGCAAAATTCATCGCTTCAGCACTATTCGGTCATTCAAGTGAATTAGTATGGAATACACCTGGAGAGATAGTGTCTGGATACAAACTGCATGTTTCTGCGCCTTCCAACTTCCGCACTTCGCCCAGCGCAGTTCCGTCCGGAGTCGGTAACAATCGTGGCGAATTCATTCAGGTCCTTTGTCGAGTCCTTGCATATCGCCATTCTACCGACTCCAAGAAATCATGGAGTAATTCCCCCGTCTCACATGATCTGCTCTGTGCAGTCCTCATCGCTGGAGCTGCTGCGACCTATTTTCCAGAAGAGGCAACGTAGCCAAACGTTCTGATCTCCAAAGGTAAACGCGTGGGATTCAACTATGGACATCTTTGATGCTGGAATAACAATGGTGGTGGGTGCTTAATCCTTAGATGCTGCAGAATCTGTTACATTTGCCACATCCTGTTATTACATTAATGGATCTTCTTCCCGTGTACCACGACGACGTAATGATATAATATTGTATCAATGTATAATGGTACAATACTGACAAAAAAAACAGACAAAAGTAACTAAATTATCGTTGACAATTCCAATAGTAGTGTAGAAGAAGTGCGACATTGAAACTGGTCGCAGAGTTTTTAAAATAATTCTCACTTAAGCATGGAGCAAGTGTTCTGGCTGCCGTCTATAAGCATATAATACACAAGTAGTTTGCTACATACGTCGTGACCGACTACTCGCGTTGTGTGCCACACGCAGCATGCCACACGCTGACAAATGTTGCTAAGCAACGTTTGCATCCTTTCAACTTTCAATTGAAAATAATTGAGTAAACATTCTCCCAAATGTACTCAACATTCTGCATGGGGGGCTGTGATGGGTGGGTTGTGACGTGGAAATTGGTCTGGCATCAGTCGCAACACAAAAGTTAAACACAAACTTGAAATTAAAAATGAAAACAAAGAAAAGGACAAGCGATTGTTGGCTGGCTGCTGTGTGCACGGCGCCTAAATCGGAAGAACTGGAACGAACTAACTTACAAACAAGCAAACACAGGCTTAACCCCTGGGCATAGGATTCTCAATGTACAGTGCACAACCCCCCCACCCCCCTCCCCCACCGCCCTCCACCACACCGGGTCCCCCTGTGTTCTCCCTCACGGCCGTCGCCTCACGCCGGGTCCCCAATGTTCTTCACAGCGATCCCCGGAGTTCATCCACTGTTATTCACGACGGTCCCACACACGCCGGGTCCTCCATTGTTTTCCCTATCTCCCGTCTCCCTCACGTTCTACCGCCACCGAGGTTCCAGCTGCCGCCTCCAAGGCTCTGGTGCCGCGGAGGCCCCCATTGCCGCCTAGGCCACTCCACCGCCATGGCTCCAGTTGCTATCGAGGTTCAAGCTGCCGCCGAGACTCCCTCTGCCATCTGCCAAGGCCACTCCATCGCCGCCGCCGCTGAGGCTCCTTCGGCCCAGATAGGCCTCACCGCCCGGCTTCCCCGCAGTCCCCTGCGAGGCCTCCGGGGCCAGTCGGGCCTATCGGGGCGTCGGCACTGCGTTTGTTCGGCGGGTGGATCCGGTCCGTGCGGCTCCGTGGTACACTCCAACGCCACGCGCGGTTCCCCGGATACTCCCGACACGCGTGCGCCTCCACAGGACACTAGATGCCGACTAGGATCCCTAACATTTTCTGTATCATAACACGAAAGTTTAAACAAAAAAACGTAGAGGCCGAATAACAGATTTACTTCGTTTGTAGTCAACTTTCATATCAAACATAACTTGCGGTTGGGCCTGAACCCATCCACGTAGGATAAATGCGAGGCAAGATTCGCAGAGCAGACCAACTAGGACTATTTTATCCAGCTTATTGAAACCAGCGAAGGACTAAGAGAATAAAACGAATACTACAAACAATGTGACATGGGATGTTGTATGAGATTAATTACAATACTTCAGTGTTTTATATTAATGTAAGCTCTAAATTAGTGATGTACACTGCTCTAACTGTAATTGTATATGATCAGATACGTAAATAGACAAAAATCCTGGAGCAACTCAGCGGGTGAGGCAGCTTCTATATAGAGATGGAATAGACGACGTTTCGGGTCGAGGCCCTTCTTCAGACTGATGAAGGAGGGTGGGAAAAAGAAAGTAAGAGGCGGAGACAGTGGGCTTGTGGGAGTGCTGGGAGGGGGAGGGGAAGGCGGGAGAAAGCAAGGACTGCCTGAAATTGGAAAAGTCGATGTTCATACCTTTGGGGTGTAAACTACCCAAGCGAAATATAAGGTGCAGTTCCTCCAATTTGCGGTGGGTCTCACTGTGGCAATGGAGGAGGCCCAGGACCGAAAGGTCAGATTCGGAATGGGAGGTGGAGTTGAAGTGCTGAGCCACCGGGAGATCAGGTTGGTTATTGCGAAATGAGCGGAGGTGTTGGACGAAGCGATCGCCAAGCCTGTGCTTAGTCTCAAAGGTGCAGAGGTCTCACGGCTGGCTTTCTCCAGCATTTTCGTCTCCCGCTCGATTTTTCCAGCATCTGCAGTTCTGCCTTAAACGATAATCAGTTACGTAGGTCGGACCTTAGGTAGATAGGCACGTCATCCCATGCGAATTATACACTAAATGTTACACATCCCTCACTCCGCGTGGTAGTGGTTTGCATGAACTGCCGCAGCAGGAGGAGAAGCGGCGCAGCCAGGTGTTGTGATTTCCAAAGGTAAATGCGAGGTATGCAACTAGATACATCTTTGATGCTGGAATAACAGTGGTGGAGGGTGCTTAATCCTCAGGTGCCGTAGAATTGGTTTCCTATGCCATGTACTGTCCTGTGTTAACGTCGAAGAAGTATTGAAGGTACTGTCGTGTTTGAACGTGGACAAATCTCCAGGGCCTGATCTGATATGTGCGAGGACAGTGTGGGAAACTAGAGAGGTATTTTCGGGAGCCCTGGTTACTGGAGATTGCTGCAGGATCGGGATCGATTGGCCAGCTGGGCGGAGGAATGGTAGATGGTATTTAATACAGAGAAGTATAAGGTGTTGCTTTTTTTACACGTCGAACAAGGGCAGGATCTACACAGTGAAAGGTAGGCCTCCGGGTAATGTTGTAGAGCAGAGGGATCTAGGAGAACAGGTCATGGTTCCGTGAAGGTCGATTTGAAGGTAGATCAGGTAGTCAAAAAGGCTTTTGGTACTTTGGCCTTCATCAGTCAGAATATTGAGTATAGAAGTTGGGAGGTCATGTTGCAGTTGGTATAAGACGTTGGTGAGACAGCATTTATAATATTATATTCAGTTCTGAGCACCATCTTATAGGAAAGATATTGTCAAGCATGAAAGGTTTCAGAAAAGATTTACGAGGATGTCGCCAGGACTAGAGGGTGTGAGGTACAGGGAGAGGTTGAGTAGGCTGGGTTTCTATTCCATGGAGCGCAGGAGGTTGAGGGGAGATCTTATAGGGGTTTGCAAAATCATGAGAGGAATAGATCGGGTAGATGCACGGCTTCTTTGCCAAGAGTAGGGGAATCAAGGACCAGAGGACAAAGGTTCAAGGTGAAGGGGAAAATATTTCATAGTAATCCGAAGGGTAACTTTTTCACACAAAGGTTGGCGGCTGAATGGAACAAGCTTGCAGAAGAGGAAGTTGAGGCTGGGACTATCCCATCGTTTATGAAACAGTTAGACAGGTACATGGAAAGGACAGGTTTAGGGGAATATGAGCCAAGTGCGGGGAAATGGGACTAGAGTAGCTGGGACATCGTTGGCCGGTGTGGGCGAGGTGGGTCGATGGTCCTGTTTCTACACTGCATTACTTTATTCTCTATGACTACATGAACGGGACTCCTCATGTATTTCACGACAATGCAACAATACAATAATTAAGCATAAAGAAAAAACAAATGTAACTAAATTACCGTTAATAGCTCACATATTAGTGTGGAAAAAAAGGTGTGATATTGAAACAGGTCGCAGAATAAAATAATCTTCTCATGTGGTCATGGCGCAAGTATTCTGGCCGCAGCGTATAAGCACATATTTCACACTACTTTGCAATATACGTCGTGACCGATTGCTCAAGCCATGTTCTAATACGTAGCATGCCACGCGCTGCCAAGAGTTGCCAAGTAACATTTACATCCTTTTAAACATTACATAGAAAATGATAGAGTAAACATTTTCCCAAATAAACGCAATATTCTGTAGGGGGATCTATTGTATTTCACCTGATACATTGTTACCTTGTGTATTAACAGACGCAGGTAAATCACTTCAGCGATTGTTACCTTGTGTATTAGCAGACGCAGGTAAATCACTTCACGACGCGCGCAACAACTATTTATCTGACAGCTGGTGGAGGGAGGACAGCAACATCATTCTGGAAATCTATATAAATAATAATAAAAATAATCACAGAAATAATCACAGGCATGATTCTGTTCAGCATTTTGTGACCCTCGTGAAGAGAGTGATTTGCAGAATTTTAAAGAAAAATGTATAATTAATCATTCCCCATTCGAATACCAAATATATAATGAATAATCTTACTATAATCAATGACTTTTAAAATTAGATTGTGGTTTCCGTCTTTCGTCACCCTTAACAGTTATCGTGGGTGAATGCATCTTATATCGCCATAGGTTAGCAATTAATGGGCACACTTAAGTAAAAAAAGAATACATTAAAGAGAATTCTCGCAATATGTAATATGCCAGACATCCTCTCCAGAGAAAGACAAATAAATAATATTTCAGGTCGACGACTTTCTACGGGAACTGGGAATGTTCAGAAAACAGGCATCTTTGAGATTCGGAGGGGCGAAAATGATAAAGGTGATTTCAAAGATAGGGTGGATAACAAGAGCACATGGTTGGCAAGAATAGGTGATTGCTGAAAAGGCGTCACGATGTATTGGTTGTTGCACATAATCTATCTGGAAGGAAATGGAGGGTGGTTACTGAGAATAAAGAACAAACTAAACTCTGCAATAGTGAAAAGCAGAAGATAGGATTCTCTGTGTATCTGAAATAAAACAAAGTGCTGGGCTATTTCAGTACTAGGGGCACGATAACTGGAGAAACTGAAATAATGTCAAATGTCAAATGTCAAGCAATGCCGAAAATTGAGAAGCTGGACAAAACATGACATGCATAAAATCCGACGGAGAAAACTAAAATTAAAGGTGGGTCTAAACAGTCAGACCTATAAAAACCTTTCCAGTATGGAGAAACTGATGTAATTTTTCAGATAATTCACCGTTTATCTGGCTTATTGAATCTAGCAAATGACCATCAATTAAGAGAATAAATCAAATATTACAAACAATGTGACATGAATTATTGTATGAGATTGACTACAATATTACAGACCGTTTTATATTCATCTAAGTTCTACATTTAATGCCGTACACTGCTCCTATCGTGATCGTATTTAATCAGATACGTATGTCACTCTATGTGGATGGACATGACTTTCCCATGCGTATTAGACAATAAATATTACACATCCCTGAACTCAGTGTGGTTGTTGGTGGGCCAACCGGAAAATCACTCAGAATTTAATGCAGTTCGTTCTTCAACTTCAAAGGAAGACCTCCCTCTCCTTTTCCTTTGGTCTCCCATGCCTTCCAATTGTTTAAATCAGCAATCATTCCCATGGCGATTTTATCAATACAACCTTCCCTTTTGAATTTTAAATGCATTAGTACTGTTCCTGGTAACGAGCACTGACCACCCTACGAATGAAATGTGCTGTTCCAACATCACCACAATATAGAAACGTTGATGGGTATTCATTTCCGATATGATGCATTGTAAACATTTCCTTTCGCGTTCACTCGTGTGATGGATTCGGACTCACACACGCCGTCTAGATAGTAGCATTTAGTTGCTGGATATAATTCGGAGACAATGGAAGCGCCAGATACAGATAGTGAGGACATAGAAACATAGAAACATAGAAATTAGGTGCAGGAGCAGGCCATTCGGCCCTTCGAGCCTGCACCGCCATTCAATATGATCATGGCTGATCATCCAACTCAGTATCCTGTACCTGCCTTATCTCCATACTCCCTGATCCCTTCAGCCACAAGGGCCACATCCAAGTCCCTCTTAAATATGGCCAACGAACTGGCCTCAACTACCTTGTGTGGCAGGGAATTCCACAGATTCACCACTCTCTATGTGAAAAACGATTTTCTCATCTCGGTCCTAAAAGACTCCCCCCTTATCCTTAAACTGTGACCCCTTGTCCTGGACTTTCCCAACATCGGGAACAATCTTCCTGCATCTAGCCTGTCCAACCCCTTAAGAATTTTGTAAGTCTCTATGAGATCACCACTCAATCTTCTAAATTCCAGCGAGTACAAGCCAAGTCTATCCAGTCTTTCTTCATATGGAAGTCGTGCCATCCCAGGAATCAGTCCGGTGAACCTTCTCTGCACTCCCTCTATGGCAAGAATGTCTTTCCTCAGATTAGGAGACCAAAAATGTACGCAATACTCCAAGTGTGGCCTCACCAAGACCCTGTACAACTGCAGTAGAACCTCCCTGCTCTTGTACTCAAATCCTTTTGCTATGAATGCCAACATACCATTCGCTTTCTTCACAGCCTGCTGCACCTGCATGCCTACTTTCAATGACTGGTGTACCATGACACCCTGGTCTCGCTGCATCTCCCCTTTTCTTAATCGGTCACCATTCAAATAATAGTCTACCTTCCTGTTTCTGCCACCAAAGTGGATAACCTCACATTTATCCACATTATACTGCATCTGCCATGCATTTGCCCACTCACCCAGTCTATCCAAGTCATCCTGCAGCCTCCTAGCATCCTCCTCACAGCTAACACTGCCCCCAAGCTTCGTATCATCCACAAACTTCGAGATTTTGCATTTAATTCCCTCGTACAAATCATTAATGTATATTGTAAATAGCTGGGGTCCCAGCACTGAGCCTCGCGGCACCCCACTAGTCACTGTCTGCCATCCTGAAAAGGACCCGTTCACTCCTACTCTTTGCTTCCTGTCTGCCAGCCAGTTCTCTATCCACATGAATACTGAACAACCAATACCGTGTGCTTTAAGTTTGTATATTAATCCCTTATGTGGGACCTTGTCGAAAGCCTTCTGAAAGTCCAGATCCAATACATCCACTGCTTCTCCCTTATCCACTCTACTAGTTACATCCTCAAAAAAATCAATAAGATTCGTCAGACATGATTTACCCTTCGTAAATCCATTATGACTTTGTCCAATGATTTCACCACTTTCCAAATGCGCTGCTATCCCATCTTTAATAATTGACTCTAGCCGTTTCCCCACTACCGATGTTAGACTAACTGGTCTGTAATTCCCCGTTTTCTCTCTCCCTCCCTTTTTAAAAAGTGGGGTTACATTAGCTACCCTACAATCCTCAGGAACTAAGAAGGCCAAGAAAGGACGAACTAAGAAGGACAAGAAAACACATCCTCTAGATGAGAGCACAGGAGAGGAAATCAGAGGTGCGGAAAGTAAAGGGGACGTTATTCAAAATCGAAGCATTTTGCTGGAGTAGGATCCACGGTTAGGGGCAAAAGGTTTATCTGATGTTATACACGATGGAGTGGAGCAACTATGACCAATGGCCCGTGTCAATACGCGAATCAGATAAACAAGATATCGGTGAGCTTGCTTTTGCTCACAGTTGTGTTCACTTAGACAGAATTAGGAGGTGCCAGAAAATGCCGAGAAGGCACCCACACACGCCCCCGTGGACAATATGTAGACACAGCCAACATACAGAGTCAGTGCATCTGTAATATTTCTTGAGGATGTGTTTTATTAGATATCCCCAGAAAATAACTAGGAACATTTTGTTTGGTGTGGAATATATACGGGTATTTGAAATTGAACTACATTGCATTGGTTAATTAGGAAAAAGACTAATCTACGACATAAATGGTCCTCAATGCATTCTTAATCCACGCGTGTTTCCATTTTAGAAACCACAACGACGGAAAGAAAGCAGCAAGAAACGGGTCAGGAGAATGAAATGTTCACTTCTCCGTGGTCGTTGGATTAGTAAAAACAAATATTACTTTACTTTCTGCAAAAATGATCGCTTCAGCTACATTCTCCGTGGTCGTTGGATTAGTAAAAACAAATATTACTTTACTTTCTGCAAAAATGATCGCTTCAGCTACATTCGGTCATTGCAAGTGAATTAGGTGGAGGACATCCGAGCATGGGTGGGGAGATATCCGCTGGAGACAAATTCCGTATTTCTGCGTCTTCCAACTTCCGCAAGACGGTAACAAGCATAGCGCATTCATTCATGTCCTTTGCCCAGACCTTGCACAATGACGCTCTCCGGACTCCAAACAATCCGGGAGTAATTCCCCTGCCGCAAAGGGCCGGCTCTGTGCTGTCCTCGTCCCTGGATCTGCCGCAGCCTATATTCAAGAATAAGTCAGGTGTTCTGATTTACAAACGTAACTGCGAGGGATTCAACAATTGTCGTCTTTGATGCAGGAGTAACAATTGTGCAGGGTGCTTAATCCTCAAATGCTGCCGAATGTGTTGCTTATGCGACATCATTTTATTATATCAATGGGTCTCCCCATGTACTTCACGATACTGTACTTAAACAAAAAAATAGACAAATGTAATTAATTTACCGTTGACAACTCCAATATTTGTGTAGCAGAAGGGCAACAATGAAACGAAACACACAGTAAAGCTATTTTCTCCCGTGATCATGGCGCAAGTAGTCGTGCTGCGGTGTATAAACACAGATTACTCATTGGGTTGCAACATACGTCTTGACCGACTGCTCACAGTATGTGCAAACACGTAGCATGCCACACGCTGACAAGAGTGGCCAAGCAACTTTTACATCCTTTTAAACTTTACATTGAAAATGATCCAGTAACAACTCTCCCAAATGTTCTCAATATTCTTCGGGGAAATCTATTGTATTTCACCTGACACCTTTTTATCTTGTGTGTTAACAGACTACAAAGTGCATCAGAACGAAGCAGGTAAATTACTTCAGCGATGTATTTCACAACGCGCGACAAATCTATTGCTTTAATAGTTGGCGGAGGGGGGAGAGCAATATTATTCTGGAAATCTATGCAAATAATTATTACAACAATTACGCTGTTCACCATTTTGTGACCTTCACGAAGACAGTGATGTGCAGATTGTTAAAACAAAATATATAATGAACCATTCTCCATTGCTATACCAAAACTATAGCGAATCGTTTTACTATCATCTATGGTTTTAGCCTTTAAAAATTAGATTATAGATTCCGTGTTTCGTCGCCCTTCACATTTATCGTGGGTGAATATATTCTACATACACAAATATTTCCAATTATTGCAAACACGTAAATAAAAAGAATAGATTAAATACAATTATGTATAATACATAGGAGGACGGACGGTGTCTTTGGAGAAAGGGAAAGATGTAATATTACAGGTCGATGACTTTCCATGATACTCGAGAAAGTTCAGGAGTTTCGTTGAAGTGAGAGGTGTGGAAAGTAAACGTAAATTCAAAGACAGGGTGGGAGCAATTGGGAATGTTCAGAAAACAGGTACCTTTGAGATCCGGAGAACTGAGAGGGGTGAAGATGATAAAGGTAATTTCAAAGACAGGATGGGTAACAAGAGCACATAGATGACAAGATTAGGTGATTGCTGGAAAGGCGTCATGATGTATTTGTAATAGAACCTTATCTATCTGGAGGAGATATAAATGATGGTCGGTTATTGAGAATAAAGAACAAATAAAACTCTGCAACTGTGAAATGAAGAAGATAGGATTCTCGGGGTGTCTAAAATAAAAACGATATGCTGGGCTATTTCAGTACTACGGGCACCGTGACTGGAGAATCTGAAATAACGTCAAATGTCAAATATCATTATTGACGAAAATTCATAAGCTGGGCAAAACATTACATGCATAAAATCCCATGGAGAAAAGTAAAATTAAAAAGGGCTTTAAACGGTAGACCGGCAGAAAGCTCTCCTGTATGGAGAAACTGGTGTAATTTATCAGGTCATTCACCCTTTCACATCATGACATACTATTGAGCCGAAACGACAGCCCTACGCCCCGTATCATATAAACCGCCAAGGATCCCTAACATTCTCCAGTCCTGTATCATAACTCGCAAGCTTAACCAAATACACGTAATGGCTAAATAAACTATGTATTTCATTCAAGATTCGCAGAGCAGAACAGCCAGGACTATTTTATCTGGCTTCTTGAATCTAACAAATGACCATCAATTAAGAGAATAAAACACATACTACAAACAATGT
The DNA here is from genome assembly GCA_035221665.1 of Okamejei kenojei. NCBI lineage: Eukaryota > Metazoa > Chordata > Chondrichthyes > Rajiformes > Rajidae > Okamejei > Okamejei kenojei. Next base: position 16,666,134 of record CM069154.1, on the reverse strand, counting down.
AACTTGAAATGTTGTATGAGATTGACTACAAAAATATAGACTGTTTTATATTAATCTAAGATCTACATTTACTGCCGTACACTGCTCTAATCGTAATTGTCTCTAATCAGATACGAATGTCACTCTCCATTTGGCTTGTCATGACTTTCCCATACGTATTAGACACGAAATATTACACATCCCTGTACTGTGGTTGTCGGTGGGCTAACGGGAAAATCACTCAGAATTTAATGCAGTTCATTCTTCATCATCAAAGGAAAACCTCACTGGCCTTTTCCTTTAGTTTCCCATGCCTTCAGCAATCATACCCATGACTCAGTCCATTCTTCCATTTTGATTTTAACCACGTGCATGCTGGTTCCAGCAAACGAGCGCTTACCGTCCTATATAGGAATTCTAATGTTCTAACATCACGGTAATGAAGATGCTTTGATGGAGAAACGTTTCGAATATTCTTCATTGCAAATGTTTGCTAACGCGTTCACTCGTTTAATGGAGGCACATTTTGGTGGGGGCAGAGGGGAACAAAAGTGAGGCCTCTGCTGAGGGCGTTTTCGGTGTGGGCGGAGGGCAGCAAAGGTGAGGCCTCTGATGAAAGTCTGAAGAAAGGTCTCGACGTCACACATTCCTTCTCTCCAGAGATGCTGTCTGTCCTGCTGAGTTACGCCAGCATTTTGTGTCTACCACTCGTTTGATGGAGTCAGACACATGCATGCCGCTGCAGTTAGTGGCATAAATTGCAATTGGTGGATACAATTTGATGAGCAGGAAGCCTGCTGATTCGGATAGTGAAGACAAGAACCCCATATCCTCCCTTTCGATGAGACCACAGTAGATGAGAGCAGAGAACACATTATTCAAAGTCGAACAACTTCGCTGGAGTGCGATCCACAGCTAGGGGAAAACGTATCTCAGACATCATATATGCTGGAGCTGAAGCAACGTTGTGCACTGACTAATGTATTTACGTGAAGCAGTCTGGAAGGAATCACAGTGAAGATAACGATGAGATGGATTATGCTCACGGTGGTTTTCACTTGGAAAGAGTTATGGGGTACCAGGAAATGTCGGGAATAGTTCCACATACGCCCACAGGAGAACCACGTGCAGACTGCCAAAATACAGAAGTAGTGCATCTGTAATACCTCTGGATCACGAGATCTATTGGATACCACCAGAAAATATCTGGGAGCATTTGTTGAATTTGGAATATATAGGGTAATTGAAATTGAAGTACATGTCATTGTTTAATTGGACAGGACAGTAATCTTAGTCCTAAGTGGTCATCATATGTTCTCAAATCATTCGTGATCCATCTTCTTTCGGACTTAGAAATCACAGCGTTGACAAGACAGCAGCAAGAAACAGGTCAGGAGAAACAAATGCTAATACTTTCAATCATCAAGGTACTTTCATTTATAGTGATATATTGCACTATATATCAGGCACAGGGCACGAACGGGTATTATTGCACTCGTAACAACGAATCTAGAAATTCAAACGGTCCAAATTAATTGCACAGCCTTCTACAACTTTTGCAGCCATTTAAACTTTCATTGAAAATGATTGAGTAATATTTTCCCAAATGTACTCAATATTCTGTTGGTGAATTTATTGTAATTCACCTTATAATTTATCTTTTGTGTTAACAGAGGAAAAAATGGGTCAGAATGAAGGAGGTAAAATAATTCAGCGATGTATTTCACGAAATAGGCAACAAATATATATATATATATATATATATATATATATATATATATGACAATTGGCGGTGAGGGAAGAGAATAGTGGTATTGGACGTGTTATCACGTTTTCGCGTCGGCTAATGTTTCATGAAATGTAATGCAACTGCAAGAGGCTATCTAGTACAAGACAGCAATGCTGGATAATTCTTTCAACAGTAGGAGGAAGACTTGTTACTTGCGAGCGGAGCACCAAGGCAAATTCCTTGTATGTATACATACTTGGCCAATAATTTTTTCCTTCATTCATTCATTCATTCATTCAAGAGTACGAGATGAAAACAGCACAGCACCGGGCCCATCCAGCATCGCCGTTGTACTGGGCCCGCCGAAGACCACAGCCGCACCCGCCTCACCTTGCATCGCCGCCGGACCGAGGCTCCCCGAACATGGCCGCCGCATCGCACCCAACTCATTTCGCCGCCTCATCGGTCGGACCGACCACCCGCCCACCGGGACCTCCCACGCATCGCCCGCCGATCCGGACTCTACTGCCCGGGGACTCCTACCTTCGGGTCCGCCGACCCACTATGTATCCAGAACTGCCGTCGGGACATCAACTGCCTCGACTTCTCCGCATCCCAGTCTCACTCCAATCTCCCCAACCCCGAACGTACTGCCATCGACTCACTCCGTAACAACCCAGACTGCGTTTTCAAACCCGCCGGCAAGGGAGGTGCCGTGGTAGTCTGGCGCGTCGATCTCTAAAAAGCAGAGGCCGCGCGCCAACTCTCGGACACTTCCTCCTACTTACCCCTGGACCATGACCCACTGACGAACACCAGGCCACCATCTCGAGCACCATAACCGACTTCATCAGCTCCGGCTCCCTACCCCCCCCCCCCCCCCCCCCCCCCCCCGAGCCTCCAACCTCATCATTTCCCAGCCCCGCACAGCCCGATTTTACTTTCTCCCAAAAATCCACAAACCCGACTGCCCTGGCAGACCCATTGTCTCTGCCTGTTCGTGCCCCACGGAACACATTTCCACATACCTTGACGCCATCCTATCCCCCTTTGTTGAATCCCTCCCCATCTATGTTCAAGGCACCTCAGACACTTTCTGTCGGCTCCGTGCATTCCATTCTCCAGGCCCCCATCCTCTCATCTTTACCATGGACATCCAGTCACTCTACACCTCCATCCCCCACCAGAACGGTCTCAAAGCCCTCCGGTTTTTCCTCGACCAGAGGAGCAACCCATACCCGTCCACTGACACCCTCCTCCGCCTAGCGGAGTTGGTCCTTACCCTCAATAACTTCTCTTTTCACTCCTCCCCTTTCCTCCAAACACAAGGCGTAGCTATGGGCACACGCATGGGCCCCAGCTACGCTTGCCTCTCTGTCGGGTACGTCGAACAATCCTTGTTCTCGGCGTACCAGGGCCCCATCCCCAACCTCTACCTCCGTTACATCGACGACTGCTTTGGTGCCGCCTCCTGCACCCGCACACAACTGACTGACTTCATCCATTTCACCACCAACTTCCACACGGCACTCAAATACACTTGGACCATTTCCGACATTTCCCTACCATTCCTTGACCTCACCATCTCTATTGCAGGTGATACACTCCTGACCGACATTCACTACAAACCAACTGACTCCCACAGCTACCTGGACTACTCTTCCTCCCACTCTGCTTCCTGTATGGACTCAATCCCCTATTCCCAATTCCTCCGTCTACGACGCATCTGCTCCCAGGATGAGGTGTTCCACACAAGGTCATCACAAATGGCCTCATTCTTCAGAGAACAGGGATTCTCCACCCCCACTATAGATGAGGCTCGCAACAGGGTCCCCTCCATACCCCGCAACATAGATGAGGCTCGCAACAGGGTCCCCTCCATGCCCTCTCTCCCCATTCCCCCACTCGCAAACAGGGCAGAGTCCCCCTGGTCCTCACCTTTCACCCCACCAGCCGGCAAATACAACACATAGTCCTCCGCCAGTTTCGCCACCTCCAACGTGACCCCTCTACTCGCCACATCTTCCCATCTCCCCCCCCCCCCCCCGTCTGCCTTCCGCAAAGACCGCTCCCTCCGCAACTCCCTTGTCGATTCTTCCCTTCCCTCCCGCTCTACCCCTTCCCAGGGCACTTCCCCTTGCAACCGCAAGAAATGCTACACTTGTCCCTTCACCTCCCCCCTCCACTCCTTTCAGGGACCCAAGCAGTCCTTCCAGGTCCGAAAGAGGTTCACCCGCACCTCCTCCAACCTCATCTACTGCATCCGCTGCTCCAGATGCCAGATGATCTATATCGGTGAGACCAAGCGGAGGCTTGGCGATCGTTTCGCCGAACACCTCCGCTCGGTCCGCAAAAATCAAGCCGAGCTCCCGGTGGCTCAGCACTTCAACCCCCTCCCATTCCGTATCCGACCTCTCGGTCCTGGGCCTCCTCCACGGCCAGAGTGAGCAACACCGCAAGTTGGAGGAACAGCACCTCATATTCCGCTTGGGGAGTCTGCATCCTTTGGGCTTGAGCATTGAATTTTCTCAATTCTGTTAACCCTTGCTGTCTCCTCCCCTTCCCACCTCTCCGTCAGCCCTCGGGCCCTGCCATTCCCTCTCTCTCTAGCTCCCTCCCCCACCCTAGTCGCACTAGCTTCTCATTTTCACGCCACAATCAGCTAACAATGGCTTGTTCCCTTTATCATCGATACTTTTTTGCATATCTTTCATTCATTGTTCTTTATTTCTCCACATCACCGTCTATATCTCTCGTTTCCCTGATCCCTGACCAGTCTGAAGAAGGGTCTCGACCCGAAACGTTGCCTATCTCCTTCGCTCCTTAGATGCTGCTGCACCCTCTGAGTTTCTCCAGCGTTTTGTGTACCCCCAGCATATTTAATATCAGTTGCCTGGCGTATCGGCCAGCAGGTGTGAGCGCCTTTATCTTTATCTTAAAACAATGGGCTCCCCAGTAAAGCATATAAAACTATATCTGACCGCACATCATGTCTTTACTTAATTTAGGTGAAGTTAGAGTGAGTGTTCTGGACAACCCACGCGGAACAGCGTGTTCATTTGGGTGTAACAGAGTACAAAGTGAACCTTTGCGGCTAAGCTTGATAAATATCATGTAATATATTTCATAATAATAGCCACGGTGAAGTCATTGTAATGAAGAAGGCCGGGGACGGTTGCCTTTTCCAGAAAGGTTTAACCGGGCTCCATCCACCCTGATGTAGGCAATTTATCTATCTATCTATCTATCTATCTATCTATCTATCTATCTATCTATCTATCTATCTATCTATCTATCTATCTATCTATCTATCTATCTATCTATCTATCTATCTATCTACCTATCTATCTATCTATCTATCTATCTATCTATCTATCTATCTATCTATCTATCTATCTATCTATCTATCTATCTATCTATCTATCTATCTATCAATCCATCCATCCACCCGCCCATCCATCCATCTGTCCATCCATCTATCTATCTATCTATCTATCTATCTATCTATCTATCTATCTATCTATCTATCTATCTATCTATCTATCTATCTATCTATCTATCTATCTATCTATCTATCTATCTATCTATCTATATCTATCTATCTATCTATCTGCCTATCTGTCTATCTATCTATCCGGCTATCTATCTATCTGTCTACCTTTCTATCTATCTATACATCTATCAATGTACTTTCTATCGACGACCCTTCCTGCACCATCGCCGCACTGATTGGCCTGGTTTGCTGTCAGTTACGGGCGGCGCCCGCCTCGCCTGGCGAGAATATAAAGCTGAACGAGCGGAGTGCGCATCACTAACTTTCTCGCCCAGCGAGGAGAATATAAATCTGAAGGAGGGTAGTGAGCACGACTAACGCTCTGCCTGCTGGACCTGCGCCTGCGGGCGCCAACGTGGTGCCGAGCGGGCGAGTGGCCGCCAATGTGGTGCCCAGCGGGCGAGCGGCCGAGCCCAGTTCACGGCCTCGGTGTTGCTCAGCCGCGGGCGCTGTCGGTCGCTTTGTCCGACCTGGGCTTCTACCTCTCCGGAGTTTTACGCGGCGATCCAGCAGGCATCGAAACCGCGGCGATGAGGCCCGCAATGATGGGTGTATTTTTTTGTGCGGGTGTTGGGTGTATGTTTTTTGTTTGTACTCATGGTAAGGTGGATCCATAAATCTATGACCATATGCTGTACACTTATTTGTGGAAAGTGATTATAATTTGCGATCAAAATATGCGTGGTGTTCTTCATTGTGTTGTTCTTAATCAATTATTTACCTTATTAAATAATTGATTAAGAACAACACAACACAACAACACAATAATGCTACTTATTATTTCGTACAGGCAAAGACCTATCCAATAAATATAAAGGTAAATATAAAACATTTTGGGTTCATGATTCTTTCGCCCGATTTGAAAGTATTTTCGAAGGATCCAATAAGATTATCTCTTAGTTTGGACGAGCGCTGTTTTGATTTCCTATTCCTGCAATCCGATGCAATAAAATAACATATACCGCTTTGCCTGAAATGGTTCACGGTTATTTACGCCGCTATGATTTATACATTAGCCATGGTAAAATAACAACTCACTTTGCAAATATAACTTTTCACCCCTCGTGATTTTTGGATTCTCAGTATTGTTTGCACTTTCTAAATTTCGAATTTGCCACCAATCTAAATGCTTAAGCAAAGAATGTTTTCAGTGGCTAAATAATTTTTCAGTAACCAATCCGATATAGAAAATAGAAATAGTCAATAGTTTCAGGCGGTTTTCCGCACTTCCAGCGAGCTACGCCATTCAATGTGATCATGGCCGATCATCCACAATCAATACCCCGTTCCTGCCTTCTCCCCATATCCCCTGACGTCGCTATCTTTAAGATCTATCTTTAAACTCTTTGCTCCTAAACTCAACCCTCTTGTTATGAAGTCCAACATGCCATTCGCTTTCTTCACTGGCTGTTGTACTTTGCTTGCTTTCACTGACCCACAATTCCATTTCCATTTACTTTCCATTTTCCCAACTTGACACCATTTAGACAATAATCTGCCTTCCTGTTTTTGCTACCAAAGTGGATAACCTCACATTTATCCACATTAAATTGCATCTGTCATGCAATTGCCCACTCACCCAACCTGTCCAAGTCACCTGCATTCTCATAGCATCCTCCTCACAGTTTACACTGCCATCCAGTTTTGTGTCATTTGCAAATTTGCTAATGTTACTTGTAATCACATCATCTAAATCATTAATATATATTGTAAATAGCTGCGGTTTCAACACCCAGCCTTGCGCTACCCCACTAGTCACTGCCTGCCATCTTGAAAGGGACCCGTTATTCCCTACTCTTTGTTTCCGGTCCGACAACCAATTTTCTATCCATGTCAGCACTCTACCTCCAAAACCATGTGCCCTAATTTTGCCCACGAATCTCCGATGTGGGACCTTGTCAAATGCTTTCTGAAAGTTCAGGTACACTACAACTACTGGCTCTCCCTTGTCCATTTTCCTAGTTAAATCCTCAAAAATTTCCAGAAGATTAGTCAAGCATGATTTCCCCTTCGTAAACCCATGCTGGCTCGGACCGATCCTGTTACTGCTATCCAAATGTGCCGCTATTTCATCTTTTATGATTGATTCCAGCATTTACCCCACCACCGATGTCAGTCCAACTGGTGTATACTTCCCTGTTTTCTCTCTCCCACCTTTCTTTAAAAATGGGACAACATTAGCTACCCTCCAATCCACAGGAACTGATCCTGAATCTACAGAACATTGGAAAATTATCACCAAAGCGTCCACGATTTCTAGAGCCACTTCCTTAAATACCCTGGGATACAGATCATCAGGCCCTGGCGATTTTCTGCCTGCAGTCTACCCAACACAATTTCCTGCCTAATGTGGATTTCCTTCAGTTCCTCCGACATCCCAGATCCTCTGGCCATTAGTACATCTGGAAGATTGTTTGTGTTCATCTTCTAAAGTACCTGTTCAACTCATCTGTCATTTCCTTGTACACCATAATAAATTCACCCTTTTCAGTCTTCAAGGGTCGAACATTGGTCTTAATTAATTGTTTCCTCTTCACTTATCTAAATAAGCTTTTACTATCCTCCTTTATATTCTTGGCTAGCTTACCTTCGTACCTGATCTTTTCTCCCCGCATTGTCTTTTTAGTTTTCTTTTGTTGCTCTTTAAACGCTACCCAATCCTCTGACTTCCCACTTGTCTTTGCTGTGCTGTACTCTCTTCGCTTTTATTTTTATGCTGTCCCTGACTTCCCTTGTCAGCCACGGTCACCCCTTACTCCTCTTGGAATCTTTCTTACTCTTTGGAATTAACTGATCCTGCACCTTCTGTATTATTCCCAGAAATACCTGCCATTGTTGTTCCACTGTCATCCCTGCTGGGGTATCTTTCCAGTCAACTTCGGCCAGCTCCTCCCTCGTGGTTCCATAATCCCCTTTGTTCAATTGTAATACTGACATCTCCGAATTACCCTTCTCCCTGTCAAATCGTAGATGAAAACTTGTCATATTATGGTCACTACCTCCTAATGGCTCCTCAACCTCAAGTTCCTGTAGATTAGTGTGTCAATACTATATATATGTTACCACACAGATTATGCTTGATGCACATTCCTGGTGTCACTCATGCTGCTCGTCCGTCCACAGGCTTATTAGTGATCTCTCTCTCTCTCTCTCTCTCTCTCTCTCTCTCTCTCTCTCTCTCTCTCTCTCTCTCCAGTTAGACAAGCTGAATGCATGGAGACAAAAGCACCTTGTGTTTCGTCCGCAGAGTTGTCAATATAAGACGATGGATTCTAATCAGTATGTTTGAGTTTGATAATGTACCTCATAGTGTCAGAAGTGGGATGCAAGTTCTGCTAGTGAAGTATTTCAATGCGCTATGGAACAATTGTTTGCAGATTACCCATGCTCTACCGTAGTTGATGATATCCTTGTTGCTGGACAAACTATTCAAAACACGACGCGAATTTAAAGAAGGTTCCGACCCGCGCTGTTGAAATCAACCTCAGGTTAAACCCTCTAAAGTGAATATTCAGAGTAAATGAGGTGAACTATGTAAGTCATGCGTTCACTAAAGACGGCCTCAAACCCGATCCATCAAAGACCATTGCTATCAACCAGTTACCAGCAGCCTTAGACATGCTTAGCCTGCAGAGATTCCTTGGTATGGTAAATTACTTGGGGAAATTCATTCCAAACTTCAGTGATCTATCGACCTCACTGCGCTAGCTAACCCACGAATATATTGTTTGGGCCTGGCTTGAGCAACATGTCTTGTGCCCCCACTCTCGCCTACTTTAATGCTAAATTACCAGTCACACTGACTTGTGACGCCTCCCAGTACAGTTTAGGAGCAGCTTGCCTCCAAAATGACTGTGACGGCAACATGCATGTTGCCTATGCTTCGCGCACCATGACAGACACGGAACAACGCTGTGCCAAATTGAAAAGCATCTGCTAGCGTTCGTTTTCGTATGCAACAAGTTTAATGACTTGATCTTCGGGAAAACGTTCATGAATGAAACTACCCATCAACCCCTGATCAGCATCTTGAACAAACCAATACACGCCTCTCCAGGACGCCTTCAATTGATGTTGCTGCAGCTTCAGAAGTATGACATTGTTCTTGCCTACAAACGTGGCAAGGACATGCATCTGGCTGACACCCTCTCACGTGCTCCTTGAACGACCTGCGAAGGTTCATCCACACCAGATGACAGTTTCGTGGTAATGACTGTTTCACTTATTCCCTCGTCCTGCTTGGAGGACCTAGTAGCTCCCACTGCCGCTGACGATACCTTACGATCGCTCTGCTCTATCATTAAGTGTGGTTGGTCTGACAAGCAATACAATCCACCACTGCCACTTCGCAAATCAATAGTTCCTGCCTCTCTACACAGCAAGTATTTTGATGCTGTCCATGCGGGACACCCAGGCGCAGAAGCAACTGGCCTGCGAGCCAAAAACATGTTTTACTGACCTGGCATGACCGATTACATTCACGAGAAAGTGGAATCCTGTGCCGTGTCCAACAGTTTGGCACCACAGCAACAAAACCAACTACTTCTCTCACACCTGGTTCCTTCCCTCCCGTGGTCCAAAGTGGCAACTGACATATTTGAGTGGCATGGCAAACAATACCTGGTTCTTGTCGACTCGTATTCTGGCTGGTTTGACATCAATCTTCTTAGTAACCATGCTTCGCATGGGGTAGTTCAGAAGCTGGCACGCCATTTCTCAACCACGAAGCTCCATGGCAACTACAATCTGTTAATGGCAGTCAATTTTCCAGCCAATACTTCAAAGACTTTGCTACACGCTGGGGTTTTCGTCACATCACCAGCAGCCCTGAATACCCTCAGTCAAATGGACCAGCTGGACGTGCCGTCAAGAATGCCAAACAATTAATGGAACGGTCCTACAGAGCAAAATCAGATGTGTACCTGGACCTGCTTAACCTGCGCAATATCTCCCGTGACCCAAGATTTGGTTCACCCGCTCAGCGCTGATGTCAAGGGAGACCCGAGCCACATTGCCTGTGGCGAAACAGGCAATGGTTCCGCATGTTTTCCCACTATCAGAATTCCAGTCCAGACGACTATAAAAGCGCGCCATTCAGAAAGGATGGTAGGGAAAAACGAGCATACCGCTTCCACCTCTACCTGAGGGAGATGTGGTGCTCCTGCAAGCCGACAAAGGCCAAGACTGCCTCGGTGTAATTTCTGGAACTGCCTTCGAGCCGCATTCATACTTGGTCAAATCCGTTGGCGGCACCTACAGTCGTAATAGGCAACATATCATATCTGTGAATGAGCCAGTACCACCTCCGTACTATCCTGACAGCACAAGTGTACTTCCATCCACATCCAGCAGCATCGGCCCGACTGCAGCAGCACAACAATCTGCTTCTGAGCCGGTTACTTAGCCGATGGCCACGCCGCCTTCACCTGTGCCAAAGTCTCCTGTTTCGGCCCCGGGAGCGCCGTTTCAATCTCTGACACATATTTCACCACCGAGCGTGTCCTTGGTGAAGGGAGGAGATGCAGGACTATACCGCAAGCGTGCTGGTCGTGTTTGTAAGCCCACCGTAAAGTACCCGGGCTATGTTTGAACGTCCTCCAGTATATTGCCACATACTATGCATGCTTTATATAATCAGCAGTATATATTTGCATTTAATTATTTGTCGTAATCAGTAGTTTTCCATTGGGATATTATTCTTTAAGAGGGAGGATGTAGATTAGAGTGTCGATACTGTATATGTGTTTACACACAGATATGCTTGCTACACATTCCTTGTGTCACTCATGCTGCTCGTTAGCTCTCTCTCTCTCTCTCTCTCTCTCTCTCTCTGTCTCTGTCTCTCTCTCTCTCTCTCTCTCTCTCTCTCTCCCTCTCTCTCTCTCCAGTTAGACTAGCTGAATGCATGTATACGAAAGCACCTTGTGTTTCGTGCGCAGAGTTGTCAATATAAGGCTATGGATTCTAATCTGTATGTATGCGTCTGATCATTTCCTACAGTTCCCTTATCAAATCCAGTTCATTACACAACACTAAATCCAGAATTGCCTTTTCCCTGGTAGGCTTCAATACAAGGTGCTCTAGGAATCCATCACGGACGCTCTCCACAAACACCCTTTCTTGGGGTCCAGTACCAACCTGATTTACCAGGTCTACCTGCACGTTAAAATCCTCCATACCAACCGTAGTGTTATCCTACTTCATACTCTGCCATTCTTAAAATAACCGCAATATGCAATAATAGTGTATTTGGTTTATGGTATCTTTAGGTTTATAACCGTAATTTCACTTTCAAAATACTGTCGTTCTCATCATCATCATTGTTGAAAACCTCAACGGACACGGTGGCTTACAATGCTATGTAAGACAATGATCGCAACTTCAAATGAAGTTTGGATGACCGTTGGCTCGCCATGAGCTCATCCGCTGGGGGTCCACACCCCCCTCCTCACCAGGCAAACCAGGTGAGGAAGAGGGTTTAATCGCCAATTATTCCACCGTGGAGCAGGTAGCACGGGATTACATGGTACCCGTTGTGATGGAAACTCCCCCCGACCTGACCTGACCTTATTCTTTTCAGTAATATTAATGCAGATAATGAATTGCTTGGGTAGGACGTCTGACGCCACAAATGTGTTCTTCCAGAAATTAAAGAACTGAAAAAAGCACTTCAAGCGACAGGTGAGGAGCATGATATTGAAATGTAGGAAAGTGGAGGATGGTGATTGATCGTGAGAGGAAAATGTGTACTATTATGGTGCTGCAAACACCATAATAGTAACAAGCGTGTGCGCTGGACTACGCTCGTAATCTGCTATCTATCACCTTTGACTACATGGAGTATAAAATAATAAGAGACGATGAGAAGTTTTGCCATTTCCACTCCAGCTTCAGCGTGTTTGCTTCACAATTGTCAATGTGTAACGAGGGCGAGACGCTTGCGCAGTGGGAGAGTTGCTGTCTTACAACCTTTAAAATCCTTCAAAACAAGTAACATGCCGACTATCCCAGCATATTCAAAATGTGAATACATCCTCGTGACATTGAGATTGGCTACTCGCTCTTCTCTAAAATGCAGGGTGATTAACCTCAGAATCCATAAAAACATCGAAACAGCGTTCCACATCCAATGTTAGCCTTCAATCGACTTTCCCGGGAACAGTCGAAGACTGTTCTCTGAATCCATAGCCTGTTCAAGAGCATACTCCCACAACGGAATGGTAACACTGTGTTCACCGAATCGTAAGTCACGTTGCACAATCATGGGAGACACAGCATAATTGGTGTTTTTGTTATGTTGACGAAAGTGACTTAATCCGAAATGTATTCCGACCTGAGGTACTCGAGTGTGACACACTGGTGTGAATTTCTTCATTGTGTGTCAATTTGGAATGTGAGTTAGGGGGATTTACAAAGGAGGTGAGAAGGAACTTTTTTAGTCAGAGGGTAGTTAATCTGTGGAACTCATTACCCCAGAAGGCCGTGGAGGTCAAGTCAATGGATATTATTAAGGCAGAGATAGACACATTCTTGATTGGGACAGGTGTCAGGGGTTATGGCGTTAGGAAATGCAGGCAGGAGGCAGCAACATGGGATTATGAGGCAGCGATCAGCCATGATTGAATGGCGGAGTGAACTCGATGGGCCGAATGGCTTAATTCTATTCCTATAACTTGTGAACTTGTGAACGTGAATTTGACGAATAAATGTTTGTGCTACGAAAACATATGACATAACACCTTATGAGAAGGCACTCAAACATATGAAAATCTGCGGCGTGAATTATATGGTCTGGCAGCCTGTGAGGTTATGCTCTGATATCAGATCTGTTGTGCAATGGCACTGCGGTAAAGCATTTGGTTGTGATTATTACTAGTTCTGAATTTTGATTTAATGCTCTTTTGTGGATCACTCAGTCATAATAAATTATTTGTTTTGGCGCACTAGTTTGTCAGTCAACGTGCTGCGACAATATATGGTACATCGTATAATGCAGCGTAATTCAAGCGTGTAATTCAGTCGTTTGACGTTCTGGATTTTCTCATTCTACACAGCATATTTGTGTATACGGACATGCAGTATTATCACAATGCCATATATGATTTTGTATAGTTACATTGTAGCTCTCCATACCCTGTCGATCTGGGATATATCACTTTGACTGAAGAAAAGTGAAGCTGTGTGTTGTAGCATATTATCGTAACGTGTCGTGAGACTCTGTGGCTTAAAATTATGTACTATATTTTAGTCACTTCTGAGACATTGTACTAGGTCGCTGTAGAATAGCATTTTAAGATGTGTGGCGGTGTGAACTTCCGATGTGTGATATCCAGTGGTTGACTCCGTACATATCGCCTTCAGGTGTAACACACGGTAATATAATATGCGATCAAGCATATCAATCGGACGCAATATCACATGGCGATAATCTGACGAATTACATTGACCTGTGATGTTCTGGTGTCATTGTTTTGTTGTGTTGACATCTGAGATGTCACATTGCGGGATGCATCGAGGAGTTGCATAATGTTCTGTGATGCGCATTAAGCGTGTTAAGATCATAATCATAATCGTAATCATACTTTATTAGCCAAATATGTTTTTCAACATACGAAGAATTTGAATTGTCATAGAGTCATGCCATTAAAAAGCAACAAAACACATAAAAAACATTTTAACATGAACATCCAGCACAGTGATTCCTCTACATTCCTCACTGTGATGGAAGGCGGAAAAAAGTTTTAAATCTTCCCTTCATTGTTCTCCCGCGGTCGGAGGCTTCGAGCCTTCCGTTGACGGGACGATCCTGTCTCCCGTAGCCAGCGGTCGGGCCCTCATCGTCGGGGCGATTAAGCTCCTGCATCGGGGGGTGTCAGCTCCTCGCGATCGACTTCGTGTCTGGGCTGGTCGAACATTCTGCGTCGTTTGCAGCTTCCCTACATCGGTCTTTACCCGAGATGCGAGCTCCTCGATGGTGAAGCGTCGATCCCAGGCATGGGATTGACTCCGACGGTAAGTCCACGTCTCCACGGTGGGGCTCAAAGTCAGTTCCGGGCAAGGCCTCCAGCTACATGATGTCAGGCCGCAGAGCCACCAGAGATACGATCCGGAAAACAATCGCATCTCCTGCAGGGTAAGAGATTGAAAAAAAGTTTACCCCCGACCCTCACCCCCACCACCCATATACAATAAACCAGAGGACATTAACACAAACTTTTAAAACACACTATAATTTTTTTAAGAGGAAAAGACAGACAGGCTGTTGGAGAGGCTGCCTTCGTGCAGCGCCCCTGGGTCGTATCACATTATGTAGTCTGACTCTGATCATTTTATTAATTATCTTCAAGATTTTTTTCCCACCGTTTACTGTATCCTGTGCAAAGAGAAATAGGTTATTTTCAACATCTACACAGCCCATATTTTTTACATCTCTCTATCTTCCTGACTTTAGTTGCAATCCATCGCCGTCACCCAATCCTTCTGTCCAGTGATGCTGCCTGTTTCGCTGAGTTACTCCAGCATTTTGTGTTTATCTTCGGTGTAAACCAGCATGGGCAGTTCCTTTCTACACATGTAATCCTAACGAATGTGAGGTGTTGCACTTTGGGGGGGATGGGTGGGGGGGGGGGGTGAACATAGGGGTCAATATACAATTAATTGGTAGGAAACAACTGCATATGCTGGTTTAAATCGAAGGTACACACAAAATGCTGGAGTAACTCAGCGGGACAGGCAGCATGCAATGCATTGGCATGGCCCTGAGCAATGTTCATGTACACAGGGATATTAGTATCCAAGTCCATAACTCGCTGAAATTGAATTTAATTTCTTTATTTGTCATTCAAAAACATGTTTGAACGAAATTTCATTGCCATGCAGTCATAACAGTAAGAAAGTAACAAAACACATAATTAAACACAACTTAACACAAAGATACATCACAGCGACTCTCCTCCAGCAACCTCTTCACTGTGATGGAAAGAAAAAATACGTATCTCTTCCTTTCTTTTTCCGCGTCCAGGCAGTCAAACTGCTTCATCGAGGCTCCCGATATTGAAGCCCCCGCCGGGCGATGGAAGATCGCGCAGAGCGATGAAAATCCCTGCGAACGGGTCGATTCTAGCCTTTACGTTTCGGGGCGGATGAAGCTGTTGTTGCTGGAGCTCCCGAAAATTGGTCACCAACCAGGGACCTGCGAGCTCCCGATGTTACAGTCCACAGGGCCCGCGGCCGAAGCCTCCGAAGACTCCGGAGTCGGGTCGCAGCCGCAGCTCCAACACTGCCAGCTGGTAAGTCCACAGGCTCTGCGAACGGAGCCCGCAAGGTCGATTCCAGTTGCAGGCCGCCACTCCTCGATGTTGGGCCGCAGCGCGAATGGAGATACGACACGGAAAAATGGCAACATATGTAGATAATGTGGTAAAGAAGGGACCTTATATGGTAACCTTCTCTTCATTATTCGGTTCATTGACTATAACAGTCACGATGCAGATCTATACGACATTGGGTGCGCCGCATTTTTGGTGGCCCCATATAGAAAGGATGTGAAAGCTTTGGAAGTGGTGTACATGCGGTTTACCAGAATTATGTCAGGATTAGGAGATATTAGCTGGAGGAAGATATGCTATAGACTTGGATTCTTTTTTCTCGGGAAAGCCGAAGGTTCCTTGGCGACCGGATAGAAGTATTGAAAATGATGAGAGACATAGATAGGGTACATAGATAGGGTAGACAGTCAGATATTTTTTTCCAGGATGGGAGAATCAAATACCAGATTGCATGGCTTTCAGGTGAGAGGTGAAAAGTTTAAAGCAGCTGTGTGGAGCAAGTTTTGTTTTACACAGACGGCCATGGGGGCCTGGAATCACAATCACAATCACAATAATACTTTATTAGCCAAGTATGTTTTGCAACATTCGACGAATTTAATTCGCCAAGTCAGTCATACAAATAAAAAGCAACGGAACACACTCAATACATTTCAACATAAACATCCACCACAGTGACTCCTCCACATTGCTCACTGTGATGGAAGGCGAACAAAAGTTCAAATCTCTTCCCTTCATTGCTGACCCGCGGTCGTCTTCGACCTCGAGCCCCTGACCGCGGGAGACAACCTTGACTCCCGTAGCCGGCTGCTCTTGGGTACGCCGCATCGGGGCGGTCAGCTCCTGCATCAGGGGAATGTCAGCTCCCCCGCACCTGCGATCGGACCCCGGATTGGGTCACGTCAAGCGTCTGCTTCGTTGGAGCTTCCCGACTCGGCCTCTCCCGAGACTGCGAGCTCTTATTGTTCCAAGAGCTCGCAGTCTTGATGGTCAAAGAGTTCCGCAGACCGCGGTTGGAGCGATCCCAGGCAAGGGATCAGCTCCGACTTTAAGTCCACGCCCCGCGATGGGGCTCGTCAGTCCGAGAAGGCCTCCAGCTCCATCGATGGTAGGCCGCAGAGCGGCCCGAGTTGCGCCCTGGAAAACAATCGCATCTCGGGCATGGTAAGCAACAGTAAAAAGGTTTCCCCCTACCCTCTCGCCCTCCCCCTCCCCCCCCCCCAAACCGGAGAACATTTACACGAATTTTTAACATACACCTAAAAAAAATTGAACGAAGAAACAGACAGACATTGGTGGGGCAGCCAATCGTGCGGCGCCCCTGATACACCACTGTTAGCAACATTGAGGCAGAGACGATCGTGACATTTTAGATATATTTAGATAGGCTTATGGGCATGCAGCGAATTGAGTGTTGTAGACTATGTGCAGGCAGTGAAGATTTGGTCTTCGCATCATGTTCAGCATAGACACCGTGAGTCGAAGGCCTGTAACGTGCAGTACTGTTCTGTTCTGTTTTCTAATTATGTTTTATTCTGCACTTTTGAACATCATGAAATAGATTGTCAATTCGACACAGAAGTTCTGAAATGCAATTCAATTTAAATCTGGACGATATAGGTCAGGTCTCCTCGAACGAACAAAACCAATTCATGTCTAAGCTTGCATCCTCGCCGTGAACTGCAGAATGAGTTGTTTTGAATGATGTGCACTATTCTTTATTGTGCCCCATCCACTTAAGTCGAAGTTATTCATGTTCATATTTTTAAAGATCACAAGATCGAATAATGTTCCGCATCAAATCCGATTGGTGTCAGCCATCCAGTCACAATCATGCAGGTTAAGCACATATGGTCAGATCCGCCAAGGCCAGCTGCAACTTGTGTTTGCTTGTTCTATTCGTACACCGATGTGTTGTCCGCGGCTACCTTCACGGCAAGGATGAGTTCAAATGCAAACCGCCTGGATAGACTGCAGCACAACTGCATGCATGCTGCATTTTCTAATTGCAGATAACCTGTTTCACATCTCAAACAAGATAATCCCACGTGTGTAAGAAAGAACTGCACATGCTGTAAAATAGAAGGTCGACACAAAATGCTGGAGGAACTCAGCGGGTGAGGCACTATCTCTGGAGACAAGGAATGGTCGACGTTTCTGGTCGAGACCCTTCTTCAGACAGATGATAATGATAATCCCACGCATACCATGCTTTCCTTCAAACACCCAGATCAATCTATGTGCCCATTTTACATATAACCCTCATTTCCTTACCTGGATCCACCTGTCGCTAGCCAGTTATTGTTCCCACTCCCCGCGCATCTTTATGCTGGCTATATCTTCCCCACTCGTTCAGTCCAAATGAAGGGTGTCGACCCGAATCGTCGGCTGTCCATTTCACACAGATGCTGCCTTAACCCCTGAGTTCCACGAGCAGTTTGTTATTGTTCATTCAACCTATGTTCTTGCCGTTGACCAAGTTCGCAACTCATCCCCAAAATCCACGAACAGTACCGCCCCGGCATTGTTTCTACCTGATCCTGGCCCACTGGATTCATGTCCACATACCACGATTCTATCCTATCCCCCCTTGTCCAATCCCTTCGCACCTATGCCATAGACACCTCACACGCCATTTAACTCTTCGCTAACTTTCAGTTTCTAGCCCCCAACTCCCCCCCAACCACCCTCCCCGTTTGCTCATCTGTACAATTTGACATCCAATCTCTCTACACCTCCATCTGCTACCAGGATGGTCTTTTAGATCCTTGATGAAAGATCTAACCAATTTTCCTCTACTAACATTCTTCTCCTCCTAGCCGAACCGGTCCCTACCTTAAACAATTTATCTTTAGACTACTCCCACTTCCTCCTAGTTACATAGAAACATAGTTAAAGTTGTAGCCACGGGCACTCGCTAAGCTTGCATTTTATTGTTCGCGTCAAACAGTTATTGTTCCAGGTGTACCCGGGCCCTCTCCCTTAATAATTCCGATGGACCATCTCTGACTTCTCAACTCCCGTCTTGATTTCTCTGTCTCCCTCACTGGTTGGCCTCGGCAGTATTATAGACTCGTGGAATCTCACGGCTATCTGGTCTACACTTCTTCCCACACCGCCTCTTGGAAAGATGCAATTCGCTTCTCTCAATTTCGCATCTGTGTCCTATAGTTCTACTACCGCTGTCCCTCCCACTGCCTACGCAACAAGGACTGAGTTCCCCTGGAACTTTCACACCGCAAACATCCCCATTCATCACATAATCCTCCAACATTCCTGTCACCTCCAACGAGATCTCTCCACTAATCACATCTTATGTTAGCAAGTTTCAGACTTGCAGGGAGAATTGTAGGTGGCTGCGGGGGAGGTAGAACCACCCTATGTGGGTAGGGCTCCAGTATTCCGGTGGGCATATCACCCATATATATATATATATATATATATATATATATATATATATATATATATATATATATATATAAACTAATGGCAGGAATCGTCGCTCTGAGGCTGTTGGAACACCAGGCCAACTCAATTCAGACCTAGCCAGATGCCTTTGTTTTCCACTCTGAGGGTGACTCTGGCTGTGAGGAGTTGACTGGGAACTCGTATTCCCACAACAACTGGATGCTACGCTTCAATTCTAGTCGCATAAGGACCTGATGTATGTTCTGATTCGCTCAGACACTGGAAGTTGTAGGTTAATACCATCAGTTGAGGCAAAATCAAAGTTCAAAGTCTTTAACCCCAAAAGGTTTTGAGATTTCTCAGGGAAGGGTTCGCCTTGTACAAGGTCAGTAGAGAGTCGTCTGTGTTATATGCAGTCAAAACTCAATTATGTTAGGATGGTATAGGCCTGAGGCTTATCCAATTTATGCTAAATTTTCTCAAGAGAAGGAGGCTGGGATAGGTGTCGTAATACACCTTTTGAGGGTAGACTTCCGTTTACCTGCATACTTTTCACCCCTACCTAGTGAGTGGCAGATACCACTCCATGGAGGCTGGTGGGAGCTCCAGGCTTACACTTCTATCAAAGCCAGAGGGCTTTTATCCGCAGGTTCAGCGATCACCATGGCTGCTGTGTTATCTTCATACTCAGTACTGTTCCCAGCGGGTCATGATGTCTGTGCAAAGGGACAGAGGAAAGTCTAGGATCAGCTGACTGTTAGTCTTCTATCTGAGGCCAAGGATCTTCTTGGTGGATTTTATAGCAAGTGCTTTCTCAGAAAACTGCCTTGAGCTCATCTTCAGTCACCGTCTGTCTTCTCATGGACAGCAAAGCAACATTGATCTGGAGGTGGATCGAGTATGCAAATGTTATTACATTATTCACATGAGAGCTGCTGTCGATATTCAAGTCGGGGTTCGACAAACAGGTGGGGACAGATAACCTCTGGAATTTTTCCAGTTTACAAATCACAACCGATTTTAAGATTCAGTTTCTGGTTGATTATTCCTCCACGGCTAGAGAAGCCAAAATTTCCGTCCTTATGGTCAATAGAGGAAACTATGACTATCCAAGTGGAAAGAGAGACATCTCACAAAGGATGAGTAGTCTGCCCAAGAATAAGAAGGGTATATTTCTAATATTTTCTCAAGGTTGAAGAAAAGTGGAACATGCAAAACCAGGTTAGGATTTGGATAGTCTGATCATGTGTTTGGTTAACCAGTTTAATATGGATAATTGTCATTCAGCAATTTAGCTGATTCAGAGAATTTAGGACCTCAATTGATCTTGAAGATGCATACTTTTCCATATCTATACACGAGAGGCACAGATATCTCTGGCGTTTTGGATGACAAAGCCAGTGGTGGAAATTTTAGGCTCTACATTTTGGTGGTCTTCAAGCTTAGGCTATTTACAATATTCTAGAGTTAATGCTGCCCTACTCAGACCAAACGGGCATTGTGTCATGGAGTTTATAGATAACATGCTTTTGTAGCTGATAAGAGGGTTTTTTTTATCTGTAGATGCCTCTTACGATATTAAAGATGAGACGACATGAATTTTAACAGTGCCAATTTGGCCTACTCATTCAGGGCGTTGATTGTAAAGGTGGCTGAAAGAAGCTCCAACTTCCTCGAAGTCACGAGTGGTGTCTAGTTCAGCCTATTTCTCAGCTAGTTCTGCACGGTTGTATGGGAAGTTTGTGAAGAGACACATGTGAGCTACTTTTAAACAGAAGTAGCAGAGGTATGTGGTTCTTTCAGTTTGGGCCAAGAGAAGCGATTATGTTATCGCACAGTTGACAGTGCTCGTGCTACTTTGTCATGCTCTCTAGTACTATAAGTGGGACAATAAATGATTGGTTATTCACCCACTGTTGACTAACGTTATGCAAGGTTTCTTTTATATGAACACTCTAGAACGTAAACTCATGGTAGTGTGGAATGTGTATCAGTAAAAAATAGTATACAGATATTCATCTACTGTATTCCTAATGTGGAGAAGTATCTTTCAAGTTAATTATGCTTTAAGCAACTGGTTTCAACCCAAATAACACAGTCTTTATTCAATCTCCGGCTGCATCTCTGGGCATATATGACATAAGGATTTTAGGAATTATCTCATAAAGCAAAACGGGCACGGTTGTGTACAATTTGGAGTTGACAGTATACCTACCAGATCAGAGATTGGGGGTGTTTATTATGAATGCAGGTACATTGAGCTTACTAATACCTATGAGATGAAGGATAGTTTTCTTCATTGTTATTCAATAGTTTCACAAGAAATTGCTGGTGCAGACTATCTCAACATGAATAGAGTGTAAGCAACTAATAGCGGGAGTGAATTCAAATAATTTCCAGCCTCACTCTACCAGGGGGGGGGGGGGGGGCTGGTTAATTAGCAGCCAATAGAATGGATATTGCCCTTTGATCAACTTTTTGCAACAGCAGGAATCTCTCATAGTCCACTTTCAGAAGTTATAAATTGCGTTAAACATGTCTGGATGGTTGCAGATAGAATTCTGAACTGTGTTGAATGAGTTATTGTCTAACCCAAAGTCAATTGGGACTGTGGTCCATTTAAGGGCAATGGACATGTATGTAAGTTAGCATCATGTGTCTGCAGTTAGCAGTGTCTAGTGGGGTACCGCAAGGCTCAGTGCTGGGAACCCAGTTATTTACAATATATACTAATGATTTGGACGAGGAAATTGAACGCAACATATCCACGTTTTACTAGAATGTTGCCAGGGTTCCAGCAACTATGTTACAGAGAAAGGTTGAACAAGTTAGGTCTTTATTCTTTGGAGCGCAGAAGGTTAAGTGGGGACTTGATTGAGGTCTTTAAAATGATGAAAGGGATTGACAGAGTTGACGTGGATACGTTTTTCCCATTGAGGGTAGGGAAGATTCAAACAAGAGGGCATGACATGAGAATTAAGGGACAGAAGTTTAGGGGTAACGTGAGGGGAAACTTCTTTACTCAGAGGGTGGTGGCTGTGTGGAATGAGCTTCCAGCAGAAGTGGTGGAGGCAGGATCGATTTTAACATTTTAAAGTAAAGTGGATAGGTATATGGACGTGAAGGGAATGGAGGGGTATGGTCTGAGTGCAGGTAGATGGAACTAGGGGAAAACAAATGGTCGGCACGGACTGGAAGGGCCGAGAGGGCCTGTTTCCGTGCTGTAATTGTTATATGGTTATATGGTTATATGGTTATAAGTTTGCGGATGACACGAATCTGGGGGGCAGTGTTAGCTGTGAGGAGGATGCTAGGAGGCTGCAAGGTGACGTGGATAGGCTGGGTGAGTGGGCAAATGCATGGAAGATGCAGTATAATGTGGATAAATGTGAGGTTATCCACTTTGGTGGCAAAAACAGGAGGGTAGACTATTATCTGAATGGTGGCAAATTAGGAAAAGGGGAGATGTAACGAGACCTGGGTGTCATGGTACACCAATCATTGAAAGTAGGCATGCAGGTGCAGCAGGCAGTGAAGAAAGCAAATGGTATGTTAGCATTCATAGCGAAAGGATTTGAGTATAGGAGCAGGGAGTTTCTACTGCAGTTGTACAGGGTTTTGGTGAGACCACACCTGGAGTATTGTGTACTGTTTTGATCTCCAAATCTGCGGAAAGACATTCTTGCCATAGAGGGGGTACAGGGAAGGTTCACGAGACTGGTTCCTGGGATGTCAGGACTTTCATATGAGGAAAGACTGGATAGACTTGGCTTGTACTCGCTAGAATTTAGAAGACTGAGGGGGGATCTTATAGAAACTTACAAAATTCTTAAGGGGTTGGATAGGCTAGATGCAGGAAGATTGTTCCCGATGTTGGGGAGGTCCAGAACAAGGGGTCCCAGTCTAAGCATAAGGGGGGATTCCTTTAGTACCGAGATGAGGAAAACATTGTTCACACAGAGAGTGGTGAGTCTCTGGAATTCTCTGCCACAGAAGGTGGTTGAGGCCAGTTCGTTGGCTATATTTAAGAGGGAGTTAGGGGTCAGTGGGTATGGAGAGAAGGCAGGTACAGGATACTGAGTTGGATGATCAGCCATGATCATATTGAATGGCGGTGCACACTCGAAGGGCCGAATGGACTACTCCTGCACCTATTTTCGATGTTTCTATGTTTCTGTTGTTAATAGCCCTTGTCTTCTCTACCATTTATGGTTCATCTGTTCAAGTGTTTCACACGCAGATTAGTTTACTGCATGAAACCACAGAGCTTCGAAGGCTTCATGTAGTCTCTCACGAGAATTCAATGTAAAATAGAAAGGTTAAACGAGAACTTACCGTTTGAAGATTGATCTTTATTTCATGAGAGGTTGATGTGAGGGACTATGTGCCCTCCACTCCCAACCTTGAATTTCATAAAGATCATTCGGTAAGTCAAGGGTTATTAATCTTTCTATAGTTTAAGTTCGTGCAAGTGGTATGTGGTTTCATACAGTTGCTCTGAAGATACATACACGCATGCGCGTTGGCGGGCTCCTCACGTAGTCGCACACTTCAACCTCATAAAATAAAGATCAAACTTCAAACGGTAAGTTGTCGTTTAATCTTTCTATTTTTGCCGTTTTGATTAAAAAGACAATAATCGACTAACTCGAAACTTCATTTTTTTTAAACAGAAAAGAAGTTATTTCAAAAGGAGATTGGTAAATTAAACAAAAATATTTAATAATTTACATCTAAAAAATGTTTTATTTTTAGTTGATTCTCATATCTAGGGAATTTGCCCCACTGCGGAGACGGAAATACAGAGCACGTTAGGCAGCAACTGTGGTCAACTGCTAGACCCGCAGAATTGAAAAATACCGAAGGGATGTCTCATGTCTCACCACTCTTATATCTCTTTTGCATTGCTGGAAGCATCAGAAATCCATGAACGTTTTGATTAATCAATATGTCCCACTATCAATGCATTATACATTATACAAATGCTTTTTGTTTTGCAAATCGCTCTATCCGTGTCTTCTTAACTGAACCAACAAAATATATCACTAAATATTGGAGTAATTCAGCGGGTCAGTCATCATCTCTGAAGAGAAGGAATCGGCAACGATTCGTGTCGCCACCCTTCTTTCGGATGGAGTCCAGGGAAAGGGAAACGAGAGGTTTGGATCTATACCTCTTGCATCCCTTTCCCCTGACTCCATTCTGAAGAAGGGTCTCGACCCGAAACGTCACAAATTCCTTCTTTCCATAGATGCTGCCTGTCTGCGAAGTTACTCCAACATTTTGAGTCGATCTTTGGCTTAAACGAACATCTGCCGTTCCTTCCTGCACAAAATAATCAGGTGATACATTGGTTCCTGACATATATTGCTTCATCATTGGCTCACGGGTGTTCACTATATTTGGTAATGTCATTTGGTCCTTAAACGAATGTACCGATCTGCTATCTCTCTTTCTTTGCCTGTTCATTCATTCTGCCAGTCTGACATCTGAAGAATCGTGAAAAGGCGAAACGTTATCTCCAATCCCATCACAGATCCCGATCCTCTGAGTTACTCCAGCATTTGTGGTTCGCTCAAGTTTCAAGTATCTGCAGGTCCTAATACCTTCGATGTTACGTATGCATTACTTCCACATTTGTCCCGAAGCTTAATATCACTATTCTAAGAATCTACCCACATTGCATATCAAAACGCGTGGTAAAGGTATGACAAAATAAAGTGATTTTTTTTAAAGAAATAAAGAATATTTCGACAAGGCTGAAGGAATTGGGTAAGAAGATATATTAGGTGATTATGTACTAAATACATTATGTTATATTCATTTGAAGTGGCGCGTATAACGTCTCGTTACCAATATCACCCATAATCCGCAATTGTTTTTATACCAGACAAAACAAATGCAGTCAGCAAGCCAAAATAGGAAGTCTTGCCCCATACCTCAACCGAAGAAAGGGCTGTTAGAATAATCATTGAGAGCGAAAAGGACATAGAGTCATAGAGTAATACCAGTGTAGAAACAGGCCCTTCGGCCCAACTCGCCCACACCGGCCAACAATGTTCCAGCTACCCTAGTCCCACGTGTCTGCACTATGTCCGTAACCTTCCAAACCTGTCCAACTGTCTCTTAAACGATGGTGTAGTACCGTCTTCAACTACAAGATACAAGATACAAGATACAAGATACACGATACATGTATTTGTCACATGTACCAGTTGGTACAGTGAAATGTGTGGTCACCATACAGCCACACAAATAAAATAAAGAACACAACACACTATAGAGTCCAACATAAAGCATCCCCATACAGCAGAATCAAAAGTTTCCCACTGTGAGGGAAGGCACCAAAGTCAGTCCTCTTCCTCTGATGTTCTTAATGTTCACCCGTGATCGGGGCCTCCCGAGCCCTTGGCAGGCACCGCTACGGGCGGCCCAATGTTCAGGCCCACTCGCCGGATAATGGAACTCCGACGTCAGAACGGGAGGACAACCCGAGAGGCTTGGGACTCCGAGTCGGCCGCTTCCTACCGGTGTCAGCGGCTCCCGAAGTCCACAGGCTGCACTGGGCAGTAGTTCACGCTGGTGGCCCTCAGCAAAAAGATCCCAGGACTCCGCGATGTTCAAATTAGCGCCGCCCACGCTGGGACCCCCGCAATCACAGCTTCGCGATGTCGATGCTGCAAACCCAACGTTCCGGAGCTTCAAACGGCGATCCAGGTAGGAATCGCCCATTCCGCGGTTAATTCAGTGCTGCGCCACTGCTGAATATGTGGTCGGGTCCCCGGTCCCCGGCAGGAAAGGCCGCTCCACTCCAGTTGGTAGGCCGCGAGGAGGGGGCCGAGGACGCCACAGAGAAAAGTCGCATCCTCGCCAGGAAGCGATTGGGAAGCGGTTTCCCCCTTACCCTACCCCCCTCCCCCACATAGGAAAACTAAATAATCCCCAAAACAAACTGTTTAGACAAACTAAATATTAAAAAAAGATAGAAAAAAACGGACAGCGTAGGCAGAGGCTGCCTTCAATGCGGCGCCCCGAGTAGTTCTACCTCCTCAGGCAGCTTGTTCCATACACCCAACACCCTCATTGTGAAAAAGTGACATCTCGGATTCCCCTTTTCCCCTTCACATTGAACCTATGTCGTCTGGTCCTCGATTCCCCTACTCTGGGTAAAAGACTCTGTGCTTCTACCCCATCCATTCCTCTCATGATTTTGTATACCTCTATAAGATCTCCCCTCACCCTCCTATGCTCCATGGAATAGAGACCCAGCCTACTCAACCTCTCCCTATAGCTCACACAATCTAGTCCGGGCAACATCCTCGTAAATCTTTTCTGAACCTTTTCAGGCTTGACAATATCTTCCATACAAAGTATGAAGATAAGATGAAGTATGTTGAAAGGTTAAAGTGAAATTAAAATGAATTATTTGTAAAATCAAATGAGGCAGAGTGTGGTAGAGGTCTAGATTCTTTGTTGGGTGAGCGACGAATTAGAAATTGAATCTAGAGGTTACAGGGTGAGAATAATTCTACTGCCAACCAAGAGCGGTCAAATTACTAAAGTGGAAGCGGAGGATTTAGTCTACCCAAGTGAAAACAACAAAGACAACACAGCTTTTCACGACTGGGTAAATCATAATCAATATGACTGAAAAGAGCATTCAGCATAAACTGAGCAGCCTTTCGCTGCACTATAAGAAACAGGCTACTTCCAGCGTGAATCCACTATCCAGAACTGCTATATCTTTTTCTAACTACTTGCTTAGATTTTACTCCAAGGTATGAATTGGGTGATGTGCTCTTTTCATCATATCCACTCTTTAGACGTTTCACTTCTTCATAGTGGAGCATAGCCAATCTGTTCATTTATTTCCTTGCATCACTATCACCTTTTGTTCTTGATCAAAAATTAAAAGGTGCAACGTGTGCGCATTTACTTCCGCATTTTTAACGAGGACGCTTCCTATTCAGGTAAATTGGCGATTTACACATTTTAATTTGGCGTCTGGTGTTCCATGCATAAAGCAGATTCGATTGTCGATCACTTCCTGCGATAGCAATCATCCAAGGAACGAGTCTCCAGCCAATTTCGTTACTTTCACATGATGGCAAAGCAGGGCTGAGGAACGCCAACCTGTGAGACCAAAACACTGCCGCTCTTCATTACCAAGGCCTGCACTCCAGAATCTGGCACAAATGTTGCCAATCTTTTTAATTAATTATACAACAACGACATACCCAATATCGTTATCAAAACAACAACATACACAATATCATATTGCGCACATCACTACCAGGGTATAACGCCCTATCGTTTCTATTTAAATTCATTAAGATCTACAGCCAATCTCAGAATACATATTAATAGTAATTACAGCAAAATAAAATAAATATACTGGTTTCACTTGTCTGCTAAGTAAAGGTTGACTGCCACCTTTACTTAGAATGCGTTATGGTCACATGCGTTATGGTCACATACACCATCGATAACTTCATGAACGTATGCATATTTTGGTGCTGAGCCCAGCATATTAGGATGTGCTACTTTACTCTGCGGAAGTCCAGTGGGCATGCTTTTCAGGTTTTCATAAATCACTATTCCGTGATGTGTGGCAGGTGTAGAATTCCGCTGCATACTACACCGTGTTGTTGTTGGCAGTACTTCGACAAAGACCTACATTTTCTTGTCAGATCGTTCTAGCCCAAGTACTTTGACCCCCGTGTCACGTTCTATTCGCGACATCTGGAACTGACTCACGTCCACGTCTTAAAAAAATGTGTCGTTTCAAAATTTAAGCTTCCATTCTGAGTCATCAAAAACAATTACTACTATTCACATTGATGTCACAGCCAGGAAGGCACACCAACGCCTCTACTTCCTCAAGAGACTGGGGAAACTCGGTATATTTCCAATGAATCTGACAAACCTGTACGCCTGCATCATATAAAGCATACTGCCGGGTTTTGGGGCACATCTACCTATGACGCAAGAAAATTACGAAATGTAGATGTACACCATCTACACTTTCCGCTGCCTCAGAATGGGATGCAACATCCTAAATTACGTTTCAACACGGACATCCCTTCGTCTTCCGGCTCCTGTTCAGCAAACGGTACAGAAACTAGAAAGCTCGAAGCACCAGACTCAGGAATAGCTTCTTCCCTTCTATTATCGGACGTTTCATCGGTACTTCCATAAACTAGGGTACTGTTCGATTCATATCTCCTCCTTTGTGGGCATTGGACTTTCTCTCTGGAACTGATACTCTACAACGCTGAGAACGGCATTATGCGCTCTGTATCTTCCCGTTTGTTCTATCTATTTTATTTGAGTTTGACGTGATTGTTTTAATGTATATTCAATCTGATCTATTTGGATCGCATGCAAATCAAAGCCTTTCACTGTACCTCGGAACACGTAAAAATAATAAACCTAAAGTTTAAAGGAAACCTAATCCACTTATGTGTTATTCCATGTACCCAGGCCCGTGGAATGAGACGAATGGTTAGATGCGGGCCTTTTGACAGTTATTGATCATTAAATTATTATATTTTCTGAATTATTATATATTCTGTTGATTCTCTAAAGTGAACTCGCAAAATGCTTAATTTGGCTGGAAAATATATGTTTTCCTTTCTATTGCAATTATTTAGAAATTGATTCCAAATGCACTGATGACGGTGAGTATCACGAATATTTCCCCTTTTCCAGTGCGATATTGAACAGAAAATGATTAAAATATATTTTTTTATTGCTGGAAAATAGCCTTTTTACATGCTGTTGATGTTGAACCGTATTTTGTTTATCTCCTTTCTCTAGCTTAAAAATATATAAACTACAATGGTGGACATGACTTTATATACATCTGTGCACGAGCACTGCAGGGCGGTAGCACCGCCAGGCATTTTTATCGTTATTGAAAAGGTTACTCATATTTTTAGATGCAAGGTGTCAATGAGTTTCTGTGGTGTTGCGTCATAGTCGGTATTTACTCACACCAGTCGCTAAAGGAAATTTTAAATTTTATTGCGATCAGCCACAACAAAGAACTCCATCACAGGCCTGAAATATGGGTCCTTTCTGTTCAACCGGTCTAGTCGTCTGACAATTTTTACCCTCAATTAAAGCTCTCCACCATCTCTGTTTTTTTGCTAACGGTTTTTTCAATACAGTTACCCAACTGCTGGACTATTTTGCAAGTTTCCCTTTGCCATTTTGCCTCTGTCAGATCCCCCAGCAACGCGGTGATATGAATATCATAGCCATATAGTTATTATAGCACAAAAAGGAGCCCATCAGTCACTTTTGTCCATGCCGATATGTATCCCATCCCACTATTTTCCACTTGTCCGTGTTGGCAACGTATCCTTCAATATTACAATTCTATCCCAACGTGTGCAGGTTGGACTAGTGCAGCTGTGACATGTTGGCCGGTGTTGGCAGGTTGGGCCGAAGGGCCTGTTTCTACGCTGTATAACTCTGCATATAAATAGGCCATTCAACCCAATTCGTCTATGCCGAGCAATAGACATTCTTAAGTATTAATTCCAGAATAGCCCTAATAATTTCAAATATTTTCGTATCTGCTGTCAGAGACTCAAATTCAAGCTCACGTCGCGGTTATCAGGCACGCATCATTCCCTGGGTAACTAAGCTTCCCTATCGCTTCCGAGTCCCGTCTAATTTACCAGGAATCTATGTCCTTTCGTTTTATCTACACCTGAAATGGGAACATCTTCCCTGCTGTGTACCACAAACATGTTCCTCATATATCACTTTAGTACATCATTAATGTCCATGCTAAACTCTCTCCATTCCAAGACTGCGTATCTCCAATCTCTTTTCGTCACAGAACTGCTCCATCACAGAATTATATGACAATGTCCTTACATCTGATATTTCAATGCTGTGGTGATGGATTATTACATACAATAAAGTCATTATTCGGATTAATGCATACAATAAAGTTATTATTGAGGCTGTAAACAAATTTAAGTAATCCGATAAAGCTCATTTCCAAATAAAAATATAATTTTGACACAACCAGGACAGGAGACAAAACCTTTGCTAAAGGATATTTATCGCTTCAAAGACCATGTTACGTAAATTCATTCGTTTTCGCATGTTTCAAAATAAATTCCCGAGGCTCAAAATACAACTTTTAAAAAGGTATATTTACTGTTCTCTAGAATAACTTGTCTTTCTTTTATTTCTCGAGCTAACCTTTTCTTTAAAACCTCGTGATTGTCGCACATCAGTTTGCACCGTATGGCGTGAGCAAGATAGTTGCCCATTTCATAGAAGAAAAAAACTTAGAACAGTACAGCACGAGAATAAGCTCTTCGGCCCATGGTGTCTCTGTCGAAAATGATACCACATTAAACTTCTTGATTTACCTGCAAATGGTCCATATCCCTCTATTCCATATGCTTATCAAAAGCCATTTAAATGCCGCCGTCGTACCGGTCTCCAATGCCACCAGTGGAAGCACGTTCCAGGCATCCACCACTGTCTATGTCAATACAATTGCATCTCACACTTTCTTTGCCCCTCTCACCCGAATGCGATTCCGTCTAATGCTGGATATTTCCTCTCCGGAAAAGGATTCCGAATATCTACTTTACTGGTGCCTCATCACTTTATGAACCCCTCGAGTCTCCCCTCAGCCACCGCACTCCAGAGAAAACAAATTCACCCTATCTATCTTTATAGTTAATACCCAGTAATCCAGGAAGCAGCCCGTAAAGCTTATCTGCATTCCCCGCAAAGACACGACATCCTTCCTGTAATTGGAACTGCACACATTACTCAAAGTGTAGCCCAAATACAGTTATAGGAAAATACAACCCGATGTGTATGTACAATGCCCCGATCGATAGTAGCAATCAGGGCAAGTGCCTTTATCAATCACTCTATCAACCAGTGCTGGTCTTTCAGTGAGCTATGGAGCTGGACCCCCATATCCCCCTATACACACATGCCTTAAAGGTCTTATCATTAACCGTATACTTTCCCCTTACGTTTGACCTCCATAGTCAGCACCTCACATCTGTCCGATTAAACTCCATCTTTCACCTCTCTATCCATATCTGCCATTTTTTGATATCGTACTCACACCTGTCTTCTTTAAATAAGACAATCCAAAGTTATGGTAGGTCCAATGCATCTTAATCTACTGGGTCAGTCCATCACAAGGGATCGTGTCAAATACCTTACTAAATTTAATAAGACACTGGCCAACCCTCGTCGTCAATTGCGTCCCCTCCTCAAAAACTGCAATAAACCTTAACATGACATTAATTGAAAGGGGAATTATCTTTTGGATTGAGTAAGTGATAGGTTAATGCTGTCCGTTTTCTATTTGAACATTATTTGCTCTCTACTGGCTACAAATAGATGAAGAACTGCGTGAAAAAATGTCAGGTAAAATAGCACGACGTTCATCTCGTTATGTGAGTAATTTTTTTCACAAAACTATGCTCTGCGATAAAACATATCCAAAATTGTGCATATGCAATAAGTTGTCTCATCAATAGTGCTATGTTTCTTTTCATAACTCTTTTCTTCTCCAGTTATTATAATAGAGTTGAAATGGTTTGTGAAGCGCCACAAGCCCTTAAAATATCGCAATAAAGAACAAATATGCTCAGTATTTCGTGACGTTTCATCAGAGAGCATCAGGGTTGACCTCTCCGATGGCTGGCGCTTCATCACAAAATGTCACGGAATTCTGCACACTTTCATTCAGACGTCCCATGTCAAATCGATCTGGTTTCACAGTACGGTGGATTTTGCCAAGAAAACGTCATTAATGTTAAGAGAATGCATGTAACTACAGAGCTAATAACATTCTAAGTAAAATGCTGTAATCGTCCTACTTTTTTTCATCTTTTGTCACTGCATTCTGAGAAAAATCTAAATGTCACAGGGTAGCGTATTTGGTAAGGAAAAAAGCTCAAGATTTTTCACCATATATCTTTCACTCATAATTTTCATTCCAACTCATCTCTGTTCCTCGGAAAACAAATCCAGCCTGTCTGCTTTCTTCTTTGATGAAAAGTTTGTCTCAGCAAATTTCATCCTTGTGAATGCCCTCTGCATTCCACGGGTTCTATACGAGGCAAATTTAGAGATTGCGGATGCTTTAGTAGCGATCTTTCAAGAATCGCTACCAGAGTGGTCCAAGAGGATGGGAAATTTGCAGATGTTATCCACCGTTCAAGAAGGGACCAATATAAAAGAGGGGATACGATTGGTCGGCTCGCCTGACTTCAATGGTTGAAACGATTTTAGTATTTATTATTAGAGATGAGGTTTCCGAATAAGCATTTGCTTATTAAAATGATAGCTTGCCACACAAGCCTGGTGTTATTCTTTGAGGGTGTAAATACCGAAATAGACAAAAGGGAATCAGTGGATATTGTTTACTTGGATTTTCAGAAGGGTTTTGATAAACTGCCGTACTTGAGGCTGCTAAACGGGACGAGACCGCGCGGTACGACGGAAGATAATAGCATGGATAAAACATTTGCAACGTGCCGGAATAAAAGTGATTTTTCTGTTTGGCTGCCTGTGATTAGTGCTATTTCGCAGGGGATGGTGGTGGGATGTCATGCAGTCAGATAGCTCTCCATACGTCCACATCTCAGCCAGGTGCGTCAAGATGGGGCTCCAAAGGGACCGTATTCGGTGCCTGGAGCAGCAGCTCGATGACCTCCATCTGCTCAGGGAGAGTGAGGAGGTCATAGAGAGGAGTTACAGGGAGGTAGTCACTCCAAAACCACAGGAGGCAGTCACGTGGGTCACGGTTAGGAGAGGCAAGGGGCAGAGGCAGGGACTAGAGAGTACCCCGGTGGCTGTACACCTTGGCAATAAGTACTCATGTTTGAGTACTGTTGGATGAGATAGCCTACCGGGGAGTAGCAAAGGCGGCCGTGCCTAGGGTACAGAGACCAGCCCTGTTGCTCAGAAGGGTAAGGAAAAGAAGAGGAAGGCAGTAGTAATAGGGGACTCAATAGTTAGGGGGTCAGATAGGCGATTTTGTGGACGCAGTCAGGAGATCCGGATGCTAGTTTGCCTCCCTGGTGCCAGAGTCCGGGATGTGACTGAAGATATCCTGAAATGGGAGGGAGGGAAGCCAGAGGTCGTGGTACATATAGGTACCAGTGGCATAGGCAGAAAAGAGAGGTGGTCCGGAAAGGAGAATTTAGGGAGTTAGGAGGAGAGTTAAGGAGAAGGACCGCAAAGGTAACAATCTCAGGATTACTGCCTGTGCCATGCGACAGTGAGAGTAGGAATGGAGCGAGGTGGAGGATAAATGCGTGGCTGAAGGACTGGTGCAGAGGGCAGGGATTCAAGTTTCTGGATCATTGGGACCTCTTTTGGGGACCTGCACAAAAAGGACGAGTTGCACTTGAACCCGAGGGGAACCAACATCCTGGCGGGGAGATTTGCAAAACCTACTGGAGAGACTTTAAACTAGATCGGTTGGGGGGAGGGACTCAAATAGAGAAAGCAAGTAGACCGTGTGTGAGACAGGAGGCAGAGAAGGGAAGCAGTCAGACGCAACACGTAGGGGGGAAAGAAGAAAACAATAATAAACAGAGAATAAGGTTTCTTAAATGTGTGAGCAGATGGACAGAGGGGTGTAAAATGAGGATAGAAGCAATAGGCAGCAAGGTGAAAAGTGGCAGGCAGACAATTCCAGGACAAAAATCAAAAAGGGTCACCTTTCATCATAACTGTATAAGGGGTAAGAGCGTTGTAAAAACAAGCCTGAAGGCTTTGTGTCTCAATGCGAGGAGCATTCGTAATGTGGATGACTTGAATGTGCAGATAGCTATTAATGATTATGATATAGTTGGGATCACGGGGACATGGCTCCAGGGTGACCAAGCCTGGGTGCTCAACATCCAGGGATATTCAATATTCAGGAGGGATAGGCAGAGAGGAAAAGGAGGAGGGGTAGCGATGCTGGTTAGAGAGGAGATTAACGCAATAGAAAGGAAGGACATTAGCTTGGAGGATGTGGTATCGATATGGGTAGAGCTGCGAAACACTAAGGGGCAGAACACGCTAGTGGATCTTATGTACACGCCACCTAACAGTAGTAGTGGAGTTGGGGATGGAAATTAGAAATGCGTGCAACAAAGGTAAAACAGTTATAATGGGAGACTTCAATCTACATATAGATTGGGTAAATCAAATTGGCAGGGGTGATGATGAAGAGGATTTTGTGGAATGTATGCGGGATAGTTTTTTAAACCAACATGTAGAGGAACCAACGAGAGAGCAGGCTATTCTAAACTGGGTATTGAGTAATGACGAAAGGTTAGTTAGCAGCTTTGTTGTGCGTGGCCCCTTGGGCAAGAGTGACCATAATATGGTTGCGTTCTTCATTAGGATGGATAGTGACATTGTTAATTCAGAAACACGGGTCCTGAACTTAAAGAAATGTTACTTTGAGGGTATGAGACGTGAATTGGCCAAGATAGACAGGCAATTGATTCTTGAAGGGTTGACGGTGGATATGCAATTGAAGGCATTTAAAAACTGCATGGAGG
This sequence comes from Okamejei kenojei, assembly GCA_035221665.1. Taxonomy (NCBI): domain Eukaryota; kingdom Metazoa; phylum Chordata; class Chondrichthyes; order Rajiformes; family Rajidae; genus Okamejei; species Okamejei kenojei. Next base: position 16,631,574 of record CM069154.1, on the reverse strand, counting down.
AACTACAACAATTGTTCATCCCGGTATGGCAAAATAATAAATCAGGGAAGGTAGTGCTTCCGTGAATAACAAGGGAAATCAGGGATAGTATCAAAGCAAAAGATGAAGCGTACAAATTAGCCAGAGTAAGCAACCTACCAGAGGACTGGGAGAAATTCAGAGTCCAACAGAGGAGGACAAAAGGGTTAATTAGGAAAGGGAACATGGATTAGGAAAGAAAACTGGCAGGAAACATAAAAACTGACAGCAAAGGTTTTTATCGATGTGTGAAGCCAAAAAGATTAGATAAACAAATGTCGGTCCCTTGCAGTCAGAAACAGGTGAATTGATCATGGGGAGCAAGGACATGGCAGACCAATTGAATAACTACTTTGGTTCTGTCTTCACTAAGGAAGACATAAATAAATTGCCGGAAATAGCAGGGGATCACGGGTCAAATGAGATGGAGGAACTGAGTGAAATCCAGGTTAGCCGGAAAGTGGTGTTAGGTAAATTGAATGGATTAAAGGCCGATAAATCCCCAGGGCCAGATAGGCTGCATCCCAGGGTACTTAAGGAAGTAGCCCCAGAAATAGTGGATGCCTTAGTGATAATTTTTCAAAACTCTTTAGATAGGAGTAGTTCCTGAGGATTGGAGGGTAGCTAATGAAACCCCACTTTTTAAAAAGGGAGGAGAGAGAAAAGGGGGAATTACGTACCAGTTAGTCTAACATCGGTAGTGGGGGAAACTGCCAGAGTCAGTTATTAAAGATGGGATAGAAGCACATTAAGAAAGTGGTGAAATCATTGGACAAAGTCAGCATGGATTTACGAAAGGTAAATCATGTCTGAAGAATCTTATTATTTGAGGATGTAAATAGTAGAGTGGATAAGGGAGAAGCTGTGGATGTGTTATATCTGGACTTTCAGAAGGCTTTCGACAAAGTCCCACACAAGAGACTAGTATACAAACTTAAAGCACACGGTATTGGCGGTTCAGTATTGATGTGGATAGAGAACTGGCTGGCAAACAGGAAGCGAAGTACAGGAATGAACGGATCCTTTTCAGGATGGCAGGCAGGGACTAGTGGGGTGCCGTAAAGCTCAGTGCTGGGACCCCAGCTATTTACAATATATATTAATGATTTGCACGAGGGAATTAAATGCAACATCTTGAAGTTTGCGGATGACACGAAGCTGGGGGGTAGTGTTACCTGTGAGGAGGATGCTAGGAGGCTGCAAGGTGACTTGGATAGGCTGGGTGAGTGGGCAAATGCAAGGCAGATGCAGTATAATGTGGATAAATGTGAGGTTATCCACTTTGGTGGCAAAACAGGAAAGTAGACTATGATTTGAATGGTGACCGATTAGGAAAAGGGGAGATGCAATGAGACCTGGGTGTCATGGTACACCAGTCATTGAAAGTAGGCATGCAGGTGCAGTAGGCTGTGAAGAAAGCGAATGATATGTTGGCATTCAAAGCAAAATGATTTGAGTACAAGAGCAGGGAGGTTCTATTGCAGTTGTACAGGGTCTTGGTGAGGCCACACCTGGAGTATTGCGTACAGTTTTGGTCTCCTAATCTGAGGAAAGACATTCTTGCCTTAGAGGGAGTACAGTGAAAGTTCACCAAACTGATTCCTGGGATGGCAGGACTTCCATGTGAAGAAAGACTGGATAGACTCGGCTTGTACTCGCTGGAATTTAGAGGATTGAGGGGGGATCTCATAGAGACTTACAAAATTCTTAAGGGGTTGGACAGGCTAGATGCAGGAAGATTGTTCCCTATGTTGGGGAAGTCCAGGACAAGGGGTCACAGTTTAAGGATAAGGGGGTGTCTTTTAGGACCGAGTTGAGAAAATCATTTTTAACACAGAGAGTGGTGAATCTGTGGAATTCTCTGCCACAGAAGGTAGTTGAGGCCAGTTCGTTGGCTATATTTAAGAGGGAGTTAGATGTGGCCCTTGTGGCTAAAGGGATAGGGGGGTATGGAGAGAAGGCAGGTGCAGGATACTGAGTTGGATGATCAGCCATGATCATATTGAATGGCGGTGCAGGCTCGAAGGGCCGAATGGCTTACTCCTGTACCTATTTTCTGTGTTTCTATGTCCGCTACATTTCACGTTGCATATTAATGATTCGGATTAATTTAATGATTTGGATTATTTTAATAATTTGAATTATTTTAATATTTGGATAATAGCTTTGTGGCCATATACGCTGATGATACGAAGATAGGTGGGGGGCGGGTACTGTAGTAGAAGCATAGAGTCTGCAGAAAGACTTGGACAGTTTGGGAGAGTTGACGTGGACAGTTTGGGAGAGCGCAGTCATGCACTTAGGTGGTAGAAATACAGGCGAAGACTATTTTCCAAATCACAATCACAATCGTAATAATACTTTATTAGACTAGTAAGCTTTGCAACATAGGAGGAATATCATACGCCAAGTCAGTCATACAAATGAAAAGGAACGGAACACACAAAATACATTTTACATAAACATCCACCACAGTGACTCCTCCATATTCCTCACTGTCATGGAAGGCGATAAAAAGTTCAAATCGCTCCCCGTCTATGCTCTCCCGCGGTCTGGGGCCTTGAGCCCTCTGCTAACGGGACGATCTTGACTCCCGTAGCCGGCGACGTTTGGGCCCTCCGCATCGGGACGATCACCCCCGGCATCGGGGGGGGGGGGGGGGGGGGGATTTCAGTTCCCCCCGCGCCGGCGATCGGGCCCCGGGTCGGTGCTGGTCGAGCCTCTGCGTCGTTGGAGCTCCCTGACTGGGCATCTCCCTGGATTGCGAGCTCTTGATGGTAAGTCCGCAGGCCGCGGTTGGAGCGATCTCAGGCATGAGATCAGCTCCGATGTTAAGTCCACGCCCCGCGGTGGGGCTCAAGTCAGTCCGAGGAGGCCTCCGGCTCCGTCGATGGTAGGCCGCAGAGCGACCGGTGATGTGACCCGGAAATCAATCGCATCTACGGCAAGATAAGAAACTGAAAAAAAGTTTCCCCCGACCCTCTCCCCATCCCTCACATCAAACAAACCGGAGAATATTTACACAAACATTTAACACACACCAAAAATTAAAAAAAGACGAATAAACAGACAAGCTGTTAGCGGGGCTGCCAATCATGCGGCGCCCCTGGTGGTATAATGGGGAGAAGATTCATAATTCGGAGGTGCAAAGTTGCCAAAGACTTTTGGGCAGAGTTCCCAAATGGTTAGCTTGCAGGCTGAATCGGTAGTAAAAAAAACAAGCACAATGTTAGCATTAATTTCCAGAGGGCCAGAATATAATAGCAGAGGTGTAAAGCTGGGGCTTAATAAGCACTGTTCAGACCACATATGAAACAATGTGAGCAGTTTGGGCTTCATATCTGTGATGAGCTGAGCAGGCGTTGGACAGGGTCCGGGGAACGTCTATAGTAAAGATCCCGGGGATGATTGGCTTAATGTATGATACGCGTTTAACTGCTCCGGGCCGGTACTCATTGGAGCTTAGAAGGAAGAGGGGGGATCTCATAGACGTTTATGTATAATTAAAGGACAGTATCCAGAGGATGTGGAGAGGGTGTGTCCACTAGTGGGAGAGTCTATGATCAGAGAGCACTGCCTCAGAATAAACGGAGATACCTTTAGAAACGAGATGAGGAGGAATGTCGTTAGCCAGAAGTAGCGAATCTGTGGAATTCATTGCCACAGACGGCCGCGGAGGATGTCTTTGCGTGTTTTGAAAGAGGAGATTGACAACGGTTACAAGGAGAAATGGGTTGAGTGCGAGATGTGGATTAGTATGATTGGATGGCGGGGTGGACTCGATGGGCCGAATGGCTTAAATCGGATCCTGTCATGGACCATGGAAGTTATTGTCACGTGTACCAAGATACGGCGAACATATTCTGTTTGCCTGCGATCCAATTAGACAATAGACAACAGACAATAGGTGCAGGGGTAGGCCATTTGGCCCTTCGAGCCAGCACCGCCATTCAATGTGAACAAGGCTGCTCATCCCCAATCAGTACCCCGTTCCTGCCTTCTCCCCATATCCTCTGATTTTAAGAGCCCTATCTAGCTCTCTCTTGAAAGCGCCCAGTGAAACTGCCTCCACCGCCCTCTGAGGCAGAGAATTCCACAGACTCACCACTCTCTGTGAGAAAAAGTGTTTCCTCGTCTCCGTTTTAAATGGCTTACTCCTTATTCTTAAACTGTGGCCCCTGGTTCTGGATTCCCCCAACAACGGGAACATCGGGAGGGTATTTCGCCTCCAAACATGTAACTGACTCTCAGCCGTCCCGAGCTCCCCTCCCGCCCCCCCCCCCCCCCCCCCCCCCCCCCCCCCCCCGCTGTTCTACTCCGCCTGGAACCTTCAAATGGCTCTTGCAGGGGTACCAAATCTTCTTTTTAAAACGATGTTCTGCTGTTCTGTTCTGCTTTGCTTTGCCAACAGGATCGAATGTGCTTTTCTCTGCAGTACTGACGCCCTTTCATAAACATTACCGCTGCTGCTCTAACCCGCCTCTGAACATGAAAAATGTTTCCTGCTCCTGTCCTAAGCGCTTCTCTAAACTTCCCCGTGCTGGTCCGTTTTATTCCGCATCCGAATGGAATGCGGTCATGAATTCAAACTGACACTCTCAGCTCACCTAAAAACTGTGCTTTGAAGCTTTTCTCGATATTTTCTTCACCTCCTGCAAGCTAAGATAGATATTACGATTAGACGTCGATTTAACAATCACTTCCACTGGAAGAATCAAATGTTCTTCGCCTTTATTGCTAAAGAAATATATAGAAATGCCAAAACCGATTTGGACTATCCTCTGACCTCTTCTTTAATTAGATTAAAATCGTAATACATTTTGTCCTCTCCGGCATTGGTTCTTTCACTTTAAAATATACTACTTGTGCTATAGGCAAGGAAATTGGGACCAATTTTGCAATGCATGACAAGAGATGTTCGAGCAATATCGTTTGCGATAAAATAACGTGATGCACGACAATTTGAAATATCACGTGTGACTTATTCTGACATTTCCATTGCAGAGTTAGCAGGTTTTAAAAAAAGGTTCCAGGACACAGGTGGGTCTATGAATGGGAAATTGAATTCAAAGTTAGAAAATTATCTCCTGTGTGACATATACGCTAACAGTTGGGACCAGTACAGCCTTTAAAACATGTTTTATGTTTAACATCCGTCGATAAATTAGTATTCCTTCACGACTGCTGATGGCATATTCATGAGTTTCCACAGCCCGTGTTGAATCTTCGTTCTTCTATGACATATCCTTTGGAGTTTCTATCTCAATATATGGAGTGTTATCTCATTTAATGATACTTGATCATTCGCTTTCTGAAGTGCAAAGATGTGCATGTTGATCATTTTATTTCTAATCGAAGCTTGAATAGTAAAATTACATGTTTACATTTCATAGAGTCGTAGAGTCTTAGAGTGATACAGTGTGGAACTTCTGCCCAACTTGCCCACACCGGCCATCGTGTCCCAGCTACACTAGCCCCACCTGCCTGCGTTTGGTCCATATCCCTCCAATTGTGTCCTATCCATGTACCTGCCTAACTGTTTCTGACACGTTGGGATAGTCCCAGCCTCAACTACCTCCTCTGGCAGCTTGTTCCGTGCACACACCACCCTTTGTGTGAAACGTTAACCCCCAGATTCCTATTAAATATTTTCCCCTACACCTTGAACCCAAATCCGCTGATCCTCGATTCCCCTACTCTGGCCAAGAGATTCTGTGCATCTACCCGATCTATTCATCTCACGATCTTATACACCTCTATTAGATCACCTATCATCCTCCTGTGCTGCAAGGAATAGAGTCCCAGCCTACTCAATGTTTATAGCTCAGACCCTCCAGACCTGACAACATCCTCGAAAATCTTCTATAAACCCTTTGAAGCTTGTCAATATATTTCCTGTAACATGGTGCCCAGAACTGAACACTATACTCTAAATGCGGCCTCACCAACATCTTATACAATTGCAAAATAACCTCCCAACAGTACCTTAATTGGTACACGTGAATAAAAGACCTTTGAAATCTTTGAACTTCTATATGCAAAACTCTGACTGATGAAGGTCAATGTGCCGAAAGATGTTTTGACCACGTGATCTACCTGTGACTCGACATTCAAGGAACCATGCACCTGCATTCCCAAATCCCTTTGCACCACAGCTCCCCCCAGAGCTCTACAATCCACTGTGTAGGCCCTGCCCTTGTTAGAAGTTCCAAAATTCAACACCTTACATTTCTATGTATTGAACACCATCAGCAATTACTATAACCTATCCCTCAGAATATTCTCTAGTAATTTTCCAACTACATATGTTAAGATCACCAGCCCATAGTTCCCAGCATTTCCATGCAGCCCTTTTTGAATAGAGACACAACATTTGCCATTCTCCAGTCTTCTGGTTTCCAACAATGTCCTCGGATATATCTGATCAAGCCCGGGAGGTTTGTCTGCCTTAATACACGATAGTTCCTTCAGTACCTCTTCGACGGTAGCACTGACTGCACTTATGACACTTTCATTTACTGCCACAAGATCCTCTGTCCTACTGTATTTCTCCTCGGTAAATACAGAGGAGAAATACACATTGAGGACCTTGCCCATCTCCTGTCGCTCCACACAGACGTGACCGCTTAGATTCCTGAGTGGTTCCACTCTCTCTCTAGTTCCCCTGTTCCCCTTTATGTATTTATAAAACCTTTTGGGATTGTCCGTAATGCTACTCACAACAGCTATCTGATGGCCCCCTTTTGCCCTTCTTATTTCCTGTTTCAGTTTAGTCCTTAGATCCCGAAATTCCCCCAGGTATGCACATGATCCCAGGTGCCTGCCTATACCTGTCCCATGCATCCTTCTTGTTTTTGACGAATGCCTCAATTTCCCTCGGCAGCCAAGCTTTGTTACGTTTGCCTGCTTTACCCTTCACTCTAACAGGGACGAAAATATCCTGATCTTTCGTCAGCATACCTTTAAAAATATCCCACTTGGCTGATGTTCCTTTCCCCTCAAATAACCTGTTCCATTGAAATCGAGCGAGACCTCTTCTCATACCATCAAAGCTGGCCTTACTCCAGTTGAGCATTTTGACACGTAGGCCCTCACTGCCCCTATCCGTAAATATCTTAAACTGAATCGAACTGTGGTCACTGGTCCCAAAAGGCTCCCCCAAAAACACTTCATTAACTTCCCTTTCCAATTTCCCAATAGTAAATCCAGTGTTGCCCACTCACGTGTGGGAGCCTTTACATACTACTCGAGGAAAGTCTCCTGAAGACTTTTGAGGAATTGCACCCCGTTTAAACCCTTTACATTATGATTTACCCAGTCAATATTGGGAGTCTTAAAATCCCCTGCAACTACAACATTAATTGACCTGCAGATGTCTGCAATCACCTGGCATATTTGTTCTTCTAATTCCCATTGACTAAGCACGGGTCTGTAATACACCCCCAACAACGTGATCATCGCTTTCTTGTTCCTCAGCTCCGCCTATATACAGTGGCCGCACTAGACCAACTGAACGTAATGTTACCTCTGACCACTGCCAAGACATCCACCTTAACCAACAATGCACGCCCCACCCCCTCTTTTTCCCTCACCCCTGCCTCTCCTGATGCTCCTGTATCACGGAACATTGAGCTGCCAGCCCTGCCCCTCTCTTAACCAGGTTACAGGAAAGGGCCACAACGTCCCAGTCGCTCGCACCTATCCATGCCCTAAACTCATCTGCCTTCGCCGACAGGCCCCTTTCAATAAAATACGTGCAGTATAAACCAGCTCGCTCTTCGCCTGTCACCTGCCTACTCTGTCCACTAATCTTTCCATCGAAACATACATACATAGAAACATAGAAAATAGGTGCAGGAGGAGGCCATTCGACCCTTCGAACCAGCACCGCCATGCATTGCCATCATGGTTGATCGTTCCCAATCAATAACCCTTGCCTCCCTTCTCCCCATATCCCTTGATTCCACTAGCCCCTAGAGCTCTATCTAACTCTCTCTTAAATCCATCCAGTGATTTGGCCTCCACTGCCGTCTGTGGCAGGGAATTCCACAAATTCACAACTCTCTGGGTGAAAACGTTTTTTCTCACCTCAGTCTTAAATGGCCTCCCTTTATTCTCAGACTGTGGCCCCCGGTTCTGGACTTGCCCACCATTGGGAACATTTCTCCTGCATCTAGCTTGTCCAGTCATTTTATAATTGTATATGTTTCTCTAAGATCCCCCCTCATCCATCAAAACTCCAGTGAATACATGCCTAGTCTTTTCAATCTTTCCTCATATGACAGTCCCGCCATCCCAGGGATCAATCTCGTGAACCTCCGCTGCACTACCTCAATCAAAAGGATGTCCTTCCTCAAATTAGGAGACCAAAACTGTACGCAATACTCCAGATGTGGTCTTACCAGATATACAACTTATATCTGGTAAGACCACATCTGGAGAGGGGTTACCTATACAACTGCAGTAGAACCCCTCTCCTCCTATACTGAAATCCTCATGTTATGAAGGCCAACATTCCATTAGCTTTCTTCACTGCCTGCTGCACCTGCACGCCAACGTTCAATGACCGGTGTACAAGGACACCCAGTTCTCGCTGTACCACCCCCCCCCCCCCTCCTTACCTAACCCAACCCCATGGAGATAATAATTTGCCCCCCTTGTCTTTGCCACCAAAGTGGATTACCTCATATTTATCTCTATTATACTGCATCTGCCACGCATCTGCCCACTCACGCAACCTGCCCAGGTCACCCTGCAACCTCCTAACATCCTCTTCATAGTTCACACTGCCACCCAGCTTTGTGTCATCCGCAAACTTGCTAGTGTTGCTCCTAATTCCCTCTTCCAAATCATTTATATATATGCAACCCGTTGCGGCCCCAACACCGAGCCTTGCGGCACTCCACTCGTCACTGCCTGCGATTCTGAAAAGGACCCGTTCACTCCTACGCTTTGCTTCCTGTCTGCCAACCAATTTTCTATCCAGGTCAACACCCTACCCCCAATACCATGCGCTCTAATTTCCCTCACCACACTCCATACCAACGTATAACCACTCACCTGCGCCTGTCCTGTATGAGACCCCACACCACCCTCTGCCAATCTAGTTTACAAGCATAATGTCAAATAAACCGTAAAATAACTTAATTCAATCCGTATATGACGTTTTTCATTTCAATTTCAAATTAACACCAAATCCTGAACAATAAAAGGAAAAGAAATGCTGATGCCGAATCGTTGTAAGACAGATATTCTGCAAATACTCAAAAGTGTGCATGGCAACATTTATGGAGTGAGACCTCTCGTACCTCAATAATTTATTTCTTTCTTTCTCTATGTTTATCACTCTCTTTTCTTCTAGATAATGACTTAACTACTCAAACTTTCCACCAATTTATATTATTCCTGAATGAGAAATACACCAATAACATTGGCTTTGATTGAAGTCGTGATTTTAAAATTACCGTAGCCTCCTTATTTAGATCTGATCGCAATTATGTTTTCAACAAATCAAACATTTATTTTATGCGCAGCCGAACAGCTGCTTATCAAAATAAAGGGTGAGTTGGACACCACTTACATTCAGCAAACGAGTCAGGTTATATCGGGGCACTGCCATCGTCGCTACATCTCATATCCTGTCTGCATCCTAAAGGGAGAAAAAATGATCTTCCCGGTCGACTTCAACGCTAAGAGATGGAGGATCGCGACTCTGCGGCAAAACGTTTTTCACAATGAACACTAACAACTCTGAAGTTTTTTGTTGTGCGAAATGCGTGGTGAATGGTCACATTGTAATTAGGAATTGGTTTCATCAGCGCAATAAGTTGGAAATATCAAGGCACTACTTCCTGCCTATATTAAGTAAATGCTAAATTATATCAGCATAGAAGAGAGGAACTGCAACGATGTTAGCATTGCCCTCAATTAGCACAAATAACTTCTAGACTGCAAATGTTCGTCGATCCCAGGGACTGCCTGAGCTAATTTCGTTACTATAATATGTTGCTGGCGAGGAAATTATGTTTAAATAATGGTAGATTGTTGAATCTCATCGATATAACCTCGGTCCCAACTCACAGTCCCATTAATAGAACTAGAAGGTGGCGAAAAAATCTTCTTACCGCCTATGCTTTATCCACCCTTCTCCATGCATGCTGGATGATGACCCTTTGCTGTTTACTCAGCATTTCATCTATTAGAAGACGTATCACTTTTCATTTCACTTCCTTAGCCCAACTGCGAAATTCCGTCTGGTTCCCTAATGTAGTCAAAACCGAGATGAGCGGATCAAATAAAGTATATTTGAATTTTTACTCCCAAATTTTAAACGTAATTTATGACTATGTTAAAAACGCTGGATAAATAATATTCTTGACGTCAGGCTTTCGCTGCTTGAAATTAAGTGCGAAAATACTTCCTACATGCTGATTTGTGAATATACTCCCTTCCAAATCCCATAAACCGAAATCTGTCCGCCGCCACCCACAATGCATGTATTGTTGCTATTACTATGTTATCTGTCTTTCGAGTATCTCTCCGAGTGGGCTTTTGAGGTATATAGAAGGATAATTGTCAATGTTGCTGTTTCAGAAGCGGCTTCTTTGAAAATTAATTTGGAAAAAGCAGGTACGGTTAAAATCGGAGAGTTTGTTGTTTTAAAGATTGAAAACAAAAGATGTTTCGTTTGGAAAGGTGATGTCGACGTCCGGTGAAATTTTAAATCTTAGAAAACTTCTTATCAACCAAAAAGCGCACGCAGCATTGCATTTCTGCTTTCATTAGAAATGAGGGCATAAGATGAGGATTAACTAGAAGCGACACTCGAGCGAGATGTTTCATCAGATATAATTGCGTATTGCCTATATTTTACCTTGGAGCACAGTTAAACAGGGCAGCATTGATCTCCATGGACCAAAAGCAAAGTACCACAATAATACGTCTCGGGGGTTTATTATGAGAACAGGAACGGCTCGAGAAGAGCCGCTTACACAATGACGTTACATGACGTTACGTTTGTGCAGAAACTAGGAACATTCAAAACGTTCAGTCTCGATGGTAGGCATGAAGGGGGCATTGAAAATGTTTGCCTTTAAAAACCTGGAGAAATTATCGCTAAATTTACCCAAATCCGCCGTCTAACCAAACTAAGTAACTTTCTAACAATCTATCACTATATCATCCAACTAACAACCGCACAGATATCCAACTGTCTATCGAATTGTAGAAAGTACGTCTCATATCCATCTGAATTCCGGTCGAATAATGAAATACACATCTGCAAATGAACAAAGCTATAAGCGACAGAGGAGCAGACGTTGCACATTCAAACTTAACAATCTGTTCCCCCATTCATACAGGCCGTGGATGATTTTAATGACGTTTTCCTGCATTATATCCACTGTCTATCGAATTGTATTGACATTCAGAAAACCATCAGACCGTTTCAAATTGGCAGTATCTGAACAGACAATCCACGAATGAACATTTCAAATATTCATCATCCTCTATATGGAGTGTTGACTTAGTTCCTGGTCATAGACTCCTCAGGCAGGGGAATAACCGCTCTAAATCCCACCTACATGCGCAGTAAAATGTTTGTTTATGTTAGACATAGACATAGAAAATAGGTGCAGGAAGAGGCCGTTCGGCCCCTCGAGCAAGCACCGCCATTCATTGCGATCATGGCTGATCGTCCCCAATCAACAACCCGTGCCTGCCTTCTCCCCATATCCCTTGATTCTACTAGCCCATAGAGCTCTATCTAACTCTCCCTTAAATCCATCCAGTAATTTGACCTCCACTGCCGTCTGTGGCAGGGAATTCCACAGATTCATAACTCTCTGCGTAAAAAGGTTTTTCCTCACCTCAGTCTTAAATGGCCTCCCCTTTATTCTAAGACTGGCCCCTGGTTCTGGACTCGCCCAACATTGGGAACATTTTTCCTGCATCTAGCGTGTCCAGTCCTTTTATAATTTTATATGTTTCTATAAGATCCCCCAGAATCCTTCTAAACTCCAGTGAATACAAGCCTAGTCTTTTCAATCTTCACTCATATGACAGTCCCGCGATCCCAGGGATCAATTTCGTGAACCTACGCTGCACTGTCTCAATCACAAGGCTATCCCTCCCACAATTAGGAGACCAAAACTGCACGTAATACTCCAGATGTGGTCTTACCAGAGCCCTATACAACTGCAGAAGAACCCCTCTACTCCTATACTGAAATCGTCTTGTTCTGAAGGCCAACATTCCATTAGCTTTCTTCACTGTCTGCTGCACTGTTTCTTCAGTGACCGGTGTACAGTTCTCGCTGTAACTCCCCCTTACCTAACCTAACCCCATGGAAATAATAATTTGCCCCCCTTGTTTTTGCCACCAAAGTGGATAACCTCATATTTATCTATATCATACTGCAGCTGCCACGCATCTGCCCACTCACGCAACCTGCCCAGGTCTCCCTGCAACCTCCTAACATCCTCTTCACAGTTCACACTGCCACCCAGCTTTGTGTCATCCGCAAACTTGCTAGTATTGCTCCTAATTCCTTCTTCCAAATCATTTATATATATATATGGCAAACAGTTGCTGCCCCAACACCGAGCCTTGCGGCACTCCACTCGCCACTGCCTGCCATTCTGAAAAGGACCCGTTCACTCCTACGCTTTGCTTCCTGTCTGCCAACCAATTTTCTATCCAGGTCAACACCCTACCCCCAATAGCATGCGCTCTAATGTTTTTCGCCAGTCTCCCGTGCGGGACCTTATCAAAGGCTTTCTGAAAGTCTAGATACACTACATCCACTGGCTCCCCTTGATCTCCTCCTCGGATTACTCTCCACACCAGAAAATATTGCATCGTCTCAGCACATTGTTCGTGCCCTTCAACGATTTGACGAAAATGGAGACCACAATGTGTGGTTTCACCAACATCATGTATAACCGCAGTAAGATATCTTTACATCCGTATTCAAATGCTCCGTTAATATCAACAATTTGCCTTCCTTATTTATTGTGAGCTGCATGTTGGTATACAGTGACCTGTATACAAGTGCAAATAGATCCCTTTGAAGACCAACATCACAATCTTTTACAAGTGTAACAATAATCTGTTTTTGTATTGTGAAGAGTAGATAACTTCACATTTTCACATGATATTGCGTGTGTCAAATTATTTCCTAGTCAATCGGCTTGTAATATCAAACTGGAGTGTTTTTACATGTTCCTCAATGCTTCCGTAGTTTGGTGTCCACAGCAATCCTAAACTATGGATTTGGTTCCTTCAGCAAAAATTGTCGATGTAAATTACGAATGGCTGCGCCCCAATCACTAATCGCAGTGGAATCCCACGACGATTTACAGCATTGCAAAGTTGGGGACGCTTTGCTTTCCGTCAAGTCTTAGTTGTAGAGATGCAGCGAGGAAACATGCCCTTCAGCCCACCAACTCCGCGAAACCAGCGATCCCCGCATATTACCACTATGCGTCACACATTAGGGACAATTTACACTTATACCAACCCAATTAACCTCTGTCTTTGAAGTGTGGGAGGAAACCAAAGTTCTCGGAGAAAACCCACGTGGTCACGGGGAAAATGCACTAACTCCGTACAGGCAGCACCCGTAATCCGGATCAATCCCGGGTCTCCGGCGCTTCAAGTGCTGCAAGGCAGCAACTCTATCGCTACGCTACTGTGCCGCGCTAAAATTAATATATTTTTCCAACATCGGTCTATTATCCCCTACAACCTTATAAATAAATCTCCACTTTATGACCTTACCGGAAACAAATTGTAATCCTAATATATCTTATTTCCCAATTTCCCATTACCCATGTTACCAGTCGTATCCTATCAACTCCAGCGGAAGATTGAATCTTAATTTCCTTCTCCTGAATCTCTGGCGATTCTGTTTCATCCTACGTCTCTTTCCACGTGTTCTGGTATAACAAGTTTCATTATATATATGTTTCATTATTTTATACATATATAGCTTTTTTGCACAAACCATATATGTGCAAAAAATGATAAAGGAGACAGCTAACAATGGCTTGTTTCCTTTCCGATTGTTAGGTGTTTTTCATATATTTTATTAATTTGTTCTGTACCTCTCTACATCAGCTCGTTTCCCTTTCCTGCGCCTTTCAGTCTGAAGAAGGGTCTCGACCCGAAACGTCACCCATTCCTTCTATCCAGAGATGCTGCCTGTACCGCTGAGTTACTCCAGCATTATGTGGCTATCGGTTTAAACCTGCATCTGCAGTTCCTTACTACACACACTCATATAAATATATTGCACTATCGCTGATGCTGAAACACAGCTGTTCAAAATCTGGAAACAATTTTAGAGACTGTATATGGTGAACAGATGATTGGAGCAGAGCACATTCGCCGCACACGTGGACACTAACCTGATTTGTCATCTGGGGCTGTGGTTGGTGTATGGAAATAAGAGCTTATCTCAAAGACATACCATGTGTATAACAGCATCTTTGATAAATGAAATTATCCATACTTACCTGAAGTAACTTAATCTTGATAGTGTAAAAAATGCTATTGCGGCAATTACATCAGATCTGAATCTAGAAATAGGGTTGGCTCTTTGGAATGATGACGTTTCAGCAGAACTGATTAACAGTGGACCCCCTGGAGCAAACACGACACCGTGCAGCTGAACAATTACTTGAAAAAATAGTTCCTAAATGAAAGTTCAACCTTCCTGCTGTGCCAGACGTTTACCAGACGCTGTACATTTTCCAGCATCGCCCATATTCACAATTTGATAACTCTGTACAGGCACAACATAGGGATTATCACTAAGACCCCAGTTTATTTTGTTGGTTGAGCAATTTATTCTATGAAGAACAGGAGACGCCGTTATTGAAATTATATATTAAAATGTTAACTTTATCTTCCTTCAAACAGAGAAAGTAACACTGGAGAAAGATTTAGGTAGATATGAATATTTAAATATTTCAATACACTTTGGACGTTGTTTCTCCTGAATCTTTTAATCGACAGTTGTCATTGCCGGTATCAATGTGCATAACAATAAGAGATGTTTTATGTCACTAAATAGCCATTCATACGGAATGGAACACGAAAAATGATCCAAAGATTTTAACATAACCCGTGAACCTATACAGGCCGAGAGGGAAATATTTCAAATTATTCCCAAAATTTGCCTGCCGGAGCAGGTGCAGACTCGCCACATCTCAATGCACTTTCTATAAAATACCCTCCTCTTCCATAATGGCCACGGTGTTTGGTGCGTGCATGCCTGTGCCCTTAGAATTTGTGCGTTGGAAAGGATGCGCCCGTGGCGATAGTGAGGAGCCGCTGACAGTAATTATATTCTCTTTCTGACAGTAATTTCTGACAGTAATTATACCCTTTCTCTGTTCATGTAAATACATCGTGTCACTCAAAGTGAGAATACCATAATCTCGTACTTTTCTTTGAAATCATCATTGAAGTTTCTTCATTCTATAAAATCACAGAACCGATGTGCAACGTAAGAGGTATCTTTCTTCGTACAGTTTACATTGACTGCCTGTGCATCATCTCCCTTCCCTATCTCCCATTTTCCACCCAGATGTTTGCACTATTTTTCAGGCGCTTATTTACTAATGTTATGAACGACTAGAGTGATTTAGAGTTCCATCGTTCTTATGTTATTTTTTTGCAGCTCAAAACCCGTTCCTGTGTACAAAGTTACCACACCAACCCTTTCCTTTTAGCTATCAGTTTGAAATTATTTTTCAAAATTAATCTTCAAAACTTCCTAACTCCAATAGCGAGGCACTATTTAACCCAATTGGACTCAAGTCGATTTTTCGTGTCAACATTCTCTGCATGACCAACATTCTGCCAAATCTAGCGGTCTATGTATATCATTTAAAGTCTATTATATGCTTCATATTTTGTGATACAGGCGTAGTATTAAGTGCGAATATTATTGGTCCGTCATGTAGCTTCATTGATATATCAGCGACAAAATATCATCCTTACACCAACCGCAGGGAACATTGCAATTTTCTGTTCTCTGGCCTGATAACAATGACGGTAAATATCTGTTTTCTGTTCAGCTTTTCTAAATGTGCTATGTATTGTGTTTCATATTGTGTTGCATAGTTTCCAATGTTTGAGAAACAGAAGAATATATATTGTATTGCGAAGCAAACCATCTCCGATAGCGCATACAATATTAGATCTGCCGTCCCCATGTTAACTTTGCTAGCACTTCCGAACTCACAAACGAAATACTGTAAATGTAAGTCATTTCCCGGAGTACTACTCGCAAAGGAACAATGGAATTACAGAATTGCTGAACTCGTACCCGCACTAAAATACAGCAAGGTATTGGCTGCAAAATCACATAGAAAGATAGAAACAACGGAAATGGGTGCAAGAGAAGGCCATTAAGCCCTTCGAGTAAGCACCGCTCAGTCCTAAATGGCTACTCTTTATTCTTAAACTATGACTCCTGGTTTCAGATTCCCCCAACATCGGGAACATTTTTACTGCATCTAGCCTATCCAATCCTTTATAATTGTATATGTTTCTCAAAGAGCCACTCGCATCTTCCAAATTCCAGTGAATATATGCCCAGTCGATCCATTCTTTCATCAATGTCAGTTAAGCCATCCCTGGAATTTACCTGGTGAACCTACTCGCTCAGTAGCAAAAAAAGTGCTTCCACAAATTAGGAGACCAAAACTGCACACAATACTCCTTTGTCGTCTCATAGGGCCCTGTTTAATTGTAGTAATACCTCCTTGTACCAATACTCAAATCCTCTCGCTATGAAGGCCCACGTGCCATTTGTTTTCTTCGCTGCCTGCTGTATCTGCATGCTTACTTTGAGTGACTAGTGTACAAAGACACCCAGGTCTCGTTCCACCTACTCCTTCCATAATCTGACACCATTCAGATAATAATCTGTCTTCTTGTTCTTGCCACCAAAGTGGATAACCTCACATGTATCCACATTATACGGCATATGCCATGAATCTGCCCACTCACCCAACCTGTCCAAATCACCCTGCAGCCTCAAAAATATTGGATTCTCAACCTTTTGAGGAAGTTATTTTCGTTTATTTGTGTAATGTCCTAACAGAGGGGACACCTATTAGAATTCCAACGGACAAGATCAATCTTCATTCGGAAATATTTTTCTTCGCATAGAATCAAGTTTTCATTTTGATCAAGGACTACCAGCATGAATAAAAGCGAAAGTAATGCCCGAACATCACAGGACGTAATAAGAAGGGGTCGATAATACAGGGTTTCTGGGGGGTTTCGGATAATGTCAGGTACGTCAAGAGGATGAAAAAGCATGTGCATGTAATCCAAAGGAGAATTACAAAATCAGCCCGCGGTTGCCTCGCTCTGCCCGTCTCCTCTCTCTGTGGGGTAAATGTACTTACTTTCGCGTTGTATGGATTTAATGTTTTATATTAACCAGAATGAAGTAATATGAAAGCAAAATACGGTAGTAATGGTATACAATGTACTAAAACTGAGGACTTCAATGATTAGCTAGAGTAACATAATACCACAATGCTGGGCTCGACCTTCAGGGCATGAAGGCAGGATTGAGACTGATACTGCTATTGATTTATGCTACACGAGGGCAGCACTTTCGTGACATTGTTCGCATCAGTCCTCCAATGTCAAACGACTCTACCTACGGTTGCATTCGTATGTAATACCACAGCATAATACTTCTGTGGCCTAACTTGTATACCATCATTCCACATCTACGATCGTGCGGAAAATGATAGATACAAACAGGCCCTGAATATCAATAATGGAGTTCTGCGAGATTGTATATCATCTGCTGCAGCAGGAATAACGAATATAAAACAATAACCTTATCTACCAAAAGAGAAATATTGTTTTCATAATCAGACCAATAATTCGTTTCTGTTTCCGCAAGGATACAGACAGGCACTTCAGGGAACCATCAGGCATACCAGAAAATTAAGTTGCAAATGAATGAACATTTTCGATTTCGTATGAACTAATTGACCACATAGCTCATCAGACACTTGGTTCTAACACAATTCAAACAATTGCCTTCCAGGCGAGAGGTTAGTCAGGCCTCGATATTAAGACTGCTTTCGACTGAGTGTGACTTAAAGGCATATAGAACGAAGTTTGGCAATAATGTTGCAGGTGTATAAAAACTTCGTAGGTAACGATTGTAGTATTGTGTCCAATTTAATCAAAGTATGCAAAAAGTTAGAGTCGTGGAGAAACGCCTGTAGAGATTCGCCAGGATATTGCTTCTATTGGAGAGTATTATCTATGAGTGTGGATTGGGCAAACATGGATTGTTTTCCTTGCAGCATAGGAGGCTCTACGACGATCTTATCGAAGTATATAACTTTAGAAGAGATACAAGTACGGTATGTGTTCAGAATATTTTTCGAAGGAGAAATACGTCAAATAATAAAGGACATATGTTCTCGGTGAATGGGTGGAAGTTTAAGGCAGATTTATGAGGCCCTATTTTTAAACAAAGTGGTATATGCCTGCAACGTGTTGCTTATTTCTGTCTAGCTATTGAAACATTGAAAAAAAAGAATCAAGAAACGGGTGAGTGGAACACTGTGCTCTTACTTATTACTAACAATAATCACCCCTCATCCTCCTGCGCTCCAAGGAATAGAGTCCCAGGCAACTCAACCTCTGCCTATAGCTCAGACCCTCTAGTCCTGGCAGCATCCTCGTATATATTCTCTGTACCCTTCCAAGATTGACAATATCTTTCCTGTAACATTGTGCCCAGAACTGAACACAATACTCTCAATGCGGTCTCACCAGCATCTTATACAATTGCAACATGACCTCCCAACTGTACCTTAATTGGTATACGTGACAATAAAAAGAACTTTGAAACATTTGAAACCTTTGAACTTCTATATTCAATACTCTGACTGATGAATGCCAATGTGCCAAAAGTCTTTTTGACCACGTGATATACCTGGCACTCGACCTTAAAGGAACCATGCACCTGCATTCCCAGATCCCTTTGCTCCACAGCTCTTCCCAGAGGTCTACCATTCACTGTGTAGTTCCTGCCCTTTTTAGACGTTCCAAAATGCAACACCTCACATTTCTGTGTATTAAATTCCATCAACCATTCCTCAGCCCAACTGGCCAATCGATCAAGATCCTGCTGCAATTTTTCACAATCATCATCACTATCTGCAAAACCATTGACCTTTGTATCATCAACACATTTGCTAATCTTGCCTTGTATATCCTCATCCAATCCATTGATGTGGATGACAAATAGTAACGGGTCCAGCAAATAACCCTGAGGCACACCACTAGTCATAGGCCTCCAGTCTGAGAAGCAACCTTCCACTGTCACCCTCTGCTCCCTTCCTTGAAGCCAATTTGCTGTCCATTCAGCTATCTCTCATTGGATCCCATGCGATGTAACCTTCCAGAGCAGCCAACCATCCGGAATCTTGCCGAATGCCTTACTGAAATCTATGTATACAAATCCCACAGCTCTGCCCTCATCGACTTTTTTGGTCACGTCCTCAAAAAGCTCAATCAGATTTGTGAGACACGACATCCAACGTACAAATCCATGCTGACTATCCCTAATCAGCCCTAGCCCATCTAAATGCCTGCATAACCTATCTCTCAGAATACCCTCTGGTAATGTTCCAATGACAGATGTTAAGCTCGCCGGTCTCTAGTTCCCAGCATTTAACCTGCAGCCCCTCTAACACAACATTTGCCATCCTCCAGTCTTCTGGTTTCCCACAATGTCCTCGGATATATCTGATCAAGCTCTGGAGGATTGTCTACCTTCATACACGATAGTACCTTTAGTACTTCTTCGACGGTAACACTGACTGCCCTCATGACACTTCTATTTAATGCCACACGTTCCTCCGTCCTAAATACAGACGCGAAATGCACATTGAGGACCTTGCCCATCTCCTGTGGCTCCACACAGAGTTTTCCGCTGTGATTCCTGAGTGATCCCACTCTCTCTATAGTTACCCTTTCCCCCTTTTCGTATTTATAAAATCTTCTTGGATTGCCCTTAATGCTACTCGGAACAGCTACCTCATGCCCTATGTTTGGCCTTCGTATTTCCTGTTTCAGATTAGTCCTTAGATCCCGAAACTCAACAAGGGATACACTTGATACCTGCCTATACCTCTCCCATGCATCCTTCTTGTTGAGGCATCCAATGCTTCAACTCCCCACGGCAGCCAAGTTTCGTTACGTTTGCCTGCTTTGCCCTTCACTGTAACAGGGACGTACATATCCTGAGATTTTGTCAGCACACTTTTTAAATCATCCCACATGGCTGATGTTCCTTTCCATTCAAATAACCTGCTCCAGTGAACTCGAGCGAGACCTCCTCTCATACCCTCAAAGCTGGCCTTACCCTAGTTGAGCATTTAACACGTGGGTCCTCACTGTCCCTATCCGTAAATATATTAAACGTAATCAAACTATGGTCACTGGTCCCAAAAGGCTCATCCCAAAACACTTCATTAACTTGCCCTTCCCAATATCCCAATAGTAAAACCAGTGTTGCCACCTCACGTTTGGGGGGCCTCTACATACTTCTGGAGGAAACTCTCCTGAACACCTTTGAGGAATTGCACCCCATTTAAACTCTTAACGTCTGTAATTTCCTGGCATATTTGTTCTTCTATTTCCCATTGACTAAGCGGGGGCCTGTAGTACACCCTCAACAATGTGATCATCGCTTTTTTGTTCATCAGCTCCAACTATATACAGTAGCCTCACTGGACGAACTGACCGCAATATTACCTCTGACCACTGCCGTGACATCAGCATTAACCAACAATGTAACCCACCCCCCTCCTCTATCTCCCTCGCCCCTGCCTCTCCTGAAGCTCATATACCCCGGAACATTGAGCTGCCAGTTCTGCCCTTCTCTTAACCAGGTTTCAGTAATGGCCACAACGTACCAGTCGCTCGCACCTATCCATGCCCCAAGCTCATCTGCCTTGCCCGTCAGGCCCCTTTCATTGAAATACGTGCGGTTTAAACCAGCCCTCCTTCCTCGCTCTCCGCCTTTCTTTGCCTATTCTGCCCACTATCCTTTCCCTTTCCACACTCCATACCAACTCATAACCCCTCACCTGCCTCTGTCCTGTATGAGTTCCCACCCAACCCCACCTGCCAATCTAGTATACAAGTAAGCGTAATGTAATCGACCGTTAAATTACTTCATTCAATCCATATATAACATTTTTCAGTTCAATTTCAAATTAATACCAAATCCTGAAAAATAAAATGAAAAGAAATGCTGATGCCGAATCGTCGTAAAACAGAGATGGTGCAAATACCTCCTCTCGCACCACAATCATCTCTTTCTTTCTTTCTCTGTCTTTATCTGTCTCTCTCTTTTCCTAGATACAGACTTAACTACCCGCAATTTCCATCAATTTACATTGTTTTTGAATAAGAAATACACCAATAATATTGGCTTTGATTGATGCCGTAATTTTATAATTAACGTAACCTCCTTGTTTACATTTGTTCGCGATACCCTTTTCGATAAATCAAACATTTATTTTATGCGCAGCCGAACAGCTGCTTCTCAAAGTAAAGGGTGAGTTGGACATCACTTGCATTCAGCAAACAAGTCTGGTTATGTCAGGGCACTGCCATCATCGATACATTTCATATCCTTGTCTGCATCTGAAAGGGAGATAAAAATGGTCTTCCCGGGTTACTTCAACGAGAGGTGAAGGATAGTGACCCTGCGGCAATACGTTTTTCACAATGAATACAGACTACTCTGAAGTTTTTTGCTGTACGAAATGCGTGGTGAATGGCCACATTGTGATAAGGAATTTGTTTCATTAAAGCAATAAGTTGGAAATATCAAGGCAATAGTCCTGCCAATACTGGCTAAATGCTAAATGATTAGAGACAAGAGACATTTATTGTCACAATACCAATTGGTACAGTGAAATTTGTGGTCACCATACAGCCCTACGAATAAAAAAAGAGGTCAGAACACGATAGACTTTAACATAGACATCCCCACACAGCGGAATCAAAGTTTCCCACTGTGAGGGAAGAGACCAAAGTTCAATCATCCTCCTCTGTTGTTTGGTCGTTCACCCATGGTTGGGGAGCTCAGGAACCACTCGCTGTCGCCGCTTTGTGCGGCCCGCTCTTCAGGCCCGCTCGCCGGATGATGGAACTCCGACGTTGGAGCGGGAGAACATTCTCAGCGGCTTGGACTTCCAAATCGGTCACTTCCTATGGGAAACCGCGGCCCCCGAAGTCCTCAAGCCGAGCAGGGCAGAGATAAAGCTGGCGGCCCTCGGCAAAGGGATCCCAGGACTCCGCGATGTTGAAGTCAGCGCCCTCCGTGCTGGAAGCTCTGCAAATCACAGCTCAGCGATGTTGAAGCAGCAGGCCCAACACTCCGGGGCTACAAACGGCGATCCAGGCAAGGCATCGCCCGGTCCGCGGTTAATCCACTGCTGCACCGATGATGAAGCTTTGGCCCGCACGCGGCAGGAAAGGCCAAATCCAGTTGGTAGGCCACGAGGTGGGGGGGGGGGGGGGGGGCGTGAGCGGGAGCGAAGATGCGACTCGGAGAATAGTCACATCCTCGCCAAGAAGTGACTGAGAAACGGTTTCCCCCTCACCCATAGAAATACTTTAAAAAATCCTCCAAAACGCACTTTTAAACCAACTAAAAATAAAAAAGATAGAATAACAGACAGACCGTAGGCAGAGGCTGCTATCATGAAGCGAGGAACTGCAACGATGTCGCCATTGCGTATGGCTCAATCAGCACAAATAACCTATTGACTACAAGTGTTCGTCGATCCCAGGGACTTCCTGAGCTAATTTCGTTATTATAATCTGTTTCTGGCGACGAAATTATGTGTTTAAATAATGGTAGAATGTTTGAATTTCATCGGTATAACCTCGGTCCCAACTCAATGTCCCAACCCAAAGGCCTATCCATATGGTGCTCAAAATGCCGACTATTTGGACATGGGTGTAAAATAATAGAACTAGAAGGTGGCGAGGTAAATCTTCTCACCACCTGCCCTTTATCCACCATTTTGCATGCATCCTAGCTGATGTCCGTTTGCTGGCATTTCATCTATTGGAAGTGGTATCACTGTGTTCATTTATCTACCGGTGCCTACTAAGATGACACGCGCTGAGAGATTCGGTCTGATTCCACAATTTAATCAAAACCGAGAGGAGCGGGTCAAATATAGTATATTTGATTTGCTACTCACAATTTTTTAACGTAATTGATGACTGTGTTAAAGACGCTGGATAAATAATATCCTTGATGTCATGCTTTCGCAGCCTGAAATTAAGTGCAAAACTACTTCCTGCATGCTGTTTAGTGAAAATACTCCCTTCCAAATCTCTTAACCCGAAATCCGTCCCCCGCCACCCACAATGCATGTATTTCAACTATTACTGTTATCTGTCTTTCGAGTATCTCTCTGAATGGGCTTTTGTGGTGCATGAGAGGTTAATTGTCAATTTTGCTGTTTCAGAAGCGGCCTCTTTGAAAACGAATTTGGAAAAAACGGGTACGGTGAAAATTGGAGTGTGTTGTTTCAAAGATTTAAAATAAAAAATGTTTCGTTTGGAAATGTGATGTCGACGTCCGATGAAATTTTACATCTAAGAAAACTTCTTGTCAACCAAAAAGCGCACGCAACATTGCATTTCTGCTTTTATAAGAAATTAGTACATAAGATGAGGATTGAATAGAAGCGCCACACGAACGAGATGTTTAATCAGATATTATTGCGTATTGGGTATTTTTTACCATGGAGCATTGATCTTCATGGTCCAAAAGCAAATTCCCACAATAATTACGTCTTGGGGATTTATTATGCGAAAAGGAACGTCTCGGTAAGACCACCGTACACAATGACATTACATGATGTTATGTTTGTACAGAATCTAGGAACTTTCAAAACGTTCAGTCTCTATAGTAGGCATGAAGGGGGCATCTGTAAATGTTTCCCTTTAAAAACCTGGAGAGAAATGATCGCTAAACGTATATATCATCCAACTAACAACCGCAGGTATATCTCAGTGCCTATCGAATTCCAGAAATTACGTCTCCTGTCCATCTGAATTCCAGTCGAATAATGAAGTACATATCTTTCAAAAAAGCAAAGCTATATGCGAAATAGCAGAGGTAGCACATTCGAACCTAACAACCTGTTCCCCCATTCATATAGGTCGTGGATGATTTTAATGCGTATGATGTTTTACTGCATTATCTCCACTTCCCCGAATTGTCTTACCACTCAGAAAACCACCAGACCGTTTCAAATTAATATTCTCTGAACAGGCTATCCAGGAAAGAACATTTCAAATATTCATCATCCACGATATGATGTGATGACTTAGTTCCTGGTCACAGAATCCTCGGCCAGGGGATGTACCCGCTCTGTATCCCACCAACATGCGCGGTAAAATGTCTGTTTATGCTTCTGTGAGATCTCCTATATATATATATATAAAGTGATTGTTCTGCACACTGGAAAATACTGCGATCCCTCAAATTAACCGAGGGCATTCTTCATGCGCTTTAACGATTTGACCAAAATGGAGACCACAATGTGTGGTTTCACCAACATCATATATAACCGCAGTAAGATATCTTTACATCTGTATTCAAATGCTCCGTTAATAACAACAATTTGACTTCCTTATTTATTGTGAGCTGCATGCTGGTATACAGTGACCTGTATACGTGCAAATAGATCCCTTTGAACACCAAGATCACAATATTTTACAAGTTTAAAAATAATCTGTTTTAGTATTGTGAATGAGAGTAGATAACTCCACATTTTCACAACATATTGGGTGTGTCCAATTATTTCCTAGTCAATCGGCTTGTAATATTAAACTAGAGTGTTTTTACATTTTCCTCACTGCTTCCGTAGTTTGGTGTCCACAGCAAACTTTAAAATATGGATTTGCTCCCTTCAGCAAAAAATGTCGATGTAAATTATGAATGGCTGCGCCCCAATCACTAATCGCCGCGGTAACCCACGACGATTTACAGCATTGCAAAGTTGGGGGCATTGGTTTGTTAGCACGCTTTGCTTTCCGTCAAGTTTTAGTTTTAGAGATGCAGCGCGGAAACTTGCCCTTCGGTCCACCAAGTCCGCGCCGACCAGCGATCCACGGATATTACCACTATCCGACACACATTAGGAACACTTATACCAAGCCAATTACCCCACGTCTTTGAAGTGTGGGAGGAAACCAAAGATCGCGGAGAAAGCCCACGTGGTCACGGGGAGAACGTACAAACTCCGTACAGACAGCACCCGTATGCGTGTTGAACCCGGGTCTCCGGCACTCCAAGTGCAGTATCGCTGCGCTACCGTGCCGCCCTAAAATTAATATGTTTTTCAAACTTGTCGCTCTATTAACCCCGACAATTTGTTCTATACCTTGTAAATCAATCTCCTCTTTATGACCTTACCGGAAACATACGATATTCCCCGATTTTCCGTATTCTCCATCAAGTCCAGTGGAAGATCGAATCTTAATTTTCTTCTGTAATAATATTTTTATTAGAAGTAATCCATCATAACAACGGTATAACAAACAAAATTGAATGCTTAGGAAGTAGAAAAAGAAAAGAATAGAAATCAATAGATTCTTGACATATACAAATTTTAAAAAAAAAGAGTTATTTTCATCTAATCCTGCCGGGTACCCATTGAGTTGTGATGCCAAGAACAGCTACCACTTCAAATATTCTGTATATGGAGACCATAAATTTTCTTCTCCTGAATTTTTGTCGATTATGTTTCATCCTGCTCCTCTTTTCAAGTGTTCTTTTATAACATTTTTAATTATTAACATATATATATGTGTGTGTGTGTGTGTGTGTGTGTGTGTGTGTGTGTGTGTGTGTGTGTGTGTGTGTGTGTGTGACTTTTTTGCACACACATATATCTATATTAATACTAGACAAAGGGGACCCGATGGGTCCCGTCCCATCAACGCGCGGTGACGGTGGGGGGGGGGCGGCCTGCGGCGTCGCACACACACTACCCCCCCCCCCACACACACACACACACGCAGTAACCGCCCCCCACACGCACACAAAGGGGGGGGGGGAGGGGAGGGGAAGGGGGAGGGGGGAGGGGGGGAGAGGTGGTAGATAGTCTTTTTAAGAACAATAAATGCAACGTTTGAATGTTTTAACATTTTCGATGTTAAACCAAAACAACGAAGTTCAATCGGACTTTCGGAAGTCAGCATGAAGCTTCGTTCATCAAAGTGAGAATGACCGTTTGAAAGGTAGATGAAAATACTGGAGAACATGAAAATTACCGTTTGGAATGTTCTCGAAATGTGAGCCGGGGAGCTCGGGAGATGTGAATACCCACAAACCCACAAATCCACAAACCACCCCCCCCCCCCCCCCCCCCCCCACACACACACACACACACACATCCAAGATCAACGTTTTATAGTTATAAGGATATATATATATATATGTATAAGTTATAAGGATATATATATATATATGCAAAAAAAGAAACATAAGTAAAGGAAATAGCTAACAATGGCCTGTTTCCTTTCCATTGTTAGTTTTTTTGCATATCTTTCATTTATTTGTTCTATATCTCTCTACATAATTGTCTATCTCTCGTCTGAAGAAGTGTCTCGACCCGAAACGTCACCCATCCCTTCTCTTCAGAGATGCTGCCTGTACCTCTGAGTTACTCCTGCATTTGTGGATATCGATTTAAACCTGCATCTGCAGTTCCTTCCTACACACACAAGCACACTTATAAATATATTTCACTCGCGCTAATGCTGAAGTACAGCTGTTCACATTCGGGAAACAATTTCAGCGAATGTATATGGTGAACAGATGACTAGAGATGAGCACAATCGCCGCACACGTGGACACTAACCTGATTTGTCAGCGGGGGCAGTGGGTGGCGTATGGAAATAAAAGCTTCTCAAAGACATATCATATGTGAAAAACAGCTTATTTGATATATGAAATAATCCATATTTACCTGCAGTAACTTAATCTTGATAGTGTAAAAAATGTTAATGCGGCAAATGCATAAGATCTGAATCTAGAAATAGGGTTGGCTCTTTAGAATGATGACGTTTCAGCAGAACTGATTGACAGTGGACCCAATTCCCCCTGGAGCAATCAGGATTTCGTGCAGCAGAACAATTACATGAAAAAATAGTTCCTAAATGAAAGTTCAACCTTCGTCCTGTGCGCCAGCAGTTTCCTAGACGTTGTACATTTTCCAGCATCGCCCATATTCACAATTTGATCATTCTGCATGGGCACAACATAGGGATTATCACTATGATCACCGTTTTTTTTTTGTTGGATGAGCAATTTATTCGATGAAGAACCGGAGTTGCCATTATTAAAATTATATATTTAATATATTAACTTTATCTTCTTTCAAACAGAGAAAGTAACACAGGAGAAAGATTTAGGTAGATTCGAATATTTAAATATTTCAATACAATTTGCTCGTTGTTTCGCCTGCATCTTTTAATCGACGATTGTCATTGCCAGTGTGCATAACACCAAGATTTGTTGTATGTAACTAGATAGCCATTCACATGGAATGGACGACGGAAAATGTTCCAAGCATTTTAACATAATCCGTGAACCTATACAAGCCGAAAGGGAAATATTTCAATTTTACCCAAAATCTGCCTGCAGGAGCAGGTACAGACTCGCCTCTTCTCAATGCACTTTCTATAAATATCCTCCTCTTCCATAATAGCCACCGTATTTGGTACGGCAATGTCTGTGGACTTGGAATGTTTGTGTTGGAGAGGATGCAGCGGTGGCGATAGTGAGGAGCCGCTGTGTGGATAGTTTCTGACAGCAATTGTACTGAGTAACGTTACTCTTTCTCTGCTCATATAAATATGTAACGTGACACAAAGTAAGAATACTATAATCTCGTATTTTTCTTTGAAATCATCATTAAAGCGCCCTCATTTTATGACATCACAGAACTGATGTGCAACGTGGGAGGTATCTTCCTTCATACAGCCTACACTGACTTCCTGTGCAACATCTCCCTTCCCTTTCTCCCATTTTCCATCTAGAGGTTTGCACTTTTTTTCAGGCGCTTATTTACTAACGTTATAGACAATAGACAATAGACAATAGGTGCATGAGTAGGTCATTTGGCCCTTCGAGCCAGCACCGCCATTCAATGTGATCATGGCTGATCATCCCCAATCAGTACCTCGTTCCTGCCTTCACCCCATATCCCTGACTCCGCTATTTTAAGAGCCCTATCTAGCTCTCTTGAAAGCAGCCAGATAACCTACCTGAGGCAGAGAATTCCACAGACTCATCACTCTCTGTGAGAAAAAGTGTTTCCTCGTCTCCGTTCTAAATGGCTTACTCTTTATTCTTAAACTGTGGCCCCTGGTTCTGGATTCCCCCAACATCGGGAACATGTTTCCTGTCTCTAGTATGTCCACGCCCTTAACAATCTTATATGTTTCAATGAGATCTCCTCTGACCCTTCTAAAGTCAGAGTGTACAAGCACAGCTGATCCATTCTCTCAGCATATGACAGCATATGGCATAATGAACACTTGGAGTGATTTAGAGTTTCAGCGCTCTTATGTATTTTTATTTGCAGCTCAAAACCAGTTCCTGTGTACAACGTTACCACAACTTCCATTCCTTTTAGCTCTCTCTTTGAATTTTTTCCCCATCCTTCAAAACTTTCCAATTCCAATAGAAGCACACTATTTAACCCAATTAGACTGAGGTCGATTTTTCGTGTCAATATTCTCTGCACGACCAAAAATCTGCCAAATCTATCGGAATATCTATATCGTTTGCAAAATAATTATGCTTCATATTTGTATGATATATATAGGCGTAGCATTAAGTGTGAATATTATCGGTCCGTCACGTAGCATCATTGATATATGAGCGACAAAATCATCGATTTTTCAAGTCATCGATGTTTTTTTGTTAGCTTCTGAGACCGGGCCATCACACAGCACACATACCAAGACACAGGGAAATTACACGCCAGCAGTATTTTTCAGGCGCTTATTTACTAATGTTATGAACGACTAGAGTGATTTAGAGTTCCATCGTTCTTATGTTATGTTTTTGCAGCTCAAAACCCGTTCCTGTGTACAAAGTTACCACACCAACCCTTTCCTTTTAGCTATCAGTTTGAAATTATTTTTCAAAATTAATCTTCAAAACTTCCTAACTCCAATAGCGAGGCGCTATTTAACCCAATTGGACTCAAGTCGATTTTTCGTGTCAATATTCTCTGCATGACCAACATTCTGCCAAATCTAGCGGTCTATGTATATCATTTAAAGTCTATTATATGCTTTATATTTTGTGATACAGGCGTAGTATTAAGTGCGAATATTATTGGTCCGTCATGTAGCTTCATTGATATATCAGCGACAAAATATCATCCTAACACCAACCGCAGGGAACATTGCAATTTTCTGTTCTCTGGCCTGATAACAATGACGGTAAATATCTGTTTTCTGTTCAGCTTTTCTAAATGTGCTATGTATTGTGTTTCATATTGTGTTGCATAGTTTCCAATGTTTGAGAAACAGAAGAATATATATTGTATTGCGAAGCAAACCATCTCCGATAGCGCATACAATATTAGATCTGCCGTCCCCATGTCAACTTTGCTAGCACTTCCGAACTCACAAACGAAATACTGTAAATGTAAGTCATTTCCCGGAGTACTACTCGCAAAGGAACAATTGAATCGCAGAATTGCTGGACTCGTACCCGCACTAAAATACAGCAAGGTATTGGCTGCAAAATCACATAGTAAGAGAAACATAGAAAATAGGTGCAGGAATAGACCATTCAGCCCTTCGACCCATTACCAGCATTCAATATGATCATGGCTGATCATCCAGAATCAGTACCGCGTTCCTCCTTTCTCTCCTTATCCGTTAGCCCCAAGAGCTGTATCCAACTATCTCTTTAATACATCAAATCATTCGTCCTCCTCTGCCTTCTGTGACAAGGAATTCCACAGCTTCACAAACCTCAGGGTGAAAAGGTTTTTCCGCATCTCAATCCAAAATGGCCCACCCTTTATTTTTAAACTATGACTCCTGGTTTTGGACTCCCCCAACATCGGGAACATTTTAACTGCATCTAGCCTGTCCAATCCTTTATAATTGTATTTTTTTCTATGAGCCACTCGCATCCTTCTAAATGCCAGTGAATATAAGCCCAGTCGATCCATTCTTTCACCATATGTCAATCCAGCCATCCCGGGTATTAACCCGGTGAGCCTACGATGCACTCCCTCAATAGCAAAAATATGCTTCCTCAAATTAGGAGACCAAAACTGCACGCAATTCTACAGGCGCCGTCTCACAGGGCCCTGTATAACTGCAGTAGTACCTCCTTGCTCCTATACTCAAATCCTCCCACTATGAAGGCCCATATACCTTTTGCTTTCTTCATTGCCTGCTGTACCTGCATGCTTACTTTGAGTGACTAATTTACAAGGACACCCAGGTCTCGTTACACCTTCCCTTTTCATAACCTGACACCATTCAGATAATAACCTGCCTTCTTGTCCTTGCCACCAAAGTGGATAACCCCACATTTATCCACATTATACTGCATCTGCCATGCCTCTGCACACTCACCCAACTTGTCCAAATCACCTTGCGGCCTCAACATGTTGGGTTGTCAACCTTTTGAAGAAATTATTCGGAAATATTTTTCTTCACGTAGAATCAAGTTTTTACTTTTATCAAGGACTAACAGCATGAATAAAAGCGAAAGTAATGTCCGAACATTACAGGAAGTAATGAGAAAGGGTCGATAATACAGGGTTTCTGGTGGGTTTCGGATAATGTCAGGTACGTCAAGAGGATGAAAAAGCATACGCATGTAATCCAAGGGAGAATTACAAAATCAACCCGCGGTTGCCTGGCTCTGCCCGTCTCCTCTCTGTGGGGTAAATGTTCTTACTTTTACGTTGTATGTATTTAATGATTTATATTAACCAGAATGAAGTAATATGAAAGCAAAATACGGTTGAAATGCCTTACACTGTCCTCTAACAGGGGACTTCAACGATTAGCTAGAGTAACATGATACCACATCGCTGGGCTAGACTTTCAGGGCATTAAGGCAGGATTGAGACTGAAGCTGCTATTGATTTACGTTACACGAGGGCAACACTTACGTGACATTGTTCGCCTCAGTCCTCGAATGTCAAATGACTACCAACGGTTGTATTCGTAGGTATTACCACACATAATACTTCTGTGGCCAGACATGTATATCATCATTAAACATCTACGATTGTACTGAAAACGATAGATACAAACATATATCAATAATGGAGTTCTGTGAGATTGTAAATCATCTGCTGTAGTAGGAATAACGAACAGAAAACAATAACCTTATCTCCAAAAGAGAAATGTTGTTTTCTTAATCAGACCAATAATTCGTTTCTGTTTCAACAAGGGGTACAGATAGGCACTTCAGAAAAGTATTAGGCACACCAGAAAATAAAGTTGCAAATGAATGAAAATGTTCGATTTTGTAGGAACTACTTGACCACGGAACTCATCAGAGTCTAACAGTTGAATCTAGCAGTCCAAACAATTGCCTTTCAGGCGTGAGGTGAGACAGGCCACGATACTGCTTTCGACTAACATTGACATAAAGGCATATAAAACGAAGGTTGGCAATAATGTTGCAAGTGTATAAAAACTTCGTAGGCAACGATTGTGGTATTGTGTCCAATGTAACCATATTATCCAAAGATGTGGTGGCTTAGAGAAACTCCTGAAGAGATTCGCTAGGATAATGCTTCGATTGGAGAGTATTAACTATTAGTGGGGATTGGGCAAACGTGGATTGTTTTCGTTGGAGCATAGAAGGCTGTGAGATGATCTTATCGACGTATATAACATTAGAAGAGATACGAGTACGGTATATGTTCAGAATCTTTTTCCAAGCATCAATACGTCAAATAATAGAGGACATATTTTCTCAGTGAATGAGTGGAAATTTAAGGCAGACTTATGAGGCACTTATTTTGAACTTATCTATGCCTGCAACGTATTGCATATTCCTGTCTTTGCGTTCTAGTTATTGAAACACTGAGAAAAAAGAATCAAGAAACGGGTGAGTGGAGTACTGTGCTCTTACTTATTATTGACAAGAACGGAGGCTATATGAAATTCCATCTGGTCAGTCGTGCTTTTGGTTTCTCGAACGTTATTTCAGTTGTATTCCGAAATATATATAGTTGCCCAGCAAAATCAATACTTTGTAAGCCCCTTCATCTAGCCGTGTAGGCTCAGATTTTAACGCTTCGACTTTAATATTCCACGAATTCACATTCTTAACCCATCAATTGGTAAACAATTAAAAATAACGAGACCCTGACAATCCGTGATGATTAAAACAGAAAATGCCTGGGGGGGGGGGGGGGGGGGGGGGGGGGGGGGCATCTGGCCATGCAATATAACTGCAGAGAGAACCATGGTTCATGGTTCAGTTCGACGCGATTTTATTAGAAGAAGAAAGGGTGTAAGGTGTGAAGGAAACAAGAGGGTAGTAATAGTTGGAGAAAAAGAAGAAAATGGAAATCTGTCACAGGTTGATATCGGCTAACAAACTGTGATAAAATTCTGTTACAGGCTCCATATCTAGAAGTGTAAATGGATAGAGCACTGAGGAGAAGCATGATTAACCCGTGCGATACACAATAGAAATGTTGCTGGAATGGTTAAGTACTGGAGCATCTTGGGAATTGCACCTGACCTGATAGCATTTGTGGAAATCACATTGTGCTTAAGTCACCTCTTGAGGACTTCACGACAGAATAGGTATAAAAAGGAAAGACTGGTTACCTGAAATTAAACTCCAATCTGTTCCTCGGGCCATTATACGAGCTTAAATTGGAATCCGTTAAAACGGTGCAAGAGACCGAAGCGATAAATGTTTGATAGGATTTGGAGAATTGATGTGACGGACAACGCAAAAGACAGTGTCCCCCCTTGCAGTATGGATGAACTAATCTTTAGAATTCTCCCCAGGTCTGTGTTTCCCCAAAATACAGTAGTGGAATTCACACTTTGAGCATCAAACGGAAGAAGTGCAAGTGAATCAGCGCTTCATCTAGAACAATTGGGTCGCTGATGTCGGTAAAGCAGTTTGCAGCATGGATTAATTCTCCTGCGTGTTTATGGGAAGACACCATGGGGAGACAAATTTGTGTTGGAAGAGATGAAGCAGTCGCAAGTAGAATTGTTGTCACTCAGGAATGCTAAAAGGTAAGGAAAAGAGAAAATATATAAGTTGGTGATAGATCGGGTATATTATGGAAGACGTTTGCTTGAATGTAAAGGCCAATGGGATGAAAACTACGGAAAAGAGGTCCGGAGGGAGCAGGAAAAAGCCGGTATCAGTAATTGAAAAGACGGCATTAATAATGGTGGGGTACAAACACCACGGTTGGAGGCAAAAGCAGGCTTCACAAAAGAGCTGGTGCAGCTAGGCTCAGCATCGGAGGAGATGTGGTGAAGGTGGAAAAAGCGTGGCAGTGTAATAGATTTATTGCAGAAAACAAGCTGAGAGGTGTAACCAAGATATAGTGAGAAACTCTGCGAGGCAGAGACAGTTTTGATATTTACAATATCCCCCGAGGCTGAGATATCTATTCTCCAGTTGCTGCCTGACCCATTGTTCCCCAGGACTTTGTGATTTGCTCGAGTTTCCAGCATTTTTTCCACCGTCTCTTGTGGTTTTTACAATATATCATCCCACAGCACAATATTTGAGGCCTCATTCCCTCATCTTTAAATGAAGGGCCGATTGGTCTACCTCACCCACAACCCCATTTCTCCTTGTGGAACTCATTGTCACTTTAAACAGTTTCTTTAAATGAATAGCTGTGTAGAGCCATGGACCACAAACATATATCGCAGAGAAGAATAGTTTAATTAATTATTCTCACGTTTTGAAACACAGACTTGAAGACAATATTCTGAATCTGAATACCTTCCATTTTATTCATTGCAGTCACATCAAAACATGCGGGTGAAACGGGTCACGCAGCATCAACGGAGAGAGAACAGGTTGAATACATTTCAACGAAGCAGAATTTTTCATGTATTTTTCAATTACGATGTAAT
Source organism: Okamejei kenojei (assembly GCA_035221665.1). Lineage (NCBI taxonomy): Eukaryota > Metazoa > Chordata > Chondrichthyes > Rajiformes > Rajidae > Okamejei > Okamejei kenojei. The sequence continues at coordinate 16,597,332 of CM069154.1, read as the reverse complement.
TTAGGATTACTGATCCTCCAATAACTTTGACGTGGTTTTCTTTCTCTCTCCAATGATTCTATCTGACCGATTGTCTGTTTCCAATAGCGTTACCGTTTCTCGCATATTTCCAGTACCCAGGGTGTTTTTTCTGTGTTTACTCCTATTTGTTAGCGTTTATCAGGAAACACTCTGCTATCGCCTTGAAATTAATATGGCTGCAACTCCTAATCAATGACAGTACTCTCCAAAAAAATACGATTTTCCTGATACCACAACATCTTTCTCCCATTTACAAGGTACATCCAGGCGAATGCGCCGATACACATTCGATGCTGTAAACTCAATTTGGTTTACAGATATAATGAAAATAACGTGAAATAATGCTGGAATTTTACTTCGGAGTCACGTGAGTGACTACGTGAAGACCCCGCCAGCACGCATGCGCGCTATCGTCTACCGCATTGCGCATCGACAGGCTGTGGAAGCGCTGCTCCACCAGCAGTAAATTTGAATCCTGAAGGTAAGTTTTTCAACTTAATTCCAGGTCTGTTTTCTCTCCTTGCAGGAAACTGTGTGCACAGTTTCCTGCTAGAGATATTGTGTCCCCTACACCGCGGGGAAATCCCGGCTGCGAGAATCGGGGGGATGCCCGGCTGGAGGGGAAACCCCACCACAGACTTCGCGGGGAATCCCGTCTCCAGGGACCGCGAGGGATCCCGGCTGTGGTAACCGCGGAATGGATTCTGCGGGGAAATGCGGAAAGATGCTGGCCGCGGGGTGAACCTGGCTGCAGGAAAACCTTGCCGCGGGAACGGTTGCAGCAGGAAGAAACCCGGCTGCAGGAAAACCAGGCCCCGGGAGATTCTGGCCGCGGGTTAAACCCGGCTGGAGAGAAAACCCGGCCGCGGGAAGATTCTGGCCGCGGTGTGAACCCGGCTGAAGGAAACCCAGGCCGCAGGGACCGTGGGGAGAAGCAAACCACGGGATGAACCCAGCTGGGGGGAAACCCGGCTGCGGGGACCGCGGGAAGACCACGGGATGAACTCAGCTCGGGGAAAACCCGGCTGCGGGGACCGCGGGAAGACCACGGGATGAACCCGGCTCGGGGAAAGCCGGCTGCGGGACCGCGGGAAGACTACCACGGGACGAACCCAGCTCGGGGAAACCCGGCTGCGGGGACCTTGGGAAGACAACGGGATGAACCCGGCTCGGGGAAGCCCGGCTACGGGGACTGCGGGAAGGCAAACCGTGGAATGAACCCGGCTCTGGGAAACGCGGCCGCAGGGACCGCGTGAGGGGACCGTGTGACACTGCTACGGACCGCAGAAGTGCGCATAGCCGGCAGCATTTTTTCAGACTCCAGCGGGCCAGAAGAGGTTCAATAGAGTCTGAAAGGCCTAGGCAGACCAGGAGGGTTCCCTCCAACATGGGTACGTCCTCGGCTGTTTATCCATGAGGAGCATGGATAGCGTCAGAGAGCACTCATCCCACTAATGCTCCCTCCTGATATACCGCCTACGGTAAGCCGATGGGACCTGCAGTGTCCAGGCTGCGAATATACCACCGGCAGATGAGCCCGTGGACTCGGAGGGTCTGGGCCCTAAGATTACCACCTGTGGAGGGATTTCCTGCCGGCAGATAACCTCGGACACTCAGCATGGGTCCGGGCTGGAAGGTCCACCGCCTACGCATCCCGCATGAAGCGGAAGACTTGGAAGTATGACCAGGGAACATACTGGAGTACAAACGTGAGGTTCCAGAATATTCTGGCATGGCATCAAGATCTTCGCTAAACGAAGCCTAAAGGCCAGAGTTCTCTCATGAAGGAACAGCCACCTCACGCCACATCACATGTGCCGGCGGTGGAATACCATACACCTGCAATATTGTCCCTGAAATGACCAGCAGTGAACAGCGCTATATGGGGGTACAATGCACACTTCAAAATGAACTGTTTCCAGAAAAACGCCATCGGACCTGCCTTAAATTTCAAATCTGTAGGTTGAAGTGAAGCCAGCAATGTCTAGCCGCCAAATCCTCTCTTCAGGAACCTGCCCAAACAGGTAAGACCCGGATGAAGAATTAAAGCTGTCCGGCTTATCAAGGGGCCACGGCAACAAACCCCATGCCTCTATCGGCAGCAAGCATTTTACTGAAGCTGGGGGCAGCTTCAAAACTGGGCGCAGGCTTTCAGGCCAAGGCCCAACCAGTCCTCAGGGAATTAGGTCCACATTCCCCAGCAATCCTACTCTCCAAAATTGGGACGGAATAAGAACCCGCGCCAGGAGCCTTGGGCTTACCATAAGACCACCTATAATCATGAAGGGAGGTGGGTCTGGTTCTTTTCCGATATATGAGGTATGTGGACCATTTACAAGTTGTTAAATTTACACTTGTTTATGCCAGACGAGTTGGCTTTCAAGACGGGCCGCAGTGCGAGCCATTCGTTATCACTATGAAAGATACCGGTTCAACTCGCAAATGCAGTATAGACTTTCTGAATAGAAAACTGCTATACTGTCTAACAGCAGGAGAACAGTTTCCACTGGGCTCACCTAAGATATTATTTTATGGGCTATCTGGATGATGTTCTAAAACACTGCATTTGCCTAATCAGCGGTATCAGCCATAAACCATTCTGCAGGAATTGGATTCTTATCCATCCAGTAAATTTAAGTTGATACCAACTGAAATTATAAATTATCTGGGATTGATATACATTGGTCAGCTGTGCTAATGCGCCTTCTTCACCATCAGAGCTTTATGGCATGCAAAGGAGCAAGCTCACAGGCTATTCCCAGCTGGCAAAGTCACCATTGTGGACAAACAGTATTCAGCATTGCCCCACTAACCTTCATCAGTACTCGTCAGTTAATTACTAACTGATGCTATGTTAAAGATGGATTATTACTATATACCATCTTTAGTTACGGAGGCGGATGGGGTTTTCATGAGTTACCTATTCACATTAGGTGCATTCTGTGGATAACGGTTGTGCGAATATGCATATCTGCATGCTCAAGTCTAACTTGATACACTCTGGTGCTATTATATGTAAATCACATGGGTGCAATCTAGTAAAAGTATCCGGTAATAGTTTACCTAACTTCATTGGCATTGGCATATCAGCAGGAAAACGAGAATGGATGTGTAATCGCCAGGATTTAAGATACGTGGCGATGGATGCATTTCTCGCTACACTGAGGGGTAATGTTCATTGTGTCCATCCATTTACCTTACCAGACGGGTCTTGCTAATTCAGCTTCCCGCTTCAGGCATTTCGGAGTGCCTGACTGGCCAATACAGCCATGATCCCGCTGATGTTGGGTATTATGATAGAACCTTACATGGGTTGCAGGCACAAAATGGCTGGTTAGCCGTGACCAGGGAACCATCCCCTGCATTCTTTAATCTAGTCATTGAACTGCAGACTGGGAAGACTGCTCCTGCGGCTTACTATTGTCAAACCAAACTAAGTTGGCATGGATGACTGACGTCTTAAGTTCAGTTCCATATGGGTTGACAATCATACTAGAGTGCCATTACTGTGCAGCATGTGCCTCCTCAGCATTTTGGCTGCGAGGAGCAGAATCCATTTATCGTGTCACCTTCTGTTCGAGATAGGGTCTTAAACTCGACACCCCCCCCCCCAGGTAGGTACGCAGAGATATGGGATGTTAACATTGGAACATCCCTGCCCTGGGCTCACTATACCAAGCGTTATGCTCATGACACTGCGGCAGCACTATGGGTCCAGTTGCTTAGCTGTGACTGTAGAAGATGATTATTCTGCATGGAATTACATTTATGTTATCACTAATCAGCAGATATCGTCAGATACATTAGGTCTCAAACTAGTATTGCTGGCATATCCCATGGACCTTCGGTTGTATGTGGCACACATCTACACCAGAATGCTAAGGTCTCTAGAGCCTTAGGGACTGACCTAGCAATGATTGATAGTCACATGGAGCCTCACTAAAGAATCACTACAGACCATCGGCCGGTGGTTTATGTGAGTTCTGGGGGCAGGAGTGAACACTGACATACAAGTCTCACTCCACCCAGGCTGCACCTACATCAGCAGGAGGGGATGGACGTTCACGGGACCACTTCCTAGCGGGTGCAGGATGATCTACGAACGATTCCAAACATGTAGAAATACCCTTGCCAGACCAGGGGTATTTGCCGACTTTTAAGTCTGTGTTATAGTTCCTCCCGGGTCCAGGAGATACTATTATCACAAAATGTACATTATAGCATAAACTTGTCTATTCCTATCTCATGTCTGAATGCATTATTAAAATTAGCTCTTCACTGTTGCAGTGTGTGATGCATGGACTCGTCCACGGCATGAAATCACAGAGCTTTGAAATCTTCACGTAGTCACTCACGTGACTCCGAAGTAACATAGTAAGATTAAATGAGAACTTACCAGTTTGAAATTTGATCTTTATTTTATAAGGAGTTACGATGAGGGATTACGTGTCCTCTGCTCCCAAACCCTCTATTATAAAGGTCAACTGGTATATATAAGTTCTCTCTTATCTTACTATGTTAGTCAACTCTGGTATCTGTGATTTCACACCGCTGCTTTGAAGAATGACCCGCATGCGTGCTGGCGGGGTCTTCACGTAATCCCTCATCGTAACTCCTCATAAAATAAAGATCAAATTTCAAACTGGTAAGTTCACATTTAATCTTACTATTTTTAATCATACCGTACCTTGTTATGGAATGAAAATGAATCAAGTACATAACGCCAACGGCGATGAACATGAACAACAAAGAAAATGCTGGAAAATTGAAATGATATCCACGAATTTTCAAAATCCATTTAGTTTCAACGAGTGGTCTGCGCAAATTAACGTCGTTTCTCTTTCCACGTAGTCAGCCAAGACTTTTCGTCGGTTTTGGTTTTACGTTCTCATAATGTTAAGATCCGTGTGCAAATTTTGAATCGCATTATCAGGCCATTTATTTTGTGAGATCATTCTTCCATCGTATTTCCAGCTTGCTAAAAATTATAATAACGCCCTTTAATGTTTGTCACTTCTTTTTAACAACAGAAAAAATAAGCATAATAGAAAAATGTAAGTTCTTGGAAAATGAAATATTACTCACCTAAACATATGAACACATTGCATTTTTGCTATAATGGCAACCAATTAAGAGGGCTCTGTTATTAAGAAGGTACCGCTATTCGGTACACTTTACCGAGTTTCGAAGTTTGGTTGATGTGCAGGACGGAAGATGGACATGACAAATGTATAAGGAAGTAACACCGTTATTTCCATCGTAGTCTTCAAATCCTACCACTTTTCCTACATCAGAAACAAATACTACGGACCACGACTTGCACTACAATCGGATTTGTAATTTTGCACAACTATCTGGCTTTCATCCGTTCTTTCTTTATTTTTGAACTGCCTTGTACAATTTATATATAATGTAAGTGTAGATTCTGGTTTATGTGTTGTCTGCGACATTGTGTTTGTGATGTCGCTGCGAGCAAGATCTTCATTGTCCATGAACTTCGATTATTTTATATATGATAATAAACTCGACTAAGATGAAGACACGTTGCCCGCTTGCTGTGTATATAAAGAACATCAGCGGAAGAATGCATTTCCTTTTCCTTGGGGTATAGGGGAAGGGCTAAGGAGTGGGGAGTCAGAAAGCAGCCGATTATGGTATCTGGAACTGGCTCCAATGTCCATTTTCTCTCTAGAAATCGAAACTATTAATAAGAAGTACGGATTCATTACACCACTTTTCAAAGTAAACAATACTTGTGAAGTTTGTCAAAATATGGGAAAGGGTCCTGACTAAACTTATGGCATGATGTGAAGGTTGACTGAAATAGGTTAGGTATAAATTACAAAACAGAATAAAAAAGTAATGCTGGCTCCAACCAGTTGCAAACATGTTTGCGCGATTGATCCAGCACACACCAACAACTGTGTTCGCAAAAACAGAGACATATCGGGGAAAATTAACTAAAGCATTCAACAGATTATTTTATAAGGATTACAATAATCTGAAATTGTCAGAGGGTCTGATGGACATGCGTATAGGAGCAACTTTCTGAAGAGAACTGCAAAGGAAATGTTCACGCCAAATAAAGAACAGTGGAAAGCCAGATGATATGGGGTATGCCACGGAAATGTGCCATGAAATCAAAGCAGTTAACAAATATATTTGGACAATGTGGTTTCCTGGAGCTCTGCTGGATCGTATGAGACAAAAAACAGAACGAGGCAAACCCATTCAGCCATTTACGTAAATCCACCAAACATCGGTGGGCCCAAAACGATGTGAAAGTACACACACTGTCTCTCTTTATTTCGTAATCTCATTTTCAATGGTAATCTATCATTGTCCAGTACGCGAGACGAACATGCGGTGTGTCCCAAATTAATTTAAATGTAATGTTACCCGCTTACGCCAACATTTCACCAAAATTTACCGCCCCCTGAAATGCGTTTGTGACTGACCATGACACCTGTCGTGGCAGTCATGCTTGCTGCCAAATGTGCGTCACCATAAAAGCACGAGAACTGTCAGAACTGTATTTCCAGCTGGTCATTTTAACAAACAAGCATTAACACCTAATAAACAATAGACAATAGAGAATAGGTGCAGGAATATGCCATTCGGCATTTCGAGCAAGCACCGGCATTCAATGTGATCATGGCTGATCATCCCCAATCAATACTCCGTTCCTGACATCTCCTCATATCCCCTGACTCCGCTATTTTTAAGAGCCCTATCTAGCTCTCTCTTGAAAGCACCCAGATAACCTGCCTCCACTGCCCTCTGAGGCAGAGAATTCCACATACTCACCACTCTGTGAGAAAAAAATGTTTCCTCGTCTCCGTTCTAAATAGCTTACTCCTTATTCTTAAACTGTCGCCACTGGCTCTGGACTCCCTCAACATCGGGAACATGTGTCCTGCCTCCAGCGTTTCCAAACCCTTAGCAATGTCATATGTATTAATGACATGCCCTCTCATCCTTCTAAACTCCAGAGTGTAAAAGACCAGCTGCTCCATTCTCTCAGCATATGATAGTCCCGCCATCCCGGGAAATAACCTTGAAACCTACGCTGCACTCCCTCAATAGCGAGAATGTCCTTCCTCAAATTAAGGGACCAAAACTGCGCATAATACTGCAGATGTGGCCTCACTGGGGCTCTGTACAACGACAGAAGGACCTCTTTACTCCTATATTCGATTCCTCTTGTTATAAAGGCAAATATGCCATTTACTTTCTTCACTGCCTGCTGTACCTGCATGCTTACTTTCATAGACTGATATACAAGGACCCCCAGATTCCGTTGTACTTCCCCTTTTCCCAATTTGACGCCATTTAGATAGTAATCTGCCTTCCTGTTTTTGCCTCCAAAGTGGATAACCTCACATTTATCCGCATTAAAATTAATCTGCCTTGCATCTGCCCATTCACCCAACCTGTTCATGTCACTCTGCATTCTCATAGCATCCTCCTCACAGTTCACACTGCCACCCAGCTTTGTGTCATCTGCAAATTTGCTAATGTTACTTTGAGTCCCTTCATTGATGTATATTGTAAATAGCTCCGGTCGCAGCACCGTGCCTTACGGTACCCCACTTGTCAATGCCTGCCATTCTTAAAAGGGACACGTCAGTCCCTACTCTTTGCTTCCTGTCTGCCAACCAGCACTCTACCCGCAAAACAATGTGCCCTAATTTTGCTCACTAATCTCCTATGTGGGCCTGCATCAAATGCTTTCTGAAAGTCCAGGTATACTACATCCACTGGCTCTCCCTTGTCCATTTTCCCAGTTATATCTTCTAAACAATCCATAACATTAGTCAAGCATGATTTCCTCTTCGTAAATCCATGCTGACTCGAACCGATCCTGTTACTGCAATCCAAATCTTCGGCTATCTCATCTTCTATAATTGACTCCAGCATCTTCCCCACCACCGATGTCAGGCTAACTGCTCCACAATTCACTGTTTTCTCTCTCCCGCCTTTCTTAAAAAGTGGGATAACATTAGCTACCCTCCAATCCACTGGAACGGATCCTGACTCTATAGAACATTGGAAAATGATCACCAATGCATCCTCGATTTCTAGAGCCACTTCCTTAAGTACCCTGGGATGCAGACCATCAGCTCCTGGAGATTTATCAGCCTTAGAAACATAGAAAAATAGAAAATAGGTGCAGGAGTAGGCCACTCGGCCCTTCGAGCCTGCGCGCCATTCAATATGATCATGGATGATCATCCAACTCAGTATACTGTACCTGCCTTCTCTCCATACGCCCTGATCCCTTTAGCCACAAGGGCCACATCTAACTCCCTCTTAAATATAGGCAACGACCTTCTGTGGCAGAGAATTCCACAGATTCACCACTCTATGTGTGAAAAATTATTTTCTCATCTCGGTCCTAAAAGACTTCCCCCTTATCCTTAAACTGTGACCCCTTGTCCTGGACTTCCCCAACATCGGGAACAATTTTCTTGCATCTAGCCTGTCCAACCACTTAAGAATTTTGTAAGTCTCTATGAGATCCCCCCTCAATCTTCCAAATTCTAGTGAGTGCAAGCCGAGGCTAGCCAGTCTTTCTTCATATGGAAGTCCTGCCATCCCAGGAATCAGTCTGGTGAACATTCTCTGTACTCCCTCTATGGCAAGAATGTATTTACTCAGATTAGGAGACCAAAACTGTACGCAACACTCCAGGTGTGGCCTCGCCAAGACCCTGTACAACTGCAGTAGAACCTCCCTGCTCTTGTGCACAAATCATTTTGCTATGAATGCCAGCACACCATTCGCTTTCTTCACAGCCTGCTGCACCTGCATGCCTACTTTCAATGACTGGTGTACCAAGACACCTAGGTCTCGTTGCATCTCCCCTTTTCCTAATCGGTCACCATTCAAATAATAGCTACTTTCCTGTTTTTGCCACCAAAGTGGATAACCTCACATTTATCCACATTATACTGCATCTGCCATGCATTTGCCCACTCACCCAGCCTATCCAAGTCACCTTGCAGCCTCGTAGCAACCTCCTCACAGCTAACACTGCCCCCCAGCTTCGTGTCTTCCGCAAAGTTCGAGATGTTGCATTTATTTCCTCGTCCAAATCATTAATATATATTGTAAATAGCTGGGGTCCCAGCACTGAGCCTTCAGTCCCATCAGTTTATCCAACACCATTTCCTGCCTATTGTGGATTTCCTTCAATTCCTCCGTCACCTCAGATCCTCTGGCCACTACCATATCAGGAAGATTGTTTGTGTCCTCCTTAGTGAAGACAGATCCAAAGTACCTGTTCAACTCATCTGCCATTTCCTTGTTCCCCATAATAAATTCACCTTTTTCGGTCTTCAAGGGTCCAACTTTGGTCTTAATTAGTGTTTTCCTCTTCACATACCTAAAGAAGCTTTTACTATCCTGCTTTGTATTCTTGGCTAGCTTATCTTCATATGGAAGCTTTTCTTCCCGTATTGTATTTTTGGTTATCTTCTGTTGTTCTTTAAACATTACCCAATCCTCTTGCTTCCAGCTCATCTTTGCTACGTTGTACTTCTTTGGTTTAATTTTTGTACTGTCCCTGACGTCCCTTGTCAGCCATAGTCGCCCCGTTCTCCCCTTGGAAATTTCTTCCTCCTAGGAATCAACTGATCCTACACCTTCTGCATTATTCCTAAAAATACCTGCCATTTTTGTTCCACTGTCATCGCTGCTAGTGTATCTTTCCAGTCAACTTTGGCCAGCTCCTCCCTCATGCCCCATAGTCCCCTTTATTCAACTGCAAGTGACCCTGACCTTACTCTGTTGTCCCTTCTCGCGCTTCCCATCCCATTAATTCGGGAATCTTTTGTAATTTTTCCTGTAGTCACGTCCCTTTCAACTCCATCTTTATACTCCCAATTTGTCAGTCCCCCCCCCCCCCCCCCCCCACCCCCCCCCCCCCCCCCCCCCCCCCATTATTTTGTTTAAACCCACATGTGTAGCTCTAGCAAACCTGCCTGCCAGAATGTCGGTCCCCCTCCAGTTTTGTACAGGTCACCCGTACCCCAGAAGAGATCCCAGTGGTCTATAAATCTAATCCTACCCCTTGCTCCAGCCCCTCAGCCACACATTCAGATCTCCCTGTTCCTGTCCTATCCCTATCAATCCAGAGATAACCACCCTAGAAGTCCGGCATTTCAGTCTTCTTCCCAACTCTCTGAACTCATGTTGGAGAACCTCCTTCCTCTTCTTCCCAATGTCGTTTGTGCTTACGTGCACAACTATTGCCGGCTGTTCACCTTCTCTTTCGAGGATGTTCTGAATTCGGCTTGTGACATCCTGATCCCTGGCACTAGGGAGGCAACAGGCCATCCTCGCATCTCGTCTGCTGCCACAAAATCTCCTGTCCGCTCCTCGGACAATGGAGTCGCCCACCACTAGGGCTCTGCCCGACGTCGGTCTTGCCCGTCGAGTTTCATCTCTAGGATTGGAGCCACCGATGTGTCCGCCGATCGGACTGGAAACATCGTCACCCCGGACAGTCCCCAAGAGGGTGCACCTGTTATCAATAGGCACAGCCACCTGGATCTCCTGCACTCCACGACTATCACACTTTCTCTCCGTCACACACCTTGGTTCTTCCCGTATCCTCGGCATGACTACCTCACTGTAGATCCTGTCCAGGAAACTCTCATTTTCCCGGATGGCCCTGAAGTCGTCCAGCTGCTTCTCCAGTGCACCACCACGGTCCTTCAGGAGCTGAAGCTGGACGCACTTGCCACTGTTGTAGCAGCCAGAGGCTCCATCTGTACCTGGACTCCCACATTCTACAAGCGTCGCACTGTCTCATCTGCCCCGATATGTGTTCACCGCATTACATCCTCTCGAGCTTTATGCGTAGCCTCCTCTCCTCAGCCTCCTCGCTGAAGACTCTCGAGCCAAAGACTCACACTTTACTAACGACTCTCGAGCCAAATACTCACACGTTACTCACAAGGCACTTCCCTCACAAGACCGCTCCCTCCCTGCCGATCCCTAAGAGCCGTCATGCTTATATTGAATGCTGAATTGACTAATTTACCAATTTGCAAACCAAATTCCTCCGTTTTAAACTGTTTTCCCCCTCTGATTCACTTCTAACTCTCCTCCCACTCGTTCTAGAGCCAATCACTGCTTTTTCCTGTTTCTCTTTGCTGCTCTTTCTTCAAAGTCCACGGGAGTCTGAGTTAAGTCTGTATGTGCTTTGCCTCTCTTTTTAAACTGTTTGCCCCCTCTGACTCACTTCTAACTCTCCTTCCACTCGGGCTGGAGCCAGTCACTGCTTTTTCCTGCTTCTCTTTGCTGCTGTTTCTTTAAAATCCACGGGAGCTCTGAGTTAAGTCTGTCTGTGCTTTGACAAACTGATGACAATGCAGATGTTGGAATTTGCAGCAGCAATCGATGTGCTGGAGGATCACAGCCTGCCGAGCAGCATATGTGGATGGAGATAAAAGAGACTACAGATATTGGTATCATGAAAAAAACAAGCACCAATCTTCCCCAAAGTTCATGCATTCCATTAGTGTATTTTCATTCTAAAGTGTAATTGCAACACGGGACATGAATGCAAATCCTATTGTACGTTGCATTCCTTTATTTTTTTAACAGGGGAAGAATGGCAGGCAAAAAATGAAGGTAAGGCATTGTCCGGTTACATAATATAAAACATTTTGAAATATGTGAGGTTTTTTTTTTTCAAATAAACGCAACATATATCCGAAAACAAATTAATTTAAGATGAAACAAAATGGTATACTGCGATGTTTATCAGAAAAAAAAATCGTTTCTTATGTTTGCAGGAATGATGTCTCTCAATTAACATCTTCCTTTTTCAACAGTTTTAGTCCGCTGCTATGATATTCACTAGTGTGATTTATAGTAGGAATACTAATATCGAAAATACCTTGATTTAGTGTATTTATGAAAAGAGCGAAGCACGTCAAGATGCTCACCCGCGAACAATGGAGTAGTTATTTCAAAATAAATGTTGCATAAACAGACTCCTAGATGGCATGCCAGAGCGGTATTCAAATATATTTTGCAATGGCGTATTTTAAAATGATAAGGAAGCACATATATTCGCAACAGTGCGTGTTTGGTAATGCAGCGCCGAAGTCAAATACGATCGAAAATAAAAGCCACTGCTGAAGAGAAAATGGAGCGGACGACACGCAAAACAAGCCATTCCAGTAACCAGGATTATCTGAATGAAATTTAAAAAAACTTTAGTCGGCAAATTCAAAATTACGAATCGATGCAAAAATTGATTATGAGACATTTGGTGTACGTTCACATTGGTTAATTTCCTTCTCTTGGTAACTTTATGACTATAGTTTGTCCGAGAAAGAAGATATTACCAATTATGAAATTACATTTTCTCACTCCATAAAACATGCACTTTAGGTTTATGTTTATTATTGTGACGTGTGTCGAGGTACATTGAATAGCTTTGTTTGCATGCTATCCAATCAAATTTGATAATACTATATGTAAATATTATCAAGCCAATGTGAGTACAATAGGTAGAAGAAGGAGATTTAAAAGAGCATAGTGACCTATTGGATGCGAGTAGATCGTCCTGTGGGACTAGAACGCAAAGATTCGCCACCTGTTGCAGAAGGTCATAAAAAAAGAGCAGGCACGTTTCATCATTACTAACAGTAACTCGTGAAGGTCACACTACTAAGTGCAGGAAAGTCACATGCATGAGGGTTTTTATATAAAGAAACAATGTTGTAGTATGAGGAATTCTCTGGACGAATCATTCAGTACGCTATGCCATCTATATTTCCAACACATAAGGCAGAAAGATATAAACCATCAAACTACGTGACAACTAAACTTATTCGAAATCGCTATGTTGGGCGCGAAAAAAAATCTCTTTCTTAAATCCTGATTGTAGAAAGGGGAACACACAGGAGCAACATAAAGTCAACCCGTTTCCATCTATATGGAGATTAAACCCTTTAATTTATTCATAGAGAATGTTTACCAAAATGATACGAAGGCAATCAACGGCTGGCCATTCAGGAAAGGTGCAAAAGAAAATAGAAGCCAATGCCACATTAAGAATGTTCCGGGGAATCACCCTGGAATCAGGTGGGAGATGGCAATAGATATTTGAATGAATGAATGAATGAATGAATGAATGAATGAATAAGTTTATTGGCCAAGTATTCACATACAAGGAATTTGTTTTGGTGCTCCGCCCACAAGTGACAACAGGACATACAGTGACAGTTAAGAATGATGAATTAAACATTAAACATTAATAATAAAACATTATCGATTAAACATATGAATTAAATAAAGTACCAGAGCTAAAGGAGGCTACGATTTTTTGGTTATTGAGTAGAGCTGCCACTCGTGCAAAAAAGCTGTTTTTGTGTTTGGTTGTGGCAGCTTTGATAGTCCGGAGTCGCCTTCCAGAGGGAAGTGATTCAAAGAGATTGTGACCAGGGTGAGACGGGCTCAGAGGTGATCTTACCCGCTCGCATCCTGGCCCTTGCAGTGTACAGTCGTCAATGAAGGGACGTTTGCAGCCATTAACCTTCTCAGCTGATCAGACGATTCGCTGCAGCCTCGGGGTGTCGTGCTTGGTGGCTGAGCCAAACCAGACCATGATTAAGAAGGGGAGGACAGACTCTACGATGGCCTTCTAGAATTGGACCCTCATTGTGCCTTTTTTACTATAGAGTCGATGGTAACCCCCCACTTAAGGTCCTTGGAGATGATGGTTCCCAGGAACTTAAAATACTCCACTGTTGTGACTGTAGTGTTGTTGGTGGTGAGTGGGGTGAGGGGAGGGGGAGCTCTCCTAAAGACTACAATCAATTCTACTCTCTTATTGAGCTTCAGGTTGTTGCGGCGGTACCAGGACGCCAGCTGTGACACTTAACTGTTCGGTAGTGAGATTGCAATAGTATTATTAAAGACTTCATGACGTTCTTTGCCATTCCATACGATATTAAGTACAGCCTTTGTAGATAATCCCTCTCTACCTCCATCTGCGGTTTCCAGTATTTCGGACACCAGTCTTTAGCAAATTAATTGAAGATGCGTTGGAATTAAGAAAGGCTAGGATACACCACTGTGACCACTGTGACTTTGGATACACAATCTGGTGGAAAGTAAAATGAGGAAGATCTTGGACGTGGCAATCCAAAGACTTTTGCATTTGTTATTCCGCAATGGTGGACTCCTTCTACCCTTGTTACGTCCGCAGAACCGCTTTCTGAGAAATATATATGTCGCTGACGCCCGTGGGAAATATCGAAACTGGGTTTCTCCTCTCCCAATCCGTCTCACTCCGAGCCTTAACTGTGGCAATGAAAACGTTCTTGTTGGTGTCTACAGAAAACGAAACGTATCCACCTAAATACAGTTAAGCGTCCAAACTTAAGTTTACCTTCCCGTCTTAAATATCCCCCTGTGCTCTGATGCAATGGTCATACTTCGCATTGTTTTGAACGACTTGTTCTTCATCCTTCATGGACCAATTACCAGCACAGAAGTTCCTCCATTCCTCTCAGATGTAGGCGTGGTCTACGCAGACGTGGCCACAGACGCTGCCTGTGTGAAGTTTGCATGCGATCTCTGTGACTGGGAAGGGGCGCAAATCATTGTCTTTGCAAGAACAATGTGAAATCTATTTTATAGCGATGTTACTATATTTTTCTTCTTTACAATGCAGAGATCGAGAGCCTGAAAAACGATCTACTTACAACAGGTGAGGAATAAAACAATGACGCGTTTCTTTCTTGTGCAGTTATTTCTCTGCTACGGGTAATCTACGGTTTTCCTACTTCTCCGTTTTAATAACCTGTCTAAATCAACTCGATGCATCCATGAATAGCAAACAGTATTGCATCTTCAGTGAATCTCCGTCCGTACTTTTAATTCGTACTACGCTCGTTAAACGAGGAGGGAAAAGAGAACACCGATTTTGATCACCTGTTTCCAATATAAGTTTACTCCAGGTCTTCTGCCAGAAGAAAGGACGGAACATGTTATTGGGAAACGGAGGAAAGGATCGTCCTTAAATAGTTACAGATCACTCTGTGCAGCCATTAATGTTGCGTAAATTACTGCGAAAAAGTAATCAAGCGACAAACTGCAACAACATTTATAAGAGCACGGGTTAATCGCTACAGTTTGAGCAGAAGATCTGACTACCTTTTTGACGCCTTTGAGAACATAATGGTGTGATTGGTTTTGGTTAATGCGACCCTGCAGCATACTCTAAGTTTTGCAAGGCGTTTGCTGGCCATATATCAGAAAAATAAAAAGCCATTCGGATGTGACAGAAAAAGTACAATGCCTTGAAATGACGGCCAATGGAGTACAACAACAGGAGTCTCATTGTTCGGTGGCTGCGTCTTGCGTCCTGTGTGAGGTTCATACACATGTTTTTCATAAAGGTCAATGACATATTTGGAATTACATCGAATGATGATGATAATTAGGCTTTTGACATTTGCCACAGTTTGAAATGCTGTCGATAACGAATGAGTGAGTTCCAAAATGCGGGTAAATTATCCCTGGTAAGTTGTAGTGCGGAGAACAAACATGGCAAATAGAATTCAGCAATAGGTTTGGGACAGAAAGGTCTTGCTAACATATAACATTCCAAATGTTCATGACATATACCATTGTAAGTAAGGTGGACGAACTTAGAGCCTGGATTGACACCTGGAAATACGATGTTGTGGGTTCGTGTCAGTACTTCCTCCTCTTTGAATCTCATAGTTTCCATAGCTACTATGAGAGGGCTCGTCTAGGGAGGCTATTTGGGTAGAACTGTGAAGTGGGAACGGTGTAGCAACACTTTTAGGGGTGTATTATAGACCGCCAAATGGGGAGCGTGAATTGGAAGAGCAAATATGTAAGGAGATAGCAGATATTAGTAGTAAGCACAAGGTAGTGATTGTGGGAGATTTCAATTTTCCAAAAATAGACTGGGAAACACATTCTGTAAATGGGCTGGATGGTTTGGAGTTTGTAAAATGTGTGCAGGATAGTTTTTCGCAGCAGTACATAGAGGTATCGACCAGAGAAGGGGCAGTGCTGGACCTCCTGTTAGGAAATGAGGCAGCTCAGGTGACGGAGGTATTCGTTGGTGAGCACTTCGGGACCAGTGATCACAATACCATTAGTTTCAATATAATTATGGAGAGAGTCAGAACTGGACCTAGGGTGGAGATTTTTGATTGAAGAAAGGCTAACTTTGAGGGAATGCGTAAGGATTTTAGAGGAGTGAATTGGGACACTTTGTTTCATGGGAAGGATGTAGAAGAGAAATGGAGGACATTTAAAGGGGAAATTGTAAGAGTACAGAATCTTTATGTCCCTGTTAGGTTGAAAGGAAATAGTAAAAAATTGGAAAGAGCCATGGTTTTCAAGGGAAATTGGACACTTGTTTCGAAAAAAGAGAGATATCTCCAATAATTATAGGAGGCATGGAGTAAATGAGGTGCTAGAGGACTATAAAGAATGTAATAAGAATCTTAAGAAAGAAATTAGGAAGGCTAAAAGAAGATATGAGGTTGCTTTGGCAAGAAAGGTGAAAGTAAACCCAAAGGGTTTCTACAGCTATATTAATAGCAAACGGATAACGAGGGATAAAATTGGACCATTAGAGAACCAGAATGGACAGCTATCTGCAGAGCCAAAAGAGATGGGGGAGATATTGAACAATTTCTTTTCTTCGGTATTCACCAAGGAGAAGGATATTGAACTCTGTGAGTTAAGGGGAAAAAGTAGAGTAGCTATGGAAACTATGAGATTCAAAGAGGAGGAAGTACTGACACTTTTGAAAATATAAAAGTGGATAAGTCTCCAGGTCCTGACAGGATATTCCCTGGGACATTGAGGGAAGTTAGTGTAGAAATAGCAGGAGCTATGACAGAAATATTTCAAATGTCATTAGAAACGGGAATACTGCCGGAGGATTGGCGAACTGCGCATGTTGTTCCATTGTTTAAAAAGGGTTCAAAGAATAAACCTAGCACTTATAGACCTATTAGTTTGACGTCAGTGGTGGGCAAATTAATGGAAAGGATACTTAGAGATAATATATATAAGCATCTGGATAAACAGGGTCTGATCAGGAACAGTCAACATGGATTTGTGCCTGGAAGGTCATGTTTGACAAACCTTCTTGAATTTTTTGAAGCGGTAACTAGGGAAATTGATCAGGGTAAAGCAGTGGATGTTGTCTATATGGATTTCAGTAAGGCCTTTAACAAGGTTCCCCATGGAAGGTTGGTTAAGAAGGTTCAATCTTTGGGTGTTAATGGCGGAGTAGCAAGATGGATTCAACAGTGGCTGAATGGGAGATGTCAGAGAGTAATGGTGGATGGCTGTTTGTCAGGTTGGAAGCCGGTGACCAGTGGGGTGCCTCAGGGATCTGTGTTGGGTCCACTGTTGTTTGTCATGTACATCAATGATCTGGATGATGGGGTGGAAAATTGGATAAGTAAGTATGCAGATGATACTAAGATAGGTGGTGTTGTGGATAATGAAGTAGATTTTCAAAGTCTACAGAGAGATTTGGGCCATTTGGAAAAGTGGGCTGAAAGATGGCAGATGGAGTTTAATGTTGATAAGTGTGAAGTGCTACATCTTGGCAGGACAAATCAAAATAGGACGTACATGGTAAATGGTAGGGAATTGAGGAATGCTGTGGAACAGATGGATCTAGGAATAACTGTGCATAGTTCCCTGAAGGTGGAATCGCATGTAGATAGGGTGGTAAAGAAAGCCTTTGGTGTGCTGGCCTTTATAAATCAGAGCATTGAATATAGGAGTAGGGAAGTAATGTTAAAATTGTACAAGGCATTGGTAAGACCAATTCTGGAGTATGGTGTACAATTTTGGTCGCCTAGTTATAGGAAGGATGTCAACAAAATAGAGAGAGTACAGAGGAGATTTACTAGAATGTTGCCAGGGTTCCAGCAACTATGTTACAGAGAAAGGTTGAACAAGTTAGGTCTTTATTCTTTGGAGCGCAAGGTTAAGGGGGGACTTGATTGAGGTCTTTAAAATGATGAAAGGGATAGGCAGAGTTGACGTGGATACGTTTTTCCCATTGAGGGTAGGGAAGATTCAAACAAGAGGGCATGACATGAGAATTAAGGAACAGAGGTTTCGGGGTAACATGAGGGGGAACTTCTTTACTCAGAGGGTGGTGGCTGTGTGGAATGAGCTTCCAGCAGAAGTGGTGGAGGCAGGATCGATTTTAACATTTAAGAGTAAAGTGGATAGGTATATGGACGTGAAGGGAATGGAGGGGTATGGTCTGAGTGCAGGTAGATGGGATTAGGGGAAAACAAATGGTCGGCACGGACTGGAAGGGCCGAGAGGGCCTGTTTCCGTGCTGTAATTGTTATATGGTTATACCCATAGATCCTTAAACGTAGCAGGATTGTTGATTTAGAAACTCAATTGATATTAGGTCACAGTTAATGTTCTGATCATTGCATTTCAAGAAAGATGCAATTCCAGTGGAAGCGGCAGAGAGGGGAAAGTTTCCAAGGCAGAAATATCAAGGTCCCCTCCCAAATAAAAGTGAATGCAATGTGGAGCATATTATCGGAAAATAAGGCATCACTCGGATTGACGACAACTTACTCCTCCCAAAATGTTTGTAGATTCTGAGGTGGCTGACCGGCTAGTTTGAGACCAGCATTGTCTACTACAGATGGGCTAGAAAGTGCTGAATATCGCTTGGGTGGGGAGTAAAGGAGAAATTTGCGGTCCTTCCTTTGCATAGGCTCTGCAGAATCTAAGTGAAGTTCTAAATCAATCCTTTCTCATTTCCGTCAGGAAGGAATTTACATTTTTTTTTCAGGGAGGAGTGGTTAACATCCTGCAGGCATTCAATCTGTTCTACTCTGGAGCATGAAGTCCAGTCCTCCTTTCGGACTCTGGTATATGCATTGCAAATAGTACGTCTGAATATCGGACTTCACTCAGCATTTTGGAGAATTTTGCGATCACCGCATAGGTAGTAACTCTTTGCACATACGGTGCCTGCCCAAGACTTCAAACGCTGCTGATATGCACAGGAGGGCAGATATAGCAGATGCCTCAACGGAGCACAAAAATCAGGGCGAAAATAGCAGCTGAACACATGGCTGGAAATGTGTGAATATTCGGACACTTTAAGAGAAGATACGCTTTCTGTAGACGGTTCTGTACTGTCCAAATGAAGATTAACGGAATCTTATATCCTTAAACGTATTTGCCATTTGTTCTGATACACAGGAGAAGTAATGCGCGAACAGGAGAGAGGTAATTCCATCGTATTTCTTAGTAATTAGTATATCATGCTGGATTGTGTTTCGATAATGCATTAATTAACAGGCTGCAATTATGCTGGTGAACATGAAGCAACAGAACTGGAAGTAAGCTCTGGATGTTTATTCATCAAGAATCAAACAGCAGTGTCCCCAAATTATAGCTAATCGTTCCGTGGAGTTCACCCCAGTTGCGAGAATGCCAAGTTTCCTGCAGATCAATGAAGGGAATCCAGTCACCCATCTTGTGACGTTGGACCGGGCAATCTGTTCGCAGCCAAGTTGACTTCAAAATACATTTAGGGTTGCAGGGAATAAAGTCGAACAATCTGCTTTTCAAAGATTTTAATTAGTATTGACACACAAGCTCGGCGAAAGAACTCATGTTCAGCTCTGAAAATAAATGTAAACAAAAATATCAAAATCGCTTGTTACACAAAAGGCTGGAGGAACTCAGCGGGTGCAGCAGCATCTAAGGAGCGAAGGAGTTAGGTGACGTTTCGGGTCCGAAACGTCGCCTATCTCCTTCGCTCCATATATGCTGCTGCACCCGCTGAGTTTCTCCAGCCTTTTGTGTACCCTCGGTTCTCCAGCAACTGCAGTTACTTCTTTATCAAAATCGCTTATTAGGCAACGCAGCATGTAGGTAGAAAGAAATGCAATTAATGCTGCTGGTCAATAACCTTTCATTGAAAGGTATTTCACATTGAATTATAATTATGTTCCTCTCTGTGCGGACAATGTGTCTTCCATATTGAATACAAGGCTCGATTTATTTATTCAGAACGTAGCTTTCTTCAGCTGCCTCGGCATACCAGATGACATCCTGACTTGAACGCCTAATCGGGTTTTATGGTGGTTTTGCGGCAATGATAGTGTAGTATTCGTCAGGATTTACTAACTCTCCTAAATTGTATTCCTGCAAATGCGCATAAGGTTCCGATAGAGACGTACCTAGAAAATAGAAGGCATTCAATAAACTCAGGCAACTGGTCCGTTCAAAATTCAGAAGCGTGTGAACCTCGCTGAACAGCTTCGTTCAGTCCGCCTGGACCTACCTGATCTCTAGGTTGCTAAATACTTTAATTCCCCCTTTCCGTTCCCATACTGACCTTTCTATCTTAGGCCTCCTCCATTATCGGAATGAGACCAAACACAAATTACAGGAACAGCATCTCATATTTCGCTTGGGCAGCTTACAAACCAGGGGGCAGAATTTCTCCAACTTCAAGTAACTCCTGTATTCCATCTCTCTCTATCCCTCCCCCACGCGTCATACCTAGAAAACAGCTAACGATGGCCTATTTCCTTTATCATTGTTACTTTTTTGCATATCCTTCATTCATTTGTTCTAAATATCTCGCATCGACTATATCTCTCGTTTCCCTTTTCCGTGACTTTCATTCCGAAGAAGGGTCTCGATCCAAAACGTCGCCCATTCCTTCTCTCCAGACATGCCGACTGTCACCAGCATTTTGAGTCTATCTTTGGTTTAAACAAGTATCTACAGTTCGTTCCTCTGGTGTCCCGCTGCGTTACTCCAGCGTTTTGTGTTTATCTTCATGACATTTTTATTGGATTATCCTATTCAATTGATGTTCATGGCAGGTAAATGATCGAGGAGCAGAATGAGATTGCTATTCTACCACATTATGCCAGCAGTTCGTTTATCGGACATAATTTAGATTGAGCTACTTAGCGCTCTTTTCTTTCTGCAGAGATAACAAGGTTGAAAAAAGATCTTGACACGACAGGTGAGCAATAAACTGGAAACGTACTTTCATCATTTGTCCACATAAAACGAGAAAATGAATATTTCATTTGTTAAGTATCATACTCACTTTCCACCTATTAGGCCTACTTCTTTCAATGGTTCCATAATTGTACCGCAGCTGTTTCAGATCGCTAAGTATCTACCATGTTCTTCTCCAGCAGCTTCGTACACAAGCACTGCTGCCTTCAGGTTTTTGCTATATCGGTGGTGGAAACCGGCTGCTCCCTGAAAAAACAATGGCCGATCCACCAGTTCCTCCAAGATATGATCTGCCTTTTTTCTTTTGGTTGCATTCTTTCATTCGGTCTTAGTTTAGGATTTTGTTGTGCCCAAAGTCCTGGATGGTTTCTGAGGTGTTATTTCAAACGAATATAATTTAGAGAGTATATATTCCGTCCACCCCAGTAATAGGAGTGTTGCAACTCTGATAAATTGTACTTGTTTTTACTTTTGTAATTGAATAATTTTCAGACCTAATCTAAAACCCCGATGTTCCAGATTTTATTGATTAATTTCCATTGAAAAATACCGAGGATATTTTAAAATTTAAACTTAAATTTAGATGAACATGCAAATCTGTACAGCTGCAGAAGGACCTCGTTGCTCCTATATTCGATTCCTCTTGTTATAAAGGCCAACATGCCATTCGCTTTCTTCACTGCCTGCTGTATCTGCATGCTTACTTTCATAGACTGATGAACAAGGGCCCCCAGATCCCGTTGTACTTCCTTTTTTCCCAACTTGACGCCATCTAGACAGTAATCTACCTTCCTGTTTTTGCTCCGAAAGTGGATAACCTCACATTTTTCCGCATTAAATTTAATGCATCTGCCCACTCCCCAACCTGTTCAAGTCATCCTGCATTCTCATAGCGTCCTCCTCACAGTTCACACTGCCACCCAGCTTGGTGTCAGCTGCAAATTTGCTAATGTTACTTTGAATGTCCACATCATTTACTATCCATAAGATCATAAGATCATGTGATAGTTGAATTAGGCCATTTGGCCAATCAAGTCTACTCCGCCATTCAATTATGGCAGATCTATCTCTCCCTCCTAAGTACGTTCTCCTGCATTGTCCCCATATCCTATACTAACCAATAATCTATCTAACGCTGCATTAAATATATCCACATACTTTGATTCCAGCGTAATCTTTGGCAAAGAATTCCACATTTCACCATCCACTGACTAAAGAAATTCCTCCTCATATCCTTCCTAAAAGAACGGCCTTTAATTCTAAGACTATGACCTCTAGTCCTAGACTCTCCCACTTGTGGAACCATCCTCTCCACGTCCACTTTATCCAAGCCTGTCACTATTCTGTACGTTTCAATGTGCCCCCCCCACCACCCCCCCCCCCCCCCCCACCCCCCCCCCCCCACCCCCCCATAAGAATAATATGCTTTGTACTGAATTTACTAATCGAGTTATTTCTTCTCATTGCAGAGATAGAGAGTCTGAAAAATGATCTACTTACAACAGGTTAGGAACAAACGAATGCCGCGTTTTATTCATATGCGATTCTTTCTCGGCTACAGATAATTTACAGTGTTCATTCTTATCCGTTTTACCACCTAACTAAATCGGCGCAATGCATTCATTGAGTTCCAAAAAGCGGGGGAAATCATCCCTAGTAAGGTGGAGTAAGGAGAAGAAGCATGGCACGTGGAATTCAGCATTAGTGTTGCAACAGAAACGTTATGTGTACCAATGTGCAGAATTCACTGTAGTCATGACGTAAGTCCAGAGATTCTCAAACGTTGCAGGAATAGTACTTGAGAAACTTAATTTGTCATTAACATACATAGCCCACCATTAGAGAGTCTGGAAATACAGCTACAAGTTTATGAAATCGTGATTAAGTCATAGTTCATGATTAGCCATAGTTCATGATTAAACCATAGTTCATCATTAGGTTGCACGATTAGTGGACATACTTCATGATTAAACATAAAACCATATAACCATATAACAATTACACCACGGAAACAGGCCCTCTCGGCCCTTCCAGTCCGTGCCGACCATTTGTTTTCCACTAGTCCCATCTACCTGCACTTAGACCATACCCCTCCATTCCCTTCACGTCCATATACCTATCCACTTTACTTTTAAATGTTAAAATCGATCCTGCCTCCACCACTTCTACTGGAAGCTCATTCCACACAGCCACCACCCTCTGAGTAAAGATGTTCCCCCTCACGTTACCCCTAAACTTCTGTCCCTTAATTCTCATGTCATGCCCTCTTGTTTGAATCTTCCCTACCCTCAATGGGAAAAGCTTATCCACGTCAACTCTGTCTATCCCTTTCATCCTTTTAAAGACCTCTACCAAGTCCCCCCTTAACCTTCTGCGCTCCAAAGAATAAAAACCTAACTTGTTCAACCTTTCTCTGTAACATAGTTGCTGGAACCCTGGCAACATTCTAGTATTCTTATATCTGCTCTGTACTCTCTCTATTTTGTTGACATCCTTCCTATAATTAGGCGGCCAAAATTGTACACCATACTCCAGAACTGGTCTTACCAATGCCTTGTACAATTTTAACATTACTTCCATACTCCTGTATTCAATGCCCTGATTTATAAAGGCCAGCACACCAAAGGCTTTCTTTATCACCCTATCTACATGCGATTCCACCTTCAGGGAACTATGCACAGTTATTCCTAGATCCCTCCGTTCCACAGCATTCCTCAATTCCCTACCATTTACCATGTACGTCCTATTTTGATTTGTCCTGCCAAGATGTAGCACTTCACACTTAGCAGCATTAAACTCCATCTGCCATCTTTCAGCCCACTTTTCCAAATGGCCCAAATCTCTCTGTAGACTTTGAAAATCTACTTCATTATCCACATCACCACCTATCTTACTATCATCTGCATACTTACTTATCCAATTTTCCACCCCATCATCCAAATCATTGATGTACATGACAAACAACAGTGGACCCAACACAGATCCCTGAGGCACCACACTGGTCACCGGCTTCCAACCTGACAAACAGCCATCCACCATTACTCTCTGACATCTCCCATTCAGCCACTGTTGAATCCATCTTGCTACTCCGCCATTAACACCCAAAGATTGAACCTTTTTAACCAACCTTCCAAGGGGAACCTTGTCAAAGGCCTTACTGAAATCCATATAGACAACATCCACTGCTTTACCCTTATCAATTTCCCTAGTAACCGCTTCAAAAAATTCAAGAAGGTTTGTCAAACATGACCTTCCAGGCACAAATCCATGTTGACTGTTCCTGATCAGACCCTGTTTATCCAGATGCTTATATATATTATCTCTAAGTATCCTTTCCATTAATTTGCCCACCACTGACGTCAAACTAACAGGTCTATAATTGCTAGGTTTATTCTTTGAACCCTTTTTAAACAATGGAACACCATGCGCAGTACGCCAATACTCCGGCACTATTCCCGTTTCTAATGGCATTTGGAATATTTCTGTCATAGCTCCTGCTATTTCTACACTAACTTCCCTCAATGTCCTAGGGAATATCCTGTCAGGACCTGGAGACCTATCCACTTTTATATTTTTCACAAGTGTTAGTACTTCGTCCTCTTTGAATCTCATAGTTTCCATAGCTACTCTACTTTTTTCCCTTACCTCACAGAGTTCAATGTCCTTCTCCTTGGTGAATGCCGAAGAAAAGAAATTGTTCAATATCTCCCCCATCTCTTTTGGCTCTGCAGATAGCTGTCCATTCTGGTTCTCTAATGGTCCAATTTTATCCCTCGTTATCCTTTTGCTATTAATATAGCTGTAGAAACTATTTGGATTTACTTTCACCTTTCGTGCCAAAGAAAACTCATATCTTCTTTTAGCCTTCCTAATTTCTTTCTTAAGATTCTTTTTACATTATTTATACGCCTCTAGCACCTCAGTTACTCCATGCCTCCTATAATTATTGTAGATATCTCTCTTTTTTCGAAACAAGTGTCCAATTTCCCTTGAAAACCATGGCTCTTTCCAATTTTTACTATTTCCTTTCAACCTACGGGGACATAAAGATTCTGTACTCTTACAATTTCCCCTTTAAATGTCCTCCATTTCTCTTCTACATCCTTCCCATGAAACAAAGTGTCCTAATTCAACGCATACCTCCGTCACCTGACCTGGCTCATTTTCTAACAGGAGGTCCAGCACTGCCCCTTCGCTGGTCGATACCTCTATGTACTGCTGCAAAAAACTATCCTGCACACATTTTACAACTCCAAACCATCCAGCCAATTTACAGAATGTGTTTCCCAGTCTATTTTTGGAAAATTGAAATCTCCCACAATCACTACCTTGTGCTTACTACTAATATCTGCTATCTCCTTACATATTTGCTCTTCCAATTCTCGCTCCCCATTTGGCGGTCTATAGTACACCCCTAAAAGTGTTGCTACACCGTTCCCACTTCTCAGTTCCACCCAAATAGCCTCCCTAGACGAGCCCTCTAATCTATCCTGCCAAAGCACTGCTGTGATATCTTCTCTGACAAGCAATGCAACACCTCCCCCTCTGGTCCCTCCAATTCTATCACACCTGAAGCAACGAAATCCTGGAATATTTAGTTTCCAATCACAGCCCTCCTGCAACCATGTTTCACTGATTGCCACAACATCATATTTCCAGGTGTCAATCCAGGATCTAAGTTCATGCAACTTACTTACAATGCTCCTAGCATTAAAATATACAGTTTTTAGAAACCCACCATCCCTTATTCTCTGTTTGTTATATTTTTCATCTTTCTCGCCTACATTTTGGGTCCGAGTGCTTCCCTTCTCTGCCTCTTGCCCCACACCCTGGCTCCTAGCCCTCTCTACCTGAGTCCCTCCCCCCAGCCTTTCTAGTTTAAAGTCTCCCCAGTAGCCTTTGCAAATCTCCCTGCCAGGATATTGGTCCCCCTCGGGTTCAAGTGCAACCCGTCCTTTGAGTACAGATCATGTCTTCCCCAAAGGAGGTCCCAGTGATCAAGAAACTTGAATCCCTGCCCACTGCACCAGTCCCTCAGCCACGCATTTATCCTCCACCTCATTTCATTCCTACTATCACTGTCACGCGACACAGGCAGTAATCCTGAAATCGTTACCCTTTTGGTCCTGCTCCTTAACTTTCCCCCCAACTCCCTAAATGCTCCCTTCAGGACCTCGTCACTTTTTCTGCCTATGTCATTGGTACCTATGTGTACCACAGCATCAGGCTCCTCTCCCTCCCTTATCAGAATCTTTTGGACACGTTCTGACACATGCGAGACCCTGGCACCAGGGAGGCAAACTACCATCCGGGTCTCCCGACTGCGTCCACAGAATCGCCTATCCGACCCCCTAACTATAGAGTCCCCTATTACAATTACCCTCCTCTTTTTGCTACCCTTCTGAGCATCAGGGCCGGTCTCTGAGGTCACAAGAAGGTTGCAATACAGGTGGAAACGATAGAGAAGGGAATATTGGCAAGCCTGAAGTATTAAGGTCCCCTTCCCAATACAAGCGTACGCAATATAGTGTACATTATTGCTAAATATACCAATTCTCGAGATTGAGGACAAATTCCTCTCCCAATATATGTGTAGGTTTTGAAATGGCTGATGAGACAAGTTTTGGACCAACATCGCCTAACACATAAAGTGCAGGTGAAATGAATTTGCCAGCAGCGGTACAATAAAAACAAACACACGATACACAATAAAAAATTAACACAAACACCCACCACAGCATTCATCACTGTGGTGGAAGGCACAAAATTCGACAAGTCCTCCTCCATTTTCCGCCGTGGGCGGGACCTCAATGCTCCGCAGTCGCCGCTGTGCGCGTCCTGATGTACAGACAAGGTAAGTCCAGGTAAGTCCTGAATCGGTGCCTCCCCACCGGAGACCGCGTCTTCAAGTTGATGAAGGCTGCAGGCCGGCGGTCGAAGATTGAAAGTCCCCGCCGCGCAGCAGCCAGAAGTACCGCAGACTGCAGGGCCGGCAGAATGAAGCTCCTCTCCAGGGATCCCTGGCGAGGGACCCGCTCCGGATGGTAAGTCCCCGCCGCGCCCGGTAGAAGTTGGCCGCGGACCGGCGGTCGAACCTTTTATCCTACGGGGTCCCCAACGAGGGATCCCAGGCTGCGGACGCTGCGCCAGATGGAGCTCCGCAGACTGTGGCTTCAGGCTGCCGCGGGCCAGCCTGAATTGTGATGGAGTTTGGAGGAGAATCCCTCCTTCAGGTGTCTGGTATATAGATTACAATTAATACGGTTATTAGTTGGTTATAGCACTACAGCAACTTGCAATGCCTGCCAAAGATTCTAAATATTTATGATATGCACAAGAAGGCGGACTTGGCAGTTTTAGACCGTTTTAGTATGTCAGATGGAGACGTTAAATACACACTTTTACGCGAGTTGTCCAGTAGTGAATTGCGTTCCTCTGCTGCTCGTGTCGCTAGGAACACAATCTTCATTTAGTTACAAGACATCTACTATTTTGATTACCTCTGCTCACACTTGCTTACGTGAATCAATGGCAAACTGTTTTCGTAACAACACCAATGAAGCGGTTAAGTTGTTTCAGGTGTTAATTGTGCTAAACGATCACCCAGGCACAAAATTGCACGGCGAAGATAGCAGTTGAATACACACAAGGATATGATTTCATATTCGGAGGCTTTAAGAGAAGATAGATTTTTGAAGAAAGAGAAGTACTGTTCCCCTGAAGGTCAATGGAACCTAATACGTGGAAACTAATTTGGTGTTTTCTCTGCTACACAGGAGAAGTAATGCGCGAACAGGAAAGAGGTAATTGCATCGCATTGCTTATCCTTGTTTAGTCATTAATACATCTTCGTGGCTTGTGCTTTGATAATGTACAACAACAAATTAATAGGCTGAAATAATGCTGGTAATTGAAAGCCTTTTACAGGGAGCTACTGCACTGAAATCAAACTATAGATGTTTACTCATCAAGAATCAAATTAATCTTTAGCTCATCTTCACGACGGTTATGAAAATGACAAGTGTCCTAGGGGGTGATGATGGGGAATCCAGTCAAGTGCCTGTGACCTTTTACCCAGCGATGCATTGGCGGCCTAATCATTTTTTTTAATATTGTAATACGTATCTCCAGTCTCTGCTATGCTGTTGTGAAGTCTACAGCACTAAAACACATTTGTATATCTTGGAAATACGCTTTCACAACATTTATTATCGATACTGGAACTCTAAAAAAAATCAAAAGCATTCCAAATAAGACCACGTGGTCTTAGACATAGCGAGATGATTTGAGTATAGAAGCAATTAGGTCCTACTGCAGTTGTACAGTGCCCAGGTGAAATCACACCTGGAGTATTATGTGCAGTTATTGGTCTCCTAATTTGAGGAGGACATTCTTGCTATTGAGTGAGTGCAGCGTAAGTTTACCAGGTTAATACCCGGGATGGCTGCACTAACATATGATGAAATAATGCATCGACTGGGCTTATATTCGCTGGAATTTAAAAGAATGAGAGGGATCTTATATAAACATATAACATTCTGAAGGGATTGGCCAGGCTACGTGCAGGAAAAATGTTGCCGATGTTCGGGGAGTCCAGAATCAGGGGTCACAGTTCAAGAACAAGGGATAGGCCATTTGGGACTGAGATAAGGCAAAACCAGAAAGTTGTGAATCTGTTAAATTCGCTGTCACAAAAGGCAGTGGAGGCCAATTCACTGGATGTAATCAAGAGAGGGTTAGATATAGCTCCTAGGGCTAACGGAATCAAGTGATATGGGGAGAAAGCAGGAACGGGGTACTGATCTTAGATGATCAGCCATGATCATATTGAATGGCGGTGTTGGCTCGATGGGCCGAATGGCTTACTCATGCACCTATTTTCTATGTTTCGAGAGCCAAACACATTTGCCAGGTACAAAAACATTGAAAGCAAATATCTCCTCTCGTCTTTGGCTATCTGAATTTGGTGCCATATTACACTAATGCTTTATTGGCAACCTATAAACCGGCATCTGCGCGAAATAAATTGAGTTATTGTATTCCTGCAAATTCACAAAATATTCCGGTAAAGGCGTACA
The DNA here is from genome assembly GCA_035221665.1 of Okamejei kenojei. Lineage (NCBI taxonomy): Eukaryota > Metazoa > Chordata > Chondrichthyes > Rajiformes > Rajidae > Okamejei > Okamejei kenojei. Next base: position 16,568,173 of record CM069154.1, on the reverse strand, counting down.
TAAAGAATACAAGGGACTTACCCAAATTGTCCATTTATAATTCAGAGGGTATCATAAGACTTCAAGAATAACATAGTTGTGTCACCTGTTCAATTGAAAGAGAACTTTGAAGTTATGTATCCAGGGAGTAGAATTAAATGCTACTCGACAGCATTTTACCAGCTGTTCCTATTTCGGATGCTAATTCGTTTGAACTGCTTTGCGCACTGTTATTTCTGCAGAGATAGCGAGGTTGAAAAAAGAGTTTGAAACGGCAGGTGAGCAGTAAACCAGAAGTGTACTTTTACCATTTGTCCACGTAAAATGAGAAAACGAATACTTAGTTTGCTAAGGACCCTACTTACTTTCCACCCTATAGGTCTCAGACATTTACGACGACGAACAAGCTCTCCCTCAACTTGGTTTCTGATCATTCTTTCAAGGTTCCATGACTGCACGGCAGCTGTTCCACTTCGATTTTCGCAACTCGTTACCTTGTTGCTCACGGGCAGTTTCGTACACATGTACTGCTCCCTTCAAGTTATTTCCATGTTGGTGATGGAAATCGGTTGATCTGACAAAATATGTGGCGAATCCATCAGTTCCTAATGTTTCGTTTGGTTGCACTCTTTAAATCGATCTTGGTTTACGGTTTGTTTAAGAAGGAACTGCAGATGCTGGAAAATCGAAGGTAGTCAAAAGTGCTGGAAAAACTCAGCGGGTGCAACAGCATCTATGGAGCGAAGGAAATAGGCAACGTTTCGGGCCGAAACTCTTCGCGTTTACGATTTTTCTGAGGAAGAGTTTGCTGAGATAGGTACGAAACGAACGTAGCTTATAAATTTCAAATTCTGCCCTCCCACCAATAGCAGAAATGAAACATTGATTCATTTGCTTGCTTCAACTGTTAAGTCTGAATTATTTCCATTGCTTATTTCAAATCCTGAAGGCGTTGCATATTTTTTTGATTCCTTTCCTTGATATGGGAGAGGAAGGAAGATTATCGATGATGAATACAAATAGAAATGTAAACTTATATTTAGATCAGCATGGTGTGTTTAATGGTAGTGTACGATCCAAGGAGTGAGTGCCCTACTCCGGTATTTCAAATGTCTCTTCCAGGTTATTACTAAGAATGCGATCGCCTGCTTCTACTAGTAATGGTTTGGCCATGTTATAAATCATGGCATCAATCTGATTTGTTGCTGTGGTCTTTTGAACTGGGGATATTCTCTTTCATGTGATGTTCAGTATATGATACGAGAGCGAGACCCCTGCATGCCCTAAGAGATCAAGGCGACGTGCATCTTATGGTTCATTGCCATTCTTCTGGTGTAAAGCACGTTGTGCAATCGACTGAAATATTGACACGAATATGATACGTCCCAGAAGCTCCTAAGTTTGAACTTCAAAACAGAGGTCTTGGCACCCAAAGTGGCAGGTTATTTTGATCGAATTAATTATTCGGGAAACGACTCCGTATGTCCGAAGAATGCACCACATCGGAATGGTGACATGGACCTTCTGAAGTTTGTCAACCCAATGTAGGTTTATTGGTGCCATACTGGGTATTGTTTCACAGAAGAAAGATTTGGTCCCTTCCTCACGTGGCTCTTTCAAGCTCTCTATCCAGCGCATTACTTCTTCTTTTAAACCTGTACCATTTTCCTCACAAATTTGCTTCTGCGCTTTGGTCTCTAATGCCTTGCTTTGCCATTTTCTCGTTTTATAATTAGTGAGATAATATTTCACCAATTGAACACTGTAGAAATAGTCCAAAGAGTCGTCAGAGCTTGGTAATGGACCAGAGCAGTAATTATCTGTTGCTTTGTGTTGCAATATGTGTCAAGTCTTCTAATGTTTTTGTGCCGATTCCCCGCTTGAAAGGGATCTGATTCATCCACCCCGAAATGATGAACTGGGTTTCACTCAATGACCAAATACTTCTTTTCCATTTTTCCACCTTTTTTTATTTTCGCAGATTCAGTAATTAATTTAAAGTTCCACTTGATTTATTGCTTCAGCCATTACTTTGAAGGCATTTGATGTTGTATGTCTTAAGGTATTTAACAGTTTAGTCTTTTAGCAGGTGAAAACCCGGCTGCTAGTCGGATGCTGTAGATAATCAGTCTTGCATGCCTTTGCTGGGGCGATCACGGCATTTTTAGGACAGTCTCTTAGTCTCTTACTGTTCAAGTTTTAGCCACAAGTCAACTTCTCTCGCGGGCCTGTCCGCTTTTCTGTTCACGGTCTGCCGACTGACTCTGATCCCGACCGGGCTTTCTCTGTTTTCTCCCCCCACCGGGTTGACTGTTCCCGGTTGGGCTGAAGACTCAGCCTCTGTCGGTGGCTCTCTGGACCTGTCTGTGGCCTTCACGGTACTAGGCCCCCACCCGACGACTGTGGCTGCTGCATGGGCTTGGCTGTGGGCTGCACAGCCCTGGATACATTCCAGGTAAGCTGACACCGTGCTTGGTGACCCTTACTGCCCCTGCTTGTTTTCCTAGCTCTTCCCTGAGCTACTGCTTCCCGTTCCTACCTTTTTTTTGGCGTCAATTCAAAACCATTTGGCTTGGTGTTGTTCCACTTGCCTCCAAATACTACTTCTATTTTTAACTTTTGTTTTCGATTCTTCTTGCTGGCCTTGTTCTTATCTTCGTTCTTTTATCCTCGTCGCCAATTGTTGTGTATTCGGATGCTTTGAACATTCTTGAATAAAGGCTCGGGCACGGAAGGAATCATATAAGCTTCTTTACTGCAGGACGCCACCTCCATTCTCCCCCTGCTCATGTGTACTTGCCCCAGACATCACAAGACACCAATTATTTATCCTAATTATCCCATACCCAAAACTCCTCCCCCTTTAACTTGGAGGCAGGTAACACCTTTTCTATTACATACACCGCACTCCTCCCCTTTTAAGTCCATTTCACCTGTACGGTATATGCTCTTTTCCTACTATTGTGTGCTTGTGATTTTAATTTAGCATTAGTCCTTTCATTACAGTTTGACTTGACAATATGCTTTGTCCGCAGTTATGCTTACTGATATTATATGCAGCGCATGTAAAACTGCACTTAGAATTCTGTGAGTAGATATAGCAGGTGACCTAAACTGGAATATACTCGCTAGAAAGGCATGTAAGAGATTGGTTCCTCTGCTCGTGATTACCTTCGAGGAACAATTGAGCATACATTGTCAAGACTTCTTTCAACACAATTTTTTGTTTCGAAGGTGCAACACATTGCGCTACTGCTAAATAAAAAGCAAGTCTGCTCCATCAGTTTTAGAATGATTATAATTTTGGCTGTAACGTTCTCAGTACACTTACTTTAATTCAACAGAGGAAAGATTGCGTGAAAAGGAGGCAGGTAAATATACCCCACACGTAAAGGATTTATACCTACACCAACACAAAGTCATTGCCCCGCAACGCTTGCATAAAGCCCTCTTAGAGCACAGTTCTGTGCTCGTTCAAAGACGACCTGGGAGGCAACACACTATGCTGGACTCTCGCTTATGACCTATCCGTGCCCTGATTCGACCGATATGGCCCCCGAGAGCACCCACCCTCCTCCACTAAATAATATCCCAACCTGTGTACGTGTTTGAGAAGGATATATTTGAGATGAATAAACCTAGAGGAGAATCCTGTAATACCTGCCTGTCTCTCTTGGCCCATCTAGCTGAACCAGTGGCGTTGCCAGCAGAACTCCCATCTCAAAGTAGTCCCTCTCAAATGATCACTCCAATATGGAATCTTCGCTGGGAAACGACCTGATTTTTCCTCGGTCTGGCTTTCTAAGGCTGTGGGGCCGGAAAAGCAACGAATACTTACCCGCGCAATAACGTCTCCTCTCTGCTGCTAAGGCTGTCAGGCCTGGAAAAAAAACATTTTGAGGTGATTCGGATACAGACAAAATAGATTGTTTTTAATCTTCCTTTCAGAACTACGACTGAAGATGAAAATGGATGGTAAGTGAACGAAATAATCCCGAATAAGAGAGATAATCTATTTCATGGATTAGCATGCATGGAAATGCAGTGATATGGGATTGTTTGTGCAATAGATTTAGACGTGCCTAAGGTACATCAAGGAATATAGTAACACAAAGATAAACTTCAATGATATCAACCTATACGAAATGGGACGCGAACGATTAATAGTGTATGTTATGCCTATACCGACAAAATTTACAAGTCATATCTGCTAAATCGTATGTGTGGGTGGAAGATGGACAGTGGTGGCTAAGTGGCAAGGAGCAAATACCATACCAACAACCAAGATCCGAATCGCACTCAAGTCGTTGGAAGTTTCCGGCAGCACTATCTGCTATCTATGCCGCTGTGGTGTTTGTTACAGATTTGTCTCATCTGCCTGATCTCACTACCTACAGCTCACTGCCAGCACCAGTCGTAATCGCTAATTGCAAAATGGATCAAATGTCAAGGGTGATCTCCCCTATGATAGGAAACATTGTTCATGACAGTAGGCATTCTACATCTATGAATGAAACGGCAAATAAAATAGAAGTTACACATGCATTGATAATACCCCCCCCCCCCCCCACACACACACACACACACACACACACACACACACGCGCGCGCGCGCTTTTAAAAATATATGTAAGCGTTTTATTTTCATTGTACTTCTTTATTTCCAATTGTTTTATAATTTAACCCATTTTATGACCCGTTAAACTGCCACTAATGTCAAAACACTTTAAAATTTTAAAACTCATTGACTCCTTTGTTTCAGTCTCCCTGGTGGTCAAAAGTGCTTTCCGCTTCTTCTATGTTCCGGCGATTATTTCAAAAAATTGAAAAAACCTCCGGGAACCGCACGGCAACATTGGGTGGGGCGCAAAGTCTCCAGAGGTTTCCGTTCGGGTTCCCTAAGTGGGACAGAGGCATTATATTCACCGTGTATCTGCGCACCAACTTCACGTTCTCTCAGAGCTCTCGATGGCATTTCATGAGCTGGACCTCGGCATTACAATTTCTGGTCCACGGGACGGATGAGGGTGTATTCTGCTGCACTGTTCGTCTCTATGACCTAAAGGCCAAGCGTCCTTCCACCCAATAAGGACACGTGGAAAACATGAGCGGCAAGTGCAGCCTGTAGGGCCAATATCCGAATCTACCCAGACTTTCGCAGAATTGTTGTAAACACGTTTGGAAAATCTACAAGCACTTTAATTGATTGTAAATATTACACTTTAGCAGAATAACAGGAGATAAAACGTTGAGTTGTTATGCACCACTAGCTATAATTCCCGAATAAATACTTCGAGATTTATAAAGGTTGAATTTCTATTAGTGGCAGAGAAGTGTGAAGAATCCTCAAGATTCTTGAGGATTGAAGTAGGAACAATGCCTTCTTTATGCCTCTGCATCCCTATGCAATTGGGTCGGTGACGTCCTCATCAACAGACCACAGTCAGTACAAATTTGCAGCAATGCTTCCTCCTCGATAGCCATCAGCACCGCACCACTAGCAAAGTTCCGCTTTTGGTGCATATCTATATACCTATAAAAGTCTCATCTTATATGTATGCATACGTGTGTATGTGTGCGTGTGTGCGTGTGTATGTATGTGTTTTTGAACCTTCGTCAAAACGCTACGCGGTAGCTCTTAAATTCTTACACATTCTAACTCACATTTTTGCCCTCTTCGCTGTAATCAGGTTCCCTTCCGATTTCGAGTTCTATTTTTAAAGTTATTGATGATTAAATCTTTTTTTAAAAAACGTCACATTTAATATGATTTTTACTGTTAAAATCCTTCCTGCCAGCTTCCAACAAACTTTGATACAAAGTTGTAAGACAGGAACACTCTGTACTTTTCACCCGGATGGGATAGGTATATGGACGTGAAGGGAATGGAGGGGTATGGTTTGAGTGCAGGTAGATGGGACTAGGGGAAAACAAATGGTCGGCACGGACTGGAAGGGCCGAGAGGGCCTGTCTCCGTGCTGTAATTGTTATATGGTTATATGGTTATATCACTGCAAATCCTTCAACAGGAGGGGGAGGGCCAATTGGTATTGCAATAGGAACTGTTGCGGCAGGTAGGGGAAGTGCAATTTGATTTATATTTTTAAGTCCACTGCTGAGGGATGCAGGGGAATGCTGGAATCTTACCTTCAGGAACGGGTTGAGTTGGGGAACCACGCCTCCCGTGGGGGCTACGGGTTAATGGTGCAAAATTGCGTTCGGGAACGGGTTGCGTTGGGGGATCAGGCCTCCCGTGTGACAGAGACCAAACGGGTCCCACTTGGTCAAGTAACAATTAAACCCTCTTGACACTTCACGTCATAGGGCGCCTATTTTAAACTTTCTTACTATTAAGGAAACAAATTGTATAGATTATACAAAAATCGCATATGTTAGTCAACTGGAAATCCGTTTGCGTGTAGCTACCTGAAGAAAAGATTTCAAGCCGGAAACCAGTGTTTTTTTCTGACCCCACATGAAATATTTATATGTACATGATGTATAATGTCAGGTCCGAACAATGGCATCTCTGGAAATTACATTTAAGGACATGTCATGTCATTTAAGGACATGTCATCTATTGTCCTATTAAGGACAATAGATCATGTCAGATTTAGGCAACTGACAATTAACTCTGTATTGGCTACATTTATTAATCCTATTATGGATTCTACGCGCTTTGACACCTCAAAAGCCTTGCTTTTAAACGTCCCCAGAATCAGAAGAAACATATCTACCATTCCAATTCCCCGCCATTCCTAGAAAACCCTCAATCTCTGCTGCCCTACAACAATACACATTGGATATTTTATTTTATCTCCCATCCTATCTAACTAAAATGCAACAAAGGCTTCAGTGAACATGCTTTATTGTGGTCTAACTCGGGCACAGCAGCTGAGATTTTGGGAAGAGTAGCAAACTCCAACTGACCGCTTACGGAAATGTCTAAATTGAAGCCAAAAGTTGCATACCCTACCTCAAAAAAGGGCAGGCAGACGGGATACATATTGAAGCAAGGACAATGCAGTGGTCAGGTGAATCGAGTTGATGGAGAAAGGTGTAATGTTTAGCTGGATGAAAAATAACCGTTATTCATGGCTTTGATCCTGGGCGATGCCTCTGCAAATATGTCATTTATAAACATGCCCTGAAAAGTACTTGCAGATTGAACTGATTTGCTTGTTAGGAGTCCGTTCACAGAAACATTTAGGTTGAGTTTTATGCTTGCATTTTAGCAAATAAATGCAACTCAGTTCTGCATCTCGCTTAAAAGGCTCACAGTAATGTGGGGCAATTCTGTGCAGAGATCGTGGACACACTATCGACAATTTAGTGTGGATGTGTGTGGCTGAATGGGTCTATGTAACCATTTTATTACATAAAGCTTCAATGAGCCGAACAACCGCGTTCAGTTTGATAGGTAACAGTATAGCATTAATGGTTTTGCATATAAGCAATGTCATACAATGTAGCAATGCATTTATATTAACAAATATTGTCAAACTGAATGTATTAAGATATTTTAGTCAGAAAAGAAAGATGGCAAAATGTCACATCTTCTCTTTTCAAAAAATACGCAAGGCCCTGACAAGGTGGTAAAAAAGTCACCTGAACACGTCGTGGCTGCTTGTCAAAATATCAAGCTAAGAGATCAAGCGGTTAAAGAAAAGTTTGTAAAAGTTTGGTCAAGTTGCCAATCTGTTCAAATGCTGCTTCCAGCAGATATGATAATTATGAATTTGGAATGGAGGGGAGATAGAGGAGGCATTGCACTTAAGTGCTAGGGGAGAAAGCAGGGAAGCATGGCGTTAACAAGTGTGCAACGAGGTTTGGGGCTGTTGTTCAAAACCAAACTCAAAAAGTATATGTTTTATTTTAACCTTTGGCAACAGGACGGTCAAATGCAAAAATAATGGTTATAACCGCCCCTTGTTTTTGCGCTGTTTATCAAAAATGTGCGAATCACAAAAGCCTGGGCCCCGACATGTTGTGCCCAAATACCGCAAGCAGCAAATGTTTACGTTAAGAAAAGGAACCAGCTAATTCCCTTGAAACGACAAGAAGCAGACTGAATATATCAGAGATGGGAAGATCAACTCGGCCTACCCTTGCAAGGCAGGAAACAGTTTAGTTTTTCTTCGCCCCGACATTCTTAACTTAAAAGACTATTAGATATTTCATTTGATGATTTGCCTAAATTTATTTGCATCCAAAGAGGTTGATTTGAATATTAAGATATTCAACGTACACACTCTGCTAGCACTATGGGAAAGAGAGGTAAAAATGAAAGACAAATCTGCAGGTAGGCGCAGTTTGTCGCAGATAAAATGTTTCCTGACTTTTTTTCAGAATTCGGACTAATAAAGTTAGAAAGAAAAGATAAAGGTAAGGATTGCATTTCGATGTCAGAGTTAATTGACAACATATTAAGAACGGAACTTCAAATGCTGGTTTATACATTAGATAGACACAAAGTGCTGTCGTAATTCTGCTGGTCAGGCAGCATCCTTAAAGAGAACATGTTTATTTCTTACTTTGTTGTCTTTTAAAAATTGAGCCGTGGAGACATTAACGTTTTCCTGGACATGGTCGCCTAGAGCCGTAGACAATAGACAACAGACAATATGTGCAGGAGTGGGCCATCCGGCTCCTCGAGCCAGCACCGCCATTCAATGTGATCATGGCTGATTATCCACAATCAGTACCCCGTTCCTGCCTTCTCCCCATATCCCTTGACTCCGCTACCTTTAAGAGCTCTGTCTAGTTCTCTCTTGAAAGCACCCAGAGAACTAGCCGCCATCACCCTCTGAGGCAGAGAATTGTACAGGCTCACAACTCTGTGTGAAAATGTGTTTCCTCATCTCAGTTCTAAATGGTTTTCCTCTTATTCTTAAACTGTGTCCCCTGGTTCTGGACTCCCACCACATCGGGAACAGGTTTCCTGCCTCCAGCGTGTCCAAACGATTAATAATCTTATATGTTTCAATAAAATATCCTCTCATCCTTCTAAATTCCAGAGTATACAAGTCCAGCCGCTCCATTATATCAACATATGACAGTCCCGACATCCTGGGAATTAATCTGGTGAACCTACGTTGCACTCCCTCAATAGCAAGAACGTACTTCCTCAAATTCAGAGAACAAAACGGCACACAATACTCCAGGTGTGATCTCACTAGGGCCATGTACAACTGCAGAAGGACTTATTTGCTCCAATACTCAACTCCTCTTGTTATGAAGGCCAACATGCCATTCGCTTTCTTCACTGCCTGCTGTACCTGCATGCTTACTTTCATTGACTCATGAACAAGGACCCCCAGATCCCGTTGTACTTTCACTTTTCCCAACTTGGCTCGATTTAGATAATAATCTTCCTTCCAGCTTTTCCAACAAAGTGGATAACCTCACATTTACTCACATTAAACTGCATTTGCCGTGCATCTGCCCACTCACCCAACCTGTCCACGTCACCCTGCATCCTCCAAGCATCATCTTCACATTTCCCATCTTTGTGTCAACTGCAAAGTTGCTAATGTTATTTTTAATCCCTTCATCTAAATAATTAATGTATATTGCAAATAGTTGCGGTCCCAGCACCGAGCCTTTCCACTGCCTGCCATTCTGGAAGGGACCCGTTAAACCCTACCCTTTGTTTCCTGTCTGCCAACCAATTTTCTATCCGTGATAACACCCTACCCCCAATACCATGTGCTTTAATTTTGCCCACTAATCTCCTATGTGGGGCCTTATCAAATGCTTTCTGAAAGTCCAGGTACACTACATCTACTGGCTCTCCCTTGTCCATGTTCCAAGTTACATCCTCAATAAATTCCAGAAGATTGGTTGATTTCCCCTTCGTAAATCCATGCTGACTCGGACCAATCCTGCTACTGCTATCCAAATGTGCCGCTATTTCATCTTTTATAATTGAGTCCAGCATTTTCCCCACCACCGATGTCAGGCTATCTGGTCTATAATTCCCTGTTTTGTCTCTCCCGCCGTTCTTAAGAAGTGGCATAACATTAGCTACCCTCCAATCCACAGGAACTGATCCTGCATCTATAGAACACTGGAAAATTATCACCAATGCGTCTACAATTTCTAGAGCCACTTCCTTAAATACCGTGGAATGCAGACTACCGGGCCCTGGGGATTTATCTGCCTGCAGTCCCATCAGTCCACCCAACATCATTTCCTATCTAATGTGAATTTGCTTCAATTCCTCCGTCACCCTAGATCCTCTGGCCACTAGTACATCAGCTAGCTAGATCCTTGTTTCCCTAGCTAGATTTCCTTGTTCACCATAATAAATTCACCTTTTTCAGTCTTCAAGGGTACAACCTTATACAAGTACGTACAAAACAAATGTTAGGGCCAGCACACTTAATTTTGGCAACAATTCAATAAGATCAGGGATGGTGTTACATTGGACGTAGTTCCGCTTTCTGCCACGCTCTCGGTAATCCTCTATCTTTTGAATATATTCAGTTAACCGGACTCTACGGTAGTCCGAGATAACAAATTGCAATTATTTGGATAGATCATTGAATTACTCTTTATTCTGAAACGGCTCTCATGTTTCCATATTTACCCACTATGTGGGGGGGGGGGGGGGGGGGGGGGAGGGGGGTATCCTCTCAGGGATTTACCGTACTTCGCCTTTTCTCTCAGAATCGAATGTCTTTCAGCGAGATTACTTCTAATTCTTCTGAACGGCAATAAGTTTTCAACCAATGTTCTTCATGAGTACAATTTCATCACAGGAACCAACCGGCTTCGAATTCTACCACTGCACTTATATCCTTCCTAGGGGATAATAAAATGACTCTGCATATCGTCTCGTCAATGTCTGTTACGCAGTAAGACTTCCCTTTGTCCATAGCATTACATTTAAACTATTGTTACTTACTTTATATCAATGCAATGAAAAACTACTAAGTTAAAAGAGTTCCCTGTAAAACGAAATGTAAAATAATACGAGCGCACAATGAACCACTCATTCACCGAAAACAACGCTCCATTGACGCTGGGTTCAGAGAACTCTAAAAAGAGGGAGGAAGCAGAATATTTAGTTATTCTAATATTACTTTGAATGCTTAAACGTCCTTCGTATGATGGACTAATGTTCCAGTTGTCTTTAGTAAATGTTACTTGCTGCGGAGTCCCCTTCTTCTCTACATTTGGAAGGCAGTTGTGTGCAGGGGCCTGGTGAACCACACCTGGAGTATTGTTGCAGTTTTGGCTTCTCATTTGCTGAAGACCATACTTGCTATTGAGGGAGTGCAGCGTATGTTCACGAGATTAATTCGCGCGATAGCCGGATAGCGGATGGCGGGACATATGATGAAAGAATCCAACGACTGGGCTTGCATTCACTGGAAGCTAGAACGATGAAAGGGGATCTTATAGAAATATCTAAAATTATTAAGGGATTGGATACGCCTGAAGCAGGAAACATGTTCCGGATGTTGGTGGAGTCCAGAACCAGGGGCCAAAGTTTCAGAATAAGGGGTAGGCCATTTAGGACTGAGATGAGGAAACACTTTTTCACCCAGAGAATTGTGAATTTTAGCAATTCTCTGCCTCAGAAGGTAGTGGAGGCCGATTCGCTGGATGCATTCGAAATAGAGTTACATAGAGCTCTTCGGGCTAGCGGAATCAAGGGATATGGGGAGAAGGCAGGAACGGGATACAGATTGGGGATGATCTGCCATGATCACATTGAATGGCGGTGCTGGCTCGAAGGGGTGCTGGCTCGAACGGACGTGCTGGCTCGAATAGCCTACTCCTACATCTATTTTCTATGTATCTATGTATCTCTGATATTTTATAATTCTTTGCTCAATTACTATATTTAATCCAGAAATGTAAACACCAGGAAGGTATACGCAATACATTGTTCATCCGTGTTTAACCTGACGTGAATGTCTTGCAAATGCATCACAAAATAGTTAACCGTTAACCACATTAATCATCTGGAATCGCGTGTGGACGAGACTATTTACTTGTAAGTCCAAAAACTTGATTTTATCTTTCGTATATATACATTTGACCACGCCGTTTTATGAAATTTTACGTGCAACAGGTTTTGTACACCCTTTTCATAATTTCAAATGATAAAACACGCAAACCCTGTTTGCTGCGATTCTGAACGATCCATATAATTACTGCAACCTTAAAATTGGCAGGACGTTTATTTATTTCGTTTGTCATGATGCGAGTTTTTTGCTTGGGCATAAAACCATGAGTGCGGGTGCTTTCATTTGTTTTGAAGGATTTAAATTTTCAATGGTTCTTCCCTTAAATGGCTCTTCCGCCGTGTGAAATTTTCTCTTTCGTCCTGTCAATTCATTTTCCATGTTTGATTAATTGCTTACTTCGGAGAAAACGCAATGTAGTTTCGCCCAGATATATCGTGAATAGTTGCGTCGGGAAGACACCTTCTATGACTCCATAATAGACGCACTGACATTGAAATATAATTCGTTGCCCTCAAATCCGTCGGTGATTCTGTTAACTCATAGATATGCATGCGAAGCCCGCCCCACACTAACATATTTCTACCTAAAATGTCGATAAATCTGTCTTCCAAATGTTGAGAAGCATGGGACACAGCAGCACCGAGGAGAGTCACGTATTCAAGTTCAGAAAATGATTTTTCATCTATTTCTATCTTTGTATCTGACCAGCTCTCTCTCTCTCCCTCTCTCTCCCTCTCTCCCTCTCTCCCTCTCTCTGTGATAATATATATACATTATATATATATATATAATCACAGAGAGAGAGCGAAAAAGAGAGGAGAGAGATGGAGAGAGAGGGAGGGATATATATATATATATATATATATATATATATATATATATATATATATATATATATATATATATATATACATACTTGTGTGTGTGTGTGTGTGTGTGTGTGTGTGTGTGTGTGTGTGTGTGTGAACTTTTCTACATTTTGTCACGTTACAACCACAAACGTAAATGTATTTTATTGGGATTTTATGTGATAGACCAAAACAAAGTGGCGCATAATTGTGAAGTGGAAGGAAAATGATACATGTTTTTCAAAATTTTTTACAAGTAAAAAACTGAAAAGTGTGGCGTGCAAACGTATTCAGCCCCCATTACTCTGATATCCCTAAATAAAATCTAGTGCAACCAATTGCCTTCAGAAGTCACCTAATTAGTAAATAGAGTCCACTTGTGTGCAATCTAATCTCAGTATAAATACAGCTGTTCTGTGAAGGCCTCGGAGGTTTGTTAGAGGACATTAGTGAACAAACAGCATCATGAAGCCCAAGGAACACACCAGACAGCTCAGGGATAAAGTTGCGGAGATGTTTAAAGCACGGTTATGTTATAAAAAAATTATCCCAAGCTTTGAACATCTCACGGAGCACTGTTCAATCCATCATCCGAAAATGGAAAGAGTATGGCACAACTGCAAACTTACCAAGACATTGCCGTCCACCTAAACTGACAGGCCGGGCAAGGAGAGCATTGATCAGAGAAGCAACCAAGAGTATACCAAGGGCCATGGTAACTACGGAGGAGCTGCAGAGATCCACAGCTCAGGTGGGAGAATCTGTCCACAGGACAACTATTAGTCGTGCACTGCACATATCGGGCCTTTATGGAAGAGTGGCAAGAAGAAAGCCATTGTTGAAACAAAGCCATAAGAAGTCCCATTTGCAGTTTGCCGCAAGCCATGTGGGGGACACAGCAAACATGTGGCGGAATGTGCTCTGGTCTGATGAGACCAAAATTTAAGTTTTTGGCCTAAATGCAAAACGCTATGTGTGGCGGAAAACTAACACTGCAAATCACCCTGAACACACCATCCCCACTGTGAAACATGGTGGTGGCAGCATCATGCTGTGGGGGTGCTTTTCTTCAGCAGGGACAGGGAAGCTGGTCAGAGTTGATGGGAAGATGGATGGAGCCAAATACAGGGCAATCATGGAAGAAAACCTGTTAGAGTCTGTAGAAGACTTGAGACTGGGGCGGAGGTTCAACTTCTAGCAGGACAACGACTCTAAACATACAGCCAGAGCTACAATGGAATGGTTTAGATCAAAGCATATTCATGTGTTACAATGGCCCAGTCAAAGTCCAGACCGAAATCCAATTGAGAATCTCATGCAAGATTTGAAAGGTGCTGTTCACAGACGCTCTCCATCCAATCTGACTGAGCTTGAGCTATTTTGCAAAGAAGAATGGGCAAAAATGTCAGTCTCTAGATGGGCAAATTTGGTGGAGACATACCCCAAAAGACTTGCAGCTGTAATTGCAGCGAAAGGTGGTCCTACAAAGTATTGACTCAGGGGGGCTGAATACTTTTGCACGCCACACTTTTCAGCTTTTTATTTGTAATAACATTTGGAAACCATGTATCATTTTCCTTCCATTTCACAATCATGCACCACTTTGTGTTGGTCTATCACATACAATCCCAATAAAAGACATTTACGTTTGTGGTTGTAATGTGACAAAACGTGGAAAAGTTCAAGGGGTATGAATACTTTTGCAAGCCACTGTATATATGCAATACCTGTCTTTCTGCCTTTCTGCCTGTCTATTTGTATGTCTGTGTCGATCTGATTACTTTATGAAGACGTTCTTGTGTGCCCACTTGCCTAGCCTCCCACTTTCTCTAACAAACTTCCGGACACACATTTTTGTTGTCTCCTATTTTGACATGGTCAATGGTTGTGATTTCGCATTTCCTTAGTATGCAACAGGAAAATTGTTTAACTACACTGCGTGTTGCTAAAATCACACAAGCGAGGCTTCAATTATAGTTTGGTATTGAATGTATGCATAATGAATTTTAAGAGGAAATATTGTTTTGTTGATTGGTTCTCATCTTCTTATTGCAGAACTAGCTAGATTGAAAAGCGACTTGGAATTCAAAGGTCAGGAGCAAAATAACATGACTTTTTTTAACTGTTTGTTGGCATCAACCATAACGCATTTTATTGATTTGCCATTTAAAAAATCTGTAACGGTAACATGATTTCCCTGTGATATTTTTTGCTGTCAATCCTTAATTCATCCTATGATTCCGGCTACGAGAAAGTTAACGGGTAAAAATGTGCTTTATTTTCCTTTATTTAGTGGTTTGCAGAATACGTTCTGCATCAAAATTACTGAGGCGCACCAAACTTTGGTTGGTATAAGGGCAACTAATCCAATCGGCTAGTGAACAAACTTTTCGATTTCCTAATGGTGACTGGTAGCTGGTGAGTACAAGTCTGGACGTAACATGGGGCTAAACACTGTGTGTCTGCACATAGAATAAAGTTCAGGTTACTTCAAACCAAATGTCGATACAGTTCCAAGCAGTTGAGGACAAGGGCCGACAGCAATGCATCGGTAGATTTGCGACCTTGCAGTGCCAGAATCCCGGGTTCGATCCTGACTACGGGCGCTGTCTGTACGGGAGCTGCGTGTTCTCCGAGTGACAAAGAGTGTTTTATCCGGTTTCATCTCGCATCGCATACACGTGCAGGTTTATAGGTTAATTGGACTGTAAATTGTCTCTCGTGCTTAGGATGGAACTACTGTACGGACGATCGCCTGTCTGCGCGGATTAGGTGGGCCGAATATTGCTTGATAAACAATAACATTATTCCGTCAGGCCAATTAATTGCTACTGCGATGGCCAAGGAAATATTGTAGCTGTTGACACCTCTTTCAAGGATATTCATAGCGGGTTGCGTTATTATTGTTCAAGTGCATGATGCATATAGCAACAGTTTCCGATTTTAATTCCCATAACAATTCTCCTCAAGTGACACGATTGATAAGAATTTTATTAAGAGATGGCTACACACGTGGGGGATTAAAGATAGTATTCCCTTGAATCTCGTTTTTCACGTGCTCTTTGCAGTAATCTTATCTGGGTTATCTTCGACTTTCCAAGAATTTTGCAATTGCATTGTTAATAAATTTAGCATGTACATAAATGGGGGAGTTGGCTTATTTTGAAGCACGTGTGATCAGGATAGGGGTGCATTCCGGTAACGCACTGCGTTACAGCACTGTGCCGTCAGTTGTAGCTAAATGTGGCCCATTGTGTTGTAAACCACTCTGCACGAGTTGGCCAGGTCGTGCTATGTAATCAGCAATGAAGCGACTATTCCCGAGTTGTGGTTGCGATATCCTAGATCTCTATCCATTTATCACAGAGAAGGATAACAGCAAACCGAAAGAGCCTCGATTATTAATCTCCACAAGATAAAGTACTCTGCATGATAACTCCATTCAACGAGAGTGCTTTGGCAACAGCTAAATGATTGAGATTTTAAATGAATAAGGGTCTTGATAAAGATTAAAACGAAATGTGTTAATCACTTGAATGAGGAAAATAACTGCACGCAAGAAAAAGGCGATCAGTTGCACGAAATAATTTTTGGTTTAAGAAATAGCCGACACGATATCTTCTTATGGATTAATGCATTAGAATCCCTTTTCGGAACTACTGTTGCCTTCAACCACACAGTCCAAACACCCAATCCCAAATGCAACTTAGTTACGAGCAAATAGTTTGTCGGACCCATTTTGTTCCGTATACCTGTGCCATCTGGCGAACGATTCTGCAGAAATTGGACAAAACATAATCATCCCTCGTTGCTAATCACAGTTGCCCCACTTGCGTGTCTGATGTCTGCGATTGTGCCGTAGCAAGTTAAGGTAACGGTCGTAATATTGTTTTTTCTTGTTATTTATTTGTATTGATCAGCTTATCTGGCACTTTGAGTAATGTTAAGTGAATATATTATAATTTATTTGTGTTTGTTATTTGTAATGTATGTAATCTTTGACGTACATCTGACTAACAGTGACGTGTAGCAATAGATCAAAAGTCTTTAAGAACTGCCAGCTGTCGATTGCCCATCACGTTGTACCAATGACTCGCTTCAGGATCCGCCACCTGAGTCATTGCAACGGCTCGCAGTGGCCGCTGCAGCCAGCACTCGATTTCACTTGAAATCATAAATAGTAAAGCGTAGCAAGAGCGTGTGAAGGGTTTTTCATGAATACTGAACGTTGTTATCGTTCATCGTTTGCTATGTCAATTCGCCTTATGACTATTACTGGCTGTTTTCCTCAGCTGTGTTATAACCTATTTTCATATTTTCCCGTGAAATTCTCCAGATTTCCCACTCTTCTTCCATGTCTGCAAATATAACAACTTAAACTGGACCTTTTCATTCGTCATATCATTCCACTATATTGTGCTAAATTTCCTTTGCGATACACAAGATCAGCTACAATGTTCTCGTCCATTCTCTTTGTCCTATCATAGAATAATCAAGTGAATCAAACAGTATTCTCCTTAACAAATGCTTGCATCATTTTACATACCGCCTCATGACCGAAATTAAGTTTATCTCTGATGAAATTTAAGACTGGCAGTGCAATACTCACATCCAATTAAAATGAAAAGCAAAGTCAATTCAGTACTATTTCAAATCTGTGATTTGTTCTAAACAGAACAAGAAATTCTTAAGAAAGAAAAAGGTAAATGAGACGTAATTATGTATACGAGGTCGTCACAATTCTGTTTTACATCTGTAATTTGGAAGAATGGTGATTGCTTTTTCATGGCAAAACATGACCATCATTTCATAGGGACTGGAGGAATTTAACAAAATCGTCCTGGCCATAAAAATAATCGAGTGATTAAAAAATGAAATTAGTTCTCTGATAAATGGCTTCCTTATAAAACGACATAGATTGTTGATATTTGGTAGTGGGGCGTTTGCGAGGATACATTTTTATTTTTCAATCTCACTGGACCTAGCACTAGAGTCCCGTCCCCTCAACGCACCGTTGCGGGGGGGGGGGGCGGCCTGCAGCGTCACACATACACTAAACACCCCCCCCACACACACACACACACACACACACACACACACGCGCACACACACACACACACACACACACGCGCGCACACACACACACACACACACACACACACACACACACACACACACACTAACCACCACCACCCCCCCCCACACACACACACACACGCACTAACCACCCCCCTTGATATGATATTAATATTATTTATTAGTTCCTTTTACCCCTATCCACTCACGCATAGCCCCTGACATGCTGGCGCGGCTAGAGAGAGAGAGGGAGGGGTCAGAGAGAGAGGGCAGAGAGAGAGAGAGGGCAGGGGGGGGCAGAGAGAGAGAAAGAGGGAGGGGGCAGAGGGAGAGAGAGGGGCAGACAGAGGGGGCAGAGAAAGATAGAGAGAGGGGCAGAGTGAGCGAGTGGGGGAGAGAGGGGCAAAGAGGGAGAGAGAGGGGCAGAGTGGGAGAGAGAGGGGCAGAGAGGGAGAGAGAGGGACATAGAATGACCGAGGTCCCGAGAACCCGAGGATCGAGAGCTCGACCACTCCAGGACAGGGCCCGACTTGCTCGTTCTTTCAGCGTCTTTTGAATAACCGGGGCGTGGGGCGGGTCGGGGTGACGTCACACGAACAAGCACACACATACACATACAAGATCAGGGTTTTCGAGTTATACTGGACCAAGTGGGACCCGTTGGGTCCTGTCCCCTCAACGTGCGGTTGCGGGGGGAGGGGGGGGTGCGGCGTCACACACACACTAACCACAGATACACACTAAACACACCCCTTGATATTATATTATTATTATTCATTCGCTCACTTTACCACATCCCCCGCTCTATCCACTCACGCATAACGCCCTACTCGCAGGCGCAGCCAGAGGGGGCGAGGAAGGGGAGTAGAGAGAGAGCGGGCAGAGACATTGAGAGGGCACAGACAAAGAGAGGGCAGAAGCAGAGCGAGGGCAGAAACAGAGAGATGGCACAGACAGTCAGGGCAGAGACAGAGACAGGCAGAGAGAGGCAGGGCAGAGACAGAGTCAGATAGAGGGCACAGGCAGAGTGAGAGCACAGGCAGAGTGAGGCACAGACACGGTAGAGACAGAGAGAGGGCAGAAACAGTGAGAGAGCAGAGACAGAGGGAGGGCAGAGACAGAGACAGGGCAGAGACAGAGACAGGGTAGGGACAGTGGGAGGGAAGAGACAATGAGGGCAGGCCACTGCTAGCACATTACCGAGCGAGACGGTTTTAAACCCTACCGTCTGACGGATGTCGTAGTTGGGGATATTGATGCCGGCTGGGATGCCGATGCCTGCGAAGGTGAGCACGTCGAGGGAGGTGAGATCGGGCTTGAGGAATCGGTCCTTCTAAAACGTCTGGGGCAGTAGCCGCTCAGAAGAGGCTACCAGCCTCTGCTGAAGTTTGAACCCTTCAAACTCCCCTCTGGAGCCACAGGAGTCACGGTAATGAAGCCGATGTAACTCTCCACGATGGGCCCCTCGTCCCGAATCCAGTGCTTGGAGCCCTCCTTGTGTTCGCGGAGCCGAACGTACGGTGCCGAACGGGTTCCAGCAGGGTCGGGCGGGTTGAAGTGCTGGAGGGGGAGGGGGTGGAGAGGGAGGTGAGGGGCTAGAGAGGGAGAAGGGCAGAGAGGGAGGTGGTTGAGTGGGGGGGTAGAGTGGGGAGGAGGGAGGGTAGAGATGGAGAGGGCGAGGGATCCCAGCTGGGCCGGGCTGGTCGGAATGCTAGAGTGCTCCTCGCGCCCGGAGCGTGTGAATGTATTGTGACGTCAGTCGGCATTTTTTAAATTCGAAATTAGAACGTTAAAAACTGTAATATTTTGAAGCTGCCTTTAAAAGGTTAATAACTTGTGAAATATATGTTGAAATGCGACGGGAAATTATGTATCCGGTCGGGGGATAAAATGTGAGTAGCACGTGTGTAAATTGGAAGGCTGTGGCCAAGCGTTTGGAAGAAGATACAAATTAAGGAGATTAAAAGAAAGCCAACACAACCCTGGCTCACACAGGAGGGGGGGTGGGGGGGAGAGAGAGGGGTAGAGAGAGGGGGAGGAGAGAGGCCGGGGGAGGGGAGTGGAGGGGGGAGGGGAGAGAAGGAGGGAGAGAGGGAGGGGAGGTAGAGGGGGGGAGGGGGGAAGTGAGGGGGAGGGGGAAGTGGGGGGGGCGAGGGGGAGAGGTGGGAGAGAGGGGGAGAGAGGGTGGAGAGGGGAGGATGTAAGAGAGGCCGGGGGGAGAGAGAGGAGCCGACCGAGCGACCGGAAAACTTGGCTGCTTCAGTACAGGGCGGGGGGCGGCGCGAGGCGGGCGGGCAGCCGGCCGACGACCAATAGACTGCGAGTTCTGCGGCTTCATAGAGGGGATGGGGAGGGGGGAGGTGAGGGGGAGGGGCGAAGATGGGAGGGAGGGAGGAGGAGGGAGATGGGGGAGAGAGGGGGGAAGGGAGGAGGAGGAGGGGGAGGACGGGGGAGGGGAGGGGGGAGGGGAGAACGGTGGGAGGGGAGGACATGGGGGAGGAGGGAGAGTGGAAGAGGGAGGGGAGGAGGGGAGGGAGAGGGGAGGGGGTGGGGGGAGGGGGGTAGAGGGGAGGGACGGGGAGAGGGATGGGAGAGGGATGGGGGAGGGGGGGGAGTGGGTAGGGAGTGGGGGAGAGGGGTAGGGAGAGGGGCAGAGGGAGGGACGGAAAGGGAGGAGGGGAGGGGAGGAGGGAGCGGGGGGGAGTGGGGGGGGGGAAAATGGAGAGGGGGAGAGGAGAGGGGGAGAGGAGTGGGGGAGAGGGAGGGGGAGGAGGGGGAAATTGTGGGAGAGAGTGGGGAGGGGAAAGGGGGTTGAGGGAGAGGAGGAGAGAGAGGGGAGTAGGGGAGGGGAGGAGGGGAGGGAGGGGAGGAGGATAGGGGGGAGGAGGGGGTAGGGGAGGAGGGGGAGGGGGAGGGGGGAGGGGAGGAGGGGAGGGGGAGGATGGGAGGGGAGGAGGGAGAGGAGGAGAGCGAGGGGAGGGGAGGAGGGGGGGAGGAAGGGGAGGGAGAGGGGAAGTGTGTGGGAGGGATGGCGAATAGTGGGGAGGGGAGGGGGAGAGGGATATAGGGGAGAGGGGAGCTAGTGGGGTGAGTGGTAGTGGGAGGGGGAGGGAGTGGAGGGGGAGGGGAGAGGGGGGCGGGGGGAAAGAGAGAGGAGGGCGAGGAGGGGGAGAGAGGGGGGGGAGAGAGGGAGGGGGAGAGGGGCGGGGAGAGAGGGGAGGGGAGAGGGGGGGGGTACGGGGAGGGTAGGGGGAGAGGGTAGGGGAGAGAGGGGAGGGGGGAGAGAGGCGAGGGGGGAGAGAGGCGAGGGGGAGAGAGGCGAAGGGGAGAGAGTGGGTAGGGGAGAGGGGGAGGGGAGGGGGGGTGGGATAGAGAGGGGGATGGGGAGGGAGAGGAGAGCGGGGAGGGGCGGATAGAGGAGGATGGTAGAGAGGGTGGATGGTAGAGAGGGAGGATGGTAGAGAGGGAGTATCGTAGAGAGGGAGTATCGTAGAGGGGGAGGAGTAGAGAGGGGAGGGTCAACCACGGGGGTCGGACATCTTGCTCTATTTGATCTTATTTGATTGTCCACGCCAGACTACACGAAGGTTCCAATCTCCCGCCCCTGTCCCATTGTGATGTCATATTATACGTAAATGAGATCCATTGCGATTGGAAATTCGTGAGATGGCACTGTGACTCATGCAGCGGTTTGATTTTTAACTTTTTTGATGTTTTTTACTAAACAAACACGGAAATGTGGAGGAGAAAAAACTCTACAGGAATATGTAAAAGTTTCTCCATTACGGCAAAGGGCAAATCGACAAACACCTTAAAGGAATATTTGCGAAATAGAATCCGTTACAAACCAACAAACCAACGATAGTTTTAATAGTTACTAGACCAAGTGCAGACCCGTTGGGTCTGGTCCCCGAACGTGCTTCACACACACTAACCACCCCCACACTAACTACCCCCTTGATATTATATTAATATTATTAATTTGCTTCTTTTACCCCATAACCGCCCTATCACCTGACGCACAGCCCCCAACTCGCAGGCGCCTCTCGAGGGGGGGGAGGTTAGAGAGTGAGGGCAGAGAGAGAGTGGGGAGTGACAGAGAGAGAGGGGCAGAGACAGAAGGGTAAGAGACAGGGGGAGAGGGATGGAGCGGAGGAGAGGATGGGTGATTGAGGGGGGGGAGGGTGGGAAGGAGGGCAGAGGGAGATGGGGAGAGGGTGGGCAGGGGGAGGGGGAGATGGGGAGAGAGTGGGGGAGGGCGAGAAGAGGGTAGTGGAAGGGAGAGTGAGGAGGATGAGGATGGGGAGGGGAGGAGACCGGGGAGGGTAAAGGAAGAGACGGGGTAGGGTAAGGGCGTGGTAGAGGGGGAGGGGGGAGGGTGGGTGAGGGGGGTAGAGAGGGGTGGGGAAGAGGAGGGGAGAGGAGAGGGGAAGAGGGGAGGTGAGAGGAGAGGGGTGGGGGGAGAAGAGGGAGGAAGGAGAGGGGGGAGGGGGAGGAGGAAGGGGTGGAGAGGGGGGGAGAGGTGGAGAGAGCGTGGAGGGGGAGAGAGAGGAGAGGGCGAGAGTGGTGGGGGGAGAGAGTGTGTGGGGTGCGGAGGGAGAATGGATGGGGGGAAGGGGGAGATAAGTGGAAGAGAGGGGAGGGTGGGGGTAGTGGGATTGGAAGAGGGACAGTGGGGTAGGTGGAAGGGGGCGGGGGGACGGGGAGAGGGAAGCGGGTGGGGGGAGAGGGAGATGGGTGGAATGAGGAGGGGGAAAGGGGTGAGGAGAGGGAGATGGAGAGGGGAGGATGAGAGGGGTGGGGTGGGGAGGGGAGGAGAGAGTGGAGGGGAGAGAGGTGTGGGTGAGGGGGAAGGTGAGGAGGGAGATGGGGTAGGGAAGAGAGGGAGAAGAGTTTGGATGGAGGGGAAGAGTGGGGAGGAGGTGGGGGAAGGAGTGGGGGGAGAGGGATGGGGGTGGGGAGAGAGGGATATGGGTGGGAAGAGGAGGGGGAGCAGAGGGAGATGGGTGAGGAGAGGGAGATGGAGTGGGGGAGGAGAGAAGGGTGGGGGACAGGATGGGGAAGGGAAAAGGGGGGAGAGGGGGGAGGGAGGGGGAAGGGAGGGGGAGAGAGAGGGGTGGGGGAGGGAGAGGTGTGGGGAGGGGGGGGAGGGAGAGGAGGAGGGAGATTGGGTAGGGAGAGAGGGGGAAGAGTGTGGATGGAGGGGGAAGAGTGGGGTGGGGAGGGGGAAGGGGTGGGGAGGAGAGGGAAGGGGGTGAGGGGGAGAGCGAGGGGATAGGGGTGGGAGGAGGATGGGGGAGGGAGATGGGTGAGGAACGGGAGATGGAGAGGGGAGGAGAGAGGGGTGGGGGGGAGGAGAGGGGGATGGGGAAAGGGGAGAGAGGTGTGGGGGAGGGGGGAAGGAGAGGGAGGGATGGGGAGGAAGGGGGGAGAAAGGGAGATGGGGTAGGGGAGGGAGGGCGAAAAGTTGGAGGGAGGGGGAGAGGGTGGGGGGAGAGAAGGGAAAGAGTGGGGAGGTAGGGAGGGAGGGGGAGGGGTGGGGTATCTATTCTCCACTCCTTATCACCCCCAAATCCTCTTTCTCTATTCCCACACACGTGATCACGCACTTCGACACAGGCTTCGGGGGGGGGGGGCTGGGGCCGGGGCTGGTGCAAAGGCAGATGTAAATGAGATCCATTCCGATTGAACATCTGTGATGCATGGTATTGTGACATCACTCAATGGAACGTGCTGGAACATCAGGCGGGGGGAGGGGGGCTGGAGCTGGAACAAAGGCAGATGTAAATGAATCCATTCTGATTGGACATCTGTGAGCATTGGGCATTGTGACATCACACAATGGAACGTTCACCAACATTCTATGGATAAGAGCAGTTTGATTTTTTTAACATTTTGAAATATTGGGGGGGGAGGATTTTATTTAAAAATGTGTACGTAAAAATGTCTAAATGTAATGAGGAGTGCATTTGTGAATGTAAAAGCGTAATCTCTAGCAAAATTGAAAACATCACGGCGTTTGAGGGTCTGGTTTTGGCGGACCAGGGAATCAAAGGGCAAAAATTATATCTGAAGAAAAAAATGGAACGTGACATACACCCACAAGACACACACCCGGTCGGACGGCAGACACACACACACTGAGTTTTTAAAGTATACTAGACCAAATGCAGACCCGTTGGGTCTGTTCCCCCAACGTGTGGTTGCGGGGGGGGGGGGGGGGGCGGGGCAGCATGTCCCTGAGGGTAGGTGAAGGGGTACAGAGGGGTGGGGGAAGGGGAAGGGGAGGGGAGAGGGGAGGGGAGAGGGGAAGGTGAGAGGAGAGGGGTTAGGGAGAAGAGGGGAGTAAAGGGAGGGGGAGGGGAGAGGAGAGGGGGAGGGGAGGGGAGAGGGAGGGGGAGGAAGAGGGGTAGGGGGAGAGGTGGAGAGAGTGGAAGGGAGAGAGAGGAGGAGAGAGAGAGAAGCGAGAGAGAGGTGGGAGAGAGAGGGGGTGGGAGAGGAGGGGGGAGAGAGAGAGAGAAAGGGGAGGGCGAGAGGTGGGGAAGGGAGGGAGAGGGGAAGAGTTGGGGGAGTGCGGGGAAGAGGGGTAGCAGGGAGTGGTGCAAGAGCGAGGGGAAGGGGGTTGGGGGAGATGGGGGTGGAGAGGGGTGGGGGAGAGAGGGGGGGTGGGAGGGGTGAGGAGAGAGGGAGATGGAGAGGGGGGGAGGGAGGAGGAGAGGGGATGGAGGGAAGGTGCGAGAAGGTTCATGGAGGGGTGAGAAAGGGGTGGGGAGGGTTGGGGAGGGGTGGGGGAGGGGGAGGAGTGGGAGGAGGGGAAGGGGAGAGAGGGGGAAGAGTGTGGAGGGAGGGGGAGAGGGGTAAGGAGAGGGGTAGGGGAGAGAGAGGGGAAGAGTGTGGAGGGAGGGGTGAGAGTAATAGGGGAGGGGGAAGAGTGGGGAGGGGGAGATCGGAGAGATAGGGAAGAGAGGGGAGGGAGATGAAGAGAGGGTGGAGAGAGGGGTGTGGGAGATGTGGAGAAGTGGGGGATGGGGGGGAGAGAAGTGGAAGTGGGGAGGGAGGGTGGGAGGTGTAGGGAGAGAGTGGTGGAAGTGGGAGAGAGAGAGGAGGAAGGGCGAATGGTGGAAGAGGGAGAGAGGAGTAGGGGAAAGGGGTGGGGGAGATATGATAAATGGTAGGGAATTGAGGAATGCTGTGGAACAGAGGGATCTAGGAATAACTGTGCATAGTTCCCTGAAGGTGGAATCGCATGTAGATAGGGTGGTAAAGAAAGCTTTTGGTGTGCTGGCCTTTATAAATCAGAGCATTGTATATAGGAGTAGGGAAGTAATGCTAAAATTGTACAAGGCAATGGTGAGACCAATTCTGGAGTATGGTGTACAATTTTGGTCGCCTAATTATAGGAAGGATGTCAACAAAATAGAGAGAGTACTGAGGAAATGTACTAGAATGTCGCCTGGGTTCCAGCAACTAAGTTACAGAGAAAGGTTGAACAAGTTAGGTCTTTATTCTTTGGAGCGCAGAAGGTTAAGGGGGGACTTGATTGAGGTCTTTAAAATGATGAAAGGGTTAGACAGAGTTGACGTGGATAAGCTTCTCCCATTGAGGGTAGGGAAGATTCAAACAAGCGGGCATGACATGAGAATTAAGGGACAGAAGTTCTTTACCCAGAGTGGTGGCTGTGTGGAATGAGCTTACAGCAGAAGTGGTGATTTTAACATTTAAAATTAAAGTGGATAGGTATATGGACGGGAAGGGAATGGGGGGGTATGGTCTGAGTGAAGGTAGATGGGACTAGGGGAAAACAAATGTTCGGCACGGACTGGAAGGGCCGAGAGGGCCTGTTTCCGTGCTGTAATTGTTATATGGTTATGGTTATGTTAGGGAGGGGGAGAGAGAGGGTGGGGAAGGGGAGAGAGGTGGGGTGGGAGAGGGTGGGGGAAGGAAGAGAGAGAAGTGGAAGAGTGGGAAGGGAGGGGGAGAGGGGTAGGGGGAGTGGTGGAAGTGGGAAAAGAGGGAGGGGAGGGTGGGGGAGGGGTGGGGGAGGGGTGGGGGGAGGGTGTGGGGGAGTGGTGGAAGAGGGGGAGAGGGGTAGGGAAAAAAGGGGTGCGGGGGAGGTGAGAGGATGGGGAAGGAGAGGGGAGGGGGAGAGAAGTGGAAGAGTGGGGGAGAGGGGTAGGGGGGGTGGTGGAAGAGGGACAGAGGGGTAGGGAAAGGGGTGGGAGGGAGTGGTGGAAGAGTGGGAAGGGGCAGGGGGAGGGAGAGAAGGAAGGGGGTGGGGGAGAGAGGGAAGGGGGTGGTAGGAGCAGGGGGTGTGAGGGGGTAGAGAGTGGTGGGGGAAGGGGATGGGAGAGGGGAAGAGGGGGAGGTGAGAGGAGAGGGGTGGTAGAGAAGAGGGAAGAAAAGAGAGAGGTGGCGGGGAGAGGAGGGGGAGGAAGAGCGGGAGGGAAAGCGGTGGAGAGAGAGTGGAGGGGGAGAGAAAGGAGAGGGAAAGAGTGGAAGGGGTGAGAGAGGGAGGGGGGGGGAGAGAGGAGGTGAGGTGAGGGTGAGGGTGGTGGGGAGGCGGGGAGAGGGGAAGAGTGGGGAAACACAGTGAGCGGGAGTGGGGTTAGCAGGGAGTGGTTGCAAGAGAGAGGGGACGGGGCTGGGGGTGATGTGGTGAAGAGGGGTGGGGAAGGGGGGAAAGAGGGGTGGGAGAAGGAGAGAGGGGAGGGGGGGGGGAGAGGGGAGGATAGAGAGGAGGGAGGATAGAGAGGAGGGGAGGGGAGGAGGTAGGGGAGAGAGAGGGAAGAGTGTGGAGGGAGGAGAATGGTAGGGGAGGGGGAGGGGTAAGAGTGGGGAGGGGAGGGGAGGGAGGAGCGGAAGAGAGAGGAAGGGATAGAGTGGGGAGGATAGTGGAAGGAGGGGGGGAGAGAGAGGGGTTCGGGAAGGGAGATGGGGAGGGGTGGGGGAGGGGGGGGAGAGAAGTGTAAGGTGAGGAGGGAGGGGGAGAGGTGTGTAGCGGGAGTGGTGGAAGAGGGAGCGAAGGGAGGGGGGGAGGGGGGGGGTGGAAGAGGGAGAAAGGGGTAGGGGAAAAGGGTGGGGGGAGGGAGATGGAGAGGGGAGGGAGGAGAGTGGTGTGGGGGAGGGGTGCAGAGAGGGGAGGGAGAGAGAGGTTGTAGGGGAGGGAGGAGGGGGAGAGGGGGAGATGGGGTAGGGGAGAGCGGGGGGGAAAGTGTGGAGGGAGGGGGAAAGAGTGGGGAGGGGAAGTGGTGGGGGGAGAGAGGGAAGGAGGTGGGGGAGAGGGAAGGGGGTGGGGGGAGGGAAGGGAGGGGGTGTGGGAGAGAGGGTATGGGGGTGGGAGGAGGAGAGGGAGGAGAGGTAGAGAGGTGAGGAGTGCGGGAGATGGAGAGGGCGAGGAGAGAGGGGTGGGGGAAGAGAGAGGGATGGGGAAGGGTGAGAGAGGTGTGGGAGGGGAGGAGGGGGATGGGGAGAGGGGGGTGGAGGGATGGGGAGGAGGGGAGGAGGGGGAGGGTAGGCAGGAGGGATGGGGGGAGGGAGGGGAGGAGAGGGGTGGGGGGAGAGAGGGGAAAGAGTGAGGTTGGGTAGAGAGAGGGAGGGGTTAGGGGCAGTTCCAATCTATTTCCCACTCTCTATCACCACCCCAATCCTCTTTCTCTATTCCCACACACGTGATCAAGCGCTTCGACAGGCTGCGGGGGAGGGGGGGCTGGGGCTGGGGCTGGGGCTGGGGCTGGGGGGGCTGGGGCTGGGGCTGGGGCAAAGGCAGATGTAAATGAGATCTATTCCGATTGGACATCTGTGATGCATGGTATTGTGACATCACACAATGGAACGTGCTGGAACATCAGGCGGGGGAGGGGGGCTGGGGCTGGTGCAAAGGCAGATGTAAATGAGATCCATTCTGATTGGACATCTGTGAGCATTGGGCATTGTGACATCACACGATG
The DNA here is from genome assembly GCA_035221665.1 of Okamejei kenojei. Taxonomy (NCBI): domain Eukaryota; kingdom Metazoa; phylum Chordata; class Chondrichthyes; order Rajiformes; family Rajidae; genus Okamejei; species Okamejei kenojei. The sequence goes on along the minus strand of CM069154.1, from coordinate 16,540,342 downwards.
GAACGTTCACCAACATTATATGGGTGAGAGCAGTTTGATTTTTTAAGATTTTGAAAATGGGGGGAAGGATTTTATTAAAAATTGTGTACATAAAAATGTCTAAATGTAACGAGGAGTGCATTTGTGAATGTAAAAGTGTAATGTCTAGCAAAATGCAAAAAATGGCGGCGTTTGAGGGTCTGGTTTTGGCGGACCAGGGAATTAAAGGGCGAAAATCTTATCTGAAAAAAAAATGGAATGTGACACACACCCGGTCGGTCGGTCGGTCGGTCGGTCATCAGACACACACACACACACACACACAGTGTTTTAAAAGTATATAGATGGATAAGACAAGCCCAAGTGGGACCCGTTGGTTCCCGTCCCCTCAATGTCCAGTTGTGGGGGGGTGGCCTGCGGCGTGACACACACACTAACCACCACCCCCCCACCCCCTCCCCCCCCCCCCCCCACACACACACACACACACACTAACCACCCCCCTTGATATTATATTTATATTATTAATTACCTCCTTTTATCCCATCCCCGCCCTCTCCACTTACGCATAGCCCCCAACATGCAGGCACATCTAGGGTGGGAGAGGAATGGGGGTAAAGAGAGGGGGCAGAGACAGAGATAGGGGCAGAGACAGAGAGAGGGGGCAGATACAGAGAGAGGGGGCAGAGACAGAGAGGGGGGCAGAGATAGAGAGAGAGGGGCAGAGACAGAGGGACAGAGACAGTGAAGGGCAGCGACAGAGCGAGAAGGGCAGACACAGAGAGAGAGGATGGCAGAGGACAGAGGGAGAGGGGCAGAAAGCGAGAGGTGCGGAGACAGAGAGGAGGGGGGAAGGGGGGAGAGGGGGGAGAGGGGGTGGAGAGGGGGAGAGAGGGGGGAGGAGATTGGGAGAGTGGGAGAGGAGGGGGGTGTGAGAGGGGGGAGGGGTGGAGCGGGGGCGGGGGGGAGGGGGAAAGGGGGAGTGAGGAGGGGGGTTAAGAGTGGGGCGAGAGGGGGAGAGATGTTGAGATAGGGGGGAGAGATGTTGAGATAGGGGGAGAGATGGGAGAAGGGGAGAGGGATAGAGGGGGAGAGAGTGGGGGGTGAGGGAGAGAGGCGGGGGATGGGGAGAGAGGGGGAGGAGAGGGGAGAGAGGGGGGAGAGAGGGGGATGAGAGAGTGGGAGAGATGGGGAGAGGGGAAAAGAGAAGAGGGTGGAAAAGAGGAGGGGGGGAGAGAGGGGGTGGACAGAGTGGGGGACAGGGGGGAGAGGGGGGAGACGGGGAGAGAGGTGGGGAGATAGAGGGGAGAGTGGGGGGAGAAGGGGGATGGAGGTGGGAGGGAGGGGGGAGAGAGGGATAGTGGGGAGAGAGGTGGATAGGAGGGGGGGAAGAGGGGGGGAGATAGGAGAGAGGCCAGGATAGGGGAGAGGTGGGGCAAGAGGAGAGGGGGGGGAGGAGGGGGGAGGGGAGGGGGGAGAGAGGGGAGAGGGGGAAAGGAGGAATACTTACTGATGGGCCGAATTGATTTCTCCTGGGCTAGTACATGCCTGATGGGCCGAAGTGAGTGAAAGTCTGTGTGAAATCTCAGTGAAAGGCACTGTTTGTGGCCTTTTCATAGCCCGGCACATGCCTTTTGGGCCAAAAAGCTCCTCCTGGGCTAATACCAGCATTTGGGGCATAGGGGACTGGTATCAGGGCTAATAGTCTTGTGGGCCGAAGTGAGTGGTTTCTGGTAGGCCAAATGTGGGCTGGCAGTTCACTCACTCACGGCTAGTGGGCTGACATTTCACTCACTCACAGCTGTTGGGCTGGCAGTTGAATCACGGCTGGCGAGCCGGCAATTGATTGACCCACGGCTGGTTGGCTGGCAGTTCACTCACGGTTATTCCTTGAAATTCTATTTCAAGCAGAGTGCAGGCCAACAAAGTCAAATGCAATTTCTTACCATTTCAAGCAGAGTGCAGGCCACCAAATTCAAATGCAATTTCAAACCATTTCAAGCGGAGTGCAGGCCACCAAATTCAAATGCAATTTCTCGCCATTTAGGCCTTATACTCCTGCCATATTCAACAAGAGCGCTCAAGACAACCACATAAGTGATTTGAGGAGGGTAGAATAAATATTATTATGAGGAAAAATCGGAGAAAGAGAATAACCATGTATCTTTTTGAAAGTAGAATATGTTGTGTTTCCCATGATTCTTGAGTGATAAAGAATGTATTGGGATCCTCCAATGAAAATAATCAGGATTTATGACATTAAAACCATTCAAAATCCTTTAATTTATCTGCCACCAGGGGCGCCGGGGAGATGGCAGCCCTGCCAGCAGTCTGTTAGTTTTTTCTTTCTATTTGTTATTTTTAGTACGTAAAAGGTTTGTTTTGATGTTCTTCAGTATGTTTTATGTGGGGGGGGGGGGGGGGGGGGGGGATCGAGGCATACTTTTTATCAAGCTCCTACCTTCCCGGAGATATGATCAATTTTCAGATCACATTCTCCGGGCTCTGCGGCCTAGAGCAAGAGGATGGAGCAAGAGGCCTCCTCGGACTGTCGAGAGCCCCACCGCGGGGCGCTGAATTAACATCGGAGCTGATCCCTTGCCTGGGTTCACTCCCACCGCAACCACCGTGGACTTACCATCAAGGGCTCTTAGTCTCGGGAGAGGCTGAGCTGGAAGGCTCGACCAGCCCCGATGCTTGGTTCGATCGCCCGGCGCGGGTGAGCTGACATTCCCCCGATGCGGGAGCAGATCGCCTCGATGCGGAGGGCCCGAACGCCGCCCGCTACGGGAGTCAAGGCCTGCCCGTCAACAGAGGGCTCGAGGCCCCCGACCGAGGAAGAACAAAAGGAAGGACTTGAACTTTATTTCGCCTTCCATCACAGTGAGGAATGTGTAGGAGTCACTGTGGTGGATGCTCATGTTTAAATGTATTTTTGAGTATTTTGTTGCTTTTAATTGTATGACTGACCTAGCCAATGGAATTCCTCGTTTATTGTAAAACATACTTGGCAAATAAAGTGTGATTCTGATTCTGATCTGTAAACCATACTCAACAAACCTTTCTTTTAGAACTTGGTGAGAAATACAACGCAACCGGTGAGTGACTAGAGCGGTTTTTGGCTGCCCTCAAATTGCTTTCTCTATGTCTGGAAACATTAAGGTTTGAATTGCATTTTTCTAACGTGTATTAAAGCGTCACCGCAACGCACACTTTTATTTTCGTGGAGATTGAATGGTTTAAAGTATAAGGAACATAAGGAATATCAATCATGTTGAGAGATTGTGGAAGATATGTCTGTTCTCCTTTCAATGAGAGTGAAGCTTATTAGCACTCAAATCATCGAGGTATTTGATAACAGTTGAAACCGCGAGCAATAGTTCGGCTGATAACCAAATGAATAGATTTTAAAGGACAGTAGCAAGATGTTAGACAAAGTCCCTCGTGGCAGTGTGATAAAGAAAGTAGAATCACATAGCTATCTAAAGAAACATTGAAACTGATATTTAAATTTGTTCAGTAATATAAAGCAAATAGTCACAAACATCTCAAATTCGAGCGACTGAAAATCTGTGCAAAATGTTTGTGTTTTATTCATTTTATAAAATAAACCAAATATCCATAAATGTTCTAATCAATAAAGTACAGGAATATTTAATTAGTACCTAAATATTTCCGCTGCTTGATTATCCCAGATCAAACGCCCGGGGAAACATGATGGTTCCTCTCCTCAGAGGGCAGGTCCAATATGAGAAACTTTAATCTCAAACACTATACAAACTTCTGTGTTTTAGTCGAGCAATCGAGAAGTGCGATGAGAACCTTGCTGCAAATTGTCAGCTGCCGATAACTTCCGCAGCCTTTCACTGGCAGGCAACTTAAAAAGCCCAGACTCTGGATTTCACGAATTGGACGTTATGCTCGGCAAGTACTTCAAATCTAAAATCAAAACAGCCAAAAACAAGAAACATATATCGCAACGGCTGCATCGTAGGTGAAACATCAACGTTCCCAATGATTATTCGGTCACCACGGATGCTACCTGACTAACTGTATATTCAGGATACAGCCTAATTTCCGGGATACATAACATGTTTGCCTACCCTCCGATGGGTGCAAAGGCACACAAAGGCAACGGTACCGTCTCATCGCTGGGATCTAATCGCTGACTTCCGAAAAGGGAAATGGGAAGACTTTGCTTCCGTTTTCATTGGTAGGTCCGTGTTGGACAGAGTTAGCCATTTCTAATTCTTGGGCAATAACATTCAAGGTAGCCTATCTTGAGTCCAGCATATGGGTCCATCGCGAAGACGACATGTGAGCGTCATTCCTTTTTCAGTATTTTAAAGAGATTCGTTATGTCTCTGATCACTCCAACAGAGTTCTGCGGATGTAGTGTAGACCTTATCCTGGATGATTGCATCGCAGCCAGGTGTGGCAAATCCCATCAATATGAATGCAATAGAGTGAAGAGGCCGAAGAGAGTGGTGGACAGCCTGGACCATCAGGGGCAGAGCCCTCCCATGCATCAAAAACCTACATATGAGATGCTGTCCTAGGTGAAATATCACACTTCCAGATTAATATTCGCTCTCCACGGTTGCAACCTGGAAGGGCCTGTCCCACTTAGGAGACCTAAACAGTAACCTCTGGTGACCTTGCCCGCCACCCAAAAAAAAATCAAGATCGAGGTGACCTGCAACCTCCTACCATCTCCCACACATATGCTGAAACCCTTCCTTGACTATGAAGAAAACCGGCTTCGACTCGACCTGCGACTAAAAGAATATCGATTTTTAAAACGGCAACCTATTTTTAGTCGAGGCCGGTTTTAATCACGATCAAAAAATAGCAGCAACCTAGATGAAGCCTCGACCACGCGGAAACCTCTTTCGACCATTAGAGAGAGTGACCAACCCCTCCTATGACCTCGTGGAAACCTTGGGTGGCGGGCAAGGTCACTAGAGGTTGCTGTTTAGGTCTCCTAAGTGGGACAGGCCCTTTACCTACTACCTGACTTTCAAAGATGCTCTGTGGCATAGAGGAATATATCGTGTAGATGCACAGAACTTCTTGCCCAGAGTCGGGGAATCGAGAACCAGAAGGCCTAGGTTCAGGGTGAAGAGGAACAAATGTAATAGGACCCTGAGGGGTAACTTTTTCACACAAAAGGGTGGCGGGAGAGGCTGCCAGATGAGGTAATTGGGGCTGGGACTATCCCAACGTTTAAGAAACAGTTAAACAGGTGCATGGATAGGACAAGTTTGGAGGGATATGGACCAACCACAAGCAGGAGGGACTAGTATAGCTGGGACATATTGGCCGGTGTGGGAAAGTTGGGCCGAAGGGCCTATTTCCACACTGTATCGCTCTATGACTCTATTCAAAATTCGCACACCCAGATGTTCGACTGTGTATCTGGTGGAAATAACCCGTTGAAATGATACCAGCTGTACCAGATTGGCTAGCCTTTCTCGTGAGATAATTTGTGCAGGTGGGGAAACCCAAGCAAGCTCTGCGCATGATGCCACCGAGATGCGTTTGAACCGAGTAAAGCCACTCACTCTTCATGTCAGAAATTCTATTAAATGCTTTCCATTTACATAGAACGGCAGGTCCCTCTCGAAATATGGTACCCTCCATTAGCAACTGTAATCTGTTCCTGGCCCATTCTCAGATTATATTCGTCTGCAATGTTTAAAGTTGAACCCAAAGTACAGCCAATTCACGTAATATAGTAAGCGCCAGGACCCAGCACCAATTTCTGGCACACATTAATTATTTGCCTTCCCTCCCGTTGAGTGCAAATACGTACACAGGTACAGATAACGTCAACAAGGCGATTGATCGAATCACTGATTTAAGAAAGTTGAAGGTCATGACACCTTATTTCAGTTTACATTGTTGGGTCATGTGAGAGAGTGTTAGAAGTGTCTAACCCTTGAGCGGTAACATACATGGTGGCCTGCCTGGGCCAGCACACGGATCCATCACGAAGAAGGCGCGTTAGCCTCTCTCCCTTTTCAGACTTTTAAAGAGAGATATTAATTATGCTTCGGATTACTTCAACAAGGTTCTGTGGATGTACGATAGAACGTATCCTGACTGGTTGCAGCATAGCCGGGAATAGCAAATGCCATCAACATGCATGCAAGACGCTGCAGAAAGTAGGGGACAGCCTGTCCGGATCATCACGGGCTCTGCCCTCATCTCCATCAAAAAGATTTATATGAGGTACCTCCCTTAGGAAGGCGGCACCTAACATCAAAGATTTCCATACCCCTCTTCTTACTGATCCCCTTCGGCTGGAGGCACAACGTCCTGACATCCCACCCTATCAGGTTCAGGAACAGCGACTTTCTTACAAATATCGAGTTCCTGAACCAACCCTACTCAACGCAATACGAATACAACCTCGAGAAAGGAACACCACCACCCAGCGAAAGTCGAGTCATGCGTGTTCAACTATCATCTGAAACGGCAACAGAACGATTACATTCTTACGCTGCACCTTAACAGGTCCGTTAACGCAATAACACGTAGGTAAATATAAAATAATCGATAATACAATAAACATGCAGGTACAGCAGGGAGTGAAAAAAGCTAATGGCATGTAGGCCTTCATAGCGAGGGGATTTGAGTATAGGAGCAAGGAGGTCCTACTGCAGTTGTACAGAGCCATGGTGAGACAGTACCTGGAGTATTGTGCGCAGTTTTGGTCTCCTAATTTGAGGAAGGACATTCGTGCTATTGAGTGAGTGCAACGTAGGTTCACCAGGTTACTTCCTGAGATGGCGGGACTGACATATAATGAAAAACTGGCTTATATTCATTGGAACTTTGAAGGCTGAGAATGGATCTTATAGAAACAAGTATCTAAAGGAACCGTTGTCTCAAAATGGCAGCCGATAGCACAGAAGACCCTTGCCATCCCTTTTTATAGTGGGGGAGGAACCATGAACTTTTATTCTAAGCATGTTTTGCGTAAATGTCTTGTTTTTGCAGTGTCTTCTTTCATCCTGAAACATTCCATGCAATGCACATGTGATGTAACCATCGTTTGTGTGTTTGTCTGAGTCTACGTGGCTGTGATCCTACCGCAAACATGTTTTTTTTTCCATTGGACCCGTACCTCCCCATACTTGCGCAAGTGACAATCAACTCAAATTGTCGTGAATTGGGTACTTTATGCTGCGGTTATGATTAATGCATACACCTCGCTCTATACCATACGTTTGTGCCCCAATTGGCGCTTATGCGCTCATTGCATTTGCAAATAGCAGGGGTGATTTCTTGGTGGTAGTACGTGAAAAGCATAATTGATGATGAAACTGTTCCTGAAAAGAGAAAAGACAATTTGTTTCTAATTTTTAAGAACATTCGCCTGTGAAACTAGATCGATGAGAGAAAGGCAATACAATAACTAAGTCATTCCTAAATATGCATAGATATACGCAATGTGCTGGAGTAACTCAGCAGGCCAGCCAGTATCTCTGGATGAAAGGAATTGGTGACATTTCAGGTCGAAACCCCTCTTCCGACTGAGAGTCAGGGGAGAGGGCTACCCAGAGATCTGGATGGGTAAGGTGTGAAAACGAGAGATCAAAGGGGGCGTTGATCAACGAAAATGTAGCATAGATCATTGTTAGCTAGTGGAAGGTGACAATGAGGCACACAAAGACAAAATTTAATCAGGACAGTTAGACTGGTCAGAGAACTGGGATGAGGTAGCGATGGGGAGAGAGGGAAAGCAAGGTGTACTCGTGTGACGTGCACAGCCTAAAGTTGTTGGACAACTTGTTCTATTTGATCTTCCGTTTGTGCACGTCGAATTGATTGCATTACTCGAAACAGGGCGGACCACGTGAAGGTTGCAATCGTCCACCCCAAGGGTTACTTGAAATTAGATAAGTCAATATTCATGCTGTAAGCTGACCAAGCGAAATATAAGGTGCTGTCCTTCCAATTTGCGTTGGGACCCACTCTGAAAGTGGAGTTTCGAGAGGGCTAGAATACATAGAAACAAATAAACATATAAACATAGAAAATAGGTGCAGGAGCAGGCCATTTGGCCCTTCGAGCCTGCACCGCCATTCAATATGATCATGGCTGATCATCCAACTCAGTATCCCGTACCTCCTTCTCTCCATACCTCCTGATCCCTTTCGCTACAAGGGCCACCTCTAACTCCCTCTTAAATATAACCAATGAACTGGCCTCAACAACCTTCTGTGGCAGAGCATTCCAGAGATTCGCCACACTCTGTGTGAAAAATGTTTTTCTCATCTCGGTCCTGAAAGATTTCCCACTTATCCTTAAACTGTGACCCCTTGTCCTGGACTTCCCCAACATCGGGAACAATCTTCCTGCGTCTAGCCTGTCCAGCCCCTTAAGCATTTTGTAAGTTTCTATAAGATCCCCCCTCAATTTTCTAAATTCTAGCGAGTACAAGCCGAGTCTATCCAGTTTTTCTTCATATGAAAGTCCTGACATCCCAGGGATCAGTCTGGTGAACCTTCTCTGTACGCCCTCTATGGCAAGAATGTATTTCCTCAGATGTGGAGACCAAAACTGTACGCAATACTCCAGGTGTGGTCTCAACAAGACCCTGTACAACCTCCCTGCTCCTGTACTCAAATCCTTTTCCTATGAATGCTTACATACCATTCGCTTTCTTCACTGTCTGCTGCACCTGCATGCATACTTTCAATGACTGGCGTACCATGACACCCAGGTCTCATTGCATCTCCCCTTTTCCTAATCGGCCACCATTCAGATAATAGTCTACTTTCCTGGTTTTGCCACAAAAGTGGATAACCTCACATTTATCCACATTATACTGCATCTGCCATGCATTTGCCCACTCACCCAGCCTATCCAAGTCAGCTTGCAGCCTCCTAGCATTCTCCTCACAGCTAACACTGCCCCCCAGCTTCGTGTCATCCGCAAACCTAGAGATGTTGCATTCAATTCCCTCGTCCAAACCATTAATATATATTGTAAATAGCTGGGGTCCCAGCACTGAGCCTTGCGGTACTCCACTAGTCACTGCCTGCCATTCTGAAAAGGATCATTTTACTCCTACTCTTTGCTTCCTGTTTGCCAGCCAGTTCTCTACCCACATCGATACTGAACCCCCAATACCGTGTGCTTTATGTTTGTTAACTAATCTCTTATACGGGACCTTGTCGAAAGCCTTCTGAAAGTCCAGATATAATACATCCACAGGCTCTCCCTTATCCACTCTACTAGTTACATCCTCGAAAATTTCTATAAGATTCGTCAGACATGATTTACCTTTCGTAAGTCAATACTGACTTTGTCCAATGATTTCACCACTTTCCAAATGTGCTGCTATCCCATCTTTAATAACTGACTCTAGCGATGTTAGACTAACTGGTCTGTAATTCCCCAGAATACAAAAAAAAAACAGGGATGTAATGCTAACTGTTTATCAGGCACTGGTCAGACCGCATTTGGTGTGTTGTAATCAGTTTTGAGTTCCATATCGGAATAAAGATGTGCTGGCGTTGGAGGGGATTCAGGGGAGGTTTACGAAAATTATCCCGGTGATGATTGGGTCCACGTATGATGATCGTTTGACGGCACTAGGCCTGTACTCACTGGACTTTAGAAGGATAACCTAATTGAAACATTTCGAATAGTGCAAGGCCTGGATAGCGTAAAAGTGGAGAGGATGTTTCCAATAGTGGGGAAAGTCTAGGACCAAAGGCCATTATTTCAGAATAAAAGGACGTAGCTTTAGAAATGAGACGAAGAGGAATTTCTAATGTCACAGAGTGGTGAACCTGTGGAATAGCTACCGATGGCTGTGGAGGTCAAGTCAATTGATATGTTTAAAGCGCAGATTGACAGACACATGCTTAGTAAGGTTGTCGTGGGTTCTGGAGAGAAGGCAGGGAAAGGTAGTTCAGTCTTGATAGTATGGCAGAGTAGACTTGATGGGCTGAATGACCCAATTCGGCCCCTAGAGCCTATGAACTTATCAACTGATCAACGCATCCACTTCTACTTTTAACTTTCATTTCATAGAAACATAGGCATAGAAAATAGGTGCAGGAGGAGGCTCTTCGACCCTTCGAACCAGCACCGCCATTCATTGTGATCATGGCTGATCGTCCGCTATCAATAACCCGTGCCTGCCTTCTCCCCATATCCATTGACTCCACTAGCCCCTAGAGCTCTGTCCAACTCTCTCTTAAATCCATCCAGTGATTTGGCCTCCACTGCCCTCTGTGGCAGGGAATTCCATAAATTCACAACTTCGTTTGAGTAACACACTGCAAATGAACATCCGCCCAATGTTCTTTCATCGATTTTGCATTCACTGTGGAACTATCGATTGCTATTCTGACATTTCTTAAAATTATTTTAACAGAGGAACACTTGAGAAAGAAAATTCTAGGTAACGATACAATATCTTCAATTCGTCCTTACCTTTTCCCCAACGGTAATATAAAGACATTAGTAAAGAATCGCACTTTAATAATTGCTTGCACCTTAAGAATACGACCTAAAAATACTGCCATCTACGGAGAGTCGAGTCATGAGTGTTCAATTGTCATGTGTACCTGCAAGGGAACGATTTTTTAAAATCTCCTGCCACTTAATAAGTCCGGTAACATAATAGCACATAGATAAATATATAATAATCGATGCGACAATAAATTATTAACTGGAATAGTAGAATAACCACGATAGTTTGTAGCAACCAAAGACTAATGCCTCAGTCCCACTTAGAAAACCTGAACGGAAATCTCTGGAGACTTTGCGCCCCACCCAAGGTTTATGTGCGGTTCCCGGAGGTTTTTATCAGTCTCCCTAATGGTCGAAAGTGGGTTCCGCTTCTTCTATGTTCTATATGTTCTACAGAAGAAGCGGAAACCACTTTCGACCATAAGTCTACAGAATATCATAGTTTCTGCGAGAGGGTTAAGTTTGCGCTGTATTGAAGAGCCAGATGGTTGCTGGGAAGAGGCTTTTGTTGAACGAGCGGGTCACCGTAGCAAGTAGCGAAATGAAAGCGTCGCCGGCGTGGAATGAGTGTTCTATGCTATTGGCTGCGGTATTGAGACAAAGCCTACATTCGACACGTTTTGCAGAGCGGATTAAGTATGAACCTTTTACTAAGCAGGGTTTGGCACGCACCTCTTGTTTTTGTTTTTTCTTTGCAGTGTTTTCTTTATTCCAGAAACTTTACGATCGATTTACGTGTTATGCATGTATCATTTGTTTGTGTTTTTGTCTCTCCATGTGTCCGTGAATCTACCGCAAACCTATTATTTCCATTCTACCTGTACCTCGCCTTACTTACGGGATGACGATTTGCCTTGAGTTGCGTATGATCTGCTGCAGTGATGATTAATGCTTACACCACATTCTATCTCATAAACGAGTCCACCTAATATTCGTCATATTTCCGCTGGTGTTGTCATTGCATCTGCAAATAGCAGCTGAGAGTCCACGAATAAGTGGTAGTAAGTGTAAAACATATTTGATGGTGAAACTAAACGATTCGATTTCTTTTTGTCAGAACTGGCGTCTGTGAAAGAAGATCTACAAGAGAAAGGCAAACCAATGACAAAGCCTTGACTAAATGTGCATTATATCTGAATCTCATTAGTAATTATCAATGTGCCTACCTCTCAATCCATGCATACATTTAGCAAGCCATCTTTTCCCCTTCTTTGACCTTTCCTTTCCAGTTAAGTAAACCGTAAACTACACATGAACATGCGGTCAATGTTCTTGCATTGATTTTGCATTCATTGTGGAAATGTCGACATATCTAACTGATCGTAGAGTCTGTTCTCACCTTCTCCCTCATGGTTTGGTTTGCCTCAGCCACCAAGCACGACATCCGGAGGCTGCAGCGAATCGTCCGATCAGCTGTGAAGGATATTGGCAGCAACCTTCCCTCCACTGAAGAACTGTACACTGCAATGGCCAGGAAGCGAGCGGGTAAGATCATCTCTGACCCTTCTCACTCTAGCCACAAACTCTTTGAATCGCTTCCTTCTGGAAAGCGTCTCCGGACTGTCAAAGGCTCCCACAGCCAGATTTAAAAACAACTTTTCTTTCCACGAGTAGTAGCTCGATTCAATAACCAAAAATCTGTAGCCTCCTTTTGCTCTGGTATTTTATTTAATTCACATCTTTAATCAATAATGTTAAATTATTAATGTTTAATGTTTTATGTATCATTCTTAACTGTCACTGTATGTCATCTTGTCACGTTGGACGGAGCACCAAGGCAAATTCCTTGCATGTGAATACTTGGCCAATAAACTAATTCGTTCATTCATTCACCATTCATTCATTCATTCATTCATTCATTCATTCATTCATTCATTCATTCATTCTAACAGAGTTTTTTTTAATCTTTCAACAGAGATTCAGTTGAGAAAGAAAAATGCAGGTAACGAAAGGTTAAAATAACGATGCAAAATCTTCAATTTGTTCTTACCATATTAGGGATAGTAATACAAATAGATAAGTCATGAATTGTGATTTGAAAATTTCATTACACCTTAAGAACACGACCAAAAGTGTTAGGAACCTGAAGTTGGCCGAGTTTTCATTCATCTGTTGGACGAGTGATGATGACCCTCCCAAATAGGTTTTCCTGGTAAATCTCACTATAATTTAAGGCAAATTTCAATCATCGGGAATTCAGGAAGAGGAAATAGGTTATGTTTGGAAGATTACGAATTGAAGAGTAATGGGGAAATGAGACAGAAGACGATGCCTGCGGCAGTTTTTCCCTGATCACGTTGTTGACGGGGTAGGCTTGTGGGGCAAAGTGATCCACAACAACGCCGACTTTGTTATGTTTTTTATATGTCCTTCCATATCAATCTTCAACCTTTTCTAAACAGTTTCTCCCATTGCTGTATTCCATAGTGGGGAGGTCATTGCTAGTTATTGAATCGTGAATTATTTTTTTTTCTATTTACGTTATTGAACCAAAGTCTTGTTTTTGCACAGTCTCCTTTCATTCAGAATTTTGTTGTGTCATTTATGGGGGAAATATGTATAAGCTAATGACTGAGCATATGACCCTGCGACTGGGCTGCGGACTAGATTTTTCGTTGTCTTGTACCTCACCATACCCGTGCAGGAATTCATAATGCTACTCTCAGCATAACAAATGTGGCTCTGTTCTGCAAAGGGAAGAGAATGTCCTCCTCCATCTTCAGGTGTTAACTTTCCGATAGTCTCGTACTGGAAAATTGATTCCTCTGTTGAAATATCTTGACGCAATGGAAAGTGACCGTTATCATAAACCCAGAGCAGGTGCTGCGAATCTGAATTCAAAAGAGAAATAATAACAAACACTCATCGGATCGCCCAAATGAATAAATTACATCATTCATAATGAAGTGCTTCGAGCGGCTAGTAAAAACGCACATCTGCTCCTCACTCCCTGACACCTTGGACCCTCTGCAGTTTGCGTATAGACCAAACAGGGCCACAGACGATGCCATCGCCATGGCAACTCACACTGCGCTCACCCACCTGGAGAAAGGGAATACATATGTGAGAATGCTCTTCATGACTACAGCTTGGCATTCAACACTGTCATTCCCTCAATATTAACCATATAACCATATGACAATTACAGCACGGAAACAGGCCCTCTCGGCCCTTCCAATCCGTGCCGACCATTTGTTTTTCCCTAGTCCCATCTACCTGCAGTCAGACCATACCCCTCCATTCCCTTCCCGTCCATATACCTATCCACATTACTTTTAAATGTTAAAATCGATCCTGCCTCCACCACTTCTGCTGGAAGCTCATTCCACACAGCCACCACCCTCTGAGTAAAGACGTTCCCCCTCATGTTACCCCCAAACTTCTGTCCCTTAATTCCCATGTCATGCCCTCTTGTTTGAATCTTCCCTACCCTCAATGGGAAAAGCTTATCCACGTCAACTCTGTCTATCCCTTTCATCATTTTAAAGACCTCAATCTTTAATCAATTTGTCCCCCCTTAACCTTCTGCGCTCCAAATCAGTCCCCAAGCTGATAGATCTTGGACTGGAGACGCCATCTGCGTCTGGATATTCGACTTCATGACGGGCGGGCCCCAGGTGGTGTGAATTGGCAGCCACACCTCTTCCTCACTGATCCTCAACACAGGCGCACCACGGGGCTGTGTGCTCAGTCCTCTCCTGTACTCCCTGTTCACGCACGACTGTACTGCGAAGCACAGCTCCAACATCATCTTAAAGTTTGCTAATGACACGACCATCCTGGGCCTCATCACAGACAATAATGATACGGCCTATAGAGAGGAGGTGAAGGCTAAACAGCTGGTGCCAGGAAAATAACCTTCCTCTCAATGTCAGCAAAACTAAAGAGATGAGTGTGGACTACAGGAAACAGCAGGGGAGTGGTCACCTCCCCATCCACATCGGTGATGCTGAGGTTGAAAGGGTCAGCAGCTTCAAGTACCTCGATGTGCATATCACTGAGGACCTCTCTTGGACACTGCACACGGACACAATAACTAAGAAAGCCTGCCAGCGGCTCTTTTTCCTGAGAAGGCTGAGGAAGTTTGGCATGAACGCCAGCATCCTCACAAACTTCTACAGTTGCACCATCGAGAGCCTGCTGCGGGCTGCATCACAGTCTGGTACTGGAACTGTTTTGCCCACAGCCGCAAATCACTTCAGAGAGTGGTGAATGCGGCACAGCACATCATTGGCCAACAGTCTCCCGGCCATTCAGGACATTTTCCACCAGCGGTGCCTGCGGAAGGCACACAGCATCATCAAGGACCACAGCCCCCCAGCACGCAGACTGTTCTCCTTGTTGCCATCAGGCAGATGATATAGGAGCATGGCAGCACGTACCACCAGACTTAAGAACAGTTTTTATCATCATGCCATCAGATTTCTGAACTCATAAACACATCATATATGTTGATTATTTTATTTATTATTGTCTTTTACCTACGAATGTCACTTTTATCTTTTTTTTTTAACCTTAATTTTATCCTTTTAATACCATTGCTGAGGTGACCCGCTGTCTTGTCAAAAACATTTCATTGTACCGTTGACCCTGTGTTAACCTACATATGACAAATAAAACTGAACTGAACTGAACTGCTTACAGTATTTCAAGTATGTTTAAGAAAGAACTGCAGATGCTGGAAAATCGAAGGTAGACAAAAATGCAAGCGAAACTCAGTGGGTGAGGCTACATCTATGGAGCGAAGGAAATAGGCTATTTATTAAATAGGCTCCATAGATGCTGCCTCACCCGCTGAATCTTTCCAGCATTTTGTCTACATAGTATTTCAATGATTTTCTGTTTGCATTCGCATTTCGCACGCTCAGATGTTCCAATGTGTATCTGGTGAGAATAACATGTTGAAATGGCACCAGCTATGTCAAATTGGCTAGTTATTCACGCAACATAATTTGCGCAAGTGGGCAAATCCAAGCAAGATCTCCGCATGTTGCCGCTGAGATATATTTGAACCGATTAAAACCGCTCACTCCTCATGTCAGAAATAATTCTATTAAATGTCTTCCCTTTTCACAATACAGCAAGTATCTCTCAAAATATGCTGTCCTCCGTTCACAACTTTCATCTATTCCGGGCCTAATCTCAGATTGTTTTTGTCTGCAATGTTTAAAGTTGAGCCAAAAGTAAACCAATTCATGTAATATAGTAAGAAGCTGGGCCCAGCCCCAATTTCTGGGACACATTTTGTTTGTTTTGTTGGGTGCAATGGCCGATAACGTCAACACGGCCAACAATCTAATTGCTGATTTAAGAAAGGAGAAGTCGGGAGACCTTGCTTCAGTTTCGATCGGTAGATCAATGTTGGAGAGAGTTGGAAGTTTCCAATTAATGGGCGATAACATGCGGGAGGTCTGTCCTGCGCCTAGCACATGCATGCATCGCGACAAACTTCCTTTTTCAGCATTTTAAGGAGATTTGTGATGTCTCGGAGTACTCCAACGAGATTCTGCAGATGTAGTGTAGAAAATATCATGACTCGCTGCATCATAGCTGGATGTAGCAAGTTCCATCAATATGAATACAAGAGGCTGCAGAGAGTGGTGGACAGACTGGACCAACACAGGCCCAGCCCCCCCCCTCCATCAAAAACATCTGCATGAGATGCTGCCTGAGGAAGGCGGCACCTATCATCAAATATTTCGATACCCAACTTGGGCTGGAGGCAGAGTCCTGACGTTCCACGCTTTCATGTTCAGGAACTGCAAATCATTAAACAATTTCAGAACACTCCCTTGAGAATGAGACACGACAATCCAAGGAGAGTCCAGTCATGAGCGTTCGATTGTCAAATATACCGGCAACAGAACGATTAAATTCCTATTTCCTGTAGCTTAACAGGCCCGTTAACAGAACAGAAGATATAATAGAAAGGCTGGGGGGAGGGACTCGGGTAGAGGGGGCTAGGGGTCAGGGTGTGGGGCAAGAGGCAGAGAAGGGAAGCACTCGGATCCAAAATGTAGGCGAGAAAGATGAAAAAGATAATAGACAGAGAATAAGGGATGGTTGGTTTCTAAAATGTGTATATTTTAATGCTAGGAGCATTGTAAGTAAGGTGGACGAACTTAGAGCCTGGATTGACACCTGGAAATATGATGTTGTGGCAATCAGTGAAACGTGGTTGCAGGAGGGCTGTGATTGGAACTAAATATTCCAGGATTTCGTTGCTTCAGGTGTGATAGAATTGGAGGGACCAGAGGGGGAGGTGTTGCATTGCTTGTCAGAGAGGATATTACAGCAGTGCTTTGGCAGGATAGATTAGAGGGCTCGTCTAGGGAGGCTATTTGGGTGGAACTGAGAAGTGGGAACGGTGTAGCAACACTTTTAGGGGTGTATTATAGACCTCCAAATGGGGAGCGTGAATTGGAAGAGCAAATATGTAAGGAGATAGAAGATATTAGTAGTAAGCACAAGGTAGTGATTGTGGGAGATTTCAATTTTCCAAAAATAGACTGGGAAACACATTCTGTAAATGGGCTGGATGGTTTGGAGTTTGTAAAATGTGTGCAGGATAGTTTTTTGCAGCAGTACATAGAGGTATCGACCAGAGAAGGGGCAGTGCTGGACCTCCTGTTAGGAAATGAGGCAGGTCAGGTGACGAAGGTATGCGTTGGTGAGCACTTCGGGACCAGTGATCACAATACCATTAGTTTCAATATAATTATGGAGAGTCAGAACTGGACCTAGGGTGGAGATTTTTGATTGGAGAAAGGCTAACTTTGAGGCAATGCGTAAGGATTTTAAAGGAGTGAATTGGGACACTTTGTTTCATGGGAAGGATGTAGAAGAGAAATGGAGGACATTTAAAGGGGAAATTGTAAGAGTACAGAATCTTTATGTCCCTGTTAGGTTGAAAGGAAATGGTAAAAACTGGAAAGAGCCATGGTTTTCAAGGGAAATTGGACACTTGTTTCGAAAAAAGAGAGATATCTACAATAATTATAGGAGGCATGGAGTAAATGAGGTTCTAGAGGAGTATAAAGAATGTAAAAAGAATCTTAAGAAAGAAATTAGGAAGGCTAAAAGAAGATATGAGGTTGCTTTGGCAAGAAAGGTGAAAATAAACCCAAAGGGTTTCTACAGCTATATTAATAGCAAAAGGATAACGAGGGGTAAAATTGGACCATTAGAGAACCTGAATGGACAGCTATCTGCAGAGCCAAAAGAGATGGGGGAGATACTGAACAATTTCTTTTCTTCGGTATTCACCAAGGAGGAGGATATTGAACTCTGTGAGTTAAGGGGAAAAAGTAGAGTAGCTATGGAAACTATGAGATTCAAAGAGGAGGAAGTACTGACACTTTTGAAAAATATAAAAGCGGATAAGTCTCCAGGTCCTGACAGGATATTCCCTAGGACATTGAGGGAAGTTAGTGTAGAAATAGCAGGAGCTATGACAGAAATATTTCAAATGTCATTAGAAACGGGAATAGTGCCGGAGGATTGGCGTACTGCGCATGTTGTTCCATTGTTTAAAAAGGGTTCAAAGAATAAACCTAGCAATTATAGACCTATTAGTTTGACGTCAGTGGTGGGCAAATTAATGGAAAGGATACTTAGAGATAATATATATATAAGCATCTGGATAAACAGGGTCTGATCAGGAACAGTCAACATGGATTTGTGCCTGGAAGGTCATGTTTGACAAACCTTCTTGAATTTTTTGAAGCGGTAACTAGGGAAATTGATGAGGGGTAAAGCAGTGGATGTTGTCTATATGGATTTCAGTAAGGCCTTTGACAAGGTTCCCCATAGAAGGTTGGTTAAGAAGGTTCAATCTTTGGGTGTTAATGGCGGAGGAGCAAGATGGATTCAACAGTGGCTGAATGGGAGATGTCAGAGAGTAATGGTGGATGGCTGTTTGTCAGGTTGGAAGCCGGTGACCAGTGGGGTGCCTCAGGGATCTGTGTTGGGTCCACTGTTGTTTGTCATGTACATCAATGATCTGGATGATGAGGTGGAAAATTGGATAAGTAAGTATGCAGATGATACTAAGATAGGTGGTGTTGTGGATAATGAAGTAGATTTTCAAAGTCTACAGAGAGATTTGGGCCATTTGGAAAAGTGGGCTGAAAGATGGCAGATGGAGTTTAATGCTGATCAGTGTGAAGTGCTACATCTTGGCAGGACAAATCAAAATAGGACGTACATGGTAAATGGTAGGGAATTGAGGAATGCTGTGGAACAGAGGGATCTAGGAATAACTGGGCATAGTTCCCTGAAGGTGGAATCGCATGTAGATAGGGTGGTAAAGAAAGCCTTTGGTGTGCTGGCCTTTATAAATCAGAGCATTGAATATAGGAGTAGGGAAGTAATGTTAAAATTGTACAAGGCATTGGTAAGACCAATTCTGGAGTATGGTGTACAATTTTGGTCGCCTAATTATAGGAAGGATGTCAACAAAATAGAGAGAGTACAGAGGAGATTTTACTAGAATGTTACCAGGGTTCCAGCAACTATTACAGAGAAAGGTTGAACAAGTTAGGTCTTTATTCTTTGGAGCGCAGAAGGTTAAGGGGGGACTTGATTGAGGTCTTTAAAATGATGAAAGGGATAGACAGAGTTGACGTGGATACGTTTTTCCCATTGAGGGTAGGGAAGATTCAAACAAGAGGGCATGACATGACAATTAAGGGACAAAGGTTTCGGGGTAACGTGAGGGGGGACTTCCTTACTCAGAGGGTGGTGGCTGTGTGGAATGAGCTTCCAGCAGAAGTCGTGGAGGCAGGATCGATTTTAACATTTAAGAGTAAAGTGGATAGGTATATGGACGTGAAGGGAATGGAGGGGTATGGTCTGAGTGCAGGTAGATGGGACTAGGGGAAAACAAATGGTCGGCACGGACTGGAAGAGCCGAGAGGGCCTGTTTCCGTGCTGTAATTGTTATATGGTTATATGGTTATAATAATCGATACCACCACAAATTATTAACCAGAATACAGGGGTATCCATAACAGTTTGTGGTGCAACAAAGACTCGGTCTATGCAATATCACTGTTTCAGAGTTAGTGTTCAGTTTCCCAAGTGTTTAAGACCTAAGTGTTTGTTGGGGAAATAACTTTTATTGAATCTGCGGGCTCTGTAGCTAGTAATGAAATGAGAGCATCGCCATGATGGTATGGGTCTTCTATGCTAGTGGCTGCCCTATTGAGACAATGCCTCGTTTCAATACATTTTTAAAGTGGGGAGGAATCATCAATCTTTTCTCAGTATGTTATGGCACACATATCTTTTTGCATTTTTACTTCATCCCAAAACCCCCAAACAACCATTCCCAGTGCCTTTTTATTTCAACCCAAAACCCCCAAACAACCAATTGCAGTGCCTTTTTACTTCAACCCAAACCTCCCAAACAACCATTTGCAGTGCCTTTTTACTTCAACCCAAACCCCCAAACAACCAAACCCAAAACCCCAATCAACCATTTGCAGTGCCTTTTTACAGAAACGTTACGTGTAATTTATATGTAATGCATGTATCATGTGTTTGTCTGAGTCTATGTGTCTGTGATTCTACCACAACCAATTTTAACATTCTCATGGTACTTACACATATGACAATGAACTCAACTTGCCTTGACTTGGGTAATTCCTCTGCAGTTATGATTAATGCTTACACCTCACGCTGTCTCATAAATTAGTCCACCTGATGGGTTCATTACATCAGCAAATATGCAGACGGTGGGTCGGCATGGTGGAGCAGCGGCAGAGTTGTTGCCTTACAGCGCTTACAGCGACGGAGGTCTGTACGGAGTCTGTACGTTCTCCCCGTGACCGCATGGGTTTCTCAGAGATTTTTTGTTTCCTCCCACATTCCAAAGATGTACAGGTATGTGGCTTGGTATAAAGGTAAATTGTCCCTAGTGTGTCGGATAGTGATAATGTGCGGCGATCGCTGGTCGTTGCAGATTTGGTGGGCCGAAGGGCCTGTTTCCTTGCTGTAACTCTAAAAAAAACTAAAATTAAATAGCAGTTAAGATTCCATGAATAAGTGGTACTAAGAAAAGAACACAATTGATCATGAAATTGTTGCTGAAAAGGGAATAAAGAAACTAAATGGATTTTCTTTCTTTTTTTCCAGAACTGGCATCTGCGAAACAAGATCTACAAGAGAAAGGCAAACATAGAAACATAAAAGCAGAGAAAATAGGTGCAGGAGTAGGCCATTCGGCCCTTCCAGCAAGCACTGCCATTCAATTTGATCATGGCAGATCACCCACAATCAGTACCCCATTCCTGCGTTCTCCCCATATCCCTTGATTCCACTGGCCCAAAGGTCTCTATCTAATTCTCTTTTCAAAGCATCCAGTGAATCAGCCTGCACTGCCTTCTGAGGTAGAGAATTGCACAAATTCACAACTCTCTGGGTGGAAAGGTTTTTCCTCATCTCAGCTCTAAATGGCCTACCCCTTATTCTTAAACTGTAGTCCCTGCTTCTGGACTCCCCAAAATCGGGAACATGTTTCCTGCATCTAGTGTGTCCAATCCCTTAATAATTTTACATGTTTCTATAAGATCCCCTCTCTCCTTCGAAATTCCAGTATAAAGGAGGATAGAAAAAGCTTCTTTCGATACTGTATGTGAAGTGGACAAGATTAGTTAAGACACATGTGGGTTCCTTGAAGACAGAAACAGGTGAATTTATTATGGGGAACAAGGGGGCAGATGCGAGTGGGAAATGGTGGGAGGGACTGGACCGGCGGAGAGAATTCTCGGCTGCTGCGCGCAAACAGACCCGCGCCTCATCCACACCCAGGATCGAACCAGGGTCCCCGGCGACGCAAGCACTGCCAAACCACACTGGACCCCTCGTCCCGTCCAGCCTACCCCCACCCCCACCCCCACCACCGAATGACGTCCGGACTCCCCCAACATCGGGAATATGTTTCCTGCCTCTAGCTTGGCCAGACCCTCAATAATCTTAGACGTTTCAATAAGAGATCCTCTCTTCCTAAATTCCAGAATATACATGCTCAACCGCTCCATTTTATCAACATATGACAGTCCCGCCATCCCTGGAATTAACCTGATGAACCTACGCTGCATTCCCTCAATAGCAAGAATGTCTTTCCTCAAATTGGGAGACCAAAACTGTACAATACTCCAGGTATGGTCTCATTGGGGCCCTGTACAACTGCAGAAGTATATTCTTTGCTCCGATACTCAAGTACTCTTGTTATGAAGGCCAACATGCCATTTGCTTTCTTCACTGCCTGTTATACGTGCATGCTTACTTTCATGGACTGATGAACAAGGACCCACAGATCCCGTTGTACTTCCCCTTTTCACAACTTGACTCCATTTAAATAATAACATGCCTTCCTATTTTACTTCGAAGTCACGTTAGTGACTTCGTGAAGACCCCGCCAGCACGCATGCGCGGTATATCGTCGCGCGCATTTGCATCGGCAGGCTGGGGGGGGGGGGAGTGCGATCTCTCCTCGGGCTCCTTCATAAAAGACCGGTAGGTAAGTACTTACCTTTACACCACAGGATGGACAAGGGCAAGAGGAAGGCGACGCTGTCGAGGAGCCGAGCTTCGACCAGCCAACGGCCCTTGTCCCCGGAGCTGCAAGCAACACCGGCAGCTTCGAGGCATGTGGGGGCAGGAATGCGGAAGTCGGGCGCTCCCGCTGATTTAGGGGCCGACTCACCCGAATGGTTTACCGCTCCAGAGCTGGATACGGATCCAGACTTCAAGCCCCCTTCCCCCAAGAAAAGAGGGGGGAAACAGGTACGTGGCAAGGGGTCTCGCTTTTCACAAGCGACCTCTCTCCGAGTTCCAGAAGACCCGAAGGGGCTGGGCCGGGGGACAGCTGCATGACAGGGGAGCCCTGCAAAAGTGCAATATGTACCACTGCCAGGGAGATCTGCCGTAGTGCAGTCTGGCAATACCACTGCTGCGTCGAGTAGGCCTGCTGGAGCAGATACCGCCGACAAAACACCCCGTCAGGCTGCGGTCAAGGGCGGAGGTGGCAGCACTAGGCGATCGGTCAGCTCAGCTCCGGGAGCGGCCGACCATGCGCCTCCACGCCAAAAGATGGGCAAGTGTGGACATAAGCCTGCACGGACTCCGGGGAGCCAGGTTCCGGGGGCCGGCACCGATTCAACTCACCTGCCTTCATATCAGACAGGTGGGCCGCCACAGTCTGGGAGAAGACAGACTAGTGGAGAGTCCGTGTGGGAGTCGTATGATCCTACTTGGGCTGTAGGTCACGACAACCTGCCATTGGACCCTAGACAGCACCTTACGGAGGTGTGGTCCGATGGTGGAAGCCCCAGTGAATTCATAGGGCCTGGGGAAGTCGGCTTGTCCGCTGCACATAGCAGGGACGGTCGCATAGAGCGGTTGGAGCTCTTAGTGGAGCAACTCCTCCAGCGGGACCGGGAACGAGAAGAGCGGGACTCGCGGGCATCCAATTGCCGTGCGAGGACTCCACTCAGCATCTCATCGTCTCCAGCCAGAAGCGTGAGTGATTGCCCAGCTGCTGTGTTTGAAGACGATCCGGGACAGCCAGTGACCGCTGAGCCAGAGCATGAGGAGGATATGCTGGATGTGGTGAGTAAGTTTGCCGCTACCACCCAGACAGGTGAACCTCTGCACCACAAATTGGCGGGCACCATTGATTACCTGACTACGCACCAACTTCAGAGTCAGGTTCTCAATGATACCTTGGAGAAAATAAAACCGCCTGAGAACTGCATCAACCTCAGTGTGCCCTTGGTTAATGCCCAGATCTGGGGACACTTGAGTACGGCCACCAGGATGCAGGATGTCCGCCTCCAGCGTATCTTAAAGGTTCTCTCCACGGGCATAACGGCATTTGCTAGGACCCTGGACGGGGATAATGTGTCCAGTGAACAGCAAGATGCACTGGCACTCCTATGCAATGCCCAGTATGAGATAAACTGCCTGCGTAAGAGCTCCATAAAGCCCACACTCAACCCCAAATTCGAGGGGTTGTGCCGACCATCAACTGCTCCACTGCCGCATCAGTTGTTTGGAGACCTGTCCAAACAGGTGAAGGAACTGGACGAGGAGGCCAAAACAGCTGGCCTCATGAAACTTCCATCGGCCAGACTTCACCCATATCACCGGCAACAGCCAAACACAACCTGGAAACCATGGCTGCCGGACAGGGCACAAAGATCCTACCTACCTCCATTTCAACAAACACAACGACCTTTTTTAGGGCAAGGCCAACAGCGGCCTGCATGGAAGATGCGGCCGCCGCCCCGTCAACCTCCACAACGTCCACCCAAAACACAGTACGTACAGAACCACCGTTAACCATGGAGGTAAGGGGGTCTGGTTCCTCTCACGCCGTAGCATCCCCTCCTGCACGAATAGGTGGGCGATTGCGGGCTTTTTTGGACAAATGGAGAACTGTCACTACAGATGAGTTTATTTTACAAAGTGTTCGTGGGTATGTTATAGAATTTATTGGAGGTATAAATCCCCTTACCCAGCATTCGCCTCATAGGAATTTTACTCTATCCCAAAAAGAGGTGGAGGCAGGACATGCTGAAATTATATGGCTAGCAGCAAAAGGGGTAATTGGCAAAACCAAGCATGAACCTATTGAGTTTGTGTCTAACATCTTCACCAGAATTAAAAAAAGATGGGGGATGTCAGATTATAATAGACTTAACTGAGTTGAACACTTTTGTACAATATACCCATTTCAAAATGGATACTTTTGAAACAGCTAGGCAGATGCTTTACCCAGGGTACTTTATGGCATGCATCGATTTGAAAGATGCATGCTATACGGTGCCCATCGCTGAGGCTCACAGGAAATTCCTGAAGTTTGTCTGGAAGGGTCAATAATGGGAATACAAGGCACTGCCCAATGGAATCACCACAGCCCCTAGGCTGTTTACCAAATTGGTAAAACCTATATTGGCTCTTCTCCGACAACAACATTATATAGTAATGGCATATTTGGATGATATCCTTATAGTGGGTCAGACCCTCCAATTGGCAATTCAAGGAGTGGCTGCAACTAAGGCTCTGTTCGAGAAGCTGGGATTTGTAATCCATCCAGACAAATCGAAACTGCACCCGGTACGGGTTATGGATTATTTGGGGTTCACCGCAGACACCAATTTAATGAAGATTACCATCCCAACTAATAAAGCGACAGCTATAACAGAAGAGTGCCACAATCTTGCTTGCGCCAGGGTAGCGACCATTCGGCAAACAGCAAAAGTTATAGGCAAATTGGTAGCTACATTCCCAGCTGCATGATTCGGACCGCTACACTATCGAAATTTACAAAGATCAAAAATCACAGCATTAAAAACAAATGCTGGGCGCTTTGATCGGCCAATTCGGTTACCACCAGAAGCTAGAAACGAGCTACAATGGTGGGTTGACAATATTAGAGTGTCATAGACCCATCATAGTAAGAAGCCCTGATGTTGTGCTACAAACTGACGCAAGCGCGCAAGGCTGGGGAGCAACTGATACGATGTCCAGTTGTGGTGGCAGATGGAACTCTCATGAGTCTACATTCCTGGAGTCACACGGAATAAACTATATAGAAATGCTGGGGGCATTTCATGGACTGCGGGCTTACTGTACTAATTCACGGGATTTACATGTCCGCCTTCAAATAGATAATACTACAGTGGTGGCTTACATCAATCATATGGGTGGTATCAGGTCACTATCTTGTGATGAATTGGCTAATACAATTTGGCACTAGTGCATTGAAAGAAATATTTGGATTACTGCGACCTATTTGCCTGGGAAGCTTAATACAGTGGCGGACACCAGGTCACGAGTCTTCAATGACAACACCGAGTGGATGTTGAACCCCCAAATTTTTGGAGATATTATAGCTCACTTTGGGACACCAGATATTGACCTATTTGCGTCCAGGCTGAACCATCAGATACCAACGTATGTGTCGTGGGAACCAGACCCTGGGGCAATAGCAATGGATGCATTTTCTATCCATTGGGGGAAATGGTTTTGCTTCGCTTTTCCCCCATTTTGCCTCATCAGTCGGGTATTGCAGAAAATTAAATTAGACTCTGCAACTGGCATATTGATCATTCCCGACTGGCCTACACAACCATGGTACCCGATGGTCATTAAAAATTTTAAAACAACAATGGATGGCGATTGGGAAACACCCCAAATTGATTACTCACCCCATTACGGGGGTTAGTCATCCTTGCCATGGTCATTTAAACTTGTTGGCCTGCAGGTTCTGAAAAGACCACTCATCCGGGCAGGCATCTCATCACGAGCCATAGAACTTATCGCCGCATCATGCCGAGAATCAACTCGGAAACAGTACCTCACCCAAACCAGGAAGTTGGAGGCATTCTGTGCCCTGACCAACAAGTCTTCCAACTCAGCAACGATACCTGATGTTCTGGAGTTTCTAGCTGGCCTCCATTTCGATGCTGGCCTCAGCTACAGTGCCATTATCAGCGCCAGGAGTGCGCTGTCCTCATACCTGGCTAGAGGTATCAGCTCCAACAACCTGGTGTTTAAACTAATGAGGGGAGTGTTCAACACCAACCCTCCACGACCCAGATATACAGTAATGTGGGATGTGGGGATCGTGCTGACCCTACTAAGGAGCTGGGCTCCAATGAATGAGCTACCACTGAAACAGCTCACCCTCAAGGTGGTGATGCTGATGGCACTGACTACAGCCCAACGAGTCCAGACGTTACAAAAACTGCGACTGGACAGCATGGTGGCCACCCCTGGATGAATAAATGTCTTTGTCGAAGAATTATTGAAGCAGCACAGGCCAGGGGCGCATGGGCTGCAGTTGGAATTTCGGGCGTACCCTGTAGATGCCACTCTCTGCACAGTCACCCATCTCCACCACTACATCCGAGTTACAGGAGTTATCAGGATGAAGGAACAGGGGCTCCTCATCAGTCACAAACCTCCGCATCAGCGGGTGACTGTACCGACTATCGCCAGGTGGCTCAGGGTGGTGCTGGATGCAGCAGGAGTTGCTACTGACATTTTTAAATCTCATTCCACCAGGGCTGCATCCACATCAGCGGCGAGGGCCATGGAGGTGCCCATGGACCACATTCTCGCCACCGCAGGCTGGGCCAGTGAAGAAACCTTTCAACGGTTCTACAACAAGCCACTGGTCGCCCCTGCGACATTCGCAGAAGCTATCCTGGGAACCGCTCAGTGAATGTCTGTTTCGGAATTAGGGGTTATTTGTTGTTTATTTGATTAATAAATTGTGTTGATTTTTCAGCCAGTTTCGACTGAACTCCATTAACAGCCTTCCTCCATCATTCTGGCGGCAGTGTGATAAGCATGGACGTTGTCCAGGGCGTGAAATCACAGAGCTTTGAAATCTTCACAAAGTCACTCACATGACTCCGAAGTAAAATAGTAAGATTAAATGAGAACTTACCAAGTTTGAAGGTTGATCTGTATTTTACGAGGAGTCGCGGTGAGGGATTGCGTGCCCACCGCTCCCACCCTCTATCATAAGGTCAACTAGGAAGTTCTACGTTTTTCATCTTACTATTTTTAGTCATGATTTGTTCTGTGATTCCACACCCCTGCTTTGAAGGATGCCGCGCATGCGTGCTGGCGGGGTCATCACGAAATCCCTCACCGCGACGCCTTGTAAAATACAGATCAACCTTCAAACTTGGTAAGTTCTCGTTTAATCTTACTATTTTTGCGAACAAAGTGGATAACCTCACAATTATCCACATTAAACAGCATCTGCCATGCATCTGCCCACTCACCCAACCTGTTCAACTTACCCTACATCCTCATAACGTTCTCCGCACAATTCACACTGCCACCCAGCTTTGTGTCATCTGCAAATTTGCCAATGTTACTTTTAGTCCATTCGTCCAAATAATTAATATGTATTGTAAATAGCTGCAATCCCAGCACCGAGCCTTGCGGTACCCCACTAGTCACTGCCTACCATTCTGAAAGGGACCTGTTAATCCCTACCCTTTGTTTCCTGTCTGCCAACCAATTTTCTGTCCATGTCAGCACCCTACGCCCAATACCATGGGCTCTAATTTTGACCATTAATCTCCTACGTGGGACATTATCAAATGCTTTCTCGAAGTCCAGGTACACTACATTCACTGGCTCTCCCTTGTCCATTATCCTGGTTACATCCTCAAAAATTTCCAGAAGATTAGTCAAGCATGTAAATCCATGCTGACTCGGACCGATCCTGCTACTGCTATCCAAATGTGCCGCTATTTCATATTTTATAATTGACTCCAGCATCTTCCCCACCACCGATGTCAGGCTCACTAGTCTATAATTCCTTGTTTTCTCTCTCCTGCGTTCTTAAAGAGTGGGATACCATTAGCTACCCTCAAATCCACAGGAACTGATCCTGGATATATGCAACATTGGAAAATGATCACCAATCGGTCCACGATTTCTAGAGCCACTTCCTTAAGTACCTTGGGATGCAGACTGTCAGGCCCTAGGTATTTATCAGCCTTCAGCCCCATCAGTCTACCCAACACCATTTCCTGCCTAATGTGGATTCCCTTCCATTCCTCCGCCACCCTTGATCCTCTGGCCACTAGTACACAGTTGACTTCATTGCCACCATATGTTAGAAGGGTGGCATTACATGATTTTAATTGCTCAGCATTCTTGGGATCCTGTACCTACACGAACTCCGTTTTAAACATAACATTGCATTTGGTTCCAGTGTCTATTTTCATTTCAACTGCGATACCGTTTACCGTCACTGTGGCCATGGGTTCGCTGTTCTGTTCATTTCCTCCCTCAATGGAAAGTGTTTGCAGCGTGATGGCGTCGACCTTGGGCTGCTATCAGATGGATCAGACAAAGCCTCTGGCTGTTGCAGGTGTACAGGTTGTTTTGTCTCCTCTTTGCTGAGACCGCGTGGTCGGAATCTACAGCATTTCCAGAAGCGATTGCGTATTTTGCAGCCGTGGCAAATTTGGTCAAAAGTGGAACATTTCTCCCTCTTTGCAACATGAGTACCCCCACAATGAGTGCACTCGGTAATAAATCGTATCACAGGCTTATCAAGCTGTGCTCTCATTGTTATCTCCGGCTTCCGTTGTCTCTGAAATGCAGCCTGGACAGTATCAATTCCCAAGGTTGAATGCTGCGCCTCTGTCATCGTTTTGGCGTTACGAATAGTTAACCCCTAAATCTCGCAAATGGAGACAGCCTTATCCAAAGTTAAGCCGGGGTCGCGGACACACTAGTCTCTCTCTAATAAGCTCTTCACGGACCTCGCCAAATATACAACTCCCTGCCGCCTTTTTAATCACGCAGATTAAAGATTCAATCGTCTCACCGTCATTCTGGTTCCGTGAGTTGAACTTCACACGTTCGATAATAGGATTGGCCTGGGGGGCTGCGAAACGTTCTTTTGAGACATTCAGGGACGTCCGCCGATTCAGCAGGGGGCACGACCGGAGGTACACCATCGACAGGTTGATCAGTTATTGCCCCTGCATAAACAAACTGTTGTAAGCTTCACATTGCGATATTAAGGAGCATGTTAGCACGAGCTGTAGGTGGTTTTTCATAGTAAGAGGCAGCGATAAACACCTAATACTGTTGTTCGAAGATGCGCCAACGTTCTCCGCTTTTGCTACAGAAGACGAGCGGGTCCGGTTTTCGAAATGATACGGCTATATCTGAGACCGTGAAAACTCGTAAAAATAGTAGCTGAAGTCGATCCGAAGGTTCACTTATGACACGATGTATGTAGCTGTGATAATCATAAGTCGCTTAACTTCATAAAAAGTACTTTATTAAGATTACGTACAGAGACCATGGTGTTAGGCTCCGCGAGGTTCCGCATCTTAGATCAAACTGAAGTTTAGCTAATTGCATACCACTAGATGGCACAGTGGAAACCCGGCACGGATCAAGGATCGGGTCGGCAATAGGAAAACCAGGTATGGATTAAATCAACAATAGTGATTGATCTACACTAGGGTCCATTTCAAGTCAACTTTGGCCAGCTCCTTCCTCACGCCTCCATGTTGAACTGCAATACTGATACTCCTGATTTTACATTCTCCCTCTCAAATTGCAGATTAAAACATCATATTATGGTCACTACCTCAAAATGGTTCCATTACCTTGAGTTTCCTTATCAAATTCACACTTGCCTTATCGCTGGTAGGTTGCAGTACAAGCTGCTCTAAGAATTCATCTCGGAGGCACTCTACAAAATCCCTTTCTTGGGGTGCAATACCAACCTGATTTTTCCCAGTCTACCTGCATATTGAAATCTCCCATAAGCACTTTCGTTACATGCCAATTTTAACTCCTGATGCAACTTGCCCCCCCCCCCCCCCCCCCCCCCCGATATCCAGGTGACAGTTTGGGGCCTGTAATCAACTCCCATTAGGGTCTTTATAACCTTACAATTCCTCAGTTCTATCCACAATTACTCTACATCTGATTCTATGACACTCCTCACAAAGGACTGAATTTCATTCCTTACCAACAGAGCCACCCCACCCCTCTGGCCACCTGTCTGTCTTTTTCATAGGACGTATAACCCTGAATATTCAATTCCTAGCCTCGATCCTCTGCAGCCATGTCTCAGTAATTCACACATCATGCCGACCAATCTCTGAGCCGCAAACTCATGCACTTTATTCCTTAAACTTTGCGCATTAATATATAACACTTTTAATTCGAAATTCACCTCCCCTCTCACTCCGGTTCCTTTTTCACCTGACCTTAATCTCTTATGCCTTCTAGAACTTTCAGTGCCATTAATTTGGGTGTCTTTTGTAACTTTTCCTGTACTCTTACCCTTTAATTCCATCGTTATACTTCCAATTTGTCGACAACTTCCCCCCACTATTTCGTTTAAACTCACTCATGTAGCACCAGCAAACCTGTCTGCCAGAATGTTGCCCCCCTCCAGTTAAGGTGCAACCCGCTCATTGTGTACAGGTCACCCCTACCCCAGAAGAGATCCCTGTGGTCTAGAAAGCGAAATCCCTACCCCCCACACCAGCTCATCAACCACACATTCAGAACCCCTATCTCCCTGTTCCTGCCCTCACCAGCACGAGGTACTGGAGGCAAACCAGAGATAACTACCCAAGAGGTCCCGTTTTTCAGCCTTCTTCCAAACTCTCAAAACTCACATTGCAGAACCTCCTTCCTCTTCTTCCCGACGTCCTTTGTGCCGACATACACAACCACTTCCGGCTGGTCCTCTTCCTCCTTGAGGATGCCCAGCAATCGGTCCGAGGCATCTTAGACCCTGGCACCAGAGAGGCAATGCACCATCTTCGAGTCTCGCCTGTTGCCACAGAATCACCCATCCGTACCTCTCACTATTGAGTCACCTACCACTACCTGATGTAGGTCTCTCTGGTTCAGCCTCAGTGCCAGGATTTGATTGAAAGACCTGTCTCTCACTCGGACTGGAAGTGTCGTCCATCCAGACAGCAACCAAGAGGGTGTACCTGTTTTCAATAGGTACAACTACCGGGCTCTCCTGTACCCAATGCTTACTTCCCTTCCTCATCGCCTACCACCTTCGCTCTTCATGTATCCTTGGTGTAACAAGCTCATACACCATTAGGGGGAGCCATAAGATAGCAGCCTCGCCGACAGTCTGTCTGCCTTTTCATCTGTATTTGTTGTTTTTAGTGTGTTGTAAAAGTATGTGTTAATGTTCTCTGGTTTGTTTTATATGGGGAGTGGGAGAGGGGGTCAGGGATTTTTTTTTTCAATCTGTTATCTTGCCGGAGATGCTATTGTTTTCCGGATCGTACCTCCGGTCGCCCCACGGCCTAACATCATGGAGCTGGAGTCTTTGTTTGGGAATGAATTTGAGCCCCACAGCGGGGATATGGACTTACCATTGGAGTCGATCCCTTGCCTGGGATCGACGCTCCAACCGCGGCCTGCGGATTTCACTAGCTAGGAGCATGCAGTCTCGGGTAGTAACCGATGTCGGGAGCTCCAAATGACGCAGAAGGTTTCGACCAGACCGACCCGGGGTCAGAGCGCCCAGTGCGGCGGAGCTGAGATACCCCCCTATTCGGGAGCTTGATCGCCCAGACAGGGAGGGCCCAAACGCCGCCGGCTACGGGAGCCAAGATCATCCCGTCACGGAAGGCTCCAGGCCCCCAACCGCTGTGGAAAAAAAGAAAGGAGGAGATTGAACTTTATTTCACCTTCCATCACAGTGAGGAATGTGGATGAGTCAATGTGGTGTACGTTTATGTTAAAATGTGTGTTCTGTTGCTTTTTATTGATATGACTGGATGGCAAATTAAATTCCTCCTATGTTGCAAAACATACTTGGCTAATAAAGTATGATTGTGATTATGATGATTGTAGGTCCTGTCCAGGAAGCTCTCGTTTTCCTGGATCGTCTGAGATTATCAAGCTGCTGCTCCACTTCCCCAACACCGTCCTTCAGGAGCTGTACCTGGACATAATTTCCACAGGTGTAGTTGTCAGAGGCACCAGCCGTGTCCCTGACTTCCCACATCCAGCAAGAGTCACACTGCAACAACCCGCCTGCCATTATTTCAGTAGACAAATCTTAAGGTTGTGCCTCTCATCTTGTCGACCTTAGAGCATAGTCTCCTCGCTGAAGACTCTCGAGGCTCATCAAGGCAATTCACCTCAACAAAGCTCTACAGCTGCACTTATTTTCATCTGCTACCTAATCGACTTCTTTAGGGCTAATTTATAAATTACTTGAAACTGTGCCTTTGGTGCTCTTTTTAAATCTCCGTTTCCTCCCACTCACCTTCTTTTAGCCAATAATCGCTCTTGCTTCTCTCCAACCTTCAGGGTAAACAGTCGAATCTGGCCTTTGGCACACTTTTTAAATCTCCGTTCCCTCCGACTCGCCTTCTTTCAACCAATACTCGCTCCCTCAGCTTCTAACAAATGACTAAGCCATGACTAAAAGTGCATTAAACCTGAAACCAATTAGCAATGATCAACGTTGCCATCACTCATTCCATACATCCATTTATTTCTCATTCTTTTATCTCTCCTTTCCAGTTAGATAAACTGTAAACAGCAAATGAACATTTGCCCTATATTCTTTCATTGATTTTGCATTCATTGTGCAAATGTCAATTGCTACTCTAACATTTTTTTTTAAATTTTTTAACAGTGGAACAGTTGAAAAATAAAATTGCAGGTAATGAAAGGTTACAAATAACAATACAAAATCCTGAATTCCTTGCTGATGATAATACGAATAAATTAGTCACTAATTACGATTTGAAATTTTCTTGCACCTTGAGAATACAACCCAAACTATTAGGGATTTTAAGTTGGCCTTTTCATTCATTCTGTTGAATGATGGCCTGCCTCCCAATTACGATTTCTCAGTACATTTACTCTATAATTTAAGATAAATTTGACGCAAGCATCGGGAGTCCAGGAAGAGAAAGTGGAGTATTTTTGGAAGATTACGGATTTGTGAGTTATGAGGAATTGACGCAGAAGATGAGGCCTACGTCGGATTTGCCCTGATCATATTGACGACAATGTACGCTTGAGGGGCAAAGTGGCCAATATCAGTTCCGATTGTGTTATGTCCTTTTTTGTCCTTGCAATCTCAATCTTCAACCTTTTAGAAACAATACCTCCTATAGCTGCCTTCGATAGCGGGGAGTTCGGTGCCTGTGAAGGAACCATGAAATTGTTTTTTCTCTTATATTTATGTTGTTGCACCCATGTCTTGTTTTTGCACAGGTTTCTTTCTTTCTGGATTCTATTGTGTAATTTATGGAAAACATATGTATAAGCTGCTTGTGTATTATCTAATGTATGTCGCAGTGATGCAAGATTTTTCATTGTACCCGTACCTCATCATTCTTAGGCGGGCATTCAAAATGGTACTCTAAATGTACCAAATATTGGCTCTGTTCTGCAAAGGGAACAGAATATCTTTATCCATCATTACAGGTTAACTTTCTGACATTTTGGCATCTGAAAATTGATTCTTCTGTTGAAATGTCTTGACGAAATGGAAGGTGATCTTTGTTCAGGTGATCACCAGAGCAAATGTTGCAAATCTGAATTCAAAACAGAAACAAAATAAGAAATATTCATTGGGCCGGTGGTAACGTAGGTAAAATATCACCCTTCTAAATGATTATTTGCTCTTCACGAATGCTACCTGACATAGTATTTCAAGGATTTTATGTTTGCATTCGCATTTCACACACCCAGATGTTTGAAGTTGTATCTGGTGATTATAACCTGTTGAATTGGCACCAGCTGTACCAGATTGGCTAGC
Organism: Okamejei kenojei; assembly: GCA_035221665.1. Taxonomy (NCBI): domain Eukaryota; kingdom Metazoa; phylum Chordata; class Chondrichthyes; order Rajiformes; family Rajidae; genus Okamejei; species Okamejei kenojei. The sequence goes on along the minus strand of CM069154.1, from coordinate 16,506,537 downwards.
TATTCGCGAGAGTTATTTTGAGCACGTGGGCAAACTGAAGCAAGCTCTGCGCATGATGTCACCGAGATGTGTTTGTACCGAGTAAAGCCACTCACTCCTCATGTTGGAAATAATTGTTTTAAATGTCTTCACTTTTCACAGACGACAAATCTCTCTCAAAATATTGTACACGCCCACAGCAACTTTATTCTGTTCCGGGGCACATTTACAGATTCTTTTCGTCAGCATTGTCTAAAGTTGAACCCACTTTTCAGCCAACTGGTCTCAGCAACAATTTTTAGGATAGATAAATTATTTGTCAATCCTCCATTGGGTGCAAAGGCAGACACAAGCACGGGTAATGTCAACCACGCCAAAGATGTAATCGTTGATTTAGGAAAGGGGAAGTCGGAAGACCTTGCTTCAGTTTGCATTGGTGGGTTAATGTTGGAGAGAGTTGACAGTTTCTAATTCTTCGACGGTAACATGTGGGATGGCCTGCCTAGGTCCAGCACATGGGTCCATCATGAAAAGGTGTGCCAGCATGTCTCCTTATTCAAAATGGAAAAAAAACCATTATGTCTCAGATTACTCCAACAGAGTTCTATAAATGTACTGTAGAATGTAACCTGATTGGTTGCATCATAGCCAGGTAAAGCAAATCCCGTCAATTGAATGCAAGAGGCTATAGAGAGTGGTGGACAGCCTGGACCATCAAGGGCACAGACCTCCCCTCTGTCAAAAATATCTACATGAGTTGCTGCCTAAGGCAGCACTTATCATCAAAGGTTTCCATAACTCGCTTCTCACTGATCCTATTGGGCTGGAGGCACAAAGTACTGATGTCCCCCACTATCAGGTTCAGGAACAACGACTTTCTTACAAATATCGGGTTCTTGAGCCAACCCTATCATTCGACAACACTACTACTACTGCCTTGAGAACGGCACACTACGATCCAACGAAAGTCCAGTGATAAGTTTTCAATTGTCATAGATACCGGCAATGGAACGATTACATTCTTACTTTCTGCAGCTTAACATGTCCATTAACACAATAGCACGGATATGCATTTCTAATAGTCGATATTACAATAAATTAATAACCGTAATACTATGTAAATATAATAGTTTGTAGTGCAACCAAAGACTCAGTCTATGGAACGCCATAGTTGTTGGGGAAGGTTTAGGTTTGCGCAATGTTTAAGAGCCAGATGGTTGCTGGAAATAAACTTTTCTTGAACCTGCTGGTCACTATAATTCGTAGTGAAATAACAGCAATGCCAGGATGGTATGAGTCTTCTATGCTATTGGCTGCTATTTTGAGACAAAGCCTCCTTTCAAGTGCTAAAATGATACTTCTACAAATAGTATCATTTTAGCACTTGAAAGGAGGCTTTGAAAGGGAGGAAACATGAACCTTTTCCTGGGCTTTTATATCACGCAAATCGCAGTGTCTTCTTTCTTCCAGGAACTTTGCATGTAATTTGTATTTGATGCATGTATCATTTGTTTGTGTGCTTGTTTGAGACTATGCGTCTGTGATTCTACCGCAACCAAAGTTTTCCATTGTAACTGTACCTCGCCGTACTTGTGCATATGACAATAAACTCAACCTGCCATCCATTGAGTGTTTTCTGCTGCAGTTATGATTAATGCTTACACCTCGCTCTCTACCATAGAATTAGTCCACCTTATAGGATTGGACAGTTATGGGGAACTGACACAGAAGATGAGGCCTGTGGCAAGTTTGCAATGATTGTATTGATGGCAGGGTAGACTTGAGGGGCAGAGTGGATGAGACCCACTATGATTTTTATGTTCTTCTATGTCCTTCCAATCTCAACCTTCAAACCTTTTGAAACAGTGCCTCCTATAATTGCCTTCTATTATGGGGAGGTTATTGCCTGTGATGGAACCATTAAATCCCTGTTCTTTTGTATTGATGCTATTGCCCCAGTGTCTTGTTTTTGCACAGTCTTCTATCTTTCGGCATTGTATAGTGTAATTTGTGGAAAAATTACGTGTAAACTGTTGACTGAGTGGATGACCCTGCGATGGGGCTGCAAGGAAGATGTTTCTTTTTACCTGTACCTCACCATTCTTGTCCAGGAATTCAGAATGCTACTCTGAATATACCAAATATGATTCTGCAAAGGGAACAGAATTGTTTCTCCATCTTTTGATGTTAATTTTCCAACATTTTAGCATCTGAAAATTGATTCCGCTGTTGAAATATCTTGACGAAATGGAAGGTGATCTTCATTCTAAAACCAGAGCAACTGCTGCAAATGTGAATTCAAAACAGAAACAAAATAAGAAATACCTATCGGACCGCCGGCATCGTAGGTGAACTTTCAGTCTTCAGCCACGGATGCTGTTTTTCGAGTATTTTCTGTTTGCATTCACATTTCACACACCCAAATGTTCGAAGGTGTATCTGGTGCATAAAATCATGAGAGGAATATATTGGGTAGATGCACAGAGTCTCTTGCTCAGGTTAGGTGAATCGAGGACCTGAGGACATAGGTTTAAGGTGAAGGGAAAAGGATTTAATATGAATCTGAGGGGTAAATGGTGGTGGGTGTATGGAACAAGCTGCCAGAGGAGATAGTTGAGTCAGGGACTATCCAATCATTTAAGAAATGGTTGGTGTGGGAAAGAACTGCAGACGCTGGTTTAAATCAAAGGTCGACACAAAATGCTGGAGTAACTCAGCGGAACATGCAGCATTTCTGGAGAGAAGGAATGGGTGACGTTACGGGTCGAGACCTTTCTTTAAATTGATATCAGGGCAGTAGGTGGAATAAGAAATAGTTAGACAGGTACATGGATAGGACAGGTTTGGAGGGATATGTCCAAACGCAGGCAGGTGGGACTAGTGTAGCTGGGACATGTTGGCCGGTGTGGGCAAGTTGGGCAAAAGTGCCTGTTTCCACACTCTATCATTCTATGACAAACAACTGCGCATGATGCCACCGAGATATATTTGATATCGTGCGCGCCTCATGTCAGAAATAATTATCATAAATCTCTGCCCTTTTCACAGAGCGGTAGGTCTCTCTCAAAATATTGTACCCTCCATTCGAAACTGTCATATTTATCCGGGCCCAATATCACAATCTTTTCGTCTGCTATGTTTGTGGAAGTTAATAATGGTTTAAAGATACAAAATAGAGTCCGCTGAAACTAAGACAAGCTTAAATTGCTAAGTTGGCAAAACAAGCACTAACCCTTGCCTCCAGTGCATAACAAGGTCAGCAGACTGTCGATGTTCATCTTTCCAATAACATAAGCGAGATAACAAGCACAAGTTTCACGAATGTCTCCTCTACAATGTAAACATTGAGAGAGAATTCAGACTAAGATTATGAAGTGTGTCATAAGTAAAACAGAAATATAACTTTCTTCCTCTGTCAGAATAACCTGTCACACGTCTGTCAATCATCTTATGCTGTCAATCTTTAGGATCTTAAGAAGCAAGAGGTTTTATAGATAATGTATTGATGAAAAGTCGATTATTGGAGTATATATATGTAATTCGATCACTGCCCCTTTGTGTGGGATGAGAACTCTGTATAGTCTGTAATCTGCATACTGTTAAGAGTGTTACCACACCCGCCTGGCGAAATAAACATTACTGCTTATACTGATTCTATTTGCGTTTCTGTCTGTTTAAGCATAATTGGGCCACGACATGTTGATCTTTATTGTAAAATCTAATGAACTGCAGGTTCCAAAAGTCTGAATGAAGAACACAGAAGATTAATAATCTTCAACAGTTCAGGCAGCATCTGTGCAATGAGAAATTAAGTTGTTGGTTTAGGTAGACAGGGCTTTTTTTCTGATAGGACAAGCGGAAATGTCTTATTTCAATATTCTCTCGTTTATTTGATCAAATTGGGACTATTGCTACATTATGCTACTCCTACGCATCTCAATTGTTTCCCTTCCATTGTTGCCAACTTGCATTTATTCTTGTATCCCCGTGGTCCATATCTGATTCTCCCGCCCCTTCCTCCACCAGTCTTCTGCTTCACAATGGCTAGTTTTAGACCGAAGTCCATGACGCTCCCACACATCATCTCCATTCTTCTCCACACTCTGCTTCTTATAGATATTCAATTCCGTTCCCTCAGATTTTCCATGGTATGCATTCTGAAGAAGTTGCTTTCAGCAATATTTCTGAAGACATTATTTCATTATTCGCTAACTTGTTTCCACTGTACCCTGATAGGAGCGACTTTGGGCTTTCATTTATTTCTCTTTTTATTTTAAGAGCGCTTCAGAGCGAATGCCACCACAGCACAGGCGGTTCGAACTTGCCGCTGTCAACGATTGTGGACGCTTAACATCTTCAACTATTGCCGCCACTATTCTGACTGACAACCCCTACCCTCCCCTTGTTTTGTCAATGATCGGCAATAAATCAGACGGGTGACTGTAGTGCATTGTTCTCAAGAACAATTAACATTTATTGGAAAACCATTGGACGTAGTGAAGGATACGCAGTCTAATTTTCGGTAGTGGCTTCCTCGGTACTCACGGCATTGTACAGAAATACAAGCGTAAAATTGCCGTCCACCCATTATACGCGTGTAAGATAATAGCATAGGGCGGGCAAGTGTAAAGACGTTTGAACTCTGGGAGTACACTCAAAATAACCTCCCTCCCCACTTTCTCCACCCCAGAAGCTGACAAAGATAATCAATGCGAAACAGGTAAGATATGTAACTAATAGTTACGGGTGCATTCTACAAAGAAAAATTTGCGCTTGCGCGGATCCAGACTGTCGAAAGTTCTCACTAACTGCTCTCAATGTCTCAGAAAGTTAGGTATTTCTTGTCTATACTTATATGCTTTTTGTTGACTCGCTTCAGTCCCGTTTGGCACATGAGCATTCTCAATGCATTTACGATGGCGCAATGGCACTGCGATTAGAGCTGTTGCCTTATAGTTGCGGGATTCCAGGCATCAACCAAAACCTGGGTGCTGTGGAATTTCGCGCATTGTCCATGCATTGGATTCCAATGTTCCATTCACGTTTTCGAGTTCTGGTTGTTAATTGGCTCGTAGAGTAGGTAAGTACCAACAAATCAACTGGAAGTTGACGACAGGTGAAACAAAGTAACGTGCCGGGCCTCACGAAGAAAGTGAGGAGATAGGACTGGCCAGGCCAATAAATAGATAATAACGCGCGATTAAGGTGGTATGGTATGTGCATTACGAAATTGAACGCTAATGTTAGAAATATAGAAACATAGAAAATGGGTGCAGGAGCAGCCAATTCGGCACATCGAGCCAGCACCGCCATTCATTGTCATCATGGCTGATCGTCCTCAATCAATAACCCGTGCCTGCCTTCTCCTAATAACCCTTCATTCTACTAGCCCCAAGAGCTCTATCTAACTCTCTCTTAAATCCATCCAGTGATTTGGCCCCCACTGCCCTCTGTGGCAGGGAATTCCACAACTCTCTGGGTGAAAAAGTTGTTTCTCACCTCTTAATTGGCCTCCCCTTTATTCTAAGACTGTGGGCCCTGGTTCTGGACTCGCCCAACATTAGGAATTATTTTCCTGCATCTAGCTTGTCCAGTCCTTTTATAATGTTATATGTTTCTATAAGGTCACCTCTCATCTTTTTAAATTCCAGTGAATACAAGCCTTGTCTTTTCAATCTTTCCTCATATGGCAGACATGTTGTACGCATGCTGCAGATGGACGCCCTGTGGTTCCCGGTGGCAGACATCCGGAATTTGAGATCTACTGCCTGTAATAGAATAAAGTCGATGTAGTCTTCCAACACAATTCATTTTATGTGCTGTGGTACTAAACAGAGTGGACGTCGCTCATGCCGAATTGCAGTCAACCGGGATGATTTTTTAAAGCATGGTTTTGATCTTACATTTAGTAAAATCAAAATTAGGACAACATCCTCAGAACGCAAATTTTCTCTTTTCAAGTATTTATTTCATAGATTGTTGTATCCATGTTCGCCAAATTATTAAAAAAAAACACAAAAGAACTTGATGTAGAGCTAATTCTCATCACCTCCTTGAATTGCGTTTAGTTGATTGCCACGTGTATCAATGTACAGTTAGAAGCTTGTAGTGCGTGCTAACTAGTCAGCGGAAAGGTAATAGATGATTACATCCAGCCATACACGATAAAGAAAATAACATGAATAACGTTTAATCCGTGATAAAGCCAGTGGAGTTAGATCAAACAAAGTTCGAGAGCCTCCAATGTGGTGGACGAGTTCAGGGCTGCTCGTTAGTTGCCTGAAAACAGCCGAGAAGAAACTGTCCCTGAATCTGGAGGAGTGCGTTTTCACACTTATATCTCTTTTGCCCGATGGGAGAGGGGAGAAGGGAAAGTGGCCAGGGTGCAATTCGCCCTTGATTATGCTGGCGGTCCTGCTGAGGCAACGCGAGGTGTAAATTGAATCAATGAAAGGTAGGTTGGTTTGTGTGATGGACACAATGTTTCCTTTGGTATTTAATTTTTCATCCGTCAGTTGAGCTCGTCCAATCATAGAATGCATACCTATTCTCTCTTTAGCTCCTTAAAACAATTTTGACTATTCTTCGAATTTGCTCCAATATCAGGAGAGCAACCCGTTTATCCTCACATCCAGCACTATAACATTGGAAACCAACAATGATGTTATAGTAATTTTATGACGCAGGAGGAAGCCATTTGCCCATTGCTTTTGTGCAGGGATAACTTTCTAGTCCAATATCAACTTCCACAACTTCGTTTAGTTATTATTTATTGTAATAACTAAACGAAGTTGTGTTTAGGTAGAGGAGACATTCGTGAAACTTGTGCTTGTTATCTCGCTTATGTTATTGGAAAGATGAACATCGACAGTCTGCTGACCTTGTTATGCACTCCGGCTAGTTATTATTTTAAGTAGTACATTTTAAATGTGTTGAAGGCATCTAGTCTTATGATTTTTTTTAACTATTTTCAAGTACTTGCCTTTCTCGGTGTGAATGCAATCTTTGTCGTCCATCCGCGAAACATTATCTCCATTAATTTAAGTCTAAAGATAAAGTTTGTGCTCATCTTCCAGAGAAAAATTGACTTTCCTATTCCACCGGTCGAGGCGCTCTGTGTTAGACTGCCCACGTAAACATTCTCAAGTAAAATTAAAACAGCTTGTCCAAACTTTCCACGTTGCACCTTTTTCACAATAACGGCATCTTCATAAATCTTCTCTGCAGCCCGTCCATTCATTTATCTCTTCCAGTGCGTAAAGAAAACTAGGAGCAGTCCTAAATCTGTGGTACTATAGAATGAATGAAGTTCAAATCAATTCTTTTTTTATCATCAAAACAAAGCTAACTGCTGATTTCAGTATCCGAGAAGGGGAATTATATATAATGTTGATTTAATCGTGGAAAGCTTAACAGTCAAGGATTATTAACTTCCCTTGAGCTGGGAGGTATTTCAAACATATCTGGGGGTGGAAGATTGCAACCTTCACGTGGTCCGCCATGTTTTGACTAATGCAATCAACTCGACGTGCGCAAACGGAAGATCAAATAGAACAAGTTCTCCAACATCTTTAGGCTGTGCACGCCACACGAAAGAAGAAGAAACGTTTCTGTAATTCTCGTGTGTGTTACGTTTTCTTCCAGATTTGAGAATCCTGAAACAGAAATATGGTAAAGTATTGACACGATGTATTACGGCTTTCATAGACAATAGACAATAGGTGCAGGAGTACGCCATTCGGCCCTTCGAGCCAGCACCGCCATTCCATGGCTGATCGTCCCCAATCAGTAACCCATTCCTGCCTTTTCCCCATATCCACCGACTCTGCTATTTTTAAGACCCCTATCTAGCTTTCTCTTGAAAGCATCCAGAGAACCTACCTCCACCACCCTCTGAGGCATAAAATTCCACGGACTCACCACTCTCTGTGAAAAAAAAGTGTTTCTGTTCGTCTCTGTTCTAAATGGCTTACTCCTTATTCTTAAACTGTGGCCCCTGGTTCTGGACTCCCTCAACATCGGGGACATGTTTCCTGCCCCTAGAGTGTCCAAACCCTTAACAATCTTATATGTTTCAATGAGATCCCCTCTCATCCTTCTAAACTCCAGAGTGTACAAGCCCAGCTGCTCCATTCTCTCGGCATATGACCCTCCCGCCATACCGGAATTAACCTTGTAAATCTACGCTGCACTCCCTCAACAGCAAGAATGTCCTTCCTCAAATTAGGGGACCAAAACTGTACACAATACTCCAGGTGCAGTCTCACTAGGGCTCTCTACAACTGCAGAAGGACCTCTTTGCTCCTATATTCGATTCCTCTTGATATAAAGGCCAACATGCCATTCGCTTTCTTCACTGCCTGCTGTATCTGCATGTTTACTTTCATAGACGATTGAACAAGTACCCCCAGGTCCTGTTGTACTTCCCCTTTTCCCAATTTGACGCCGTTTAGATAGTAATCTGCCTTCCTGTTTTTGCTACCAAAGTGGATAACCTCACATTTATCCACATTAAACTTTATCTGCCATGCATCTGCCCATGCCCCCAACCTGTCCAAGTCACCCTGCATTCTCATAGCATCCTCCTCACAGTTCACACTGCCATCCAGCTTTGTGTCATTTGCAAATTTGCTAATGTTACTTTGAATCCCTTCATCTAAATCATTGATGTATGTTGTAAATAGCTGCGGTCCCAGTACCGAACCTTGTGGTGCCCTACTAGTCACTGCCTGCCATTCTGAAAGGGACATGTTAATCCCTATTCTTTGTTTCCTGTCTACCAACCACTTTTCTATCCATGTCAGCACTCTACCCCCAATACCATGTGCCCTAATTTTACCCACTAATCTCCTATACGGGACCTTATCAAATGCTTTCTGAAAGTCTAGGTACACTACATCCACTGGCTTAGATTAGTCAAGCATGATTACCCCATCGTAAATCCATGCTGACTCGGAGTGTTCCTGTTACTGCTATCCAAATGTTCGGCTAATTCATCTTTTATAATTGACTCCAGCATCTTCCCCACCACCGGTGTCAGGCTAACTGGTCTAAAATTCCCTGTTTCCTCTCTACCGCCTTTCTTAAAAAGTGGGATAACATTAGCTACACTCCAATCCACAGGAACTGATCCTGAGTCTATAGAACATTGGAAAATTATCACCAATGCATCCACGAGTTCTTGAGCCACTTCCTTAAGTACTCTGGGATGTATTAGCCTTCAGTCCCATCAGTCTATCCAACACCATTTCCTGCCTAATGTGCAGCTTGCTTATTTACAGATTCTTAGAACAGCTTGTAATTGGAGCCTACCAGGGAGCGGATTTCCTTCAGCTCCTCCATCACCCCAGATCCTCTGGCCACTACTATATCAGGAAGTTTGTTTGGGTCCTCCTTAGTGAATACAGTACCTGTTCAACTCATCTGCCATTTCCTTGTTCCCCCTAATAAATTCACCTTTTTCGGTCTTCAATGGTACAACTTTGGTCTTAATTATGTTTTTCCCCTTCACATACCTAAAGAAGCTCTTACTATCCTGCTTTATATTCTTGGCTAGCTTACCTTCATACCTCATCTTTTCTTCCCGTATAGTATTTTTGGTTTTCTTCTATTGTTCTTTAAATATTACCCAATCGTCTTACTTCCCGCTCATCTTTGCTATGTTATACTTCTTCGCTTTAATTTTTACTGTCCATGACGTCCCTTGTCAGCCATGGTCGCCCCTTTCTCCCCTTGGAAACTTTCTTCCTCCTAGGAATGAACTGATCCTGCACCTTCTGTATTATTCCCAGAAATACCTGCCATGTTTGTTCCACTGTCATCCCTGCGAGTGTATCTTTCCAGTCAACTTTGGCCAGCTCTTCCCTCATGGCCCCATAGTCCCCTTTATTGAACTGTAATACTGACACCTCTGGTCTACCCTTCTCCCTCTCAAATTATAGTTTAAACCTGACCATGTTATGGTCACTATCTTCTAATGGCTCATTAACCTCAAGGTCCTTTACCAAATCCGGTTCATTACATAACGCTAAATCCAGAATTGCCTTCTCGCTGGTAGGCTCCAATACAAGCTGTTCTAAGAATCTGTAAATAAGCAAGCTGCACAATCTGGAGGTCAAAGTCATCTTTAATCTGTACACATAGTATAGCAGTACAGCAGGTTGTTAGTTCATCATTACCGCTTCCAAGACTGACCAGTGTAGGAAGTGGGTGTTGGTTTAAAGCACACAGTAAGGTGGGGTTAGTGATGGTATTTATACTATGATTGGTTCACATGCAATAACCAATCTACAAATCCATCACAAAGGTACTCTACAAAGTCCTTTTCTTGGGGTCCAGTACCAACCTGATTTTCCCAGTCTACCTTCATGTTGAAATCTCCCATAACAACCACGTACTTTTGCTACATGCCAATTTTAACTCCTGATTCAACCTGCGCCCTATGTCCAGGCTATTGTTTGGGGGCCTGTAGATTAGTCCCATTAGGGTATTTTTACCGTACAATTCTGCAGTTCTATCCATAGTGACTCCACATCTCCTGTTACAATGTCACCCCTTGCAAGGGACTGAATTTCATTCCTCACCAACAGGGCAACCCCACCCTCTCTGCCCACCTGTCTGTCTTTTCGATAGGAGGTATACCCTTGAATATCCAGTTCCCAGCCCTGGCCCTGTTGCAGCTATGTCTCAGTATTTCACACAACATCATAGTTGTCAGTGTCTAACTGAGCCTCTAGCTCGTCCACGTTATTCTTATACTTTGCGCATTCATATACAGAACTTTGACCTCCGTATTCACTTCCCCCCTTCTCACCGCTCCCAATTGGCCCTGACCTTACTCTGTTGTCCCTTCTCGAGCTTTCCTTCCCATTAATTCGAGAATCTTTTGTAACTTTTCCTGCAGCCATTTGCCCTTCAACTCCATCTTTATACTCCCAATTTAACAATCCCTCCCCCCACTATTTAGTTTAAACCCACACGTGTAGCCCGAGCAAACCTGTCTGCCAGAATGTCAGTCCCTCTTCAGACTTTTTTTGACTGAATTCAAGGGAAGAGGGGAGGGTTGGGGTCCGAGTGTGTGATTGGGTGGGTGGAGGAAGAATGACCTAAAGGAAATGTCTTGGATACAAATTGAAAGGTAAATATGTTTTTTGAGCCGGCTGTAGGCGAGTTATATAATTTTAACGAGTAATGAAAGGTAACTGTGGCGGAAGTGCAAATACGATTGGACGAGCAATGCAACAAGCAATTGATAGCAGGGGGGTGTGGTGCGGAAATCATTAAAATTTAGGCATTAAAGCAGCTGTTGGGTAACTGAAACTATAATCCAATTTGAAGTGCAGAAGATTGCAACGTTCTTTGACAAAAATATAGAATATGGTTCCTTGATAAGTTTGAATTCGTTAGAACAGTATAGAAGGTCGAAGACAGAGAAACCATAAATTAGAATAAAAGTGACAGACAACATAAAAGTTGAGACCGCACCTGAGCATGCAAAACGATCACTCGGCTTACATTTGGTATCCCAGTTATAGTGAAAACCGCGATATGAACTGTAATTACGGTAAATCCAACAAGAATAAGGACGAAAGTCAATTGCTTCTCCACTGAATATCCTGCTTAAAGTGTTTCCCATGTGTCATTCTCTCCATCTTGCCGAGATTGCCTCAGCCTTAACCGTCTCTCCGGCGAGTTTTTCGTAAGGATTATTTGATTTATTTTAGTTTAGCAATACAGCGCGGAAATATGCCCTTCGGCCCAACGGGTGCCGCCGACTGTTGTGTTGATTGCCGAATAGTGCTATATTCCGTAAAACGTTATGCCACCCAAAGTGGAGTTCAAAGTGACCTGAGGAACTGTAGATGCTGGTTTACAAAAAAGACACAAAATGCTGGAGTAGCTCGGCGGGTCAGAAAGCACACGGGGTGAGTTCAACAGATTGGAAAAGTGTGGATAACGTTAAAGGGAAGGGGAACGCAAGAGAGATTACCGAATTATCCCGAATAAGAGATAAGACATGAAGTTTAGAAATGGAAGAGTCTAATGTCAGGCAAGATGGGACAGAGGGGTCGTTAATACAGAACTGAGGATGGTATGTCTAAGTGCACGCAGTTTACGAAAAAAGATGGATGAGCTACTAGCACAGTCGAAATATGGAAGGTTCGACGTTGTGAGCATCACAGAGTGGGGAGGCTGAATGGGGATCAGAGTTGGGAGCTGAAGATCCATGGATACATATCATATCAAAAAGAAAGGCAGGCGAGCAGAGGGTGTGGGTGGCTCAGCTAGGAAAAAATGAAATCCAACCCTGAGCAAGAAACGACATAGGATCAGAAGGTGCAGAATTCGTGGGACAGAGTTAAGAAACTGCAAGAGTAAAAAAGCTTGATGGGAGTTATATCCAGGCCTCTGAATAGTAGTCAGGATATAGAGCACAAATTACATCATAAAATAGAAAAGGCATTCATAAAAGGAGTATTGCAGTGGTCATGGGGCATTTCAACATGCAAGTAAATTGGGAAAATATCCCCCCTTCCTCTACCTCCCCTCTGCACCCTCTCTATCCTCTCTCTACCTTCTCTACCCGCCCCTCACCTTCCCTCCCTCTCCCCTCCCCCCCCCCCTCCCCTCCCCTCCCCCCTTCCTCCCCTCTCCCCTCCCCCCCTCCCTCCTCCCTCACCTCCCCCCTCCTCCCCCTTCCCCCCTTCCTCCCTCTCCCCTCCCCCCTTCCCCCCTCCCTCTCCCCTCCCCCCTTCCTCCCTCTCCTTCCCTCCCCTTCCTCCCTCTCCCCTCCCCCCCCCTTCCTCCTCCCCCTCCCCCTCCCCTCCCCCCTTCCTCCCTCTCCCCTCCCCCCTTCCTCCCTCTCTCCCCTCCCCCCCTTCCCTCTCCCCTCCCCCCTTCCTCCCTCTCCCCTCCCCCCTTCCCTCCCCTTCCCCTCCCCCCTCCCCCCTTCCTCCCCTCCCCTCCCCCCCTCCCCCTCTCCCCTCCCCCCTTCCTCCATCCCTCTCCCCTCCCCCCTCCTCCCTCTCCCTCCCTCCTTTCCTCCCCTCTCCCCTCCCCCTTCCTCCCTCTCCCCTCCCCCCCTCCCTCCCTCACCCCCTCTTCCCCTTCCTCCCCCCCCCTCTCCCTCCCTCTGTCTCTGCCCCTCTCTGTCTATACCCCTTTCTTTCTTTGTCTCTGCTCCTCTCACTCTGTCTCTGCCCCCTCTCTCTATGCCCTCACCCTCTACCCTCCGCCCTCCCTCTCCAGACGCGCCTGCGAGTTGGGGGTTATACGTCAGTGGATAGGGCGGGGATAGGCTAAAATGAGCCAATGAATAATATTAATATAATATCAAGAGGGTGGTTAGTGTATGCGGGGGGGTAGTTAGTGTGTGTGTGTGGTGGGGGGTGGTTAATGAGTGTGTGACGCCGTAGGCCGCCCCCCCCCCCCTTGACCCAACTTGGTCTAGCTATCTCTAACTTCTTCTTCCATTGTAACACCAGTCACCTACTAATGTTTGATTCCCAATATAAGGTCCAGTATTGTCCCCCCTAAAGTCAATTCAGACTATCCACATACTGTTTTAGGAGACCCTCATGAATGACATTGTATCCTTCTACGGGCGATTCTATGTTTTGCTGTTTTGTGTGTCAATAACCAAAAACCTGTAGCCTCCTTTTGCTCTGGTATTTTACTTAATTCACAATAATGTTTTATTATTAATGTTTAATGTTTTATGTGTCATTCCTAACTGCCACTGTATGTCGTTGTCACTTGCGGGCGGAGCACCAAGGCAAATTTATTGTATGTGAATAAACTTATTCATTTATTCATTCATTCATTCACTTTGTGGAATTACACAACATTACATAAAATGTTATGAGCGGCAGGTTTGGTAACTAAACAACTGATATTCTCGTTGTGGTTGATGTCTTGAATTAGCAGCCACATCAAGTGTTGGAATTACCTTCAAATACTGCATTTCAGAGGCATTAACTGGCAAGGCATGCTCCCAGCAGGGTCAGACGGAATTCATTTAGACAGGTCAATTGTGAGCATATATGTGGTGGGCCGAATGTCCCATTTATCCGCTACACAACACCATGATTATGATAAAATAATGGATTTTTAAGTGCTGAAGGTGGATGCGGCCGGGTTGGTAAGCAGGAGGAGGTTGGGGGAAAATGGTAGTCAGATTTCTGTGCAGCTAGCTGTCACCAAGAATGAATTTACATAACATTTTGGGGTTTTTTTAAATACATTTTCAACGCGTTGTGAGAGCATCCACGGATCGGGTGGCAGGATGGCCTCCCCCAAAGCTGCTTGATGTTAGCAATGGTAGAAACGACTGAATATTTACTTATGGGTGTTATTTTCCTGCCTTGTATTTCATCAGATGAAACCAACAAAAAGATAATCGGTAAGACTGATGTGGATGTACACTTGATGCTTTGCTTCATGTGTCCTAAGCAGCCATTATAACCCAAACTCGGTGTTCAACTACGGTCTCAGATCTACCTCAAAATTGAACTTTACATTGGGAAGGTTCTTAAGGAGAGTAAAATGGAGTATTCTACTGGCCGTTCCCTTTAGCCATTTCCAAACATTCTTCCTTCAAGTTTGTTTTAACGAGGTGACAGAATAATAAGAACACTGTCCTGTGTTTTTCTTTGCAGAAAACAATTCCCACGGCAATTCAAATTCTGTAATTGTTTCATTAAAAACACAAGTAGTATGTTTGAGCAGTTGAATAGGTTTGCACTAAAACTAATATTCGCGCGTCTAATTGTCGAGCTCGCTAACGCAACTTATCGTCTAATAACACATCCTCCAGTTGTCGGACCATTATTAAATAAAATCTTCTTCTGAAGTTACAGCTAAAAGAAGATACGACCATGTATCAGTTACAGAGAGCAGTTAATTTCAGTATTAACAAGTAACAAGTACCTTGTTACTATATTTCCCGTCTCAATTGTCATAATATGGTCGGTGTGTGGTGCGGCGGCACCTATCGGCAGCGGCTCGACTATAGTCCGTCTGGTTTTTTTTACATTTTGTCTTGTTAAATGTATGTCTTGACTGTAGTTTTTATTATTTTTGTTTAGCTGTGTATACAGTGGCTTGCAAAAGTTTTCATACCCCTTGAACTTTTCCACATTTTGTCATGTTACAACCTCAAACGTAAATGTATTTTATTGGGATTTTATGTGATAGACCAACACAAAATGGCGCATAATTGTGAAGTGGAAGGAAAATGGTACATGGTTTTCAAATTTTTTTACAAATAGAAAACTGAAAAGTGTGGCATGCAAAAGTATTCAGCCCCCTTTACTCTCATACCCCTAAATAAAATCCAGTGCAACCAATTGCCTTCAGAAGTCACCTGATTAGTAAATAGAGTCCACTTGTGTGTAATCTAATCTCAGTATAAATACAGCTGTTCTGTGAAGGCCTAAGAGGTTTGTTAGAGAACATTAGTGAACAAACAGCATCATGAAGCGCAAGGAAACGCACCAGACAGGTCAGGGATAAAGTTGTGGAGAAGTTTAAAGCAGGGTTAGTTTATAAAAAAATATCCCAAGCTTTGAACATCTCACGGAGCACTGTTCAACCCATCATCCGAAAATGGAAAGAGTATGGCACAACTGCAAACCTACCAAGACATGGCCGTCCACCTAAACTGACAGGCCGGGCAAGGAGAGCATTGATCAGAGAAGCAGCCATGGTAACTCTGGAGGAGCTGCAGAGATCCACAGCTCAGGTGGGAGATACTGTCCACAGGACAACTATTAGTCGTGCACTCCACAAATTGGGCCTTTATGGAAGAGTGGCAAGAAGAAAGCCATTATTGAAACAAAGCCATAAGAAGTCCCGTTTGCAGTTTGCCACAAGCCATGTGGGGGACACAGCAAACATGTGGAGGAAGGTGCTCTGGTCTGATGAGACCCAAATTGAAGTTTTTGGCATAAATACAAAACGCTATGTGTGGTGGAAAACTAACACTACACATCACCCTGAACACACCATCCCCATTGTGAAACATGGTGGTGGCAGCATCATGCTATGGGTATGCTTTTCTTCAGCAGGGACAGGGAAGCTGGTCAGAGTTGATGGGAAGATGGATGGAGCCAAATACAGGGCAATCTTGGAAGAAAACCTGTTGGAGTCTGCAAAAGACTTGAGACTGGGGCAGAGGTTCACCTTCCAGCAGGACAACAACCCTAAACATACAGCCAGAGCTACAATGGAGTGGTTTAGATTAAAGCATATTCATGTGTTAGAATGGCCCAGTCAAAGTCCAGACCTAAATCCAATTGAGAATCTCTGGCAAGACTTGAAAATTGCTGTTCACAGACGCTCTCCATCCAACCTGACTGAGCTTGAGCTATTTTGCAAAGAAGAATGGGCAAAAATTTCAGTCTCTAGATGTACAAAGCTGGTAGAGACATACCCCAAAAGACTTGCAGCTGTAATTGCAGTGAAAGGTGGTTCTACAAAGTATTGACTCAGGGGGGCTGAATACCCCACTTTGTGTTGGTCTATCACATAAAATCCCAATAAAATACATTTACATTTGTAGTCGTAACGTGACAAAATTTGAAAAAGCAAGGGGTATGAAAACTTTTGCAAGCCACTGTATGTGGGGGGTGGGAACGGTTAGTCTCTTCCCTGTACGGGGACAAAACTTTTTCCCTGTTTTTTCCCTAGACTTTTTCTACAGTCTTAACATTACAAAAAAAAACAAGACCCACACATAACACAGTTTACACAAACACCCATCACAGTGAATCTCCAATGTTTCTTCACTGTGATGGAAGGCAAAATTCTTATCTCTTGCCCTTGTTCTTCACCCGCGGTCCAACAGTCCAACTGCAGCGTTGAGGACTGGCGCGCCCGATGTTAAAGCCCCTGGCGGGCGATGATGCCATTGCGGGAGCTCCAAAAAGCGGTCTCCCACCAGGGACCTGCGAGCTCCGGATGTTACCATCCACCGGGTCTGCTGCCGGAGCCTCTGAAGCTCCAAAGTCAGGTTGCAGCAGCGCACCACCACAGTCCTCCCCGCTCTGAAGATGGCAAGCTCCGCAATGGCTGGAGCGCTCATGTTGGTTCCGGATGGAGGCCACCGCTGGCTCCACGATGTTAGGCCCAATGACATCGGACACCCGGCAGTGAAAATGTCGGGTCCCCATACAGGAAAGAGATTAAACGATTTCCCCCCACCCCACCCCACACCCACATATACACAGCTGAAAAAATAACAAAAACTAGAGTCAAAACATACATTTAATGAGACAAAAATTAAAAAAACCCAAACGGACTGCAGTCAAGCCGCTGCCGTTAGGCGCCACCACACCACAAGAAGCCACAGTAGGACTGGTAGGAGAACTGGTAAGGGGGAGGAGAAGTAGAGAGAATGCAAGGGATATCTGAAGTGAGAGAAGTCAATGTTCATACCGCTGGGGTGTAAATGACACAAGCGAAATATGAGGTGCTGTTCTTCCAATTTGCGCTGGGCCTCACTCTGACAATGGAGAAGGCACGGGACAGAAAGGTCAGATTGGGAATGGGAGGGGGAGTTGAAGTGTTGGGCAACCGGGAGATCAGATTCCAATTGCTATTACCATGAAGTGCAATAATGAACTTTCCTCCATTTAGAAAAAAAATTCACTGTAGCCTTCTGTTGTGCGTTATGCAGTCAAGTTGGTAGCAATGCTATTAAAATCCTTTAAGGTAGGGTAAAAGGCACTAATAGGAATTATATACAGCTGTATGAACCACAGCCAGGGAACATAAAACATTAAGAGTATACAATCGGTATCCAAGAAAGGCATATGTTACAGTGGTCATGGGGGATTTCAATATACATGTAAATTGTGAAAATCAAGTTGGTACTGGATCCCAAGAGAAAACATTTATAGAGTGCCTACAAGATGGCTTCTGAGAGCAGCTTTTCTTCAAGCCTACTAGGGAAAAGGCAAGTTTGGATTTGGTATTGTGTAACAAACCAGATTTGATTAGGCAGCTTAAGGTAAAGGAACCACTAGGAGGTAGTGAGCATAATATGATAAAATTCAACCTGCAGTTTGAGAGGGAGAATATGAAATCAATTATTACTATTGAGTAAAGGTGACTACGGAGACATGAGGGAGAAGCTTGCTAAAGTTGATTGCAAAGTGACCCACACAGGAATGTTGATTGAGCAGCACTGGCAAGAGTTTCTGGGAATAATTCAGAAGATTCAGGATATTTTCATTTCAAAGAGGAAAAAATACCCTAAGGAGAGACTATAGACAATGGACAACAGGTGCGGGAGTAGGCCATTCGGCCCTTTGAACCAGCACCACCACTCACTGTGATCATGGCTGATCATGCTGATGAATTGGCCACTGCCTTATGAGGCAGAGTATTCCACAGATTCACAACTCTCTGGGTGAAAACGATTTTCCTCATCTCCGTTCTAAATGGCCTACCCCTTATTCTTAAACTGTGACCCCTGGTTCTGGACTCCCCCAACATCGGGAACATGTTTCCCGTCTCTAGCATGTCCAATCCCTTAATAATCGTCTATGTTTCAATAAGATTCCCTCTCATCCTTCTAAATTCCAGAGTATAAAAGCCCAGCCGCTCCATTCTATCAACATTTGACAGTCCCGCCATCCCTGGAATTAACCTCATGAACCTACACACAGGTTCAATAGCAAGAATGTCTTTCCTGAAATTTGGAGCCCAAAACTGCACACCAGCACAACGTGACCGTGGCTGGCAAGTAAAGTCAAAGAGCATAGAACTAAAAGAGAAGGCATATAATGCAAAAATTAGAAGGAAGCTAGAGGATTGGAAATCTTTTTTTAAATAACAGAAGGTAAATAAAAAGGCAATATGCAGAGAAAAGATTAAATATAAAGCTAAGTTAGGCATTAACATAAAAGAGGATAGCAAAAGTTCCTTCAGATACATAGAAGAGAGAGGCAAGAGTGGACATTGGACCACTGGAAAAACACTGAAATGAAAATTGGGAATAAAGAAATGGCAAAGGAATTTAATATGTTTTTTGCGTCAGTCTTCACAGCCGACACCAGCGACATGAGAGAAATTCAAGAATCAGAGGGCAGAAATTAGTGGAGCGGCTATTACTAAGGAAAAGTTGCTTGGGAAGCTAAAAGGCCTGAAGATGGATAAGGCACCTGGACCAGATAAACTACCCGCCAGGATTCTGAAAGAGGTGGTTTTAGAGATTGTGGTGGCATTAGTGATGATCTTTCAAGAATCATTAAAGTCAGGAGTGGATCCAGAGGAGTGGAAAATTGCAAATGTTACTCTGCTGTTCAAGAAGGGAGTGAAGCAAAAGAGGGGAAACGATAGGCCAGTTAGCCTGACTTCAGTGGTTAGTAAGATTTTAGAGTCTATTATAAAGGATGCAGTTTCAAAGTACTTAGAAGCACATGATAAAATAGGCCAATGTCTGCATGGGTTTGTGAAGGGGAGATCTTGCCTGATGAATCTGTTGGAATTCTCTGAGGAAGTAAATAGCAGATTACACGAAGGAGAGTCTGTGGATGTTGTTTACCTGGATTTTGAGAAGGCCTTTGATAAGGTGCCACATGTGACACTGCTAATAAAGATGAGACACCATGGTAATATAGGGGAAATACTAATATGAATAGAAGGTTGGCTAAATGGCAGTGGGCAAAGCGTGGGAATAAAGGGGGCTTCTTCTCGTTGGCTGCCAGTGGTAAGCCGTATTCCACATGGGTCGCTACTCTTCACTTTGTATATTAATGATTTGGATGAGAAAATTCAAGGATTTGTGGCCACGTTTGTGGATGATACGAAGATATGTGGAGTGGCAGTAACGTAGAGAAAGCAGGGACTCTGTAAAAGGACTTGGACAGGTCGGGAGAGTGGCCTATATAGTGCAGCCATTTTGGTATTAGGAATAAACTCGTAGACTATTTTCTAAATGGGGAGTGGATACAGAAATCGGAGGTGCAAAGGGACTTAGGAGTGCAGGTGCAAGATTCACAAACGGTTAATTTGCAAGATAAATCAGTAGTAAGGAAGGCAACTGTAACGTTATCATTTATTTTGTGAGGATTAAAATATAAAAACAGGGATGTAATGCAGGGCCATCTTAACAGCATTATAGGCCCCCGGGCAAAGCAATGCACTTTATGCCGAATCAAATATGCCACCATGCACTTGCGATGTTCTTCTACGTTTTCATGTTCTACAATAACTTTCTACAATACATAGATTAGCATAGGGCCCCTATGCTTATGGGGCCACAGGGAACTTCCCAGCGTGCCCATGCATTATGACAGCCCTGATGTAATGCTGAGGCTGTATAAGGCACTGGTCAGACCACATCTGGGGTTTTGTGAGCAGTTATGGACCCCAAGCCTGATGAAGGATGTGCTGGCATTGGATATGGTTCAGAGGAGGTTTACGAAAATTACCTCAGGATGATAGAGTTAATGTATCATGTACATTTGACAGCACTAGGCCTGTACTTGTTGGAGTTTAGAAGGATGAGTGGGTGCCTCATTGGAATTTACTGAATAGTGAAAGGTCTGGATAGAGTGGATGTGGAGAGGATGTTTTTATTGGTGGCAGAGTCTTGAAACAAAGAGTATAACTTCAGAAAAAAAGGACAGTCCTTTTGAAGCGTGATGAGGAGGAATTTCTCTAGTCCAAGGGTGGTGAATCGGTGGAATTTAGTGCCACAGGCAGCTGTGGAACCCAAGTCATTGGGTATTTTTAAGGCAGAGATTAACAGATTTGTGATTAGTAGGATGTCAAAGGTTATGGGGAGATGGCTGGAGAAAGAGGTTGAGAGGGAAAGACAGATCAGCATGACCAAATGGCGATGTAGAATCGATGGGCTGAATGGCTTACTTCTGCTCCTATGACTTATGATCTTTTGAACATGCCATCTTTCAACTTTGTGATAAGCCTACCAGGTAGCATGTTATCAAATGCCATTTGAAACACAATGTACTCTCACTTGACTGCCTCACCTTCCTCAACATAGAAGCTAGCTCATATAAACACATGTTATTAAACTGATTAAAGATTAACTACCTTTTAACAAATCAATATTATCTTGCCTGAGTTGAACACTTTTCCTCCACTGAATATAAATGTAATGGCTGGCCTGATGAGCTGGTTTTATCCTTAATCCTTTTTGGTACAAATGAATAATATACAAATATACCAAGCTGTGAGAAAGTATAGTGGAAATTATCTATCTGAGAAGGGACTGGCATAGTACTATTTTTTCCTCGGGGCTTCGCCCCTCGGAAAAAATAGTAACTATTGACAGTCCCTCCGAAGATAGATAATTTCCACTATACTTTTGAACTAAAAGCTTGGTATATTTGTTTTATATCCCTTCATAACATCTAATAAAAATAAAAAGTACAGAAAATAAATCGACGCAAATTTCGTGACCGAGTTTTGAGCATGCGCAGTTTTACCAAGGAAGAAATTAGTAAAAAAGAGCATGCGCAGTGCTGCCCAGGAGAAAATAGCAAAAAATAATCGGAGCTAGTGCAATTTATTTTTTATTTATCGAATACCGATTGACCAATCACGTTTCTAGAATACTCATGAATATTCATAGAAGGGATATAACATTTGTTATTCTCCAGATTTCTAGCACCACCATTGTATTCAAAGAACACTGAACTATTATCAACAGTGCCTCCATAATTTCCACCACACTTGCCAAATAATTCAAGATTGTATCCCATGCTTCTCAGAAAATCCAAGGACTACTCTGTCCTGGTGACCTATTAACTTTAATCTCAGATATCCTTTCCAGTACCTCTTCGCTGTCATTTATTTTGTGTAACCAGTGTAACATTGTCCTCCCTCACAACAATTTAGTAAGCACCTCATCCCTGGTGATAACATGTAAAGTAGACATTTATTACCTCAATTGAGCCGTCAGTGTGCTTTCATTTCTATATGCATCTCCTCCCTTTTAAAACGTGGCTCAGGTAAACATGCATCCTTGTCAAATAATTGTCTAAAAATCACTTTATCTGCTTCAGTTACATATTTTGTTCTCACTTCTTTTATGAGCGACTAGTAGATCTTTAAATCCATCAAGTCTATGTAAGCTAATCACTCTGTGTGAAAAATGATAAAATCCCAAGTGTCATATGAAATCCTTGTATATTTGGATGTGATGTGCGAGCCTGCAGGTATCGATGAATAATTTTACATTGAAAAATCTTTGGATTCTTCCAGAACTTGGTCGGCTAGATGAACAGTACAGTAAGTGACATGAACATCTGAAGCTCTAAACTCAACACATATAAAATATTGCATTAAAATATTCAAAAATTCCCATTCAAATGCAAACCACAAACTTAACCTCTTAATTACAGTCATAGAGTCACAGAGTCACATGGCATGGAAACCAGCCCATTGGCTGAACTTGCCCATGCCGATCAACATACCCCATCTACACTAGTCCTATCTTCCTGCATTTGGCCCATATCCTTCTAAACCTTTCCTATCCATGTACCTATTGAAATGTTTTTTTTAACTGGAGGAGATAGTGAAATTGTTGCCCGACTTGAACATACCACCCATTTCACGAATTAATTTAGCAAACAGTTTTTTTCTCATGCAATGCTGGTGAAATGTCAAAGTGCTGAAAATCCTGAACTAAAAAATTGAAATGTGAAAACAAGGGTCAAATTGAAACATATATTGAATCTATGATGAGATTATTTATTAAAAAATAACACCTGTATTTAGTACAGAGATAATACAGTACAAGTACAAATAGCACTTTCTGCTTCAATGAGGATAAATGTGAGGCTATCCACTTTGGTTTGCAAGCACCAAATTAGATGGTTACCCGAAGGATAAGATATTGTGAAAAGGAAAGATGCAAGGAGACCTGGGTATTGTCATACATCAAATTGAATGTAAAATTAATCTGAAACAAAAGCACAACATGCCGGAACTGCATAGCAGTTCCTGATGCAGCTGTGGAGGGAGAGAAACAGAATTAACAGTATGGAATGAAGATAAAAGTTCATTTTCCTTTCTGCAGATTTACACCTGGCCTGCTGACTGTCGCTTTAGTTGCTGAAAAGGAAATATTCAGGCACACCACTTGAATGTTGAATGCTGGCCTTCAATGTCATCCGATTTGAAAAGAGATACAAGCAGATCCTACTGTAGGTCTATCAGACCTTGGTGGGGTATCATTTGATGTTTTGCATGCAATTTTAATCATCTTATTTAAAGAAGGGGGTTCTTGCAATTGGGGGAGTGAAATGCAGGTTGACAAGACTGAATCCTGGAATTGTATGAATGACCCATGAGAAGAGATCGGCTCCATTAAGCATATATTCACTGGAGTATGCAAGTTTGAAAGAGAAATTCTAGCAGTGCTAGACTAACAAGACACAGGGAGGATATTTACAATGGCTGCAGATTCCAGAACAGGAGTCTTGGACACAGGCTAGAATAAGAAACCTCAGGGAAGAAAGAGAATGTTGAGAGATGAAATAACTTAGTATTTTTTTCAAGTTCAACCAATGCTTATGACTTGTGTTATTCAGATTGATTTGTCGAAGCATTAAGCATGCACGTTGGTAAATCTGGAGTGAGAAATAGGTCAGACTGGGAATGGATGGCAGGATTCCCTTCCTAAATCATCTTGGTTCTTCTCAAGACTTATATTCTGAATGTATTTCATCGCCTGTATTGCCATAGGATTTGAAAAGAAAAAACAGATCTTGCTGTAGGTCTATACATCCTTAGTGGGGATCCATCTGATCATTTTAGTCTTTTTTATCTGAAGAAAGGTTCTTAATATTGAGTGGGCACTATTTTGGTTGGCAAGACTGATTCCTGGAGTTGCATGAATGACTAATAAGAGATTAGTTCCATTAAGCGTATATTCACTGGATTATACAGCTTGAAAGTGAAATTCTAACAGGGCTAGAGTAACAAGAGACAGGAAGGATATTTGCAAAGACAGCAGACTCCAGGACAGGGGATGTGAACTCGGGCTTTGGGGTACGCCATTTCCAATCAGGACCAGAGCATACATCTTCACCAGTGGAATTCTCCACTTCAGATCTCAGCATAGGCAAAAATCATTAAATATATCCATGAAGAGGTAGGAATTTTGTAATGCTAAAGCAATTCAGGAGACTGGGGAGAAGGCAAGAACTGAAGTGTAAGATTAACAATTATCATGTTGAATAGAGCAGATGCCCAAGAGGCTGCATGGTCTGCTCCTACCACTACTTGTTAGTTTGTTGCCAGTTGATTGATTTAATATTAAAGAGAAAAACATGTTTTAAATTGTCTTCCAGAGAGTGAAATCCGAGAAAAAGATAAGGGTAAATATTTATCAGATCAAGATAGAACAAAATGCTGGAGTAACTCAGCGACTCATGCGGCATCTTTGGAGAAAATGAATAGGTGACGTTTTGAGTCAAGACCCTTCATCAGACTCAATTAATCAGATCAGTTGTATGATTTTAATCTATACAATAATATTTATGTAAAATAGCATAATGCATTAATGGCACCTGAAAGCAAAAGTGATGCTGTTGTGTAAGGATTATGTGAGCTAAAAGCTAAAGTAATTCTGAGGTATTGTGAACAGAAGAATCCCAATGGGTAGCTGGCTACATGAGTCAAATAATCCTAGCCCTACTTTTATGAATTATGAATGATTTAATGAAAGTTATCATATAGTTTTAAAAATGGAACGTAATTCCAAAATGAGAATTTAATGATTCAGAAATCAGGTTCAAATCCAGTTGCCTTTGACTATGGCCCCAAGTTGAGACTATATAGAAACATAGAAAATAGGTGCATGGGTCTAGACACTCCCAACATCAGGAACATTTTTCCTGCATCCAGCCAGTCCAATCTCTTAAGAATTGTATATGTTTCTATAAGATCCCCTCTCACCCTTCTAAATTCTAGTGAATGTAAGCCCAGTCGATCCATTCTTAATAGTAAGATTAAACGAGAACTTACCAGTTCGACGTTTGATCGTTATTTTATGAGGAGTAACGATGAGGGATTACGTGAAGAAACCCCGCCTGGCGCTGGAACGGCATACTTCAAAGCAGCGGCATGAAAAACACAGAACATAATAGCCGGAGTAAGATAGTAAGGCTCAACATAGATTTAGAACTACCAGATGATCATTTATTTTATGAGGGTCGGGAGTGGAGGGCACGTAATCCCTCATCGTTACTCCTCATAAAATAACGATCAAACTTCGAACTGGTAAGTTCTCGTTTAATCTTACTATTTTACTTCGGAGTCACGAGAGTGACTACGTGAAGATTTTGAAGCTTTCTGTGTTTTTCATGTCGTAGACTCCTTCCATACGACACTCTGGCTCACACAACACAGTAATGAGCAAAATAATACATTTTTTCCCCCAAACATTGCCTCAAGTTGTGTGATAAATTATTTTACATTATAAAAGAATAAAAGTAATGCCCTTTCTATTGAAAGGCAAGTTTATCACAAAATATCAATTGATATATATATAATTTGATGGTATGAACAAAGCAACAATTATAGAGAACCCAACACTCCATGTTCAATCGTGACACAATGACTGATTTCATTTAATTTAATTTTTTTTTTACACCCTCCTGTGGCCTTGCATCTTTGCTCGAACGACTCATCCTGTGCCATTCCTGTGAATGTATCTACCTCCTTAACAGAGTAATTTTCCACATTTCAGTATCGAGTTCCACTGAGTGTTTTTCAATGTTTAACCATCTAGAATACATTTCTCTAGAACCATCAGTTTTACTGAACGTAATGTGTTTTTTTGTGTGTAATAAATAGTGCTGTCTCATTACCACAGAGACTCTTAGTTACTTTAACATATTTCATCAATGTTCACACACACACACACACAATTTAAGGCCGACGGGATATGCTTATAGGTTTACCTTGGTTCCAGCTCTTCTTGGTCTGCTTTGTTTGGTAAATTCATAAACATATATGATAATGTAATCTGTATCCACATATAATTATAACGTAATATTTATAATATTTGCACTCTTATCTTGATACTAAAGTCATCAGCATTATTACTTTCAATGTTAACTTTTTTGAATCATTGATAGAACTGGAGTCCATTGCCTAAGGCAATTCAGGACTATATTGATCTCCAGACTTATGTATTGCAATTTTGGATAGATTATATATACACATATACATATATATACTTATATTTATATCTACATATATATCCCTTTTCATATCGGGATTTTACGAATGAACCTGATAACTTCTTGGTTAGTATATTGTCCGTAAATAGGACGAAAACACTCTGAGCCCTATTATTGGCTCTATCAATTAGATACTCAGAAAAAATGCAATCCACAAGAACTCACATATCTAATATGACAAATAATTTTACTGTATACACAGACTTCCAATTTCTTATAAAATATTGTTGTTTTTTTTTCTTCTGCAAATTGCAGGTATAACACTTCTTTATACATCATTATTTCATTGTTATGTTGTTATATTAGTTGAACATTCATAGACTTCTTTGACCATTAAACTATTGTAATGGTCTGATCAACCTGCAGATAGTCAATTCATATTTTCATATTATGGATGCCTTTGTACAACAATAAATTACTGCAACTATGAATCATCACAAGTGGTTCAACATCACTCAATATTTATGAAAACCATGAAGGATCCATTTTAGACCACCAAAATGCATCTGACAGTGTTTTGCTATATTTTCATCAGACACTCCCTATCAGACAAACATGAGGAACATAAAAAACAATTTTTCCTCATGTAATTGAGAGAAAAGCATCCACCTTTCCTGTTCTTGGTTTACCCACGAGAATATTTGAAAAATTGGTTATTTAATCTGTATACAACCAGATTAATTGTAAGTAATCCATATTAATGACAATGTATTTTCCCCCCTTAATGTGTAGTCTGTGATAACATTGTCTCTTTCTTAGAGATAAACAGCTGGACTAAACATTTTAGAATATGCCACATCTGTTTACTCAGATAATCACATGATTATTATTTTACTTACCTTATGTGATTTAATATACGCCGCATCCGTGGTATTGTACACCTTGTTATGACCTGGACACTTCCATAATAGAACAATCGATATTTTAATCCATAATTCTATAATTATAATTCAATAATTAATACAAATGTTTGGAGAATTTCTTAGGACAATTTATTTGCATTTACCTGGTATTATTGTCCGTAGTCCCAACAAAGAGACGTATCAATTATCTTTATAAGAATAGATAATATTTTTATCTTACCCAAATATTCACAGAAACTGTCCATCATCTGTTAATACTTGCTTCAGCTTGCAACAGCTGCTAAGCTTATAGTTGAAGCAACTTGTGAACCCCTTTTTTTTTAATCCATTACTTTAATAATGATAATGTATCATTTGGTATTTGTATAAGCCTCTCACAAAGGCATACATATTCTTATAATCTTCTGTATTTCTTCTTTTGGAGCTTTATTACTCTTACCTAGGCTCCTTTTCTAATGGAGGGACAAAGTATGTCAACAAAACCATGACATATTTGTATCATGGAACAATTTTCCCCCTCTTATGGTGCTGAATTACTCCTAAATAGTAATTTATGAATATTTATGAATGCCTAAAACATAGGTTTTATGTGATGGGTCAAGTCTTTGCCTTTCAACAGACTTGTAATTGCAGCACTAATTTGCAGCTGACTCTAATTTAAATGTGATCAAGATAACCATGACCATGTCCTCATTAGTGCAAGTGCTGATCTTATCAGTGCAATTGTTCTTCCAGTATTCTGTTTACAGCCTTAAACTGGATTTAATCCTTTAGACAATGTTTTAACTTGCACTGCTTGACCCATTTTAATTAATTTCAAGCACCTGTAATATTTGATTAACACTTTGTTAATAACAACTGTATTTCAATGTTGAAGATGTTCCATTTTAATAAAATGTTCTTACACTGTGAAAGTGTATATAAAACAATGTTTTGTATGGTTTATACCATCACATCTGTACACTGAGGTAATTTATAATATATATATGTACGTACCCCTTGTTTATTGGAGTTACTTTTGGATGCAAACCTAAAATCAAATTTTTTACGTTTTCTTATACAGGTGAACCAATCCTTTCTAATTTTTTGTAGTCCTTAGTTATATTAAATTAATGATCATAATACACCTGTAATCCCCCACAATCGGAGATTTCATGAATTTATTTTGTAACAGTTGTTTGCACCTCTTCCACGTACTTCAGGCCTTCTTTTCCCAATTATATGGGTTCGGATAAGGCTATGTTTGATTATGTTTATTTATCATACTTCTGTCTTAGTTTTGATCCATTATCAAATCTTTATATTGGATCATAATATTTCCCCCCCCCCCCCCCCCCTGCACTTACCTGTGGGCCCGTACCTACCGCTGTCGAGGAGCTGCCTCTGCAGCTCTTCCTCTGCCGTCAGCGTCGACGTAATGCCGTTCCAGCGCCAGGCGGGGCTTCTTCACGTAGTCACTCACGTGACTCCGAAGTAAAATATAAGCCCAGTTGATCCATTCTTAATATAAGCACAGTCGTTCCATTCTTAATATAAGCCAAGTCAATCCATTCTTATATAAGCCCAGACGATCCATTCTTATATAAACCCAGTCGATCCATTCTATAAGCCAAGTCGATCCATTCTTATATAAGCCCAGTCGATCCATTCTATAAGCCGTCGATCCATTCTATAAGCCAAGTTGATCCATTCTTATATAAGCCCAGTCGATCCATTCTTATATAAACCCAGTCGATCCATTCTTAATATATGCCCAGTCAAACCATTCTTATGTCTTTATAACTACAATATTCAGCTTTGTGAGTCTCGTTGGGTTATCTGTTTGCCAGACCAGCCAACAGTGGAAGGAGGTCAACTTCAGGCATTACCTCAAAATTGGTTTTATGAAATCCAGAGACTGTCTTGGGGGATGGAAGTGCAAGACATTCAGTCTCATCAGTCTTATTTTATTTTGTGAAGACATGTTCTGCAAATAGTCGTAGAGTTATTCAGCCCTTCAGGCAAAAACTTGTCAATGTCAATCGAGATGCCCCAACAATGCTCATCCAATTTGCCCCCAAACATCTCAATCTTTAAAAAAACTGCAGTAAGCAGGATGAGCGGTTTGGTGGGTGAAGTCGGCATTTGGCGAATTGCAGTAGCTGTTTAGCTCACTCCAATTTATTTCACTATGATTTCCCAAGAATAATCATGCAACGTGGGATTGCTATGGGACATAAAACAGCGATAATGGTTTATCTTTGAACAACCACAAACACTTCACCTTTGACCGAATCAGATTTACTTTGAAATAAATATTCTTCTTCCAGAGATTATAGAACTGAAGAATAATCAAAAAAGTTCCGGTAAGAAAACTAAGGGAAGAAAGAAAATGTAAAGAGGTCTAATAACTACATATTTCACTATTTTTCAGTTCAACCAATGTTTACGGCTTTGTATTATTTAGTTTATATTCATTTGCCATTTGACATTGTGGACAATACTAGCATTCATAATTGCCCTTGAATTGGAGAAACATCAATTACACGCATTGGTACATTTGGAGCTAGGTTGACCAGATTGGGAAAGGATGGAAGATTTCCCTGCGAAAACGTACTGGTTCCTCTAACGACTGATAATATTATGGCCACCATTACGTATCAAATGTTTTACCTGGGTTTATTTACTTACTCCTATTTAGAGTCTTCAGCTGCTCTGGGAGGATGTGAAGTTATCTTTCCTCAAGCTATATTCCAGGCCTTTCGATTGTTATCTAATAATTAAACCATGGTATTGTCATGCAGCTTTGTAGAACATTCCCAGCACTCCCAGGAGTGAGCACAGTGGTAAATCTGGTAGATCTGCTGCCAAAAGAGATCTGATTTAATCCTTCTTTGTGTGCTTTCTGAGTGGAATTTACAATTTTTCCTTGTGACTCCATACGTTTCCTCAAGATTCTTCGATTTCTTCCCATATAGAGTCATTGAGTGAACTCTAAATGAATTCATCTGCCTATACCTAATCTATATCCATCCATTCACTTAATTGCCTCTTAAATATTGTTATTGTATATGGTTCCACCACTTCTACTGCCATGCATTCCTGGTACCTCACACTCTATCAAATTAAAATGGATCACAAATTAACTTTTAAATATTCCCCCTCTCACCAAAAACTGAATCGCTCCCAGATTTGACATTTCCACCATGGGACAAAACTGGCTATCTCCCTTTTTTATCCCTCTGATAATTTTATAAACTTCTATCAGGTCTCTCCCATTGGTGGAATATTTACTCTTTCCTGTGCTCCATCAAGTAATTCAGTATTTACATAACAGTGGGTGCCTTATGCATATTAGCCAATATTGTAACACATTCCTAACCTAAATTGACTAAATTAAGAAAGTTCTGATAAAAACAGTAAATGTAGAAAGCAAGTGTAGAAATGTAGAAAGGAAGTCCAGGACAAGGGGTCACAGCTTAAGGATAAGGGGGAAATCCTTTAAGACCGAGATGAGAAAGACTTTTTTCACACAGAGAGTGGTGAGTCTCTGGAACTCTCTGCCACAGAGGGTAGTTGAGGCCAGTTCATTGGCTATATTTAAGAGTGAGTTGGATGTGGCCCTTGTGGCTAAGGGGATCAGAGGGTATGGAGAGAAGGCAGGTACGGGTTACTGAGTTGGATGATCAGCCATGATCATATTGAATGGCGGTGCAGGCTCGAAGGGCTGAATGGCCTACTCCTGCACCTAATTTCTATGTTTCTATGCAATCACTCAGACATTAGGTGCAGAGCCAAAATAGGGTTGGTGTTTCGGGTACATAACCTGAAGCATTAATTCGGTTTTTCTTTGGAGAGTTTAAAGTTAGGAGTGATTCCTGTGTTTTATCCCTTTGTAGTTTATTTCATTGTAGTTTATTTCAATGTCTTGCTTCTGTGTGCTTGGGAATATGCATTGATATGAATTAGGAACAGGAGTAAGCAACTAATATTAGGAACAGGAGTAAGCCACAATGACAGAAACAAGTGCACAAAAGAAAAATAAGATTCAGTAACATGGGTGGGAGTAGGAAATAAAGGGTAGAATATATTTTCATTGGAAATGTTATAGTTGGCTTGGAAGAGGAGGGCTAAGAGTTTTTTCCCAATATCCAATCACAGATTTAGTAAATATAAACACAATTGGCTCGGATTCATTTAGAGAATGGGCAAGAGCAAAGGGACAATTAAGATTTTATTTTTTAATGCAATAAAATAATGCCAATCTAACATATGCCATTTAGTAGAGTTTTTAATTTGTGCAATAACGGAATTGTATAATTTTATAATGGTGACTGTAAATAAAATCAGTAAAATAACCCATGTATTATATTTCCATACAAGGTTGAATTTTATTTTAACGACATCTTCAGCAACAGAATTTCTTATTTATCATATAGATTCACAGCACAGTTTGTTTACCTTTTCTGCTTTTCCTTTCAGCTGATGAAAACGAAAAATCAGGTATTCTTCCAATTTATCCACACATATAGAGTGAAATAATTGCTTCATCAGGACTGTAGCATTTGAAGGAGGCAACTCACATGGTTCTTCACCGGTTTACAATGTGAAGCATCAATCCAGTAAGTTTTTCCTGCATAATTTACTGCTGTTTTTGGTACCAGGAGCACCAGATATGGACCTTCCCTTCCAGCGGCTAGGGCATGTTTCTGTACTTTAATCATTACCCAATCCCCCGGACATATACTGTGACATGGCTCAGAGGCAACCTGCCCTTATGCCTCCTGTATGCATTTCCAATGTACCTTTTGGGTACATTTACATTTTACAGGACAAACACTGTGTTAACATCAAAACAAGATTTATCAAAATATCGCAAATCTTCAAAATCAGTAATCCATAATTCTTGAGCAATATCTTTAAGCCCTTAAACAAAGAATAAACATTTACTTTCTGAGAAGGGTCTCGACCCGAAACGTCGCCCATCTCCTTCGCTCCTTAGATACTGCTGCACCCGCTGAGTTTCTCCAGCCTTTTGTGTACCCTACTTTCCACAATAACAGCTCTTAACACATATCCAAAGATATGATTTGGTCTGACCTTTTCTTGTCTCCAGTCCCCCTACCCCCCCCCCCCCCCACCCCCCACCCCAACACTCACTCCGTCCTCCATCTTTCAGTCTGAAGAAGGGTTCCAACCCGAAACATCGCCTATTTCTTTACTCTAGAAATGCCACCTGATCCATTGAATTATTCTAGCATTTTGTGTGTAATATGCTGCAATTCCTTTAGGAGGTGCCAGTATCCCGCTTCCTTCTTGTCCCATTTGGCCATTGTTCCTTCACCTCCTTCTTTGCCCCAGGAAATTCTGAAATACCCCCTTATTATCACTTTCATTTTCCTTCGAGAATTTTTACTTTCAATGTCCCCAATAGAACCCGGGGAAATACTAACACTCCCCAATGATGTTAATAACAGATTTTTACAATACTATCAAAATCTTTACTCAACTAAAGTGACACAACAATCAATAGGAATGGAAGCATTTTTACAGAAAATGTAAATTTTAGAATTTAGATCTGCAAGAACAAGAATTATTAGGAGCTGAAATAACGGCTAAAGATATTGAAGAGTCAATTAGATGTTTAAAAAATGGAAAGGCCTCCGGCCCTGATGGCCTAAGTTCTGAATTCTATAAAAAATTTTATGATCTGATTTCTCCACGCTTACAAACACTGTATAAACAAGTTTATACTCAACAGCAACTCCCGGAAACTTTAAATGAATCTACAATAATACTTATACCTAAAACTGATAAGGATCTAGAAGACATGGCCTCATATAGAGCAATAGCTCTATTAAATACTGATCAGAAAATATTAACTAAAATCCTATCTTATAGATTGAGCTTAGTAACTAACAAATTAATACACTCTGATCAAACGGGTTTTATCCCAAAACGTCACTCATTTTATAATCTTAGACGATTGTTTAATATTATATATTCAAATAGAATTGCTAATG
The DNA here is from genome assembly GCA_035221665.1 of Okamejei kenojei. Taxonomy (NCBI): domain Eukaryota; kingdom Metazoa; phylum Chordata; class Chondrichthyes; order Rajiformes; family Rajidae; genus Okamejei; species Okamejei kenojei. The sequence continues at coordinate 16,473,468 of CM069154.1, read as the reverse complement.
CAGACCTAACAATTATATCGCTAGATGCTGAAAAACCTTCGATCAAGTAGAATGGCCATATTTATTTTCAGTGATGAAAAAATTTCAATTGGGAGAGAAGTACTGTGCATGGGTTAAATTATTATAATCTAACCCAACAGCTAGAATACTAATAAACCAAATGTTATCAACTAAATTTAATCTTTCCAGAGGTTGTAGACAAGGATGTGCGTTATCTCCATTATTATTTGCTTTAGCAATTGAACCACTTGCAGAAAATGTCATATCTAATCCAGAAATACATGGGTACAATACTAAAGATACAATGAATAAAATTTCTCTATATGCAGATGATGTACTAATATATATTACAAAGCCAGAAATTAGTATTCCAAATTTATTAAATCTAATAACTCAATTCGGTCAGTTCTCAGGATATAGAATTAATTGGAATAGAAGCGAAATCATGTCAATAACGGATCACAATTTACATATACTACAACAATCACCTTTTATAATAGTTGCAGAAAAATTTAAATATCTAGGTATTTATGTAACTAAAGGGTATAGTTCTTTATTTAAATCAAATTTCCCACCTTTACTGAATAAACTAAATAAGAATATTCAATACTGGAAAACACTTCCTATTTCAATGTTCGGTAGAATTAATGCTATAAAAATGATTTTTCTGCCGCCATTACTGTACTTATTTCAGTCAATCCAGATATATATTCCAAAATCTTTTTTTTTTTAAAGTAGACTCTACTGTTACAAGTTTCATCTGGGATTACAAGAATCGTAGAATAAATAAAAAACATTTATGTAAATCAAAGATTAATGGACGTTTAGCTCTACCAAATTTTTTGTTTTATTTTTGGGCAGTTTATATTAAAAACATGAATTTTTGGCTGGAAGAAATGGATCAACAACCAGATTGGTTAAGGATGGAAAAGGAGGACTGTCTACCTTTTGAAATCGGTTTGATTGTATTTGCACCGACAAAATTGTACAAAAAAAACCTATGGGGAAAACCCTATAATATATAGTGGTACACGAATCTGGAAACAACTTAAAAAGGCTTTAAAACTGGATAATATACCACTCTGTCTCCCTATTGTAAACAATCCTTTATTCAAACCTTCCATGCTGGATAAAGGCTTTACACAATGGAAAAACTATGGAATCAAAAAGATGGAACACCTTTATAAGAAAGGCACTTATCTTTCATTTCAGGAACTGCAACAGATTTATGGATTACACTCAAATATTTTTTTTCGATATCTACAACTCAGAGATTATGTTAAATCAAATACACAAGATTATAGGAATAAGGAACCAGAAATCCTTGATGAATGTCTGAATAAGCATCCTAATACAGAAAAATTAACAACTTATATTTACAATACCCTTTTAGATAGCGAGATACCATCGACGGAATCATATAGACATACATGGGAAAATGAAATAAATCAATCCATAACGAAAGATATATGGGTCAAAAGTTTACAATATATACATCAATGCTCGCTAAACTCCAGACATGCTTTAATACAATTTAAAGTATTACATAGATTATATTACTCAAAAGTTAAATTAAATAGAATCTTTCCACAGATATTCTCTACCTGCGATAAATGTCAACATCCAGAGGCTAATTTAACACATACTTTTGCAAATTGTATAAAAATTAAAAATTTCTGGATTGAGATTTTTAGAATAACTTCTGAAGTTATTAATACTAAACTGGATCCGGACCCAAAATTAATAATACTTGGAACATCAGAACAAAGTTTAACTCTTACAACAAGTCAAAGAAATTTCCTAGATTACAGTATAATAATTGGGAAGAAATTAATATTAAAATTTTGGAAAGGCCCTATATCCCCCACAACTAAAAAGTGGATTACGGAAATGTTGGAGACCCTACACCTGGAAAGAATCAGATTTGCCCTAATGGACAAACAAGAAGTTTTCGTTAGAATATGGTCTTCTTTCATTCATTACTTAAAAGGGTAGATTGGTTCGGCAGGGAACCCTAACTGAAACTTGGACTCAGGATTAGATGAAAAGTTATATTTTATATTCCTTGATCTTATCTCCTATGATGTATTAATAGTAAATTATTCCATTCTTTATGATTTTCTTTTCTGATGTTGATTTTTATTTTTTTCTTTCCGTTTTCTTCTCCTTAAAAAAACATTATTACAGTCATAATGATTTACTTGACAATATTAATAATGTATGACAGTTGCACATGAAATATTGCTATCATAACATGTGATTGCTAAGTCACTGTCTACATACTCTAATAAAAATATATATTTTTTTTTAAAAAGAACCCGGGGAAAATCCCGTTCTCACCTCAAGCGTTGGGTACCTTTTTATCCGACCTGCTCAGCTTGGATGACGTGTGCTAAACTTCAGAAAGTCCCTCTCGGAGTCCTTAAACAAAGACTCAACAAACTGTTCGCCTGCATTCTTCAGTCAAACTGGACTGCCAGAACAAAGTCTTGCATGATCTTTTGTAGAGTGTTTTCTGTGTTAGCCATTTACACTAAATAACCCATCACAGATTTCACAAAGGCATTCCAGCATTCCTCCATTATCAGAATACTCGAGTAGGGGCTTAAAAGTTTTCTACTCTGACAGACACATCTGCATGCAAGGATTTTCTTCAAAACCATCCCCCATGGCAGCTATCCGAAATGCTCCGTTTCCTTTGAACCTCATTTTCCTCTTCCCCTTTTACGATGTTATTCTTTGACAATTTTGTTCATTTCAACTTCACGGGTCGGGCAAAAACGTACAGTTTTTATATGAATAATTCTAATATTGACTTTTATCCGTTTCCTGGATTTCCTCTCCTGGCATTATATATGACATCTTCTGAATCATTGAAATCGTGTGCAGTTCTGTCCCGTGACTAAGTGTACACTATCATTGGAGGCAATCCAGAAGTGATTAACAAATCATTTTCCTGGGATGAATAGGCTGTCCTATATTGAACACATTAGTCCTGGATTGTTTAGAGTCCAGGAAAATGAGGGGTGCTTGTATTGAAAAATATAAAATCAGAGGGGTGAACAATAGGGTAGTTGCTGAGACCTTTCCATAGGGCGAGCCTTCAATGTGGGAATAGAATTACAAGGTTAGCGGAGGGTCATTTAAAATTACAATGCATATGAATATATTTTCACAGCAGGTAGTGAACCTCTGCAATTCACTGCCATAAGGAGTTGTGGAGGTGAGGTAAGGTGTATTAAAGAGGAAGTAGATAAATACTTGAAAGATCAGAAAATTGAAAGCTACATGATACTTGCACAGAAGCGGAGTTGAGGCCTGGGAATAGATCAGCCTCAATCACACTGAATGGTGGCACAGGCTTGAATGGTGGAATTGCCCACTGCTGTGCCTCCTTGTGAAATCAATTTTGCCCCTATATCAACAAAAATAAGTGAGAATTGTGTTTAAACATGAAATTGTTGCAATTCGCTAATCACATACAACAATTTTATCAAAATCATTGTGTTTTCAAATGTATTTCGAATTCAAAAAATTAACTTAATATTTGTTACCTCCAGAGCTCATCCTCCTCCAACAGAAATATGGTAATGTAGTTACTTTATTTGCATGATTTATGGTATACTGTTCATTACTGTCTGTCATTTCACTCACCTGAAACATGGTAGCTTATTACATTGTAATGTCTGAATTGGGAGAATGGTAGAGAGATTCTGGATGTAAGCACTGGGAAGGGGTTGTGAAAGAGAGAGAAGATTTTGAATGAGAGAGTGAGTAACCTGGAAGATAAGTAGGTGTTTTTGGATTCCATCATGATAAATTAATAAAAACATATGCTAATTAAAACTGCCCAGGAAACAATTAAAATAGTTAGCTAAGTGGTGCCATTCACTGGCTTACTCTTCTAGAGTAGAGAGTCCACTTACGGTGTTCAAATCCGATGGGTTAATGGGAAAGTCGTTTATTTTTTAATCATGAAGTATGGGATAACATTGTGTAATTCTAAAACTTGATATAGAAGTTTGAATGGTGGGAAAAACGTATTTAGGGAAATTATCCATAAACCTGAGGTATTCCCTTTCCAAAAGACTAACTTTCACGATGGTTCCATTATTAAAGAAAATTTTAGAAAAATTCTCATGAAGTCGGTTCATGAAATGGTGTCATCTTATATCAAATATTTTAGTCCCAGCCTCTAAATTTAGCCAAAAGGTGCAATACACTGATATAAACAATGTAGGAATATAATAAGAGGCACAGGAATAAATCAAGTTTCAAAAAAATCATAAATAAAGCATGCTCTGCCATTTAATAACTTGGTTTGGAGAACATTTTCCGTCTTGAGATCAGAACTGGGGATGTTTGCTGATAATGGCACAATGTTCTTTTCCATTCACATCTCCACAGCAAATGAAGTATCTTCCTCCCATCAGCCATCAGATTTGCGAACCGCCCAGCACAATCTTAACCACAACTCCACTACAGCATCTAACTACTCTGGACCTTGCACTACGAAGGTTGAACTATGTATTTGGTTTAAACTATGGTGGTCTAGTGTGCCATGCTCTGGTTCATATGAAACGAAAACCGGGCCTTCGCCCCAACTGACCATCAAGTACCCAATTACACGACATCCATTTTATTCCACCAACATTCTCATCAACAAACCCCACACGCGCGCACACACTATATCATTTTGAACATCGAGGCAGAAGCAGAGACGTTCGAGGGGAAAATCGAGGATGTGAATGTACAAGATGTAAAATTGTTCCACTACACTGGAAGAAAAAAATAAAGGCGAAGCATTTTTTATATCATGAAGGATTGAAAATCCGTTAGTTGTCAGAGGGCCCAGGCCTTCTTTCCGGGAAATGGATTTCTATCATCTGCTACTAACATTCCAGCGCAGACGGGGCTGAATTTTCACAAAACTACCTGATAAAGTGAAATTGTAAATGCAGAAATGTTCTTTTTATAGTTTTCATGTTAAACTGGACTCTTACCACTGTACTTTATGTTCGAGCATATTACTGGAAATGCGTGATACGCATATTGCGACCGCACTTTAACATCTTTGTAACGCTATTGCCATCAAGCTGTTAACGACGCCCTCTGGTGGAAGAGCACAGAGATTTAAAATATTTCCTTTAACAGCGTGGCGGTTATCTCAATCGGCAAATCGTGTTATTTTACGGTTAAATGCATTAAGCGATGTCGTGACGACCTGTAGGTCTTCTTTTAAAATTAACACATGTTTTAATTGTCTATTTCATATATGTAAAAGTTTCTGAAAGTGACGGAAATTTTGAACCAATGGAGATTTTGGACAGTTTTGACCAAAGATCGTGCTCTAGTATCTTTGGTTTTGACTCGTTACAAAGGTTTTGCGTCGCTTGGTAAACTGCCACAAGTTTTCCGGAAACATGTACCGAGAGGGAACCCCACTGAACAACGTCCGCACCAACACCAAGATAACTAATGCTTTGTTTATGCAGGGTTTTGTTCACCATCTTGGAATAAATTCGATATGTGTAGGAAGGAACTACAGTTGCTGGTTTAAACCGAAGATAGACGCAAAAAGCTGGAGTGACTCAGCGGGACAGGGAGACATATGTCTGAAAGCTATGCAAAAAGAAATGTGTGGAACGCTTTGTGCTCACAATTAATGCTCAAAGACTAAATCTTGGAAGCGTTCCTCTCGACTCTGCAGACCCGGGTGCCTCTCCAAATCGAGACACACCGAACCCAAAGAAGTCATCCCCCTTTATACACAGAATTTTACATTCAACCTCCCCTCTGGACCCTTCGCCAATCAGGGTCTGAGGTGCACAATCTGTAGGTACATCCCACCGTACATCCCCTCACACCTCCCATATCATACATCGCATGTTCAAACATGTTCATGGTAATGAGCAGTTTCTTGACCAGGGGTGTGTTGTAATATTCATTTATTCTATTAAGCATGCTCAGTTGCTCATGACCTACCCTAGTTTTACTCACCTCCTAGTGAACCCTCTCAGTTCTCCTATATCAGTACTAAAGCTAAGCTATAGTGACAAGGGTCCCATCTATCACTCCCTTCCACTGATATGGATCTCTCTACATCACTCCCTTCTACTGCTATACAATGCTATTACTTCTTACTCAAGGACTCAAGGATGGGTCTGGCAACCTTCAGACACAGCTGTGTCAGAATCCTCTCTCCAGCCCCTCTCAGTTCGGATTTTCTTTAAAACTCCTTACTTTAATGGGGTTTAATCACTTTATCCCTCACACAATGATAAAGAAACAGGCTGTTGGTTGAAAACGAGCAGCTGCTGCGACTTGGGTGGGGGTGAGGGGTGGAGAGAGAGGGAATGCAGGGGTTATTTGAAGTTAGAGAAATCAATATTCATACTAGGCAGTAAGCTGTCCAAGCGAAATATGAGATGCCTTCTCCAATTTGAGTTTAGCCTCACTCTGACAACGGAGGAGGCCTAGGACAGAAAGGTCAGTGTGGGAATGTAAAGGGGAATTAAAGTGTTTAACAACAGAGAGAGATCAGGTATGTCCAGGCAGACGGAGTGAAGGTGTTCATCGAAACAATCTACGTTTTGTCTCGCCGATGTACAAGATGTATCATGAACAACAGTGTGAGGGATAAAGTGATTAAACCCCATTATAGTAAGGAGCTTTAAAGAGAATTCGAACTGATAGGGGCCGGAGAGAGGGTTCTGACACAGCTGTGTCTAAAGGTTACCAGACCCATCCTTGAGTAAGAAGTAATAGCATTGTATAGCGGTAGAAGGGAGTGATGTAGAGAGATCCCTATCAGTGGAATGGAGTGATAGATGGGACCCTTGTCACTATAGCTTAGCTTTAGTACTGATATAGGGGAACTGAGAGGGTTCACTAGGAGGTGAGTAAAACTAGGGTAGGTCATGAGCAACTGAGCATGCTTAATAGAATAAATGAATATTACAACACACCCCTGGTCAAGAAACTGCTCATTACCATGAACATGTCTGGACATGCGATGTATGATATGGGAGGTACTGGGGGGATGTACCTACAGATTGTGCACCTCAGACCCTGATTGGAGAAGGGTTCGGAGGGGAGGTTGAATGTAAAATTCTGTGTATAAAGGGGGATGACTTCTCTGACTTCGGCGTGTCTCGACTTGGAGAGGCACCCGGTTCTGCAGATTCGTGAAAAATAAAGAATCTCTTGCTTCCAAGATTTAGTCTTTGAGCAGTGATTGTGAGCACAAAGCGTATCTCACAAACTGGGGGCTCATCCGGGGTCGCCACTCCGGCTGCTTGGTGGAGGCAAAGAAGGAGGGGAAGGTGCACCCTGCTGATTTCAGCAGTCTCTGATCTCCTTGCTTGCCATCAGCAGTTTGAGCGAGTGATATTCGGGTATAAAGACTCAGGAAGCAAGAGGGGGTGTCAGGTGAATAAATAAGGAACGGTCGAGCGATTCTTGTGCACAGGACCCAGGTAAGAAAACTGACTATTAAGTATTGCCTGGGCGACCGGGGTCTGTCGGACGGGTATAGTACGACGAGACAATGGAAACCGGAACGGGAAAAGGGTAAGGCTCATACTGATATGGAGCAGCACATTCCGCCCGATAGTCCGTTGGGGCGAATGTTGCACGGATGGGGTGAAGGGAACACCCGGGGTAAGAGTAAGGAAACTATGATAAAGTTTTGTTACTTTGAATGGCCAGAAGGAGCCTATTCGAGGGAGCGCAGTGTGGTGGCCAAGGTTGGGTTCAAATGAAGACTGGGTGAGACAGGCGTTGAATGTTTTTGTGAATGAAAGAGAAATGCCGAATCAAATAGAAAAGGACTATGCCCAGTGCTGGAAACCCAATAATGGGATGTTTCCGTTAAAGACAGAGAGAGAGCAGGATGAATCTGACTGGCCCCAATTGGTGATGACCACCTACGACGACTGCCCCCGCCATATGAATCCCAGCCCCCAAATATACCCCCATCAGCGCCGGCTGCATCTACCCAGGAGGCCCCACTAAGCCAGAGCGGATCGGCAGTAAACCTGTCCGCTCCTGTCTCAGAAGAGACAGATAGTAGAGAATCACGGAGAGTAGAGAAGAAACAGGGTGAAAGAAACTGTGATTCAAACATAGAACGTGAAGGAGAGAGCCAGTCAGATAAGGAAGAGGAAATAAAAAGTGAGGACGAGGATGGGACGGATGACGCGATCTCAAACGAGGGCAGCCAAACAAAGATCAGACCGATCTGTTCAAATGAAGCCCCTAAGAGAGGTCCCGTTAGGGGGAAATGAAGGGGGGATGGGATTTGTAAATGTGCCTCTCACCAGTATGGAGGTGAGGAACTTTAAAAAGGAGATGAAAAGTTTATTGGAAGACCCCTTGGGACTGGCTGAACAAATAGATCAATTCCTAGGGCCAAATATATGTACATGGGAAGAAATGATGTGGAATTCTCTGCCACAGAAAGTAGTTGAGGCCAGTTCATTGGTCATATTTAAGAGGGAGTTCGATGTGGCCCTTGTGGCTGAAGGGAGCGGGGGGGTATGGAGAGAAGGCAGGTACAGGATACTGAATTGGATGATCAGCCATGATCATATTGAATGGAGGTGCAGGTTCGAAGGGCTGAATGGCCTGCTCCTGCACCTAATTTCTATGTTTCTATGTTTCTATGAAAAATATTGAGTTGTTTCAAACAATCTCATTGAAGTAAGAATGGAACTAATGTGATGTGTGTGTAAAAACCGGTTTTGTATGAATGAGGAAGTTTGTATATGTGATAGGTTTGTTTGCTGTGGGCCACATGCTGTAAGGGTATGTGTGTGTGTTCCTTTAAGAAATTGTAAGCAATGGGGGAGGTTACGAATAGTTGTAAGGTAACGGACAACGCTTTGTATCATCGCAACTTAAAAGGGGAAAGTTGGAAAATGTAGGTTGCTTGGCTTCTATACATTTCTTTTCAGTAAAGTTAATTTGGAAAATTGTTAGTCGTATGTATTTAAACTAGGAATTGGAATTTGGGAATTGTAGGGAGAATGGTTTGAACAAAATTAGAAATAAGTTAATTGCTGAACAACAAGCAGCTTTTATGGTTTGTTTAGATAAACATTCTAGTTGGAGAAGGGTAATAAATTAATGGGGCCCAAGAAAAAAAAAAGGAGTTGGCAGACAATGATGTCAATAATGGGAAGTTTATTTACTTCAGAAGAAAGACAGATGGTCAGAGAGGCAGGAATAAAAGTCTGGGATACAGAAGAAGTATGAGAGATCTCAGGGACATAATAATCAAGGGAATCAGAGAAGCCATTCCCAAGGGACAGAATTTCGAACGGGCTTTTGAAAATCAGCAGAACAAGGACGAACCTCCGACAGTGTTCTTACAAAGGTTGAGGAGGAATGTCCATCAGTATTCGGGGATAGACCCTGATTCAGACGCAGGTCAGCAGTTGCTAAAGGTTAATTTTGTAACCAAATCATGGACAGCCATTAGAAAGAAACTGGAAAAATTGGAAGATTGGAATGACAAACCATTGAATCAATTGTTCACAGAGGCTCAAAAGGTATATGTAAGACGGGATGAGGAAAAACAGAAGGGAAAGGTAAAAATGATGTTGCAAGCAGTACAGCAAGGAGTACAGAAGGGGGGAATTGAAGGTGATAGAAGGCCGGGTGCTCATGGAGACTGGGGAAGGGGAAGCGGTAGTATTAGAGAATGAGGAAGAGGTGAATGGAGGGTCCGAAGTTGGATTCCCCGGGAAAACAAGGAACAAGGATCAGGAGGGTGGTACACGGGGCCATCCTGGTGTTACTATTGTAATGAGGAGGGTCATTTCAAGAGGGAATGTCCCAGGCTACGACGGGAGGTGCAGTCGTACACACTCATGGAGGAAGAATAGGGAAGTCGGGGGTCCTGCTCCCTGGGGTGTATGGGATACACATGGGAACCTCTGGTAAACTTGAAATTAGGACCCCAGGGAGAGGATATGGTATTTATGGTAATTTGGGAGTGGAGAGATCAAGTGGAACTAAGGTACCAGAAGAAATTGGATTAGGTGAAAAACAAGTCAGAATCTCGGGGGTAGGGGGGAAAGTGATGACTGCCCCCGAGGTAGAAGGGGTGGTGGTAAAATATGAGGATCGAGAAGTCAGTGGAAGATTTTAAAAGGAAGGTGAATAAATTTGCAAAGGAGGATAAACTATCTGAGAAGTAAGACATTGAGTTTAGAATGAGAAAGAAGGCAGATCAGAAAGGATTAAAGTGGGAAGCAGAGGGATAAATTGATGAGACTACTTTAGAAAGAAAGAGCGTGAAAAAGGAAAGACAATGTTGTCAGTAACAACAGACCTGGTTGAAAAGTCTGAAATAAGTGATGCACCGACACACAGTGAGTCCTATGACAGAGCCAAACAGGGACCAGAGATTCCATGGCAATAATAAATGTATTTGGGAGAGTGTTTTCTCAAATGCCCTATCGGGAGTGAAATAAATGTGGATCTAAGCCCAGACAAGGCTAGTAAGGAGATAGGTAATGGATAAGGTGTGTTGGGGATGTGAACAGGTACGATAATCAGGAAATAATAATAATAATAATAATAATAATAATAATAATAATAATGATAATAATAATATTAAGATAATGGTGAACATAGCTATGGTAAGAACATTAAGAAGAGGTATTAAATACACCTAGGCTAGGATGCGGCAGCGTTTTAAATACTAGCGCCGTGTTTTTAATCAGATGTTGTAGGCAGATTTGGAAGGTGTTGATATAGTATGTGAATGATTTGTTGGTTTGTTCCACAAGTGAGGAGCAATGTGAGAGAGAGACATTGTAATTATCTTGGAAAAGGTGGCACAGGAGGTCATGATGTATCAAGAAAGAAGTTTTTGTTTTGTCAGCAGCAGGTAGAATATTTTGGACGAGTAATATCTAAAGAAGTAAAAGCTATAGCGCAGGATCAAATTGGAAGCTTGCCTGCAATCTTGCTTAACTCAATTGGCAGAAATTAAGGCTTTAAGAAGCAGCATATGTACATGGAGTCTGGCACATGTTTGGAGCAGTAGGGAAACAGAAAGGCTTTGAGAAAAGCAACGGAGACCCATGCAAAGTTAGCAGTGTCCCCCTATGAAATGTTGTTTGGGTTACCTTATTTGGGAAAGATAGAAGGAATACCCACCATAGAGGGCAGTGATGTATTCTTAAGGAACTATTTACTGGCAGTATCTCGTTCCCTTACAGAATTAAAAGCTAAAGGACTATTGGCTCAAAGACCACCACTCGACTTTCCAATACATGCTGTAAAGGCCGGCGACTGGGTACTGGTCAAGAATTGGAAGGAGGAGAAACTCCAGCCCAGGTGGACCGGCCCATACCTAGTATTACTGACAACCGAGACAGCAGTACGAACAAAAGAAAAAGGGTGGACCCACGCAATCCGGGTTAAAGGACCCGTTGATCCACCCGCCCCTGATGAGGAGGAACAGTGGATGGTGAAGTCGGGAAACAAACCCCTAACAGTAATTTAAAAAAAAAAAGAATTGAATGTATAACTGACAGTATGAAAGGAGCAGTCGTGGTATTGTTTGCTTTGTATGTAATTGTGGTAAAAAGTATTAATAATTGTGATAAATGTTATCATCCTATTAGATATGGAGGGCGGACGACCAGATCATTTACCTATCATTCCCATGTGAACGATGCATGCTATAATGTGAGGACTAGAACAATTTGTGAAGAGGGGGGAAAGAAGTATTTGATGATAGGGAATAGGGGGTATATAGGGAGGTTTGGGTACGTTACCTGCCCAAAGGGAGAGAGATGGGTTTGTGTAACCAAGGCAGGACAGTTAGGTTTCCCTTTTCAGGTCGTAAAATAGGCAATAGATAAGATGAAAGAGTTTACAGAAGTAGTAGTCACCAAGCCTCCCCATCCCCCACCTACTCAGCCTCAATTGCACCAGACACTGTACGAAGAAATAAAGAAGGAGATTGAGATCCCTGAAGGAAAAAAAACCTGTTTGTGGACTTGGCCCTCCGGATAGCTAGAATCCTGAATGTGACTAACTGCTGGGTCTGTGGCGGACCACTGATGAGCTCACGTTGGCCGTGGAGAGGATCCATTATTGAAGTATGGGACCTGATGGAGTGGAACCTGACAGTTGGACAAGACCGAGATCCCCAGGCATGGGTCCTGACAGACGCTCCGGTAGGGACTAAGTGTATCGCTAGGCCCTGGGCAAAGGATGCCGTCCTAGTAGGCAGCAGCCCCTGCCAGCGCATCATCACCCAGTGGCCAAATCAGTCCCGAGTGTGGTGGCCAGAGGAGCCTAAATGGTATCCAACTAAGAAATATGGGAGGAACTGCGCTATCTGGATGAAGACCGATGCAATGGAATCAACTGGACTATGGAACTGCACCGGGAACAACCCTTATCAAGGAATCCCAGTATTGCGAGACATATGGAACAAGGTTACCTCTAGTGGACCAGCCCCTGAAGGACTGTCATGGATATGCGGGTACAAGGCATACTCGGTGTTACCGATAAATTGGAGCGGGACTTTTTTTATTGGACTGGTACAACCAGGATTTTTTCTGTTAAACACCAAAGAAGGGCGGTCGCTAGGAACACCTGTATTTGACGACCTATATCGGAAGAAGAGGAAAATAGACATTGGAGAATGGGAAGATGATGAATGGCCACCAGCAAGAATCATCTCATACTACGGACCAGCCACTTGGGCACAGGATGGATCCTGGGGCTACCAAACCCCAGTATACATGTTAAACCGGATCATAAGACTTCAGGCAGTACTGGAGGTAATTACCAACCAAACTGCGGGGGCACTGGAGATGCTGGCAAAGCAGCAGACACAGATGAGAGCAGCGATATACCAGAACAGGTTAGCCCTAGATTACCTCCTGGCAGAAGAAGGAGGGGTATGCGGGAAATTCAACCTCTCTAATTGCTGTTTAAACATCGATGATAATGGACAGGCAGTAATGGACATATCAGAAGGGATCCGTAAGTTGGCACATGTTCCAATACAGAAGTGGAATACGATTATGGGAACCCAATGGTGGGATTCCATCCTCGGAGGAACATGGTGGAGAACGGTGGGACTCGTGCTTCTATGTGCAGTGGCTGGACTGATCTTTATCCCCTGTTGCATCCCTTGTTTTAGGGAACTTATTACAAGAAGTATAAGTCAGATGCAGGCTGTAGTCATGCCTATGGGAGAGAAAGGGGAAATACAGAGAATAATGATAATGCGGCCAGGGGAGGTCCATGATCTACAGGAAAAGAAGATCAGGACAATGTTATGTCAATTCGAGTTGAGGGAACTTGAAATGGGGGTTTAATCAGTATATGCGTAGCAAAAGAAAAAGGGAGGATTGTGAGGGATAAAGTGATTAAACCCCATTATAGTAAGGAGCTTTAAAGAGAATTCGAACTGATAGGGGCCGGAGAGAGGGTTCTGACACAGCTGTGTCTAAAGGTTACCAGACCCATCCTTGAGTCCTTGAGTAAGAAGTAATAGCATTGTATAGCGGTAGAAGGGAGTGATGTAGAGAGATCCCTATCAGTGGAATGGAGTGATAGATGGGACCCTTGTCACTATAGCTTAGCTTTAGTACTGATATAGGGGAACTGAGAGGGTTCACTAGGAGGTGAGTAAAACTAGGGTAGGTCATGAGCAACTGAGCTGCTTAATAGAATAAATGAATATTACAACACACCCCTGGTCAAGAAACTGCTCATTACCATGAACATGTCTGGACATGCGATGTATGATATGGGAGGTACTGGGGGGATGTACCTACAGATTGTGCACCTCAGACCCTGATTGGAGAAGGGTTCGGAGGGGAGGTTGAATGTAAAATTCTGTGTATAAAGGGGGATGACTTCTCTGACTTCGGCGTGTCTCGACTTGGAGAGGCACCCGGTTCTGCAGATTCGTGAAAAATAAAGAATCTCTTGCTTCCAAGATTTAGTCTTTGAGCAGTGATTGTGAGCACAAAGCGTATCTCACAACAGATACAGAAGATACAGTAGATGAGGTTGGAGGAGGTGCAAGTGAACCTCTGCCTAACCTGAAAGAATTGTCGGGGTCCCTGGACAGAGTTGATCTTGTGCGGTTGGAAATTTGGGTGGGAAGGGATGAGTTAACCAAGGTGTTGCGGAAGGAACAGTCTCTGCGGAAGGTGTAAAGGGGTGGAGATGGGAAGATGTGATTAGTGGTGGGATCCCGTTTGTGCCCCGATGTGAGAACTCCATGCGACAGTCTCCCGTTGCGGATAACCAAAAATGTCCTTGCAGCTTGCGAGCGCTTCCTCCCCAACCATCCCCTTTAAAAAAAACTTCAGAATCCGCAAATCTGAACAGGAAAGAAACCGCAAGTTGAAACACTGCAGCTCGGGCAGCACCTATGCAGGGAGAATTAGGCCACATATCATAACTTTCATTGACTTGCCACATATGCTGTCTGACATGCTGAGTATTTCCGAAATTTTCTGTTTTAATTCTTAGTCCAATATTTGCCCAATGTGGAAATCAGGATATGCTTGCATATTAAGGGAGAACTTGGAATTTATAACCCCTTAGGATTGAAAAAACCCACATACATTGTTGCATCAAAAGTTGTCCAATATGCATGATGGGAAGAGGGAAGCTCTTGCAGGATAATGGGAGATTTGGGTTTAACAATGTTATGCACTAGGTCTGTTTCTGTGCTGTGCAGATGATTAATGCTAATCAATGCAACCGGAATCCTCGAAATGGCTTAGAACTGCTTGGTTGAAATTTACTGTGTTTTTCCGTGCTTATGTCTCCTCAGTGGAGTGTAATGTCAGGCTATCAGGTAAGTTCATAAATCATAGGATCAGAATTAGGCCACGTGGCCCATTGACTCTACTCTGCCATTCGTTCATGGAAGATCTATTTTTCCCTCTCAACCCCATTCTTCTGCCTTAACCTTTGACACCCTTACAAATACGAGCCTATCAATGATTTGCCTATCAGAGCTCAAGAGAATGTGGGATGATCTTATCGAAGTGTTTAAAAACATGCAAATAATAGATCGGGTAGATGCACAGGGTCTCTTGCCCCAAGTAGGAGAATCAAGAACCAGAGGACATAGGTTTAAGATGAAGGGGGAAATATTTAATAGGAATTTGAGGGGTAACCTTTTCACACAAGAGTGGTGGGTGCATGGTAGGAGCTGCCAGAGAAAGATGTTGAGGCAGGGACTATTGCAATGTTTTTGCAGCAAGAATTAGACAGGTACATGGATAGGACAAGTTTGGAGGGATATGGGGCAAATGTAGGCAGGTGGGACTAGTGTAGCTGAGACATGTTGGTTGGTCTGGGTAGGTTGGGCCAAACGGCCTGTTTCCACACTATATGGCTCTATGAAATCTCTGCTTTAAAAATACCTATGACTTGGCCTCCACAGCCATCTATGACAATAAATTCCACAGATTCACCACCCTCTGGCTGGAGAAATTCCATCTCATCTCCCTTCTAAATGTACATCTTTTTGTCCTGAGGTTGTGCCCTCACATCCTAGTACACCTACTTGTGGATACATCTTCTCCACATCCACTTTATCCAGGCCTTTAAGATTCTATGAGGTCCCCCTCATCTGTCAAAACTCCAACAAGTACAGGTCCAGAGCCATCAAGCACTTACCGTACGTTATTCCAATCATCCCCAGGATCATTCTTGTAAACCTTTTCTGGACTCCAATGCCAGCACATCGCTCCTCAAATATGGAGAATGCTAAAATGAATACTAATCTAAGAGTTATCTATTCTGAATTTAAAATTCAGATTAATGTTGTGGCCATAACCCAGTTAAAGTTAAAATTTCAGGGCAGTTCTTGGAGAGCATTCACTCATGATACATTTGCATATTGATTGAAAAGGCCATCTGTTTCGCCAGGTAAACACATTATATCCTTCAGACATAAAAGAAAGATGACTATGTAAAATTTTTGTCATCTTGCAACCCGCATCACTAAAATCAGATCATTAGGAAACAAATTTCAGGGCTCAAAGTCAATCCAAGTCAAGACATTTGATCTGAAATACTTTGGACTGTCTTGATATAAAGCAACAAAGGGGACATATATTCATTTCACCATTATGATCCTGTTGATGGTGCGAAACAAGATGTCCAACAATGACTACCAATATAATTGTATTAGCTTGAATTACTGAAAGAATTTTACATTGACGGTTGTTCTTCAATTTGTTTCTTGTCACTTATTCAGAGTTCATATCTGATTAAAGTAATCAACTGACTTAATTATTCCTTTAACTATGTCCCATTACCAGCTGTTTGTTTATTTACACTGCAAACAGTTTTATTGAGTTATCGATTCATACAGCATCGACAGGAGCCCTCAGCCAACATGCTTATGCTAACCATCGAGCACCTGTCCAAATGTGTTTTGAATGTTGTTATTGTATCTACCTGAACACTACTTTTAGCAGTTCATTATGTTTGCCCAATACTCTCTGAGCGAAGAAAATTTGCTCCTCAGGTTCCTATTAAATATTTCCTTTCTCACCTCAAGCCTACCCTCTCTAACTCTTGATTCCCCTACCCTGGGAAAAAGACCAGGTGCATTCACCCTATATATTACCCTTGTGATTTTATTCAGATCTATAAAATCACCCTCAGCCTCCTGTGCACCAAAGAATAATGTCCTAGCTTACCCAATCTCTCCCTGCGGCTCATGTCCTCGAGTCCTAGCAATGTCCTTGTAAATCATTTCAACAATTCGTGGTCGGCACGGACTGGAAGGGCCGAGAGGGCCTGTCTCCGTGCTGTAATTGTTATATTGGTTAATTCCAGTGTAATGGCATATATCCTGTAGCAGGGCAATGAAAACTGAACACAGTACTCACAACTGCGCCATCGCTGACAACGATACAAATCTCTGTTTCCAACATCTTGGCTGTATAGTTTTATGCTGTAGCATTTTGAGTGTTCATTCAGATACTTCATAAATCTTATGAGACTATCTCGCCCCCTTATCCCCTCAGTCATTTTTGGGATATTCCTAGACATTTTTATGAATGGTTTTGAGATTGACCGACCAGGCACTGAGGTTACTTTGACAGATTAATCTTGTACTCACCAGAATATGAATGTTTAGTCAGTTAAAATGATTATGAGAGTTGATTGGGTATGTCGGGACAAAATGTTTTATTTTGTGTTTGGATCTCACACAAACAAACTTAAACTATGAAAATTCTTAATGGATTGGATAGGCTAGATGCAGGTAAAATGTTCCCGATGTTGGGTGGTCCAGAACCAGGGGTCAGAGTTTAAGAATAAGTGATAGGCCATTTAGGACTGAGATGAGGAAACATTTTTTCCCCAGAGAGTTGTGAATCTGTGGAATTCTCTGCCACAGAAGGCAGTGGAGACCAATTCACTGGATGTTTTCAAGAGAGTTATATTTAGTTCTTAGGGCTAAAGGAATCAAGGGATATGTGGATAAAGTAGGAACGGGGTACTGATTTTAGATGATCAGCCACAATCATATTGAATGGTAGTGCTGGCTCGAAGGGCCAAATGGCCTACTCTATTTTTCTAAGGGATTTAATCACTTAGCAGTGAAGTTAGCAATGTTTTTTCATGCAAACAGCAGTAAATCTAAAACAATAAACAAAATGCAGGAGGATCTCAGCAAGTCAGACAGTATCTATGCATGGAAATGGGCAGACAATATTTAGCTTAGAGACCATTCTTCAGTCAGAAGAAGGGTCCCAACCAAAAATGGTGTCTGTCCATTTTCCTGCACAAATACTGCGAGGCTCGCTGAGTGCCTCCAGCACTTTGTTTTTGCTCAAAAGTCCAACATCCCCAGTCTTTTGTACCTCTAGTAAATCTGAAACTCTCCCTGCATTTGATTCGAACATCTGAAGGAAATTCATCACCCTCAAACATTAACTGTTTACTTTCCACAGCTGCCATCTGCGCCTCCAGTATTTTCAGCATTTTTGGTCATTAATTTCAGATCTCTAGCATTTACAATACTTGTGTTTTGTTTTGTAATTGATTAGCCTACAACATAATCCATTGAAAATGATGCAAATGGACTTTGTGTCAAGTCGTCCTAATGTCAAGGACGCAGTTTCTCACCAATTGATACAAATAAAATGTATGCATGTGGAGCAGTAAACTGTGTTTTGATGCCAGGAATTGGTATTAGAAACTGGACAAAAATAAGTAAATTTATACTCACATCACCTCCAACTCACAACACATACTTTTCCAAAAGCATCATCATTCTGACCATTCTAAAGAGATGGAGTTTTGAAACTTAACTATATTTCTAATAAAGTGATCCTTCAGGCTTTAATCGGATTCTATGGGACCTCAATGTTATGTCTTGCACTAAATGCTGTATCTTTTTAATCCTCGATCTGTGCACTCTGGGCTGCTTGTTCTAGTCAAGTCAATTTTATTTGTCACATACACATACAATATGTACAGTGAAATGAAAGTGGCAATGCCTGCGGGGTGTGCAAAAACAGAACATAACCAGTATTTACATTTTATTAAAAGACACAACAGTAATTACACCCTGGTGAGATCAGAGTTTACAGTCCTGATGGCCTGTGGGAAGAAACTACGTCTCATCCTCTCTGTTTTCACAGTGTAACATTGCTGGGGTGGTAGGGATCCTTCATAATCTTGCTGGCTCTGGATCTGCACCTCCTGGTGTATAGGTCCTGCAGGTTGGGGAGAGTAGTTCCCATGGTGCGTTCGGTCAAACACACTACTCTCTGCAGAGCCTTCCTGTCCTGGGCAGAGCAGTTGCCAAACCAGATCGAGATGTTTCCGGTCAGGATACTTTCTACGCACCAGAGTAGAAGGATTGAAGGATTCTCAGAGAGACTCTGAATTTCCTCGGCTGCCTGAGGTGGTAAAGGCGCTGCCTTGCCTATCTCACCAGTGTGGCAGTATGTGTTGTCCATATCAGATCCTCTGTGATTTGGACTCCCAGGTATTTAAAGCAGATCACCCTATCCACAGTAGCCACATTTATCTCCGGTGGCGTGCATGCCTTCGGTTGTTGTGCCCTTCTAAATTCCACAATCAGCTCCTTAGTTTTAGTGACATTCAAGAGGAGGCTGTTGTTCTGACACCAGAATGCCAGGTCAGCCACCTCCTCCAGGTAGGCCTTCTCATCGTTATCGGAGGTCAGGCCCACCACCATTGTGTCATCCGCAAACTTGATGTTGGTGTTGGAGCTGAACCTGGCCACACAGCCATGCGTGTCCAGGGAGTACAGTAGGGGGCTGAGGATGCAACCCTGGGGGGATTCTGTGTTCAGGGTGAGGGGGTTGGAGGTATGTCTCCCCATCTTGACCACATGGGGCCTGGCGGTCAGAAAGTCCAGGACCCAGGCACACAGGGGAATATCCAGTCCCAGTTCCAGCAGCTTAACAGCAAGTCTGGTGGGGACTATGGTGTTGAAAGCTGAACTGAAGTAAATGAACAGCATCCTCACATAGCCCCCTTCTGGCTGTCAACGTGAGAGAGAGTTGTATGCAAAACATGGGAGACCGCATCATCCGTGGATCTGTTTGGACGGTATGCAAACTGCAGCAGGTCCATGGTGCGAGGGACGAAGGCACAGATGTAGTTCTTGATCAGCCTCTCGAAGCATTTCATGACCACTGAGGTAAGGGCCACCGGTCGGTAGTCATTCAAGCAGGCTGGAGAGGCATTCTTAGTCACTAGTACAATAGTGGGTCTCTTGAAGCGGCAGGGACCACGGCCAGGGAGTGGTTGCATATTGTGGTGAACACTGGAGCTAGCTGATTAGCTCAAGACTTTAGTACTCACCCAGATTGTATATTGTATTGTATTGTATATCTTTATTATCATTTTTCTGAGTACCTACATACCCAGAGGAAAACGAAAAAATGTTTCTCAACCAGTGTCCATTCAGTGTGCGGTAAAAAATAAATAGAAATAAAGAATAAAAGTACATATATCACAAGTTCCGACCGGCGGTGGCACGACAATGGCTCTGCTTCAGTGTGTCCAGATTGGTGTTTGGTGCGCGATACTTTGGCAGGGGGCAAAGTCCGTTTATCAGTCTTATAGCCTGCGGGAAGAAGCTGAGGAGCATCCTGCTGGTTTTGCAGCTGATGCTCCTGTACCTCTTCCCAGATGGCAGGATGGAGAATATGTGATGCAATGGATGGTCTTTGATGATGGAGATGGCTTTGGTAATACATCTCTTCCTGTATATGTCCAGCAATAAAGGGAGTGGAGCACCAATAATCCTGCTGGTGGTCTTCACAATCCTGTCCAGTTGGTGCCGTTCGTACGCATTGCAGCTCCCGAACCAGTAGGTGATGCCATACGTTAATGTGCTCTCGATTGTCCCCCTATAAAAAGTTTCTAGGTGTGCAGTGGGGAGACCTGCTTTCCGTAGTCTTCGGAGAGGGTGTAATCGCTGCTGGGCGCTCTTGACCAGTGCTGTGGTGTTGGTCGTGGATGTCAGGTCATCTGACAGGTGGAGTCCTAGGAACTTCACACTGCTGACCCTTTCCACATCAGCTCCATCGATGTGCTCTAGACTTTAGCACTCACCCAGATATACCATCTGGGCCTTTGCATTTATGTGGATACTTTTCTGGATAGCGTGCAAAGAAAAGCTTTTCACTGTACCTCAGTACACATGACAATAATAAAGTAAACTGAATTAATATTAACCAGAAAATCGTTTTATTTTGTTCTAATTTGATAGCTAAATTATTCAATTTTAATTTCAGAACTTCAAGAGAAACTTGCTGGATTAGGTAGGACTGACTTTGCTTCAAAATTGTGTTCTTGGTAGCTCATTTTCTGAAAGTGTAGAAGTCAGGAATCAATTATAAAGAAATACTAGACTAAGTGGGACCCGTTGGTTCCCAGCATCACACGGGAGGGCTGGTCTCCCAAAGCAACATTCCACCAATTCCAATATTGGTGGCCAGTATGTGGGGGGGGGGGGGAGAGATGGGGCTTTCTGCAGCGCTAGTATGCGTGTTGTGGGCTCCTAGGGACTGGTTTCCAGAAGGCAAGTGTGGACATTGTGGGCCAAATGTATTTTTGGGTTGGCGGCTCAGTCACTCAAGCCTGGTGTGCTAGCAGCTCACTCACTCACAGCTGGTGGGCTGGCAGTTGACTCACGGCTATTCCTTGAAATTCCATTTCAAGCAGGGTGCAAGGCCACCAAATTCAAGTGTAGCTTGTTACCACTTCAAGCAGGGTGCAAGACCATCAAATTCAAGTGCAGTTTCATACCATTTCAAATCTAGGGGGGCGCCGGAGGAGGGAGATGGCAGCCCTGCCGACAGTCTGTACATTTTTTTTCATCCTTATTGTTATTTTTAGCGTTTCTTTAAAGTTTGCTCTAATGTTCTTCAGTTTGTTTTATGTGGGGAGAGAGGGGGGAGGTTGATCGCATCTACCTTCCCGGAGATGTGATCAAGTTTCGGATCACAATCTCCGGGCTCTGCAGCCTACCATCGCTGGAGCTGGAAGCCGCCTCGGACTGTCGTAAGCCGCCACCGCGGGGTGCGGACTTACCATCGGAGCAGATCCTTTGCCTGGGATCACTCCCACTGCGGCCTGCGGACTTACCATCAGCAGCTTGCAGTTTCGGGAGAGGCTAGTCGGGAGCTCCAATGCCGCAGAAGGTTCGTCCAGCCCCGATGTGAGGTTTGATCGTCCGGCGCGGGGGAGCTGACATCCCCCGATGCGGGTGCTGAATGCCTTGACGCAGTGCGCCCGAACGCCGCTGGCTACGGGACTCAAGACCGTCCTGCCAACGGGGGGGCTCGAGGCCCCCGACCAAGGAAGAACAACAAGGGAACGCTTGTTTGTTTCGCCTTCCATCATAGTGAGGAGTGTGTAGGAGTCACTGTGATGGATGTTTATGTTAAAATGTGTTTTCTGAGTCTGTTGCTTTTTTAAATTTTATGACTGCCCTGGCCAGTGAATTTCACTACACCAATTGGTGTAGGTGACAATAAATGAACTTATGAAGCAGGGTGCAAGGCCACTAAAGGCAGCGAGTCGTGACCTCTCCCTCCTCCATCTTGCAGAGACTGAGCCACGGCCACACTTCTGGGTTTTATAGTCCCGCCCCTTCCCACCAGAAGGGGTGTAGCCTTCATGGCGTGATTGACAGGATAGAGAATCATCATTTTTTAAACACTAATAACTCTTTCATTTTTCATCGATGGGAAAAATCCTCGGCACCTCATGAGCGGAGGGTGACTGAGAAAGATGGCCAAAAATCACAGCCATACGTGGTAGCGTTTTTTCTAAAAGCAATATAAAGCGCAAACAGGAAGTGGCCTAGATTAGATTTTGAATTATATAGAGGGCAATAGACAATAGGTGCAGGAGTAAGCCATTCGGCCCTTTGAGCATTCAATGTGATCATTGCTGAACATCCCCAATCAGTACCCCGTTCCTGCCTTCTCCCCATATCCCTTGACTCTGCTATTTTTAAGAGTCCTATCTAGCTCTCTCTTGAAAGCATCCAGAGAACCCGCCTCCACCGCCCTCTGAGGCAGAGAATTCCACAGACTCACCACTCTCTGTGAGAAAAAGTGTTTCCTCGTCTCCGTTCTAAATGGCGTACTCCTTATTCTTAAACTGTGGCCCCTAGTTCTGGACTCCCCCAACATCAGGAACATGTTTCCTGCCTCTAGCGTGTCCAAACCCTTAACAATCTTATATGTTTCAATGAGATCCCCTCTCATCCTTCTAAACTACAGAGTGTTCAAGCCCAGCTGCTCCATTCACTCAGTATATGACAGTCCTAACATCCCAGGAATTAACCTTGTAAACCTACGCTGTACTCCCTCAAGAGCAAGAATGTTCTTCCTCAAATTAGGGGACCAAAACTGTACACAATACTCCAGGTGTGGTCTCACTAGGGCTCTGTACAACTGCAGAAGGACCTCTTTGCTCCTATATTCAATTCCTCTTGTCAGCAAATTTACTAATGTTACTTTGAGGCAAGGCAACTTTAATTAGGCAAGGCAACTTTAATTGGGCAAGGCAACTTTAATTAGGCAAGGCAACTTTAGCATTTCCAAACCAAAGGCAACACAGTTTTAGCATTTCCAAACTATATTTTCAAACCACATTAAGGGCACTGACAGGTCAGTAAAAACACTCACAGTTTAGTAGACATGTGTTCAGTGTTATTCACAGCTCAGACTGAGCGACGTGACCCTCTTGCTCCCCCATCTTGCAGAGACTGACTGAGGCACTCAACACTTCCGGGTTTTATAGTCCCTTTGGAAGGGGCGTGGCCTTCAGGAGAGAGAATCTCAACATTTTTTAAAACACTAATAACTCTTTTATTTTTAATCGATGGGAAAAATCCTCTTGTCCTGCACAGCAGAGGGGGACTCTGAGTAAGACGGCCAAAAATCACAACCATAAGTGGCAACGTTTTTTTCTAAAATCAATATACAGAACAGGAAGTGGTCAAGATCAGACTTTTAGTAATATAGATGAGTTGATAACATTTCACCAAGAGCATTGTCATAGAGTTCGGTGCACTATGCTCGGAATGTATATTTTCGATTTGAAAGGGATGCAGCAAAGAAAATAAAACAGATCACCACCTGGGATAAAAGAACAGATTACACAAACTTTCCCAATGTCAATTTGATTGCAGACCATGACAGATAATCCAATGGAAATGTTATAAAATTCATTTTAAAAAATGGTATTGACAGTTTTGGGAGAGAAGTGATTCATGAAAGTTTCTGTAACAACCGATGAGCATACAGCTGTGACTCCATCTTTGTCTGGAATTCTCTCTTCACACTCATGATCTTCAGGAGGTCGTACTTCATTTATGACTCTGGATCGGCAGTTCAAAATGCCACATATCCACATTTCAACAAATCACTTGGTTCATGCACAGTCTGGTTGAGAAAGAATTGTGATGCAGCAGCATCATAGGCACACAGTCTCAGACCACACACACAACATTAATTATATATGAATTATACAACTGAAAAGAAAAAGACTGCAAAAACAAGACATTAATGCAAATCACAATTAGAAAACAAGAGGTGATGCATGGTGTTCCATTGCTGAGGTAGGATTGGAGTTGTTTAAGCCGGTTCAAGAATCTGACAGTTCTAGGAAAGTAACCATACCTGAAGCTGTTGGTGTGGGACTTCAGGTTTCTGAGCAGTCATGAACAGAATAAAATGGTCTCAACAAGCCATCACCAAACAACCCCACTTTTAACCTTGTGATGGAAGGAAAGTTAGTGAAGGGTCAGCTGAAGGTAAATAGATTGAGGAACTCCTGCAAAGATATCATGCAAAGATATCAAAGATATTAAGATAAAATGATTGGCTTCAAAACTTACAAAAATCTCCTTTTATGCACAGTATAGTTCGAGCCAATACTTTTCACTTCCCCTTTGAGGAGCCCAGCTTCCCTGAATTTACACTAGGTGAAAAATTGCTTGACATTTGAACCTCATCAGTTAAATTCAGCTTCTGGGTCCATTTTGGACCAAGATTGTACTGTAGCCAGTAGTTCCTGGTGAAATCCAGACTGGACAACAATGAGCAGATTACTTGTGTATAAATGTCCTTAGATGGCATTAACAATGACACATTCCATCACTTTGGGCATGCATGAGCCTATATAAACTGGGCAATAATATGCCATATGGCTTTGTCATACATTCAGTCAACAAAATATGAGTGGGAACATTTCACAATATTGGATAAGTGCCAGTGTTGTAATGCTAGCAACGCAGATTAGCTGAAGACACAGTCCAGTGTTCTGGAGCTAGTACTTAAAATAGGAGTCAAAAAAGTTTTATTGCCATATGTCTGAAGAGCATGAAAGGCTTTAAAGTACAATAGGGAGCATATAACAGGCCATTAATTGAGGAAGCCCATTCAAGAACTCACCTGGCAGGATCTTACCTGTACAACCAGGATATTTTCAAGTCCCATTGCCCTTTCAGTGTCTGGTGTTCCTATCTGGTTCTTGATGTTATGTTGACTATTGATCTCAGAAGAAGACTCCAGTATTCTTAAAACTGAGTGAGACTGATTATTAGACTATTTAGGAATAGGAAACAAAGTATAGCTGAGGCCAGGGTTAGACGAGAGGTAGTTCTTTTGAATTGTGGAATTTTGAATTGTCGAATGAGCAATGCTTAAACTCCTACTTTTGTTCTCTATTTGTTCCTCTAATTTATCTTGCCCTTTTAATTCAACAGACTGCACAACCAAGGGTGACGCTATAGGTGAGATCCTGCCAGCTTCCTCTGGCAGCACATTGAAGCTACGTATGACTTTGAGTGAAAAGATTACATCTGAGATCCCTCAAATATCCCCCCCCCCCCCCTTAAATATCATTACTCTCCATTCTGCTGCAGTAGAAACTTAAAAATGGTAGTACTCAAGACCAGCAAAACCCGCTTCTGCGAAAATGTGATATTGCTTCAGGTTTTCTCCTCCGTGATAGGCACGAGCTACTGCCCTATCCTCAGCAACAAAAACCTACATAGAAGTGTAATTGCTCACCTGCACCCCGTTCATTGACTATATAACCTGCACTTTCATGATTGTTCCCTTTGTCCTATCATCACTCCATAACATTCTGCCTTCCCTACAATTTTGAAACTTCTCCAAAGATCTTGGCCTGAGGATCTTGGAACTGAAACATTAAGTACAGTAGGAACAAGTAGAAAAATGCTGGTTTACAAAAAATGATGCAAAGTGTTGGAGTAACTCAGTGGGTCAGGCAACCTCTGGAGAAAATGCATAGGTGATAAGGCTGAAAGAGAATATGTAAAGGACAAAGCCTGGCAAGTGATAGGTGGAGAAAAGTGAGAGGAGCTTTGATAGGCAGATAGTTGGATGAAGGCCAGAGATGAAAGATAAAAAATGTGAGATAAAGATAGAAGAGTTCAAACTGTGACGCCATAAGATGGAAAGTAAATGGAAGGGGTGGGGAGGGGTGAAATGTCTGCAAACCCAGGTGGGCCACAGGGAAGAAAGTGGGATAAAGTGGGGGGAGGGGGGGGGGATAATGGGGGGGTCGTTAAATTATTCAACATTGGAGTATTCAATGTTCATGCCGAGGTTGAGTTGTAAGCTTCCCAAACTTACGTGGTAGAGTAGTAAGCTTCCCTCAGCTATAGAAGGTACTGTTCCACCAGTTGTGCGTGGCCTTACGCTGGTAATGGAGGAGGCCCAGAACAGAAAGATCAGAATGAAAATGGGAAGGTTAAAATGGTTAGGAACCAGCATATCCAGTAGACCTAGGTTGTCTGAGCAGAAATGTTTGGCGAAACGGTTGCCAAAGTTGAGGCAGGTAGTATCACAATTTTTAAGAAACATAGAAAAATAAAATAGGTGCAGGAGTAGGCTATTCGGTCCTTCGGGCCAGCACTGCCATTCAACTTGATCAAGGCTGAGCATCTAAGATCAGTAACCAGTTCTGGCTTTTTCCCCCAGAAACTTCCCTAAGCTCTAAGGGCCAAATCTAACTCTCGTGAAAACATCCAGTGATTTGGCCTCCACTGCCGTCTATGGCAGAGAATTCCAGATTCACACCTGTCTGGGTGAAATAGTTTTCCCTCATCTCAGTCCTCAATGGTCTACCCCTTATTCTTAAACTGTGACCCCTGGTTCTGGACTCCCCCAACATCCGGAACATGTTTGCTGTAACTATCCTGTCGAATCCTCTAAGAATTTTATATGTTTCGATAAGATCCCCTCTCATCCTTCTAAATTCCAGTAATTACAAGCCCAGTCGACCCATTATTTCATTATACGTCAGTCCCGCCATCTCGAAAAATAACCTGGTGAACCTACGCTGCACTGCCTCAATAGCAATAATGTCCTTCCTCAAATTACGAGGCCAAAATAGTAAGATTAAATGAGAACTTACTAGTTTGAAGTTTGATCTTTATTTTATGAGGAGTCGAGTTGAGGGACTACGTGAAGAACCCCATACAGCCGTTTGTGCGTCAATCTTCAAAGCAACGGTGTGAAATCACAGCTAATAGTGACTGAAGTATAATGGTAAGATAACAAAGACTAGAACTACCAGAAGAAATCTATGAGCGCTGGGAGTGGAGGGCACGTAGTCCCTCAACTCGACTCCTCATAAAATAAAGATCAAACTTCAAACTGGTAAGTTCTCATTTAATCTTACTATTTTACTTCGGAGTCACGTGAGTGACTACATGAAGACTTCAAAGCTCTGTGATTTCATGCAGTGTGAAACGAGTATAGACAACCACAGCTGCTTCATTGACAAATGAAAGGAAATACATTCATAATGCATTCAGTCATAACATAGATGTAAAACATGTTGATGCTGTTTAAATGAAACAATAATATTTCCATCTCTCACCCAGATGGAAAATATAACCAGAACATAAATAGAGTTAACAAATACTCCTGGTTCAGCAATGGGTCATTACAGATGTTTGGAGATTCGTTCGATGGACCATGCTCCAACCG
Organism: Okamejei kenojei; assembly: GCA_035221665.1. NCBI lineage: Eukaryota > Metazoa > Chordata > Chondrichthyes > Rajiformes > Rajidae > Okamejei > Okamejei kenojei. Next base: position 16,445,920 of record CM069154.1, on the reverse strand, counting down.
TAACAATGCGACCCAGCGGAACATAAATACCCTTGCTGCTGATGCTGTAGCAGCCCTGGTGGAATGAGATCTGGAAACAGAATCCATTAGTACATAACACAACTCCGTTTTTCTCATCTGGAATGGCCTGAACAATAAGTTCTCCCAATTTTTTTGTCACTAGCAACATTGCTAGTCCAGAACTTCAAGGCTCTTGATGACCTTGACATATTGTTGTATATATGTGTGCTTACCTTATCAAAGGTCCCCTGCTATGCCGTGTGACTATTTTGAGACCTGACCCCCTTCTGGTCTGCTCAAGTATTTATAACATAATATTATATATTATAATTTACAGACGTTATCATCCTGTACCATCACAATTATTTAGCGACTGAACCTGCTGCACTAAACCAGTGCCAGAAGGATAACTACCTAATAAACTCCAGCCAAATTTAAGGATACAGCTGCAGCCTCCTGGTGAAATAGTGTTCACAAATGTCAACATCGCATATGGCATTATACTGGTCCTGGGACCTATGCTGAAGATATCCTACCCCTTGATAACCGGTGTGGAGCGAGTCTTGTTTGCTACAGCCAACTGAATGAGGAAGCTCATTGACACAATTAATGGCCATATAACTCCATAATTAACAGACGATCATTTAGCATGATCTCAAAACATTAGCAATCAATACAATTTTACATGGAACATAAGCATAACAAACTCTTTCATCTCCTGGAAAAGAAAATTCTGCGGTTTGGTGCTATGCAAACACTTTGAACACATGGAAGGATAGATGTAACAACCCAAATCTTAGGGCAGTTTGTTAAACCTGCAAAACATAATTTGAATTTATCATGCAACATCTGATTTCCGAAGCCTCAGGCTGAACAAGCAAAGTTACGTTTAAAATAACCAATAGGGTTATATTATTATTCGCAACAAATCGGGAATCAATTTGCATAATTACACAATAGGAACTTAAAGCCTCTTAATGACTTTATTTGAAGCCTCGATTGATGAGATAAAATGGAGTTAGCCATAAAAGACCTTCCTTCTCCTTTTGGCGAGAATGTATCTTTCGCCACTGCTATGCCAAATATTTTGCAACAAAATATTTGGCATCTGGTTTGTGTTTCATTTAACCAGAATTTCATAATACAGTGCAATTCAACACCAACTGTGTTGCCATTACCCACACTTGATGATTCTCCTGTGGCAACAAGATTATGTAACCATTCCAGCGGTCTTTAACTGATTGCACCCTCATGACTAACATATACCATCATCACAATGCATCAACCTGAACCCGAGCATGACAATATGCATATTTGTCCAATCACTCTATAACCCATACAATGCCTGTGGAGTCTATAGATAGTTCATACTAATAACAGAAATTTTTGGCAAGTCATGCAAATCTGTTCCATCTCCAAACTCGAGATGATATTTGAGCTACTTGGTAACTACCTTAAACAGCAACTGTGGCCCGATTTCCGAGCCAGTCTTGCAAGACATTCTTGGTCCTTATACTGAACCTGCCCAATTCTAACCTGCTTGAAAAGCTAATATTGTACATTTTACATTTACCGTTCAAAGTAGCTGATAATGTCTCAATCATTTGTAATGTATAACTAAGTATACACCTTACCAGACTGTAAGTGGTCCCTTAATTGTAGAGTAGCACAGGTACAGTGCGTGGCACCTCTGGCAAGCTTTCATGCTGCCAGCAACTTCAGCGAACCGCTACTGCCAATAAAGACATGGGATGCATTGTCACCGAAACTATGAAACCTTGCTCGTTCCAATAGCTTGAGCTTCACCCTCCAGGTTTCATCTATGAAAAAGTGTTACCTGAATAGAAGATTCGGCAGCCAACTGTAATGTCCCCCTGAGAGCAGTGTTCACTGCATATGTGTTTGGGATGGTAACTTTCTTGCCAGGCATACACCTCTGGCACATGCCCTGATTCCTTGGCCATGCTCTACAGCTATACCCTCAGACTCGGCATTAAACTATACCAATCCCACATGCTCTCCTCTTACATGAGAGAGCCATAAAGCACGCCTGCTACAAAGCCCTGCTGACACAATTTCCCATTTAGGGCCATTAGCACCAATTTGCAATATAATTAAAGATTTACCTAGCAACTACTCGAGCAGTAATGAACACTGTTTGTCCATCATCGTGGGGTGACTTTATTAATTTCAGCTGTTAACAATGACCTAGATGGCACTTAATAATTAACAATTTAACAAAATAACTGTGCTCTACTTGCACAGCTGAATTGCATCTATACAATTAACAATTAACGACTAGAACTGTTTTATCACAACAACTGTTACCAAAGTCTATTGACTGCAATCTGTTTCCCATACCAGCATCACGGCCAATTGAATGCCTACAAGTCTATTTGATAGGAACCTAATCTAAGTGGATAGAGGAGCCCAATTTCTCAAATATAGTTTGAGACTTAACAGTGGATTTTAGCACATATATAACCAGTGTTTTTTAAACTGTGAACAGTTTTCTTTGAATGCTTTTTTTGTCATAATTCTGCTATATTGCCTTATCCTAACACTGCCTCCTCATCCCCCATGATCACTTTAAATGGGAATACCCTACTAAACTGCTATTCCCATAAAGCAGCCCTAACAAGGTACCGCTGGCGCTCATGAAGCAGCCCTGAACAAAGGTGCTGCTGGCGCGGCCTTTCCCATAGGCCAGTATTTGCCATAGATTTGCTGTTCTCATGAAGCAGCCCTGAGCAAAGGTTATGCTGCTGGCATAACTTCTCCAATAGGCTAGCCTACCATAACTTGGCATTCCCCTGGAGCAGTCTTGAGCAAAGGTACTGCTGGCACCGCCTCTGCAATAGGCTTGCCTGCCATAGTTTGCCATCCCCATGAGCAGCCCTGAGCAAAGGTGCTGCTGGCACAGTCTCTCCAATAGGCTAGCCTGCCATAGCTTGGGATCCCCATGAGCAGTCCTAAACAAAGGTACTGCTGGTACAGCCTTTCCCATAGGCTGGCACTGCCATAACTTGGCATTCCCATGAAGTAGCCCTACCCAAAGATGCTGCTGGCACAGCCTCTCCAATAGGCTCTGCCAAAGCTTTACTGCTGACCCAACTCCTGCTGAAGAAGTGTCTCTAAATTAATTCCCAGAGGTGAAACCTCCCAACTTTCCTAATTGTACTGACTATTTTTGTCAGTTGTCCCCATATCCTGGGGGTTAGAAACATAGAAACATAGAAATTAGGTGCAGGAGTAGGCCATTCAGCCCTTCGAGCCTGCACCGCCATTCAATATGATCATGGCTGATCATCCAACTCAGTATCCCTAATTGTAGTTATTGTAGTTTGGGAACCCCATAGGTGAATTTCCCCTCTCCGGGAATCCATATATATATATATATGTATATATATAAATAACGATTCAGGTCCGTTAAGCCCCATCCCCTAGGGACTACTGCGGTCTAGAACTGCACTATTCTCGGGTATCCCCTCCCCGGGACCCCAATGTGTGGAGTCACTGACCGCATTATCAGTGACTCCGATTGCGAACCCGACATTCCCAGCTCTCCGCTTCAGCGGTCGGACCAGGGTTTTGCCCCAAAGCCCTAGGCTGGTTCACTCGTCGGCCATCGCGAACATCCCGCAAAAACCCCGGAGGTTCCTGAAGGAGACCTACAACAGTTAAGAAATAGCACTTACCTGAAACTTTTTTAGACTTACCGTTGGAGGAGCTGAGCTGCTCCACAGTCATCTGCACGAAAGCGTCTGATGCAATGACGCACGAATGGCTGTACGGGGTTCTTCACGTAGTCACTCACGTGACTCCGAAGTAAAATTGCACACAATACTCCAGGTGCGGTCTCACCAGGGCCCAGTACAACTGCAGTAGGACCTCCTTGCTCCTAAACATTTGAACAGGTACATGGATAGAATAGGTCTAGAGGAATATTGGTTAAATGCAGGCAGATAGGACTACTGTAGATGGGATATAATGATCAGTATGACGCTACAAGCTTGGCACACATGTATTTGGGTAATTTCTCCCATTCTTCTCTGCAGATCCTCTCAAGCTCTGTCAGGTTGGATGGGAAGCATCGATGCACAGCTATTTTCAGGTCCTTCCAGACATGTTCGATCGGTTTCAAGTCCAGGCTCTGGCTCGGCCACTCAAGGACATTTACAGACTTGTCACAAAGCCACTCCTGCGTTGTCTTAGCTGCATGCTTAGGGTCGTTGTCCTGTTGGAGGGTGAACCTCCGCCCCAGTCTGAGGTCCAGAACACTCTGGAGGAAGTTTTCATCAAGGATCTCTATGTACTTTGCTCCGTTCATCTTATCCCTCCATACTGATTAGTCTCCCAGTTCCTGTCGCTGAAAGAGATCCCCACAGCATGATGCTGCCACCACAATGCTTCACCATAGGTATGGTATTGGCTAGGTGATGAGCGGTGCCTGGTTTTCTCCATTCGTGACGCTTGGCATTCAGGCCAAAGAGTTCAATCTTGGTTTCATCAGACCAGAGAATCTTATTTCTCATGTCTTTTGGCAAACTCCAAGTGGGCTGTGCCTTTTATTGAAAGTGGCTTCCGTTTGGCCACTCTACCATAAAGGCCTGATTGGTGGTGCTGCAGATATAGTTGTCCTTCTGGAAGGTTTTCCCATCTCCACAGAGGAACTCTATGTTGGGACTTGACTATTGATCTCAGAAGAAGACTCCAGTATACTTAAAACAGAATGAGACTGATTATTAGACTATTTAGGAATAGGAAAGAAAGTATAGCTGAGGCTATAGATGATGAGATGAGAGGTAGTTCTTTTGAATTGTGGAATTTGCCGAAAGAGCAATGCTTAAACTCTTACTTTTGTTCTTTATTTGTTCCACTAATTTCTCTTGCCCTTTTAATTCAACAGACTGCACAACCAAGGGTGGCGCTATAGGTGAGATCCTGCCAGCTTCCTCTGGCAGCACATTGAAGCTACGTATGACTTTCTGAGTGAAAAGATTACATCTGAGATCCCTCAAATATCCCCCCCCCCCCCTCCACCCACCCACCCACCCACCCACCCCTACCCCCACCCCTTAAATATCATTACTCTCCATTCAGCCGCATAAGAAACTTTAAAATGGTAGTACTCCAGTCCAGCACAACCGGCTTCTGCCAAACAAATAAATGTGATATTGGCTCAAGTTTTCTCCTCCGCGATAGGTGTGAGCTACTGCCCTATTCTCAGCAACATAAACCTACAAAGCAGTGTAATTGCTCACCTGCACCCCGTTCATTAACTATATAACCTGCACTTTCATGATTGTTCCCTTTGTCCTATCATCATTCCATCACATTCTGCCTTCCCTACAATTTCAAACAATTTTGAAACTTCTACAAGGATCTTGGACTGAGGATCTTGGAACTGAAACATTAGAAGTACGGTAGGAACAAGTAGAATCATGCTGGTTTACAAAAAAAGATGCAAAGTGTTGGAGTAACTCGGTGGGTCAGGCAACTGGAAAAAATGCATGGGTGATGTTTAAGGTTGAAAGAGAATGGGTGCAGGACAAAGCCTGGCAAGTGATAGGTGGATAAAAGTGAGAGGTGCTTTGATAGGCAGATAGTTGGATGAAGGCCAGAGATTAAAGATAAAAAGTGTGAGATAAAGATAGAAGAGTTCGAACTGTGACGCCAGAGGAAGGAAAGTAGGTGGAAGGGGTGGGGGAGGGGTGAAATGTGTGCAAGCCCAGGTGGGCCACAGGGAAGAAAGTGGGATAACGTGGGGGAGTGGGCCGATAATGGGGGTCATTAAATTATTCAACATTGGAGTATTCAATGTTCATGCCGTGGTTGAGTTGTAAACTTCCCAAGCAGAATAGAAGGTGCTGTTCCACCAGTTTGTGTGTGGCCTTACGCTGGTAATGGAGGAGGCCCAGAACAGAAAGATCAGAATGAGAATGGTACGGTTAAAATGGTTAGGAACCAGCATATCCAGTAGGCCTAGGCTGTCTGAGCACAAATGTTTGGCGAAACAGTTGCCAAAGTTGAGGCAGGTAGTATCACAATTTTTAAGAAACATAGAAAAACAAAATAGTTGCAGGAGTAGGCCATTCGGTCTTTCGAGCCAGCACTGCCATTCAATATGATCAAGGCTGATCATCCAAAATCAGTACCCAGTTCTGGCCTTTTCCCCCAAATCCCTTGATTACCTTAGCCCAAATCTAACTCTCGTGAAAACATCCAGTGATTTGGCCTCCACTGCCTTCTATGGCAGAGAATTCCAGATTCACAACTGTCTGGGTGAAACTGTTTTCCCTCATCTCAGTCCTCAATGGCCTACCCCTTATTCTTAAACTGTGACCCCTGGTTCTGGACTCCCCCAACATCGGGAACATGTTTGCTGTATCTATCCTGTCCAATCCTCTAAGAATTGTATATGTTTCGATAAGATGCCCTCTCATCCTTCTAAATTCCAGTGATTACAATCCTAGTCGACCCACTCTTTCATCATACGTCAGTCCCACCTTCCCGGGAAATAACCTGGTGAACCTATGCTGCACTGCCTCAATAGCAATAATGTCGTTCCTCAAATTACGAGACCAAAAATGCACATAATGCTCCAGCTGCGGTCTCACCAGGGCCGTGTACAACTGCAGTAGGACCTCCTTGCTCTGAAACATTTGGATAGGCACATGGATAGAATAGGTCTAGAGGGATATTGGTTAAATGCAGGCAGATAAGACTAGTATAGATGGTACATATTGGTTTGTGTGGGCAAGTTGGGTTGAAGGGTTTATTTTCACACTATGACTCTATGGCTATATGACTAACTTCCAGCCAGTACTCAAATTCATTTGGACAATGTCTGACAACTCACTTCACTGATCTTTCTGTCTCCATCAGATTATTGCCTAATGTTCACTACAAACACGCTAACTCCCACAATTATGTGGACTACACCTCCTCCCACTCTGCCTCTTACACCACATTCACAGCATCTGCTCCCAAATTGAGGCTTTCCATTCTAGGACATGCAAGATATATTCTGCCTTTAGTAAAAGTGGCTTCCCCCCCCCCCCCCCCCCCAACTGTCATATGGGTCCCTCACCGCCATCTGTGCATCCCCTTTGTACAATAGTTCTGCTCTAGCTCCCGCTTCCCCCAAATGGAACAAGGATACAGTTTCACGCCACCAACCTCCGCACCCAACACGTGATTCTCTGACACTACAGCCACCTCCAATGTCATCCCACCACTTGTCATATCTTGCATCCACACCCCTTTCCACCTCCTAAAGGGACTGCTCTCTCCACAACTCTTTGGTTCACTCATTCCCTCCTGCCAAACCACCCCCTCCCCAGGTATTTTTCCTTGCAACCACAGAAGATGTGACACCTGTGCCTACAGTGCATTCAGAAGGTATTCTGAACCCTTCACTTTTTCCACATTATGTTACGATACAGCCTTATTCTAAATTGGATTCCTCATTTTTTTTATCATCAATCTACACACGATACCCCATAATAAATAAAAGAGAAAACAGGTGTTTAGAATTTTTTGCAAAGTAATTAAAAAGAAATAACTGAAATATTACATTTAGATAGGTATTCAGACCCTTTATTCAGTACTTTGAGGCATCTTTGGCAGCGATTACAACCTCTGGTCTTCTTGGATATGGCACTACAAGCTTGGCACACATGTATTTGGGTAATTTCTCCCATTCTTCTCTGCAGATCCTCTCAAGCTCTGTCAGGTTGGATGGGGAGCATCGATGCACAGCTATTTTCAGGTCCTTCCAGATCGGGTTCGATCGGGTTCAAGTCCAGGCTCTGGCTCGGCCACTTAAGAACATTTACAGACTTGTCACGAAGCCACTCCTGCGTTGTCTTGGCTGTGTGCTTAGGGTCGTTGTCCTGTTCGAGGGTGAACCTCCGCCCTAGTCTGAGGTCCAGAACACTCAGGAGGAGGTTTTCATCGAGGATCTCTCTGTACTTTGCTCCGTTCATCTTTCCCTCAATACTGACTCGTCTCCCAGTTCCTGTCGCTGAAAGAGATACCCACAGGAATGCTGCCACCACCATGCTTCACCATAGGTATGGTATTGGCCAGGTGATGGGCGGTGCCTGGTTTTCTCTAGATGTGACGCTTGGCATTCAGGCCAAAGAGTTCAATCTTAATTTCATCAGACCAGAAAATCTTGTTTCTCATGCCTTTTGGCAAACTCCAAGCGGGCTGTCATGTGACATTTATTGAGAGTGGCGTGTCTGGCCACTCTACCATAAAGGCCTGATTGGTGGTGCAGATATAGTTGTCCTTCTGGAAGGTTCTCCCATCTCCACAGAGGAACTCTGGAGCTCTTCAGGGTGACCATCGGGTTCTTGGTCACCTCCCTGACCTAGGCCCTTCTCCCCCAATTGCTCAGTTTGGCTGGGCGGCCAGCTCTATGCAGAGTCCTGGTGGCTTCAAAGGTCTTCCATTTAAGAATGACAGAGGCCACTATGCTCTTCTGGACCTGCATAGCTGCAAAAATTGTTTTATAGCCTTTCCCAGATCTGTGTCTCGACACAATCCTGTCTTGGAAGTCTACAGACAATTCCTTCGTCTTCATAGCTTGGTTTTTGCTCTGACATGCACTGTCAACTGTGGGACCTTATATAGATAGGTGTGTGCCTTTCCAAATCATGTCCAATCAATTTAGTTTACCAGTGGTGGACTCCAGTCAAGCTGTAGAAACATCTCAAGGATAATCAATGGAAACAGGATGAACCTAAGCTCAATTTTGAATATCATAGCAAAGGGTCTGAATACTTGTGTAAATGTTATATTCCAATTATTTATTTTTAATTACTTTGCAAAAAAATCTAAACACCTGTTTTTGTTTCAGTGCTGGCTCGAAGGGCCGAATGGCCTCCTTCTGCACCTATTTTCGATGTTTCTTCATTCTGGGGTATTGTGTGTAGATTGATAATTAAAAAAAATGAATTTAATCCATTTTAAAATAAGTATGCAACGTAACAAAATGTGGAAATAGTGAAGGGGTCTGAATACTTTCTGAATGCACTGTTTATTTCCTCCCCCACACCCATCCAGGGACCAGCGAAATCCTTCCAGATGAGACATAGGTTCACATGGATTTCCTCTAACCTCATCTACTGCATTCAACATTCCCAATGTGGCCTATTTTACATCTGCGAGACCAAGCACAGACTCGATTACCATTTTGCTGATCACTTGTGCTTGGTCCGTCAAACACTTGTGTCAGTCTGCCAAGGCCTACTATATCTGCCGGTTGCTAACTTGAGTCGTCTGGTTGCTAACCATTTTAACTCCTCTTCCCATTCCCATACTGACCTTTCTGTCCTGGGTCTCCATCATTGGCAGAGTGAGGCTACGAGCAAAGTGAAGGAAAAACACTTTATATTCAGCACTGGAGTTATTCTAGCACTTTGTGTCCTTTTTTAACATATATTAACTGTTTCTTTTTTCACATATATTTCCTAACCTGCCAAATTTTTCCAGCGTTTTCTCATTTTATTTCATATTTTTATAACCTGCAGTTCCTTTTTTATTTGCTGTTAATCATCTTACCTTGATTCCTTTAGCTCTTGAAATTAAATCCATGTTTGTCCCCAACTGGATATGTAGTGCGCTATCGATGTTATCTGACCCAATGGGTTTTTCTAGTATTTTGTGGGGTTTTTTCTATATGCAATGCTCTCGGTTGCTGGATCAGAAATGTATGGGTTTCCTTCTTTTAAATCTGTGCCTCACTACTGACTTAAGGTTTTGTCCTGCAGGTGCATAAACCCGGTCTTGTGGCTTTGACCAAAAAACGCAATCTAATTTTTCTTAATGTTACTTTTAGAATGGAAGAAACTTATGAACTTAAAAGGTAAAATATACAAAGGATATATGGAGGGCATGCACTGTCAAAGGGCTAGATGCTAATGTAGTTATTAGGGCTAGGTTACTTCGATCATGCTTGATCCCCGTGCATAGAGGTTAACCAACGATGTAAATTAATGCTTAAAATGTTTGATAGATAAAGATTATTTATTTAGGAGCTGTATACCCATATCAAGTGGACACATCAGCATATGTCGAATGCATATGTGTTCGGAATGTGTGAGGAATTTAAAGTAGGAAATATGAAAGAAAATCGCATTAGGTTTTATATAATTAAATTTAAAAACTGTCTCTAAATAGCATTAACTGAACACTTCAAAAAACTTACAATGGCTGCATTTATTGACCAGGGCAGCAGAAATAAAATTAGGCCTCGGCGATGCAAATCTAAATTAAAGTTTGTGACCAAACCTACCCAAGCAATCAAATTCCATGAATTTCTTGCAATTTTCATGTTTTTTTTATTTAAGTATAGAAGATGGTGGTATCAAAATAATTTCTAATAGTATTCAAGCATTTAAAGTTATTATTTTGCTGCATTGGAATTGCCATTCCGTTGGGGCATGCAGGAGTCTATACATGAAAGCGAGAATTTAATTTACAAACTTAGAGATACCCCACTAATCTACTGAGGGATGGGGTCTTCGAGCATTTTTTAATACAAAACTCGGCCAAACATTTCTTTAGCTTGTGATCAGCTTTCAAGGCTGAGATTGTTAGATAATGAACTGATGCCAGGAGAGGAGACTAACACTAAATTTACGTCTTGTCTTTTGCAGTAAGGGTGCTGCTCGACCGATACACAGCCGACCCACGTTTCACCGTCTCCAGGGATTTGACCAGCATTTCCTGGGATAAGTCTATGGAAGATCCCATCTCCTGGAAGAAACATGCCAATACCTGGACTGTGTGGGGGGCAGAGGGATTCATGGGAGGTAGCAAATACTGGGAAGTAGTTGTGAGTCCGGGCACTGTGTGGAGCTTAGGCCTGGCAAAACAACATGTGGTCATGGGCCGCTGGAATAGGCCATTACCACAGGATGGTTACTGGACCTTGATGTTATGGAATATGAGGTCACCGGGTCCTAGGATCCGCACCCTGGGTACATCCATCATCATGGTCGAGCTGAATAAGGTGGGAGTTTTCCTGAACTACGAAGAAGGGAAAATCTCCTTCTACAACCCAGAAAACTCTTCCCACCTCCATACCTACAATGACAAATTCATCCCCAACCGACTCTTCCCCATCTTTAAGCTTTGGGTCGGATCCATTGAAAAGGCCACTTTGACCATTTTGTAAATGGAGCCATCTTGATCCTACAAGCCCGCACTAACATTCCTGCAGATTCCACAAATAAAACGTAGATTCCTCAACCTTCCTGATCTACCCATGCATTGAGTCAGGTCACCATCCGCCATGCCCTGCCCATGTCAGCCAGTTAATCTCTGACTCTTTTGACATCTAGACTACTCGAATCTGACATCAATATAATACCCCAAATCGAAATATCACACCAGTTTGAGTGACGTGGACCGAAACGGACCCACCAGCAGTTGAACAGATTGCCAAGAGCATGATCTTGCATATATTTTTAAACGGTGGTGCCTGTATCTCCTCAGCCTCGGTGCCCTCTCTGTCACATTTTTTTTCGCTCTCTATCTCTTTGTCTGTGCCCTTGCATTTTGTACTATCCCTGTCCAGATTTTTTATATCTCATTTTCCCAACACTTTCACTTGCTTTTTCTGTTTGATAGTTTGATTATCTTACTCTCATTTCATTTTCATTCTCCCTCTCTCTCTCCCTTACTGGAAGAGAGAGAGAAATGTCCCACCAGAGTGGGTCGTGCCTTCAGGATCACCTCCTCGCTTAAGCATGGGAATTACAACCGGATATTTTAGCGGTGCTCCGTCTTTATTTCTATGTTAAATCGTTCCGAAAGCATGACATTTCAATATTTATTTAATCGTCTGTCACGTCATTTTTATTTTTCCCATAATTTGCTTGCAATCTTTCTCATCAAGCGTCTTAGAACAACATTAAAGGAATTGTGATGAAGGCAGCATTTGTTGAGGGATTAAACAGGTGACTTTGGGTGGGGACTTTCTGAAATATAAAGCCAGAGAAGGGTACATGGGAGGTAGAGAATGGGGACTGGAAGAGGTGGTGATAATGGAACATATGGATACACACCGGGGAGGGAGGTTCAGTAAAGAGAGAGGGGGAAGGAGTGACCTTACCTAAAATTGGGGAATTCAATGTTCAGACTGTTAGGTTGCAAGACTCAAGTGGTATATGAGGTGCTGTTCCTCCAGTTTGCACGTGGCCTCAGTTTGGTCAACAGTGTAGGTCCAGAACACAAAGGGCAGTATGGGAGTGGGAAAGGGAGTTAAAATGGGTAGCGAGCTTGGTGGACCATGCAAAATGGCCACCTAGTCTTCATTTAGTCTTGTGGATGTAAAGAAGGCTACATCGGGAGGACCAAATGCAGTAGATGAAGTTAAATGAGATGCCTGTTTACCTCTGTCTCACCTAGAAAGATTGCTGGGGTCTGTGGAAGGAAGTGGGGAAGGAAGTGTAGGGACAGCTGTCACATCTCCTGTGGTTGTGGGAAAAAGTACCTTGGCAACCAAGAAGAGATGTGCGAACCAAGGAGTTGCGGATGGAGTGTTCTCTCTGGAAAGCAGAAAGGTATGGGGGTGGGAAGATGTAGGGTGAAAGGTAAGGAGCATTAGAACTGTATCAATGTTTGGTCTGAGCAGCGGGGGAGCAAGAGCAGAATTGTGGGATACAGAGGAGGTATGGGTGAGGGATCATCGATAACAGCATGCGGGAGACTACGTTTACTAAATAAAGAGGACATCTCTGGTATCCTAGATTGGAAAGCCTCATCATGGGAGCAGGAAGCAGATGTGACAAAGATGGAGATAGAGACATGGAAACTGAAAATAGAGAATGGCATCCTTGCAAGAGGCAGTGTGGAAAGAGGCTTAGTCAAGGTAACTGTGGGTCAGTGGGTTTTTAGTACAACCCACAATTTAACTCCCCTTCCCATTCCAATATTGGCCTTTTCACCATAGGTCTCCTCCATTGCCTGAATGGAGACCACACGCAAACCAGACGAACATCTCATATTCCATTTGAGTAGCTTAGAATCTATGGTACAAACACTGAATTCTCCATTTTCAATTAACACTCCCTCCCACCCCATGCTTTTCTGTGCCGCACCCTCACCGGGGATCGCACCCATTTCTCCCACTCTCCTGCACCTTTCTCACCTCTCCCACCCCTCTATCCCCTTCTACCTATATCGCTGCCTCTGGCTTTATATTTGTCTCGCTTCTCGTGTCTAACACCCACTTTTCCCGTTTTCTCCTGCATCCACCTATCACTTGCTAGGCTTTGTCTTGCCCCCCCCCCCCCCCCCCGCCTTTTCCACCTTTCTCCTCCCCCACTACAATTAGCCTGAAGAAGGGTCCCTACCAGAAATGTTGAATGTGTATTGCCTCCACAGCCTGACTTGCAGAGTTACTCCAGCACTTTTTGTTTTACTCAATATTCCAGCATCTGTAGTTCCTAGTCTCCATTAAAGAAATTGTACTTGTTTCAATAGTTTTGTTAATACTTCAATAGTTTTAGCACATATCTATCCTTTTCCTCTATTCTCTATTCATTTCTCCCATTTACCCTCTGTCTGCATTTAGCATGCACAGCATATGGACAAACAAGTTACCATTTATTATCCCACTTCATTCACCCGGCATTCTCGTCAATTCCCCAAGATTGTATCCCTCACCTGCACACGTGAGCCATTTTACAGTATCTAACTAACCTACTAGCCCGCACATCTCTGGGATCTGGAAAAAAACCAGAGCATCCAGAGGAAACTCATGCAGCCACATAGCAAATATTTAAACTCCACACAGACAGCACCCGAGGTCATGATTGAACCCGGGTCTCCAGAGTTATGAGCAACACCTGCCACAATCTCTATGTCAATTAGTGGTACCAACCATGTATTTAAGCAAGTAATATGCTAACATCTATTATTACCTCATCTTCTGGAGGGAAATCTTTGAATTTCACGGAAAAGGAAAACCAACAAACAAGAGGTGTGGAATGTGTCCATATTTTTTTGATGCAAATGATAAATTAGAACAAAACTGCAAATATCGCTTGTCATTTGTCGATTAAATTTAAGCGAAATCATTTTGTAGAGTAAAGTTCAATTTCTGCGGGGGGAATGCTGCAGAGGATGTTGTAAATGAGCGAGATCACACTAAACAGCCATAGTAACAGTTCATAAACTTTTAATAAGATCACTCCAGGATTACCATGCTCAACAATCGAAGTAACATTTTAGTAAAAGTGTTAAGGAATAGGCCGTGCTACAGAAGGACATACCTTTCTGCTGATCATCAACCATCAATTTACAATTCAGAGACATATGCAGCACAAATACGCGGCATTTGCCCATGCCATCCGTGATGCCAAATGGGAATAGTGTAGATAAACTAATCCCATTTGCCTGAATTAGGCCCATATCTCTCTGCACCTTTCTGTCCAAATACCTGTACAAATGCCTTTTACATGCTGTAATTGTAACTGCATCAATACCACAGATGTTAATCTCATTTTGGATTAATTTGAAGAATCAGGCCTTGATAGATTAATCGTGAATGGATGGTAGAAAAAAAAAGATGCTGTTTGCATAAAACATACTTTCCTTCTTGGAATATCACAATGGCTTAGCTGGCAGAGCTGCTACCTCACCGCACCAGAGACCCGAGTTTGATCCTAACCTAGGGGGTTGTCTGTGTGGAGTTTGTATGTTCTCCCTGTAACCATGTGGGTTTCCTCTGGGTGCACCTGTTTTCTCCAACATCTCATGGGTTTGTAGATTAATTGACCTCTGTAAATTCTCCCTAGTGTGTTGGGAGTGAATACAAAAGTGGGTAATCAATGGTCAGCATGGAGTTAGTGGGTCAATGGACTCATTTCCATATTGCATCTGCCAATCAATAGAATGGACCAGAGGCCAATATATATCTAGCAATTCGCTCTTACATCTTCCACTATCCCTTGGCCCTACAATTTAAATCAAGCTATGTGCCTCTCTCAGGTCATCCTAGGTAAGAGAGCAGACCACAAGTCTTGACTCAACCTCAGATGGTGGATCCAAAAGGCCTAAAATGAGCCCGCCCGCATGGCTATTTATCAGAGATTTTTAAAGATAATTCATAAGGATTCAAATATATTATATAATAAAAATGATTACAAGAAGTTGAAGACAAACTCATTTACTTAGATCAGATAACTTTACTTAGAACATAAATTTAGTTAGAGCTTATCTAAATTAACTTAAAAGACCGAGGTGAAAAGAATTAAAATATAGGGAGAAAGAAATTACTTACTTGCACTTGACTTGTACAATCCACTTCAATAACTACATGTGAATAACTGGAGTCATGCTGCACACACCTGTAAAGAGTGAAGCCAAATATTGTAAACATTATTGATAGCTGTTCTGTTCAGAATAATTGTTTTTATGTTCCAGAATCAATGCTTATCTCTGGCTTTCACTGATTTCTTGACCTCCAAAGCGAGATACAATCCTGCCAGCCAACACTTCTTTTTGGAACTTTGGTCTGCCATTCAGTAATCCAAGCCTGTTACAAACAGCAGCCAATTTAGCTTTGGGTTGGACAAAAATGCTGGAGAATCTCAGCTGGTGAGGCAGCATCTATGGAGCGAAGGAAATAGTCAATGTTTCGGGTTAATTTGCTATTCTGCTATCATCTGAGATAACTTACCAAAAGAATCATGGCTCAGTTATGCGCAGTGCTGCATCTCACTCAAGATAAAAGTTTCTACAGTGCGCATGAGCTATTCCAGCTCAGAGAAACATTCCACCCTTTCATACTCACAGAAATACCTAACTGCCCCACAATTTTTAATGGTATCAACAGCAACATTGGGATAAAAATGGGTGAGACCAAGCGGAGGCTTGGCGATCGCTTCGCCGAACACCTCCGCTCGGTCCGCAATAACCAACCCGACCTCCCGGTGGCTCAGCACTTCAACTCCCCCTCCCATTCCACATCCGACCTCTCGGTCCTGGGCCTCCTCCACGGCCAGAGTGAGCAACACCGCAAGCTGGAGGAACAGCACCTCATATTCCGCTTGGGGAGTCTGCATTCTTTGGGCTTGAATATTGAATTTTCTCAATTCTGTTAACCCTTGCTGTCTCCTCCCCTTCCCACCTCTCCCTCAGCCCTCGGGCCCTGGCATTTCCCTCTATCTCCATCTCCCTCCCCCACCCCAGTCGCACCAGCTTCTCATTTTCACACCACAAACAGCTTACAATGGCTTGTTCCCTTTATCACCGATACTTTTTTGCATATCTTTCACTCATTGTTCCTTATCTCTCCACATCACCGTCTTTATCTCTCGTTTCCCTGATCCCTGACCAGTCTGAAGAAGGGTCTCAACCCGAAACGTCGCCTATCTCCTTCGCTCCTTAGATGCTGCTGCACCCGCTGAGTTTCTCCAGCTTTTTGTGTAACCTTGGGATAAAAATACTTGACTTTATCCTTGGTCAATCCACCTCTGGTAGACACATCTCTCCATAACCGCGTTGATAGAATTGACCACCACACAGTCCTTGCAGAGGACCCTCCATCTTCACATTACTAACAGTCCATTGTGTTGCAAGGTACCACTGATACAATTGCAATCAGAAAGCGGGACATGCAAAGCATCAGCAGCAACAGAAAATAAGCATATCAGAAACATCTGTAACCTATTGCATAACTCCCATAATCCTGTTCCAAAAACCCTGTTTCAATGAAGAAAGTCCAGAAGAACTATTTTATTTATACATTATGGTGCAGCGGTGCAGCTAGTCAAGCTTCTGCCTCACAGCTCCAATGACATGGGTTCAATCCTGACCTCAGGTGTTGTCTGTATAGATTTTGCTTAATATGTCACGTCAATTCTATAGTTATTGAAATCTGGTTCAGAACAAAGAAAATTGTATCGCCCCCCTGCTGAAGCTAAAATGAAGGTCAAGATGTATACTAAACACTAATACATGAACAAAGATAAGTGACAACACAAGAGCAGATCAGATCAAAGGTCTGACGTCCACCTAGTCACATATGCTGGTGGGCATGTAAAGAGAGGAGGCAGCTCCAAGAATATCCACACAATCAATGATACAGAGACACATAATGTAATTGTCAATCAGAAAGCCATAACATTCACAAACATGTTAATGCCGAAGAGTCGATTTCTTTCTTGGCTTCCACCTGAGATTACTCCCATCACAGAAGCCATCCATTTTGACTCAATCAATGGATCATCTCGAAATGTTTAATAGCATATGTTGGATGTCGGATTAGGTGTATGACATCGGCCCTTACAACATACATGTGCAGGGATGAATATTTAACATCGGCCATCGGATGCTTATAAACCATTTGATGGACTTCATCGTTATTTACCTCCTGGTTCTTCCTGGCGTGGTCAAGCAGCTCCCTAGGATAGACAAACTTCAACTCATGGGAAGATTGCCAAACTGAATTTAGACAATTGGAAAATCTGAAGCCACATTAAAACTAGCTGGACCAGACATTCATTTTGAGCTGTGTAGGAAGCAACTGCAGATGCTGGTTTAAACTGAAGATAGACACAAAAAGCTGGAGTAACACAGCAGGACAGGCAGCATCTCTGGAAAGAACCAATGGGTAACGATTCAGGTCGAGACCCTTCTCACAGATTAGCAATACAATGGAAGAATAGGTGTTAATGACCACATGCGCTCCCAATGATCAGTGATTGAATATTCATCAAAAGTGTTAGTTTAGTTTACTTTAGGCTAGAGATACAGCATGGAAATAGGCCCTTCAGCCCATCGACGGCGCCAATCCCTGCACATTAATACTATCCTACACACACCAGTGACAATTTACAATTTTACCAAGCCAATTAACCAACAAACCTGTACGTCTTTTGTGTGGGGGAGGAAACCGGAGCTCCTGGAGAAAACCTACACAGAGCAGAGGGAGAATGTACAAACTCCAAACATACAGCACCCTTAGTCAGAATCAAACCTAGGTTTCATAGCGTGTAAGGCAAAAGCTCTATCGCTGCGCTGCGGCGCCAACAAATCTAAGGACAAAGAAACAATTGAGAGGCAGCTTGAATGCCCTGATTTCTTATTTAGAGAATGCCATTTAATGCTTTCCCCAAGCTTATTATCCATTCATGCCCCTTCTACGTTGTCATACCATCAGTGAACAAGGGTCCCGACCTGAAACATTGTCCGACCATTCTCTCGACAGATGCCTGACCTGCTGAGTTAGGGTCATAGAATCACAGTGATACAGCGTGGAAACTTTGCCCTTTGGCCCAACTTGCCCACACCAGCTAACATGTCTCAGATACAGTAGTCCCACCTGCCCGCATTTGGTCCATATCCCTCCAAACCTGCCCTATCCGGAAACTGTCTAACTGTTTCTTAAGCATTGGGATAGTCCCAGCCTCAACAACCTCCTCTCGCAGCTTGTTCCATACACCCAGACCCTTTGTGTGTAATATTTACCCCTCAGATTCCCATTAAATCTTCTTCCCTTCACCTTAAACCTATGTCCTCAAGTCCTCGATTCACTTACTCTGGGCAAGAGATTCTGTGCAACTACCCGATCTATTCCTCTCATGATCTTATACACCACCATAAGATCAACCCTCATCCTCATGCCCTCCAAGAAAGAGTCCCAGCCTACTCAACCTCACCCTATAGCACGGACCCTCTAGTAATGGTAACATCCTTGTAAATCTTCTCTGTTCCCTTTCCAGCCTGACAACATATTTCTGATATTTCTGATAACATGGTGGCCAGAACCAAGCACAATACTCTATCTGCGGCCTCACCAACGTCTTATACAATTGCAACAAGATGTCCCAACTTAATACTCTGACTGTGGTCAATGTGCCAAAAGCCTTTTTGACCACCCTATCTACCTGTGACTCCACCTTCAAGGAACCATGCACCTGCACTCCTCGATCCCTCTGCTCTATAACACTCCCCAGAGCCCTACCATTCACTGTGTTATGCCTATGTTACTTCCCAAAATACAACATCTCAAATTTCTCAGTATTACATTCTATCAACCACTCCACAGCCCACCTAGCCAATCGATCAAGATCCTGCTGCAATTTTTCACAGCCATCTTCACTAACTGCAAAACCATCTACTTTTGTACAATCAGCAAACTTGCTAATCTTGCCATGTAGTTCCTCCAGCACTTTGTGTTTTGCTCAATACCCTGCATATGAGTTTCTGTGTATCTACCTTGTCATCCAATTGGTCAAGTCAAGAGAACTCTCTGAATGGCCACAGTCAGGCTATAACATTCCCTCATCAGCAAGCCAGGACAATGATAATTCTGCCCAATGGTCGGCAGTGCAGAGCCTCAACAGCAGCCAGTAATGCCAGCGAGAATCACAGCCAGCAAAGGCCTACTTTAAGAGCTCCAACCAAGGTGCGAAGACGGAACCAGCACCACCAGAAGAAGGTAAAGAACAGTGAACACGGCGCAGATACCTGTGACCGACGAAAGCCTGACAGAAAGTGATTTGGGAGAGGAATTTTTGAAATTTTCTCAAACATTAAAAACTAAACTGGACCCTGACACGGTACTGATTATTCTACGAATGTCAGAAGCCTGCTCTGAGCTATCAATATTTCAAAGACGTTTTCGCAATTATGGTCTGATAACGGCGAAAAAACTAATACTCAAATTTTGGAAACATACATCAGCCCCTACTCTCAAAATGTGGATTACAAACATGTCTGAGACGCTACATCTTGAAAATATGAGACTTGGCTTAGCAGAAAAAACAGAGCATTTTTCGAAGACATGGACACCATTCATTGATTTATTATAAGGATAGTATGGTGCAACACAATTTCAGAGTTAAATTTAACTATGGGTTGGGTGATGGGTGGGGAGGGATATGAAGCAGGTATATCATCACCTTTTGTTTTTCTTTCTGTTTTTGTCTTTTTATTTTTCTACATCTTTCTTATTTCTTTTATTTACTCACTCTTTGGCTACACCAATGTTGTAGTCTAGGGGTTCCATTCTTCCACATCCACTTTTTTTTTTGCCTTTTCTCTCTTTTCTTTTATCTTTAGCTAAAAAATTAAAACTGAAGCTGTGCAATAACAGTATTTTGTCATATGCCGCTGTTTACATTTTTGTTCACTGCTTCTAATAAATAAAAAATAAATAAATAAAAAAAGTGATTTGTGACCTTGGCACATAGTAAATCCTGATTAAGAATTGCGTGATTAGCAATGTTAGTGAGTTGGTGAGTAAAACTGTGTTTGCACAAAATCCAACTTGTGTCCTTTCGTTTGCCTCAAATGTATCAAACGCCTGGGTAAAGCAGGTAACAAGGTTATTTTTCGAAGTGCTCTGAAAGTGCCGTTAAAACAGTTTTGGTATTCCTTGTTTGGCTTCAACAAGAACTTGCACGAAGGTGTTCTCAAGTTGAACCCCAACCAATCGTGAATGTAAATTAAGAGGATAGCTGCCTCTCCTGATGGCCAGAGTAAGTGAATCAGAGCCAAAGCAACCAACCAGTGCTTTGAAATCACAATGAAAAAAACATAGGCGGAAGCTAGAAGAGGTGGGAGATAAGGGCAATCTCCGCAACTCAGCCACAAGTGGTATTAAGCACGTCTTGTGGATAATGGCTCAGAGGAGACTAAGTGGGAGTTTTAAAACATAGAACATAGAACAGTACAACAGAGGAATGTGCCCTTCGGCCCACAATGTGTGTGCCGAACATGATGCCAAGTTAAACTGATCTCATCTGCGTTTATATTATCTATATCCCTCTCTGCCTATCCTGAATTATCTTAAACACCACTATCATATCTGCTTCCACCACCACCCTTGGCAATGCATTTAAGGCCCCCACCAATCGCTGCATAAAAAGAGAGCCCCGTACATCTCCATTACTCTCTCTCACCTTATAGGTATGCCCTCTCATGTTGGACATTTCCACCCTGGGAACAATGTTCTGACTGTCTACTGGATCTATGCCTCTCATAATTGTATATACTTCTATCGTCTCTCCATAACCTCTGACATTCCAGAGAAGCAATCCATGTCTATCCAAACTTTTCCTGCAGCTGAAACCCTCTAATACAAGCAGCATTCTGGTAAACTTCTTCTTCGTCCATTCCAATACCTTCAGATCTTTCCTGTAATGGGGTGACCAGAATTGCACATAATACTCCAATTGCAGTCTAACCAATGTCCTACAGAGGTGCAGTCTGGAACCGGAGTCTGAAGAAGGATCTCAACCCGAAACATCACCCATTCCTTCTCTCCAGAGATGCTGCCTGTTCCGCTGAGTTACTCCAGCATTTTGTGTCTACCAAAGTCCTATGGTGCTTTATCATGACTCCTTGGCCCTCGTGTACAATGCCCCAGGCAATGAAGGAAGGCATACTTCTTCTTCTTGCGTATGGCATGCACAGACTAAAGTTGTAGGCCAACTTGTTCTATTTGATCTTATTTGATTGTGCACACCAGGTTGATTGCATTCGTCGAAACAGGGTGGACCACGTGAAGGTTGCAATCTCCCACCCCGGAAGGCGTACCATACACCTTCTTAACCACTATATCTACTTATGCTGCTACCTTTAGTGAGCAATGAACCTGGACTCCAATTCTTCAGCACATCAATACTAGCACAGCTGGACTCTTAACCTGGTCATTTTCTGTATCCCCTGAATGACCCCTAGAAGTCAGAAAGATGGTAAACATCCAAGATGGAAGAAAACCCTGAGAGAGAATCTGCATAGGCAATGGCTCGTGGGTTAATTTCTACAGCAAAGCTGCATCGGATCTGGGATTCACAGGGCAGGAGTGTTGGGGGGGTGCTCACACAGAGTTGGGGAGATGCTCTTCTAAATTAAGTAAGGTGATAACAATCGTCAGTGGAGCAATCCCACGGCAAGGAAGCTTAAATTAAGAAACTCATGAAGCAATTAAGCGAGACAATGGAGGAGTTTGAAAAGATAAGATTCATATTGGCATAGCTGGAACAGAGAAATCAGGTAGATGTGCTCCACATGGGACAGTTTCAGCCCCAAAGTGAAAGGTATATCAGGAGGATGTTCAAGCTGTCTGGAATCCAGATGCAGCACAGGCTGTATTAGCAAAGCTGAAAGTAAGCTGTAGTAACTTACAAGCAGTGGTTAAGGTTCTGCAGCAGCAATGAAAGGTGAACAGAGCTTGCGCAGTAAACCACACAAAATCTCAGCACAAGACAGAGAAGCTCAGGCCCCAATTACAGTGCAAAGAGGAATAAGTTGTGCTTGTATGACGGTAGAAATGGATGAAGGTAATGGCCACAGGCTGCACTGGAAAGAGATAGAGGATGACGGCCTGTACAAATACTGAGAGGGAGAGCCAGCGTGGACACTCGCCTCTTTAATCCTGTGAAACCCCTAGTTACATTCATCCCAAAATTGAAAGCGGAATAATTCAAAGGAGGAACAGAACTATTATGAATGGATAATCAATGGTAGAGGATAGGAGCAGTAAATTAGGTATTGAATCTATGTTAAGGACCATCAAAGTGAGTCCCTGTAGAATTGACTTTAAAACTACCCAATAAATTGAATGCCCTGACAGCTGAACTAACAGCAGTGGCTTACATATTCAGCCATCCAGACAGGATTCCCCCACCAGCAGACATACCTGAACACTCTGATGGTACGGATACCTTTAGTAGCTTCACAGGTTTCCTGCCAATTTGTCAAGAAGTCAAGAGTGCTTAATTCTCCTGAGCACTGGCAATAAAACAATGACATTCTTATTTGCTGCAGCGTAACAGCCCTGTAAACACAATAACACATAGATAAATATATAATAATCAATAATACGTTCAATTAATAACTAATACTAAGTAACCACAAGAGAGCAAAACCGAAGTCCATAAAGCAATCAAAGACACATTCCTTAGATCTTAGTTACTGAGGTTTATGTTGTGTAGTGATTAAGAGCCTGATGGTTGCGGGGAAGAAGTTGTTCTTGAACCTGCTGATTATTGTTTTCAGGCTCCATGCCTTCTTAGTGATTACAGTAGCAAAGTGAAGGAGGCAAAGGTGGTGTAGGTAATTGATGCTAATTGCAGTCCCTCCTACAGATTCACGTGAGGGTCAGTAATAACTCCACCTGCAGGTTAGTGATTACTCCACTTCTGTGGTAGCGATAAATCCCTGTGAGTATCAGTGATAACACCACCTGGAAGTCAATGATGTTTAAAAACCTCGAGAGCAGCCAGTGATGACAGTGAGGACCATAGCCAGCAAAGAACTACTCAGAGAGTTTCAAAGAAGGGTGTGAAGGCAGCACCAGACTACCTGAGGTGGGAGAGCAACCTTCATAAAGAACAGAGAACCCCAGACTCTGGGAATTCAGTGAAGATGCCTATAATCAACATCAAGCGTGACAGATAGTGATTTGGGACTCAGACAGATAGTTAAATCCTAATTCATATAATACAATACAACACAATATTTTATTCCATGTCATTTGAACCTCAGTGAGGTTCTAATCCTAATTAAGTATTGTATGATTAAACATGTGAATATGTGTGTGGAGCAACACTATCTTTGTATCAGGATCCAACGTGTTGTTTTGTTTACTTCAGAAGTTTAAAACCAACTGGGTAAACCACCTAAAATAGCTTATTGGTTGAAGTGCTTATAAAGGGTAGAAACAACAATGGTCATTCTCTCCTCGCCATATAGTATTTTCATCTAGAGAAACCCAAAGTTTCTTTACAGGTGCTAATAATGGTCTTCAGGCCAGAGCAGATGCTGTGCTCATTCTGCAGCTGCTGCAGGTGATCAGCCTGTCTGCGAGGCATTGTCTCAGGAGAGCTATCATTGAAGTGTCCTTGAGACCAATTGATTTTCTTGCAGCAATGCTCCCGTTGCTGTAATTATGTGGCAGCTCAGCTGATGGAGACAATAGAAGGGACCAGGTGTGGGTCAAAGATACCTCGTTATGGAAATCTCATTACCCCGGAAAGACAGGCACTGATTTCTGGATCAGATATGTTGCAGTGCCAGCTTCCCTGATAGGTTCACGGTGAGAGGGGAAAGATTTAAATACGATCCAAGGAGCAAAGATGGGTACCTAGGTTAGCATAGATGAAATGGACCAAAGGGCCTGTTTCTGTGCAGTTCAACTCCATGAAAGTATTAAATGAGTAAATGGGTTTTGCTTAACATCTGCAGAACAACATGATATTTTGCACACTATTTGTCTTCCTCTTTACATTACCTATTGTACTTGGGGATGGCTTGATTGCACTTTGACTTTGTATGACAGGACTGGACAGCACAGAAAACAAAACTTTTCAGTGTATCTCGGTACATTTGAGAATAATAAACTATCACCAATACAAATTCAATACTAAACTCCTTTCATTAACCCCACCTTGCAGTTCAACACAGACCTCTAACAGTAAAGTACCACGACAAGACCTTGAAGAATGTGGCTCCTTCGCACACCTAGAAAACCACCTCTCGGCAAAAGTAAACATCAATAATCCCCGCCTTCAATGGGCCATTAGCCATCTGAGAAGGAAAGTATTTGAAACCAAGACCTCAAACCCAGCACAGTGCATAATTCCTGCCCTTCTGTGTATTTCTATCCACCTCCAGCAGGCATCTCAAAAAACTAGTCAGATTCCAACAATGCTGTTTCTACAAACTTCTCCATATCCACCATCCATAAGTTAAACAAACCAACATCAACATCCTCTCCCATTTACATCCAATCAACTAATTTGCTCATACGCCCAACACCCAGTCTCATCAATCTCTATTCCAAGGATCACCGGGGCAGGAGATAACCGGGTACACAGATAAACAATTTGAGAATGTACTCAATGCCTCTTTGAGAAGGAATAACTTCCTCACTGACCTGAACCACTCAGAATGAGAAAAAGCTTTCTGGATTGCAATGAGAACCTGACAAAAGCCCAGCCTAATCAGTAGAAGTGTACCACCTCCTAAACCTTTAACTTGCCCATCAAGGACCATCCGTCTCACAAGGTAAAGTCGGCAAGGCTCACATTGGCTATTCTAATCACCTGAGAAGTCATAGATCTGGCAAGTCTTCCTCGACCTCAACTGGAAAGAAAAGCACGAATTCACTGGCGCAGGGTGAATAGCACAGCAACAATTCACTGGTGCAGGGTGCAGTGTTCCAAAGGATGAGAAGTGAACATCCAAGGAGATTCAGTATTTGTATTCAAGCCAAGCACTAGGGAAAAGAAGTGGAGCAGTGTTATTGGTAAAATAGAAAATTAATACAATAATGAGGAAGTAATCTCAATTCCATGAATTGTTGGTAATGTTGATAGTGAAGAGGATGGTCAGGCAACAGAACAATATTGATCAGCTGATAAATCTTGGCAGAGCTTTGGCCAATAGGTTGGAGGCCTAATGAGGGAAAACATACACGGTGAATAGTGGGATCCCAGGGCGTGTTGAGGAACAAAGTCATGTGGTGTTTGGTGACACATGAAACTATGTGTACATATATACATGCACACATGCATACACAGATACGCAAAATGCACACAAAGATACATGGACAAACATGCATGATGTGTGTAGTCCATGTCAATGAGTTCACATTCCACACAAGGATGGGCCAAGGTCTGTTAAATTCTGCTCACTTTCATTTTAAATCCTCTTGACCCATTTAACCTTTGACGTTGACCATCCCTGAATCTCTTTTCCTTCGGTGTCATCCCATCATTCCAACATTCCTCAGAACCCTTCTATTGTGCCCGAGGCCTGCTCACTTGCTCCTGCTGCTCAACATCCTTTTCTCTTTTCTGCACTTGGTTCTCCACCCTATCACTTTCCTCCGGCCTCTCGTCTTCACCCTCTTCCCAACTCCATATCCCTTCTCCAAGTCCGCACCATAACCTTCTTCCTTACTCTCCAATCCTGGGACATGCGCAGTCACTAAGTGACATTCCCTCAGTGCCAGATCAGGCCAATGTATGGACTGATGGCACAGGCCATATATCACCAGGTAAACATGATGAAGGGCCCTGTGGGAACAACTATCAGCAGTGGGTGGGCCCCCAATATTTAGTGCAGATCTGCCAGGGATCCCAGTTCAATACTAACTTTGAACACTGGCTGCATCGGCTTTGCCCCTCTCCCTGGCATTGTGTGGGTTTCTGCTGAGTACTCTAGTTTCTTCCCACATCCGAAAAGATGTGCAGATTGGTAGGTAAATTGGCCATTAACAATTTCCCCTTGAGTGTAGTTGAGTGGTAGAATTTGATGGGAATTAAATGGGAATGTGGGAAAATAGAAAATGGGACCAATGTAGAATTAGTGTAAAGAAGGGTTGAAGAAGGGTCTGAAGAGTTCCGACCCGAAACATCACCTATTCCTTTTCTCCAGGGATGCTGCCTAGCCCCCTGAGTTACTCCAGCATTTTGTATCTATCTTTAGTGTATAGAGCTGGTTAATGTTCAGCATGAATTCAGTGGGCCAAAAAACAAGTCCATCTCTATGATTCCATGATGCTAAGTATCAAGATGAGCACTTGAACTATGAACTGTTTAGTGTACTCATCCGATAGTCCCTGAATACGTCAGCATAGTTTGGTTGTGTTCATTGGCGTGCAGGTCATCTTACAATATTATAATGCTTTGGTTGGGCAAGAGCTGATGCACTGCAAAGAGTGCAAAGGGGCTTCACCAGGATGCTTCCTGGAAAATAACATTTCAGTTATGAGGAGAGATTGAATGAATAGGCTGGCTTTGTTGTCTTTGGAGTTGAGGAGGCTGAGGGGGCACCAGCTAGAAATAGACAAAATTGTGAGAGGCAAAGATTCAATAGGTTGTAGGAAACCTTTCCCTATGACAGGTGTCTATAGCCAGAGTGCATCGATTTAGAGCAAATGTTAAGAGTTTCTGAGGGGATCTGAGGAAGTATTTATTTTTCAAGAGGTAGTTGGTATCTGAAATGCACTTTCTGAGGGGATAGTGTAGACAGGTATTCTCGCAATATTTAAGAAATATTTGGATGTGGACAACCTCCCCCATCCCGCTCACCCCCTCCCCCCACTATTTAGTTTAAACCCACCCATGTAGTAGTGGCAAACCAGAATGCTGGTCGCCCGCCTGTTAAGATGCAACGCGTCCCTTTTGTACAATTCACCCTTACTGCAAATCAGATCCCAATGGTTTAAGAATCTTAAATCCCTGCCCCCTGCACCAGCTCCTCAGCCACACATTCAGATCCCCTATCTCCTTGTTCCTGCCCTCACCAGCACAAGGAACTGGAAGCAAACCGGAGATAACCACCCTGGAGGTTCTGCTCTTCAGCCTTCTTCCGAGCTCTCTAAACTCACGCTGCAGAATCTCTTTCCACTTCTTCCCAAAGTCATTTATGCTGACATGCACTACCACTTCCGGCTGCTCACTTCACCCTTGAGGATGCCCTGCAATCGATCCGTGACATCCCGAATCCTGGCACCAGGGAGGCAATACACCATCCTTGAATCCCACCAGTTGCTGCAGAAACCCATCTGTACCTCTCACGATGGAGTCCCCGACTACCACAGCTCTGCCTGACATCTGTCTTTTCGGCTTTGCTTCAGAGCCACGTTTTGACTCGCAGACCTATCCTGAACCTGTTTTCAAGAGGTACATCCCCCGGGGTCTCCGGTACTCCAAGCTTCCTTCCCTTTCTCATCGTCATCCACCTTCTCTCTTCCGGTATCTTCGGTGTAACGATCTCGCTGTAGATCCTGTCCAGGAAACTCTCATTTTCCCAGATGATCCTGAGGTCTTCCAGTTGCCTCTCCAGTGCCCCAACACGGTCCTTCAGGAGCTGAACCTGGACACACTTTCCACAGTTGTAGCTGCCAGAGGCACTATCAGTGTCCCTGACCGCCCACATCCTGCAAGCATCTCATTCAATCAGCCTACCTGTTATTTACTGTGTCTCATTCTCTCCAACTTTTGGCGTAGTCTCCTCCCTTAGCCTCTTCGCCGAAGACTCTCGAGCCGAAGACTTGCACGTTTCTCACAAGGCAATCGAGCCAAAGATATGTAGAAGGTATGTAGCACTGAGCTGAGAAATTTCTTCGCCCAGAAAATGATGCACCTGTTGAATGATCAATCACAATAAATAATTTGTCAAAAGAAATGTCAAGAGTGTTTAATTGTCAGATGTACCAAATCGGAACATTGAAATTATTGTTTGCAGCAGCACAAGACATTTGTAAACACAGTACTCAATAGATAATATCATAAATAAACAAAAAAATAATCCAACAAATTAAGAACCCAACATAATACAAAAGCAAAACAAAGCTCAAAGTCCCTCATGCAACAAAGGCGGTTCATAGTTCGGAGTGTAGTTGGAGTTCGTAATGTTCAATAGCCTGGTGATCATTGGGAAGAAGCAGTTCCTGATCCAGGTGTTAGTTTTCAGGACTCCTATACCTTCTTCCCAATGGCATGTGTGAAATGAACACATTGCCAGGGTAGTGTGGCTCCCTGATGATGCTGGCTACCTTTTTGAGACAGCACCTCCTATAGCTCCCTTCGGTGGTGGAAAGATCAGTGCCTATGATGGACTGGGCAGTCTTCACCACTTTTTGTAATCTTCTTCATTGAAGTTCATTGAGGATTTCAGTATAGAAGTAGAGAGGTTGTTCTGCAATTGTATAGGGATCAGGTAAGACCACATCAGAAGTTTTGAGTATAGTTTTGGTCTCCTAATTTGAGGAAGGACATCCTTGTGATTGAGGCAGTGCAGCGTAGGTTCACGAGATTGATCCCTGGGATGGCGGGACTGTCATATGAGGAAAGATTGAAAAGACTAGGCTTGTATTCACTGGAGTTGAGAAGGATGAGGGGCGTTCTTATAGAAACATATAAAATTATAAAAGGACTGGACAAGCTAGATGCAAGAAAAATGTTCCCAATGTTGGATGAGTCCAGAACCAGGGGCCACAGTCTTAGAATAAAGGGGAGGCCATTTAAGACTGAGGTGAGAAAAAAAAATTTCACCTAGAGAGTTGTGAATTTGTGGAATTCCCTGCTACAGAGGGCAATGGAGACCAAATCACTGGATGGATTTAAGAGAGAGTTAGAGCTCTAGGGGCTGGTGGAATCAAGGGATATGGGGAGAAGGCAGGCACGGGTTATTGATTGGGGACGATCAGCCATGATCACAATGAATGGTGGTGCCGGCACGAAGGGCCGAATGGCCTCCTCCTGCACCTATTTTCTATGTTTCTATGTTTCTATGAAGAAGAGAATCTATGTTTTAAAAAGTGAGCCCTTTTCTCACTTCTCCCACAAGAGGAAGCCTTTCTGCATCCACCCTGTTAAGAACCTTCTGGGCTTACGTGTTTCAATCAAGTCCCTTATCAAGCTTCTAAAGTCCAGCAGATACAAGCCTAACTTTTATTTTCATCATCAGACAACCTATCCATTTCACATATCAAGTGAATGGCTTCCAAAATAAATGAAGACACCAATACTTACACAGATTTCACTCATGCTCTTTATAACTGAAGCATAGCCTCCTTACTTTCATATTCAATTTTCAACAATAAACAATTGGTATTCCTAATTACTTAATTTCTGTATTTTCTTAGTTCTGATGAAAAGTAATTTACCTGAAACATTAGAGCTGTATCACTCTTTACATGCTGACCATTACCAGCATTTCCTTCAATCTCAAATTCCCAGCCTCTGTAGCTATTATTTTGCTTGGCATGGATAGGTTAATATAATGGATGAAGAGGCATATAGGATGCTATCCTTTGTTAGCCTATGCGTAGAGCAGATGAGCAAGCAAATGATGCTGAAGTTTTATGCAGGTCACCAAGTTACAGGAATTATGTGATTGCACTGGATAATTTGTAGAAGAAATTTATGAAGATATCATCAGGACCTGAAAAATGTGGCAATGAGGAACAATTGCATTAAGGGAGGTTTTTTTTTAACGGGGTAGGCCATGGGAGACTTCATTGAGACTTAAAATAATGAAGAACCCACATAGAGTAAATAAGAAATACTTCTCTTAGCACAAATGTAAAAATAAGGGGTACCAATTTAAACTGTATTGTAGAGTAATTAGAAGGGGGATAAGGAAAATATATTCACCTTTTTTTAATTTATTATTTTTGTGTTTTAATACCATTATATACAAACAGAACAAAACAAAAAAATAGAAAGAAAAAACAGAAAAAGCCGCCAGACATAACATTATTGGTGCAATCCACATGGTGCTACACAGTCAGGCATTGCAAGAGCACAAGTAAAGAGCACGGGACTACATCACTGCAGAAAATATGAAATTATTGGTCTTTGAGATGGTTGATAAATGGTCCCCAAACACTCAGGCATGGTTTCAAAATTTTAAATTTGGTCTTTAACGTAGTGCCTAATTTGGAGATAGCGAAAAAAATTAGAGTTGGAAAGGTTAAATTTTGATTTCAGCTGATTAAACAAAGCTAACTTTTTGTCTATATATAAATCTCTAAGGGTCGCAAGGCCCTTGTCCCTCCAGACAGCAAACGCCCCTTCCGTCTGCGATGGCAAAAAGGAGTGGTTGTGACATAAGGGGGTGTAAATAGAGACATTTGACAATGTACTGAAACTTCTTATCTGATTTAAAATTCGAATAGAATTTCTTAAAATAAAATTCTCACCAACCAACTTGTGTGAGGATTACACCTTTAAGTGTGACAGGAATCGGCTACTCACCATCTAAAAGACAGTAAGTGAAGAATCATGAGAAACAGATCCAATATGCTATAGGTGATCAGCAGGTCAGGCAAGATCCCTGGGGAATATGGATAGGTGGCGTTTCAGATTGGGTCCTTTCTTCAAACTGATCGTAGCGGAAAGATGGAAGAGTGGTGCGAGTGGGACAAAGCTTGTTAAGTGAGGGGGGGGGGGGGGGCTATTTAACTGTCACAACTACAAGAAGGAAACAGGTTAATCCCCACGACATATTGAACGGGCGTTCGATACCTCAAGGTCTCTCTTATTGCCATGTAAAAAAGCAACACAGTAACACAGCTCGTAGAGCTTCTGCTTCACAGTGCTACAGTTCCAGGTTCAATCCTGACTTTAGGCACTGCCTGTGCAGAGTTTTGCTTTCTCCTTGTATTAGGTTTCCTCTGGGTGCCCTGGTTTCCTTCCATATCCCAAAAGACATGCAGGTTGGAAGGTTAATTAGCCGCTACAAATTGCCCCAGGGGTGTAGACGAGTGGTAGAATCTGATCAATTAACAAGAATGCAGAGAGAAAAGATGATTTAGTGTAAAGTAAATGGTTGGGCGGACTCAATGGGCTGATAGGCCCATTCTGTGGTGCTTCTCTCGATAACTAGATGAGTTAATTGGGCAGATGTCTGGAAATGTGGGCTTATTGATTTTCCAGCTATTCTATTAATGGATGATGTTTTCTGCTGGAAATCTTTATATTATCATATCCAAGAACCTGTGTAGCACACACTGCTTGCGATAGAGTGAAGGCAGAACTGAAAGTAAATCTTACCGTAACTTGATACTTGGAGTGTGACTGCTTATAAGCACAGTACCTATACCAGTTAAACTGCATCAGAACATGTTTTCATTCCACATATGCTGCCTGATCAGCTGAGTTTTTCCAACACTTTCTGTTTTTCTACAATTAAGGTTTAGATTTTTAACCTTAAAGCCTGGCATTCAATACCTAACCAAGACCAATTTTACATTGATAATCAAAAACAACTGCAAATGCTAGAAATCTGAAATAAAACCCCCAAAATATCTGAAGCAATCAGGAGTTGGCTTGATTGTAATCATGTATTGTCTTTCCGCTGACTGATTAGCATGCAACAAAAGCTTTTCACTGTACCTCGGTACACATGATAATAAACTAAACCAAACTAAACTAAAGGTCAAATACCCTTCATCAGAAGGATGATAGAAACAATCAAGTTGGTCTAAGTAGTAGAGATGGTAGAGGAGGGTAATGGGGTGAAACAAAGGAAAAGTAGAAATGGTATACGACTGTGCGTAGCAGAGTATACACCAGAGGATCACAGAGATGCCTTAATCATTACCACCTTCTGAGATAGGAGACAGGTCTGGCTATCGTAACTACAGAGAGGTCTCCCTGCTGTCTGCCACGGGGAAAGTTACAACCATTTACTTCCTCCCACTTTTCAAAGAGCTGTTTCTCACATCACGATGTGGAGTCCTTCTAAACAGAGGCAGAGTGGGCATTATCTTCACCTCACTATACGTCTGCACCATTAAGGACAAGCATGCAAGGTAAGCTAAGTTCTCCAGAATCACTCTGAACTTTTGGTAATATCTGCCAGAAATAAAGGAGCCAATTGTTCTGGGTGATACACTTGGCCTTAAAATCAGACACTGGTGTGTGTGCAAATAGAATTGGTGATCTGTGAGGAATGCATCATAAATTACACTGAAGGACATGACACAATCAGTCCCCTGTTCTGTACTGTCTTCACCCATGACTGTGGATGAAATTTGATATTTTTAAATCACAAAGTGCTGGAGTAACTCAGTGCATCAGACAGCATCTCTGGAGAACATGGATAGGTGACTTTTCAGGTCAGGGCCCTTCTTCAGTTTGAAGAACTATAAATTAGAATCTGCAGTTTCTTGTACATCTTATTTTTAGATACCACCGTAGAAGAATAACTGGTAATAATGAGTCAGATTAAAGAGGAATGATAATCTGTTAGAATGGTGCCAGAACAACAATCTTCTTCTCAACGATAGCAACACCTACGAGCTCATTGTTGACTTCTGGATGGAAAAGCCAATGATCCATGAACCTGTTTTCATCAACACGATAGCATTGGAGAGAGTCAACACCTTCAAGCTCCTGGGGATGCATGCTTCTGAAAATCTGCCCTGGGCCAGGCACATTAATGTACTCACAAAGCAAGATCATCAACATCTCACAGAAGATTGAGGAGATTCGACATGTCGCCAAATACTCTATCAAACTTCTACAGGTATATGGTGGACACCATATACATCTGGTTATATCAGAGCCTAGTTCAGTAACTCAAACTTCCAAGAATGTGGTGGACATTGCTTGGTCCACCATTGGTATTGACCACCATACCTGTGATCCATCTACAGGAAGCACTGCTTCAAAAAGTCAGCTGACCCAAACCAACTTGGCAAAGCTCCCATCTCATCGGGAAGTGCAGGAGCCTAAGCCATGACCTGCAGGTTTAAGAACAGCTTTTTTCCATCATATAACCATATAACCATATAACAATTACAGCACGGAAACAGGCCCTCTCGGCCCTTCCAGTCCGTGCCGACCATTTGTTTTCCCCTAGTCCCATCTACCTGCACTCAGACCATACCCCTCCATTCCCTTCACGTCCATATACCTATCCACTTTACTCTTAAATGTTAAAATCGATCCTGCCTCCACCACTTCTGCTGGAAGCTCATTCCACACAGCCACCACCCTCTGAGTAAAGAAGTTCCCCCTCACGTTACCCAAAACCTCTGTCCCTTAATTCTCATGTCATGCCCTCTTGTTTGAAACTTCCCTACCCTCAATGGGAAAAACGTATCCACGTCAACTCTGTCTAACCCTTTCATCATTTTAAAGACCTCAATCAAGTCCCCCCTTAACCTTCTGCGCTCCAAAGAATAAAGACCTAACTTGTTCAACCTTTCTCTGTAACATAGTTGCTGGAACCCTGGCAACATTGTAGTAAATCTCCTCTGTACTCTCTCTATTTTGTTGACATCCTTCCTATAACTAGGCGACCAAAATTGTACACCATACTCCAGAATTGGTCTTACCAATGCCAATCTTATTCTCAACGATACCAATACCAATCAACCATCAGGATCTTGAACCCCAATCCGAACCGCAACCCTACCTCAGCAACAAACTATTATGAACTTTGGTTAGGTTGCATAACATACATCAGCCTGCACTGTTATGATCTGGTTACTGATAATTTATTGTATTGTTGATTATTGTTGATTAGTTCCATTCCTGGTGTATATGAAAATTAAAAAATCTTGAGATCAGTTATTTTTAAGCAGTAGTAATAGTAAGGGAAACGTTAACATGACTCAAGAGTCAGAGCGGCTCAGCTAGTAGAGCTCCTGTCTCACAGTTACAGTAACTTCGGTTCAATCACAGTGTCTGGTGCTGAATGTCCAGAGTTTTCATGTTCAGTCTGTGTCTACATGAGTTTTCTCCAAGTTCTCGAGTTTCCTTCCACATCCCAAAGATGTGTGAATTGCAGGTTAATTGCTGTTCTACATTGGACCTGGTGCATAGATCAGTGATACAATCTGGAGTAAATTGATGAGAGTGTGGGTAGGATAAAAATGGGATTAGTGTAAATGAGTGCTTGATGGTCAATATGCACACAGTGGACCAAAGGTTTTTTTTTCCAATGCTGTGTGACTCTATGAATTTAACTTTGCCAACTGCTGTGGAACTTGAATTTGTCTCTGAATTGCTGCTCCAGTAACTTACTAAACTTGTCCCACGTGCACGGTCGGAGATTCACATGATAAATCACCTATTGTGGAATACCCAGCCTCCAGTTCCTGTGCTTGAAACCAAAAAAAAATGTCAGGTCCAACTGATTGGTCAATGCTAGGCTGTCATGCTGCACGATTTCTAAAATTAATTAATGCAAAAGTAGGGAAGTTTTGTTCCATTAGGGCATATGCAGGAGCTCATCTGAATTATGTGTACTTGTAGTGGGCTCCCTATCTAACAAAGATTGTAAATGCATCGTAGGCAATTTGGAGACGAAACGTTACCCTAATATCCGGTATGGGAAAGTTGTCTGAAAAACATTGCTTCGGCTAACCTTGTATCTGCTGGAGTTTAAAAGAATGTGAAGCAACTTGTGTGAAAGAAATAAGATCCCGGGGGATTTTGACAGGGTAGGTGGGGAGAGGGTATATCCTCTTCTAGAAAATATAGAACGGGTTAATGTTTCAAAGTAAGAATTTATCCATTTAAAACAGAGATAAGTTGATTTATTTCCCCTCAGAGGATCTGGTGAATTTGGAATAGCTGCCTCAAAGGGTGTTGGAAGTAAAGTCTTTGCATATTCTTAAAGTTGAGGTAAATGGATGCTTAAAAAGCAAGATGTATAAAGTCATCTGCGATGGACAAATGCTGTGTTCGGTTCAAGCAGAGCAGACATGATTTAAATAAATTGTGGAGAAGGTGTGAGAGGCCAATTCAGCACTTCATATGCTTCTACAGTAACTGCCAGGACTTAGGTGGTGAGGAATAGTGATAATGATATTGATTGCGATTAGGTTCTGTCTTCTTGGAGGTCATTGCCTGCTAGCTATATGGTGCAAATTTACGAGCCACTCATTGCCCTGAACAATTTGCGGCTTTGCAGACTCAGTCTGTTTAATATCTCAGAGTAACAAGAGGAATTGAACATTGCACATCAGCAAGTTTTCCGATTTCTGATCTCATGTGGAAGGAAGGTAATTGAGGAGCAGCTGACGATGGTTGGGATCTGAGAAACTCTTGCGGTGATGGCTTAGTTCTGGGATGATTGACCTGAAGCCAGTGGAAAACTTTATCCTTGATTCATAATGATTAACCTTGCCAAGATGATTTGTAGCTTCACTAATCAAAAGCTGCCTTGGTGTCTCAATGCCTTTGGAATCCAAATTTTGGATAAGAGCAGTTCATCAGAATAAAAAGAGGTCATCAGTAAATGGCATAGTTTAGTTTAGAGATACAGCATGATAACAGGCCCTTCGGCCCAACAAATCCACGCTGGCCTTCTATGTTATCCCACTTTCACATCCACTCTCTACACATTAGGGGGAAATTTTACAGAGGCCAATTAGCCTACAAATCTGGCCATCTTTGGGAAGTGAGAGGAAATTGGAGGAAACCCACACAGCCACAGGGAGAGCGTGCAAACTCCACACAGACCAGGATCAGGATCGATCTTGGGTCTCTGGTTATATATGTGTCTCTTTCTTCCTAGAGCAAAAAGAATCACACAGAGATATAACACAAAAACAGATCTATCAACCCAATGTTTAACCACCCATTTTTTATACTAATCCTACACAAATCCACTTGATTCTCCCTGCATTCTCATTGACTTCCTCCCAGATTCTTCACACACCTACACACTGGGGGCAATTTACAGTGGCCAATTAATGTACCACCCAGTGTATGTTTTGGAAGGCAACCAGAAAACAAGAAGGCAAGCCATGCCCTCACAAGGTGAAATATGAAAATTCTACATAGACACCACCCAAGATTAGGAGTGAATTGGGATCATTTCTCGAGATGGTGTGCCCTCCAAAATACCAGGCAAGTTGCATCTACCTTGTACAAATACTTTGATGTGTACCTGGACAGTAAACTGGACTGGTCCAGGAACACTGAGGCCCTGAACAAGAAGGGACAGAGACAGCAGTACTTTTTGAGAAGGCTCCACTCCTTCAACATCTACAGCTCAATACAGCTGGACAATATAGCTCACCCCCTCCATGACACACGAGTCAACCTAAGGAGTATCTTCAGCAACAGGCTGTTTCCAACAAAATGCAATACAGAATACCACGGGAGATCCTTTTTCCCTGTGGCTATCAAACTCTACAGCTCCTCCCCCTTCTGTCTTGGGGTAGACTGACGTCCCTCCCCTCACTCCCCAAATCTTTGCACATCCGCAATACTTTCCACTCATCACTTTAATTTCATGTTTCATGTATCTTGTGTTTCATGACTGTTGGCAGATCAATTTCCCTCCTGGGATCAATAAAATTCTATCTTATCAGATCATATTGTATCTCTTTAGGAACAGAACTAATATTCTTTAACGGGAATGGGTAGTATTGATAGATAAAAACTAATATGGCAGGAGAGTGCGAGCCTGCACTAGAACCAGAAGGGAGAAAAATAGATGTGGATGGACGGGGGGGGGTGGGGGGGGGGGGGGGTGGGGGGGGGGGGGGGGGGGGGGGGGGAGGGGGGGAATAGGAAGCATGTTTGGGAAGGAAGGAAAAAGGAAAAGACAAATAATGCAGTAAAATAGTAAGATTAAACGAGAACTCACCTGTTCGAAGTTTGATCGTTATTTTACGAGGAGTTACGATGAGAGGAATACGTGAAGAACCCGCCCACACGCTGGCAACGGCATACTTCAAAGCAAACGGCATGAAAAAACACAGAACACCAAAGCCGGAGTAACATAGTAAGGCTCATAAAAAGACTTAGAACCACCATTTGATCATTTATATTTACGAGGGTGGGAGCGGAGGGCACGTAATCCCTCATCGTAAACTCCTCGTAAAATAACGATCTAAAACTTCGAACAGGTGAGTTCTCGTTTAATCTTACTATTTTACTTCGGAGACACGTGAGTGACTACGTGAAGAGTTTTAAAGCTTTCTGTGTTTTTTATGTCGTAGAATTAATCCGTACGACAATACCGGCTAAGTAAACACATACATGAGAAAGCACACAAATGTTAGATCTTTTCACAATCAAGATTTTTTTTTAATGGCTGAAAGAACCATATAATACCCTCCTTATATTTGAGGGGAAAAAATGATTATAAGTGACAAAAAATATCAGTGACTACACAACTGATTATAGCAATTAATAGCAAACAAAGCAGGTGATTATAGTGCTCCCAACACCCGCGTGTCCAAAACTTGTCATAGTGTGAACAGGTTTGTTGTAGAACTTTGAAAAAGTTTCTTCTTTACTCCACCCTGCGATTTTTAAAAAATATGCTCAAGAGGTACGTCCCGCCCCTTCGTCGCGGACGTAGCTGCCGCCCTGGTGGAGTGAGATTTGAAGACATCAGTGTCTATTCCGCGCTAAAACCAACACCTGTTTCAACATTTTGAGATAGTTTGAACTGAAGCTTTTGTGTGTGGCTTTTTGTGCGTAAGCAGCAATGTCTTTTCGTTTCCTCGAAAAGTGGTCCGTCACTTTAATACATTGGTTCAAATGTCTAACCACACACAAAGCAAGCTCAATATGAAAAGCTTGAAAGGTTACCTTTGTTCCAGATCTCCCTGGTCTACTTTGTTTGATCAGATCGTAACATAGAATACAACGTTATCTGTAGTCACATGCATACAGTCTAACGCAACATTTTGTAAAGTTTTGCACTCTTTGGGCTGAGACCAGTGACATTAACATGACCAATTTCAATGTTAACCTATCCAATGACAACCCTTCAATTGGCGTCCATTCTCTAAGTAGAGCAAGTACTAATGCTCACATCCCAAATCTCTGTATATTCTAGGTTTTGGCGGATTCATGTGAAAAATTCCTTTCATGAATCGTGATAATTAATGGATGCGACCCAATTGATTTTTCACCAGTCATAAGTCCTAAATAGGACGACAAGGCACTGATCGTGCAGTGTTAATGGCACTGTAACTTAAATGTTGGCCAAAGCGCAAATTGGCAAGGAATTCCCCAAAACATGAGTAAACTCACATAATCCTCAGAAAATATTTTGACTGTAGTGCAAATTCTTCCTATTTCCTTAATATGTGTCATATATTGTTTCTGTGTGCTATCTCGTCATGATGTTGCCAATAACTGTTCAAGTTTGGTCCAACAATCCCAGTTCCTGTAGTGGTCTGGTCAAACCTGCAGATTAACAAATTCATATATGCATATAATGGATAATCTTTCATTTGTTACTGGATTAGTCAAGATATCCCTACAGTTAAGAATCTGCATATACGGTTCTTTAATCATATTCACATAACTGGAACCAAGGTTGAGTTGGCCAATTTGGCCCTACCAACAATCCGGAAGCTGAATCTGCTCTTTTTCTTCAAGCATCTCTGATCAGAGCAAATGGTGGAAAAGCATAAAAGAACCATTTTTCCCCAGTGTAATAAAAATGCATCTACTTGAAACTGCGTCCGGATCGTGTTCCCAAGACACATAATGAGGCAAATGCTGATTAAGCCTGGATGCAAAATCAATTTCTGGCAACCCAAATCGTTCGAACAATATTCTTAAATATTGGTGGCTTAAACATCCATTTCGATTATCTTTAAAACTCCTGGACCTTTC
Organism: Okamejei kenojei; assembly: GCA_035221665.1. NCBI lineage: Eukaryota > Metazoa > Chordata > Chondrichthyes > Rajiformes > Rajidae > Okamejei > Okamejei kenojei. The sequence goes on along the minus strand of CM069154.1, from coordinate 16,406,822 downwards.
AAATCTGCTACCACATTGTCTTTACCTGGAGTATAGCTTACTGCAATCCATATCTGCCGACCAAAACACCATTGCCATATCTCATTGACCAGACAATCACATGATACTGATCCAACTCTCCCCATGTGATTAATGTAAAACCACAGCTTTTTATTGTGTAATTGTATTAACACATGCCAGACCTTGTTTAGCACAACAATATGCTTAAGCCCATAAAAGGCCCCCAAATAACTCCCAATAGTTAATACCATACTCTTGGAAAGAAACACTTGTTCTTCAGTTTTCCATCTACCTCCTCCACAACTGGAAGATAAATCTGTGGCCCCCCATCCGAGAGCACTAGCATCTGTATGTAAAACCATTTCAGGCTGTTAATCATAATATTTATTAGCAGCTTGTGGGACTTTTCCTTTTTTAAACCCCACCCATTGTAAATTCCAATACAGCTTTCTTTGTTAATTACATAGGCCTGTCAAATGGCCTGCCTTCTCATTGAGAGCTTGTATTTGTACCTTCGAAGATATCAATAAATGTAATGAACCAAATTCTAATGCAGGAAACTGCTGCTAGCAGTTCACCAATGGTTGTCACCATTTCTCGGATGGAAGGATAAGGTTTTGAATGAGATAATGACAAGTTACCCAAATATCATCGACTTTAACTGTTGGTAAAGGTATTAACATAGTCCACTGAGTTATTACAAACCCCAAAAGTAAATTGTTTGTGCTGGCTGCAGCTGGGGCTTAATTAGATAATTAAGAACCTTAGCTTACCACAAAGCTTTAGTAACTGAAACTGAGTCTTCAGCTGACTCCTGATAATCACTAATGACCAGAATGTCATTGAGATAAGCCATAATGATGTGCATTTTGTGCTCTAATTGGGCTAAACACTGGTTTTTCAACAGTTTCGTAAAGAGTAAAAAGCTGAACTCATCCCATTTGGCAAAGCTTAACTGCCATATTGTCACAACCAATTAAAATTTAAGTATCACCGCTAATACTCTGATACATAGGTTACAGAATACTAGCGTCTTTTCATCAATCTTAGCCATAACACCTGCTGAATTAAATATTTTGCAGTATTCCATGACTCCCATTTGAACATGTTTTGTATTCTACAAACTATTTAGACCAGTAAGGTCCAGAATACTTCTGCAACCATCATCTGTAAATGCCTTCTAACATTAAAGACAAAATTATGCTCGTGTTCAAAAATCTTTCCCATTACCCCTTTTCCAGATAATTAGGCAATGTGGACATAAAAACTCTGCTTTTTTCAATGCAGAAAACACGAAAACATAAGCAGGTTTATTCTGTACAGGAGGATTAACCTCTTGTTTTTAAAAAAGTAATAGTAGTTAATGAAACTGCTCGTAATATACTGATCAAATAATAATAGTAAGCCAGTTTTAATAAACTTTTTTGTAATCTCCCTCTAACTGGAGATTAATCCGCAGTTTCTTTAAGCAGGGAACACGTCTTTAATTCCTCTGCAATGAGCGTGGTGTTCTCCTTATCCCCTTAATTCGGGTAAGTAATTTGGTTGTGCAATACAATAAAACTTCCTTGACATATTTCTGCCTCTATTTCCAATAACAAATCCCCTTCTGGGCGAAAATACCTTTTCGTCCAAAGACGAAGGTTTCATGTGCAGCTAAAATTTTTTAGGCTTTTCATCCAATTTCAATAAGTTAGGCAGATTATTCCAAACAGATAACCAAGAGCTTAAACACCACTTGCTCGACACAGGTATGCAACCTTGGGTGAAAAATGGGCCAAATAGCATTTATTTTATACAAAAGTTCATAGAAAAAATTGCACAATAGCGTCTTTATTTTATGTTTTCCTTTCATCTGCCCAAAAGCCATAATAGCAGCAGAGTAATTTAGTGAGGATTTTTAAACCTCACTATTTGACGCTCTCATATTTGGTGTCATGAATGCCCATATTAACGGATAAACCGAAGGCTCTTCCAATGAGGCACAATTTCCTGTGCTGTGCAAATTTTAATATTTCAATCATCACAGAATCATGAAGTTGGTGAGATACCATATACATAATGTAGGGTAGCTAGGTTTTTCCATAGCCCTCACCACTTCCTTTAGATATAGCAAAACTTTTGCTATCTCAGGCACACCTGGCCTCACACTTTTTATTTTTATTTTATTTGTAGTGTGCCATTCATAATTCACATCAACCACTTAGCAGGGTCTGTCTTTTGCAGCCCTGATCCACTTGGAAATTATATCCAAAGAGACTTCCTCCACCCTATCCAGGGTCAGAGTTTTTATTTTTCAATTTGGCACATAGCCATATTTTGTATATTCAAGGCCCCTTCAGGGTCTTTTTTGGGAACTGTTTGGGTACTGTGACCCTGGTCTTAGTATATTCAAGCCCTCAGGGTCTTTTTTGGGGAACTGTTTGGGTACTGTGACCCTAGTCCTCTTTATATTATGGAGTACTTTCTCCATACGCGAATTTTATTAACTTTTTTTTAAAAATACAGTCTTTCTGACTTTTAAAATATCCTGCCAAAATTGGGAGCATTTAAACCTTTCTACCGTATTTTAAACGGTACCAGTTCGGAACCGGCCCCGTAATTAATCTCTCGTCCCGATCGCTGGTTTCCCCTGGGGACGTTCTTTTTAAAAACTCGTTATTTTAACAGAGTATATCTGTTTAATTTAAACTTTTAGTTAGTTTTTTAAAACCTTTAAAATCCTGGTTTCCACCAGGCACGGAGTTTTTTCTAGTCCTAAAAAAGTTTTTCAACAGCACTTACCTGCCGGTTCTGAACTACCGCTGTCGAGAGCTGCTCCTTACTGCAGCTCCTGCTTCTGCCGTCAGCGTCGACGTAATGCCGTTGCCAGCGTGGGGCGGGTTCTTCACGTAGTCACTCACGTGACTCCGAAGTAAAATAGCAGGGATTGCAATAATCAGTATTAGGGACTGAGGCTTCAAGCACACAAATGCACCAGCAAATAGTGTCAGTGTCAGGAAAAAAAGATAGGATTAATGTTAAAGATTGTTTATACGAGTGCATGCACCATTTATAATAAGACAAAGAAGTTGATGGTACAAACAGCTATAAATGGGTATGATCAGTCAGCCATTAAATAAGTGCAGTTTCATCCTGATGAAAGCTGAAAGTAAATATTGTGGGGCATTTGATTTCTGAAAATGCAAAGAAGGTGGTTAAAATGTTAACAAAGAATGAGATCACAGTAGTTTTGAGGTACGATGCAAATTCCTCGTTTGTTGCAAAACATACTTGGAGAATAAAGTGTGATTCTGATTCTGATTCTGATGATAACGACATGGAATCAGTGTTGGTACAGATACAAAATAGAAAGGATACAAAGCAACTGATAGGAATAGAATGTGGCTCTCTAACAGTACCTACAGTATAGCTCAATAACTAACTGGGACTTAGCAGAAAGATATTTCAAAAATCTTAAGTGATTTATTTGATCATATACATCGGACAAATCAAATCGACAAATGTAACCTTGAGAGCAAGTTTGAAGAGTGCATTTGGGATAGTTAAATAGACCAATACACTGAGAGAAGGCAATTTCAGATCTGGTACTGTGTATTGAGACATAATTTAATAATCATATTGTGAAGTATCCCTGAAGAAAGATTAATCACACCATGGCATAATTTCAAATTCAGTTTGTGAGTGAAACATTTAAGCCTGGACCTCAGTTTAAAAAACTCCAATTACATTGAGGACAGAGTTGGCCAAATCAGACTATGGGAAAAATGATCGCAATTAGCTCACAGCTCACCAGTGGTGGATATTTAAAGAGTTACTTCATAAATATCAGTAAAAGTGAGAGGAAAACCGTGGCTGATTATGGAAGTTGATTATACCATAATGAACGAAAAAACATATTATTAATATTGCAGAGATTAATGGTAGCCCAGTTGGCTTTTAAAACATGTTTTAGAAATCAGCAACAGATGGCTAAAAAAAGTTGGTAAAGGGGAGATAAGTGAGTATAAGAAGAATATAATCTATACCAGAAAAACAGACAGTAAATGCTTCAGAGGTACATAAAAAGGAAGATATTTACTGTTAGTCCCTTGGAGGAAGAAATTGGGAAATTAATGATGGGAAAAAGAGAAAGGGAAAAGATACTAAATAATTATTTTAGATCAATCTTCATGCGAGAAATGTTTTAACACTCTCAGTAGTTAAGGGACTATAGGGAAGGAAGATAGTAAAACAATCTCTACCACTAGGAAAAGAGACAAAGGAAGGCAACCCACAGAGGGTAAAGACCAACAAGTGGTTGAACCTGTAGTCTTGCAAGCTATGGTCTTAATGGAAGTGACTGCCAAGTGTGTTGTTGGTTGCTTGTACTCCACCAAAAGTCTTTGGACTCTAGGGAGGTCCAGATTATTGGAAACTTCAAATGTGATACTATTATTCAAAATAAAAAGAAGATTGTAAACATAAAACTATGAGTTAATTAGCTAAATATTTATCCATATGATAATAATAGCATGATGTTGAGAAAATCAACATCGTTTTGACAATTTGACAAATTTGCTAGGTTTCCTTGAGGATGTAAAAAACAGATTTGACAATGGGAAATCAACAGATGTCATATATTTGGATTTCCAAAAAGCATTTGTTAAGGAGTCACATAAAAGCTCAAAGGGCAGAGAGCCCAGAGGGCAATATATAGAGTGGCTAACCATCAGAAAATGAAGAGTTAGGATAAATTGGGAATTATTAACCAATGGAGTGTCACAAAGATCAGTGGCTGAAGCTTAGTTATATGCAACCTGATGATATCTTCATACCAGGGCTGAGTCTATTGCAGCCACATGTCTATGATAGAGAGATCGGAGGGTTGGCAAGCCATGGGGGATGACACAACGAGCTTGCAATCTAAGCGAGTGTGGACAAAATTGGGAAATGGAAAGTAATGTGAGACATTACAATGATCTTCATTGGAAGAAATATTTACAAAGTAGTATATTACTGGGTATATAAGAATTATGGTTCAAAGGAAACAGGGAGTCATAGGATTAAAAAACAAAAAGTTAGCATGTAAGCACAGCAAATATTGTGGTGAAGCCTTGTCCCATCCTCCAAGCACCCTGACGTCAGGTGTTGTTTTTATGTACTTTGCACTTTCTCAATGTGATCACAATTAAAAGATTTGCTGATGATTTACTACTCAATTGTAATTTGGCCTTTTGGGAAGGTAAGGAGGAAAAAAGAGAGCACTTGCTAGACTCTTGAGAGAGAATAAGTACCAGGGCTACAGGGGAAATTAGAGGAATGGGACTGAAAAGACACCTCTGCTGAGATCCAGCATGGAACATGGAGTCATACAGTATGGAAAACAGGCCCATGCCATCTAAACTAGTTCTATTTACCTGCGTTTGGCCCATTGCTCTCCAAAACGTTCCTATCCATGGTACCTATCTAAATGTCTTTAAATGTTGTTATTGTACATTCCTCAACTACTTCCTCTGGCAGATCCTTACATATACCCGCCACTCTCTGTATGATAAAGTTGACCCTCAGTTTCCTGAAATCTTTCCCCTCTCATCTTAAACCTATGCCCTTCAGTTCTTGATTCCCCTCCCTGGGAAAAGACTGTGCATTCAGCCAATCTAGTCTCTTTGTGATCTTATACAGCTCTATAAGATTACCTATCAGCCTCCTGCGCTCCAAGCTATAGGGAGATTTTTTTTAATGGGTTTACTACAGGATTAGTATAACAATCTAGTGGTTGGTGACATCCAGCCCACAGGTTGTACATGGGCTTAAACGGACCCACCGTTCTGATTCATCATGAGCTCTGGGAAAAATATATCTTCTTTTGCAGCAACTATAATGGTCCTAGCCATACAGCCTGTAAACAGGCCCCTTCTACTAACCACCGAATCCATGACAATTCCCCCCCCCCCCTCCCCCCCCAACGTCACCACCTATTGTTCTACCACTCAGCTACAAACTAGAGGCAATTCAGAGTTGCCAATTTACATGCCATTCTGCATGCCCTTGCAATGTGGTTACAAACAGGGCCACCTGATGGGTAACCCATACAGTCAGAGAGAGAACATCCAAACTCCACACAGAACAGCACCTGAGGTCGGGATTGCATATGAATTGCTAATATTATGAGGCAGCAGCTTTACTAGCAGTGCCATTGTGCTGCTCTAATAGGGTGCTGACAAGTCCACATCTGACCTACTGCATTGTCCTGGCTTCATATGTGCTTGCATAGAAACAGTGCAGAGGTTTACTAAATTGAATCAGAATGGAAGGGTTAATGTGTGAAGGAAGATTGTGCAGGTTGGGTCTACACTCCTTGGCACATAGAAGATATGATCTTATTGAAACAGATGAATTTGGAAGGGGTGTGAATACTGAGGATAACTTGTATTTTTAGATTCTGGGACAGATTAAGGGATCACCCATTTCAGATTCAGAAGAAGATTTTTGCTGGCAAAGCCTGGTGAATCTTTGCCATTGTCTTCTCCAGGGAGCTGCGGAACGGGAGTTACTGAAAATGTTCAAGGTGGAGATTGTCAGACATTTCAACAGCAAATGAAACAATGGGTTTGAGAGGGAAAAAGTGAAGCCAAGGATTTCACGATTTCAGTGAAAGGCGCAGCGTGCTCGAGGGGCCGATTGGCCTCCTCCTGCTTGGTATATTTATCACAATGCGAGTTCTTATTGGCAAATGGCACTCTCTGATCTGTACTGAGCAAGTTTGTTGGGGTTAATTGTAGCATCGGCGCGAACAAAATGTTCGAGGTTTGTACAATGCAGGTGTGGTCCAGTAGGCGGAATGAGCCACTTTTCAAGAGAACAAGTTAGGCTGAAGATGCGCGGGCTGAAATATAAAATAAAAGGAAACGGGGAAATATATTGAAATTGGAGAATGGCAGTGACAGTGAATAAATGGGCGACAGGGAGACAAAAATGAAGAATGCCAGAGAGTGAACTGTCCCTGGAGGAAACAGACTATTCGCTCCTTGTTCCCTTGTTTGTATGAGAGCCCTGTCTGGGTGCCCTGCCGGAAGGCGGTGCGGTAGCGGCATTTGCCCTTAGCGCTGGAGCTGTGTGTACAGGAGCTGTGTGTACAGGTAAAGGGCTGTGCCCCTCGTTAACATGCGATGCTCTGTACAGCTCCCGGTGAGGGCTAGCAGCAGCTGAATGATTGGACAAGGCTCTAACATCCCAATACTGCCTTCTGTCGGGAATGGCGAGCTTGGAGAACCAGGCAGCGACATCTTTGTAACATATTTTTCCAGATCCCGACTCCTGAATCCGGCTCCAGGATTTTGGGGTGCCGTTAAATGCAAGGAGTGCAGCAGCTTCCCAAGGTCAGCCTGTTCCAGCCGAGGTAAACAAGTGTTTCGCTTTTCCTTCAGGTGCGTTTTATTCAACAGCTGCTATTGGCCGAGAGGGGGAGGGTCTGAAAAGGGCTGCAGGGCAATGGGGAGAGGAAGCAATGGGAGATCGGTGCAAGAAAGGTCGTCAAGGAGGGAAGAGAGGAGGTGTGGACAGCTGGCAAGGGAGCGGGGGAACGGGCGTGGAGAGAAATTGATAAAAAGGTTGGGTTGAGAAAGGCGAAGAATGGGGAACGATACTGTGCTCTCACTCTCTTCTACCCCTCCCTTCTCCCCACGCCCCATCGTTTCCGCTCACTTTCACTACCTCCTTCATAATCGCAGCTGTGTTCTTTTGTCCCCGCTCGCGTCACCCTCATCCCCCCCGCCACCTCTCGCACCGCCGAGTCACGTCGTTTCAAACCCACCTCCCGTCTGTCTGCCCTCCACCGATCTTCCGTGTCCCCTTCAGTCCCACCTCCTGCCTCCCCCTACATTCTCCTCACATCCCAGCGCGCGACACCGCCACATTCCTGCAAACGCACCACCACGTCTCGAGGTCACCTTCCACCCCCCCCCCCCCCCCCCCCCCCCCCACCTCCGTTCGCGTTCATCCGCGTCTTGCATCCCTCCTCTACCTTCCTCCCCGTCTCCACCCCTCCACGCCGGTCCCACTTGCCTGCCCTTACCCGTTCTCCTCTGCTCCGCATTAGCTTCCCCTCGCCGACCCCTCCAACCCTCCCCAGGTCTCTATGGTGTTGCAGCCCCTCCATTTTCCTTGTACCCCTCTGGCTTCTCGACAATTCATTCATCTCGTTTTCACCCTCTATAATTTCGGACCCCTTGACGAGCTTCATTTCATTTCCTCCCCTCCCCTCTATCACTTTCTCCTTCAACCTTCTGTTCCCTGGTATCTCCCAGTTTTGCTACCCTAACTACGAATTTCCAGTTTTTTTTAAACCATCACCTTTCACCGTCCTCACTGAATCCTCCTCCCCAACTCCCTCTTACTTCAGAATTGCGCCCCTCTCCTCTCAAACCTCCATGCTTTCTAATTCTCTCTCCTATAACTTCCTTGCTTTCTATCACCACTCCCCATTACTCTATCTGCACTCTCTATCCCTCACCTTCAAGACTTCCCACCATCTCTCTCTCGCTTTACTCTTAAACACACGTTCTGATCTTTCCTTGCTTATTGCACTTTTCTATTGTCTCGACCCTATTCATTACACCCCTTCTCATCACTTCACAGCATCAGTGCAATTTCTATTCAACCCCAGCTCTACCTCAATGTGATAAAATCCTTGCCCTGTTGCATTCCTCATCACCTCCCAGCTCTCTATCTCTCTCCTCCCCCCTCCCTTTCAACCTCACAGCTCACTTACCAATTTTCTTACTTTCTCTTGTCTCTATCTGTACTTGCTGTGACATCCCTGCTCTGTACATTTCTTTATTCATTTATTTTACAGACCTAGGTTGCAGGTGAGAAGAGGATCAATGACAGCTTGTTGAATGGCTGCATTCTGTCGATAAAGTCGCATTCCTTCCTCGCCCCCTCCTCTCATCTCTTCTTCCGTCATCATGCACTTCATCACACAATAACTTTCATCTCCTTACTAGCTTTATTTCTACTCTATCTATATTCTCCTCTCCATACTTCCCTCCTTCAAACTCCTCACAATCTGACCATCTCTTTCATCAACACCACAATCTATGTTCAATTTCTTTCCCACAACCTCTATTCCCCTCATGATCTTCCCATCCGTGCACTGTTACCGTTCTTCTGTAACTTTCGAACAGATGTCCGTATCCGCGCCACCACCATTTTTGCTCAATCGTCCACCCTTACGGCCCTCCCCCCTTCCCCCTCCTTGCCCCAAGCCTCCTCTCCACTGTTTATTCCTCCCTCCCCATCCACTCTCCACGCCCTCCCTCACCCAATCCCCTCCCTACATTCTCTTCCATACACCCTCCCTGCCACCTCTTCCTCCACATGCATCCTTTCGCGTCCTCCAACCTCCTGTCTGCTCCTTCCCCCTCCAACCTCCTTGCCATGTTTCTCCCCTCCATCCCTCTGTACCTCTACACTCCATTGTGTCTGCACTCCATTCCTCTACCCTTCAACTTCCATGCCGTTTCTACCACTCCACGGAATTTTCCCCTCTATCCCTTTCCCAACTCTCCACAGGACTCTAGCATTCTCCTCCTTTCAGTCACAAGGCTTCACCATCTCCTCAAATGTATCTCAATATTTCCCTTCTAGTCATCTATCCTTCATTTTCAAGGTCCTCCCTCATTCTTTGCATTGTCCTCCCTCCCTCCTTCTTTGTATTGCTTATCAATTTGTTGTCCTTTGCCCCTGCTTTCTTTCCCATTCTTCACATTATGAATCAATAAACCTCTGTATTTATTTCACCTTTTGCCTTTTCCAAAACTCTTATTGAATACTTCCTTACGACCTAATCCACTTTAAACCACTGATACCATTGATGGCTTTCCGGTACTAAGAACCTCAACTTAGCATTTCCCTCTACATTTTCCCGAACAAAACGCCTCTTGACCACCATTGCGTGAAGCATCACACCTTCAATCATTTTTTTCTCCCCTTATTCCTTCTGAAGAACATCAGAGTCTGGAATGTATAACCACTGGTTGCCATGTTGGTTGCTATGTTATCACTCCACTCTAGGTTTGTATCCCGTTCTGGTCTGTAGCCTGCAGAGCAAATTGTTTTCACAGAAGTTGGCATTGCCTGAGACTGAACTTGTTGCATAAGAGCTAGTTCACTGTTAAAGCAGTATTTTCTCCAGTGAATGTAGGAAATCTTCCAATAAGCTAAAAATAGCAGGCTGAAACTAGGATGTTTCTTCCACAAACTTTTTTTCAATTCACCATATAACTGCTGAATTACCAACAAAACTCTTTTACTTTGTATATTCCCATGGGCTTCCCCCAGTGTCTTTCATCCTTACCCAATCTGATCTTCGTGTGCGTCCCGGACCCACTAAAGTCATTGACATTCCTGACCTCTGAAAGCCTTACGAAGCAATTAAGGATGGGATTTTAAATGCTGGGATTGCCATCAGTGTTCATATCCCATGAATAACTGGTTGGAAAAATTGAAGGAATGTTTTGCTGCCTCCCAATCCATGCTTATCTTCCCTGTCTGAATCTCTCCAATCCCTGCCACAGCCACAAAATGACCCTGATTAAAGCAAATGAAGACAGCTTATGTACAACGACATTNAGCTCCATCGTTTAACCTATTTACAGTCTTTAATGAAGGAAATTGTATCATACACCCCCCCATCCTACATTTTGCTTGCTCCACTCAGACCATCAAACTTTAACTAATAATTCATCAGCAATGGCCATCTCTGGCGCATGGCCGTTAACTTTGGTGACACCAAGGTCAGTACTTGTCACCTTGCTCTTTCTTATCCACATGGTATCCTTTTCCAACACATCATGTATACCATAACACTGCATATGCAGTGAAGTAGGCATTTACCGCCCATTCTCCTTCAATTACTTGAGCGCCTCAACCCTCTATACATTCCCAGCCAAGGTCAGGAGAATACAAAAACGTAATCGCAACGGGGGGATCCCATCACTGCAGCCACATCTTCTCTCTGCTTTCTAGTCGGGGCGGGGGGGGACTTTCCGCAGAGATTGCTCCCTCCGTAACTCCCTGGTCAATTCGTCCCTTCCCACCTAAATCACCCCCTCCCCTCCTCCCAGGAAATGCTACACTTGTCGCTTTACCTCCCTCCTTGACTCCATGAAATGGACCCAAGCAGTCCTTCGCAGGTGAGGCAGAGGATCACCTGCACCTCCTCCAACCTAATCTATTGCATTTGCTGCTCTAGGTGTCAGCTGCTCTTACATCGGTGTGAGATCAAGGTTAGGTTGGCAATTAGCTTCGCCCAACAACTCCCGCGTCGGTTGCCTATCCAACTGATCTCCCGGGTGGCCCTTGGGGACTTCAACTCCCCTCCATTCCGAATCTGACCAGTCTGTCGCAGGGCTCTCCATGGCCAGAGTGAGTCCCACTGCAAACTGGAGGAGCAGACCTCATATTTCCCTGTGGGCAGTTTATACCCGCTGTATGAACATGACCTCTATTTCAGGTATTCCCTTGCTTTCTCCTCCTTCCCTTCCTTCCAGCTCTCCCATAGCCTACTGTCTCCACCGTCTTTCCATTCTCCTTCGCCCCCGCCTCCCCCCCTCTGAAGAAGGGTCTCGACCCGAACGTCACCTATTCCTTCACTCCATGATCGCTGCCTCGCCCTCCGCTGCTTTTCACCAGCATTATTTTGTTGTTGACGTTTACAATAACAGTAATAAAGCTCTTTGCCCCTGTATTCATGCCAACCCATCTACACTAATCTGATGTTTATTTTCATACCCTCCCAACTTCCACGCAAGTCCTGCTCAATGCTTATCCTTGCCCCTGCTGGATGCGGTTAAGAAGGAACTTAAGACATGCTGTTTAAGAAGGAACTGCAGATGCTGGAACATTTTTGTCTACCCCCAAAGACATGCTGTTAGGCAGGGTAACTGGCAACTGTAAACTGTCCTGAATATTTAGGTGAGTGGTAGCATCCGGTCTGGGGGAGCTGATGAGAAAGTGGGATGTATTAAAAAATGACTTAATATAGCATTAGTGTGAATGGATGGTTGATGTTTGTCAGTGACTCAATGGACTGAAGGACCTGTTTTCATTCTATATACAAAAAAATCAGCCAGACATCATTATCTACCAAATGTGCCTTCAACTGCCAAGGATCTGACATCTGAAATTCCCTAGCAGTGTTTATATAACTTTTTTTCTTCATTATTCATTATGCTCTTATTCATTTTGATTGCCTTGCCAAATATCTTCAATGACTCAGTGGTAGGAACTGCATGGGAACATTGACGTGCACAAAAAGCACTAGGTGACACAGTGACACAGTTGCCTCGCAACTCCAGATAACTAGGTGCTGAACTCGGGTGCTGTCTGCAGAATTAGCTTATTTTCTCTGTGACCACAGGGCTTCGCCTGGGACATTAGTTTTTTCCCACATCACAAAGATATGCATATTTTAGGTTAATTGTCCCCTGCAAACTATTCCCATTGTATCGTGAGTGGTAGGTGAGTGGTAGAATGTGGGGTGGGGGTAGAGGAAGGATGGGAATATGGGGAGAAGAAAATAGGATTAGTATAATGTTTGGTGTGGACAAAGGCCATGGTTCAATGCTGTGTAATTTGACAAACTTTGCATTCATTGTCTTAACTCATATTTGTTTCTTGACTCTCGCTGACTCACTCTTTTTCACCTCTTCCTCTCTATCAGCCACAGCTCCCTCTCTCTCTCTCTCACACACTTCTGCTGTTTTCTCTAGTCTTGCCCTGTTCTTTCAACTTCCTCCATGCCCCACCCCTTCACCTCCAAACCTCCATCCCTCTCTATACCAGCTTTCCTTATATCTATACTTTTCTCCTTCAACCACATTTCTCTACATTCTTCTAACCTTTAAGTTGTGTTTTTCATCCTCCCGAACTATTTTCTATCCTCATTTATTCACACCTCCCAGCTCTTTAATTCACTTATTTATCAACCCTTCAATCATCCCACTGTGACCTTCTGTTCTCTCCATCCTGTTCAGTCTGCCAACAGGAAAGGGCGCATCCAGGGATTATGATGAAAGAACATGGCACAATCTGTGAGGTATGTTTCTGTGAGATACTTGGTTGCATCCTTATTTGCTGCCTTAATTGTTGGCATGCAGTCCATCCACTTTTATTCCTTCTTTAGATTATATAACTGCGTCAGTTGCTTAATAATTCCTGAGGACACTGAAGAGTAACCACATGGGTTTGATCTGGAGTCATAGGTAAACCAGAACATCACAACATTTACTCTGCCAAGCATGCTCAGAATCTTCTGTGTTGGAATAAGGTCACCTCTCATTCTTCTATACTTCAAGGAATGTAGCCTCTGAGCAGGACAACCCTCTAATCTAGGAATTAGGCTGGTGAATCTGCTTCATTCAAGATTCCTGCTGTCCCTTGCTCTGTAAAAAAAAAACAATATTGCAGCTATTCCTGTCTCTGTAAACATCCTCTTTTTTGGCTCTTGATATTCCTTCCTCTTCTCTGATTGGATTTCTATTCTCTCGCTCTTTATCACAATTGTACTGCTCTCTATTTTTCGCTGAAATATCTATCTCCATCTTTTAACATACCCAACTTTCTATTAGCATCCATTTACCTCTCCACATTTTGGCTGTGTTCTTCCTGGCATTCCATTCCTCTCCATTTAGAACATGGAAATGACTAGGCAAAGATATGCTTGCTAAAATGATTGATGGTACAAGGGTGGGTAGGATAGTAAATTTTGAAGAAGGCACTAGGAAAGGATATAGATTGGAACAAAACATTGCAAGTGCTGAATATCTAAATATGACAAAATTCTGGAAGCACATTTATACACAAACCCAACATCCCGTGATTCCCTTAATCTACCAATATCTATCTTTAATGTAGATTGTCTGAGGAGACAATTGGGAAGAGAATTCTGAAATCTCCACAGGTAAAGGAATTGAAAATGTGACTCCTGGTTTTGCATTCCCCAGCCACAAAAAAAGAAGATTGCTACATTAAACTATCAGGTCCATGGTAAATTTGAAGGCTTCATTGAAATCACCTCCCATTCTTCAAAAGTTGGGAGTGCACAGATCCCTCCTTGCACACTAAACTTCCCATCTGAGGAATCAATTCCCTCTCTTGCAAGAATTCTTCACGTTCTCCATGCTCTATCCCAGGATCATTCACTCCCGAGTTTGGTGTTCCTCCTTTATCATCCTGTTCTTCCAGCTGCAGACATCAGAATGCATCAGAGGGGATGTACTAAGACAATCAAATTTGTTGGATCAGATATGACTGGAATAGTTTCACGGTCATGGGCATGAGAATGTGATTCCACTCAGGTAATGGGTGTGGAACCAGTAACACAGGAACCTCAGCTTTTGACATTGCCCATCAGTTAAACAGTTCTTGGTGCCTCCGACAGTGAGAACAAAGACAGCAAGCGGCTTGACACCATAGGCCATTCAAGTGAGAGATATTAAAATAAAATGTCTTTGTGTATGAGGACAATATAATCAGAAGCTGTAGTCTCTGGGGTCTTGACTGGAAAGTCAGTTAGATTGCTGCCTGCCCAGTGCAAATAGAAGGGTCAGCTTTGGGAGGGTAAGATTTTGCTTCCATAGTCCATGGCAGGAATTATATCTGGAAGTTACTTTTCATTGAAGACATTGACAATGAACACCACCACCACATGAGCATAGTCTTGTGATTGAAGAAAAAAATATATTTGAAGACCTCTGAATATGGCATAAAATGCTTGGTTTACAGGGTACTATGACCTATATGCTTCTGAAACCTGGAATGCTTGTAAAATGGCCATGAAGACTGCTTCTCCAAAATCCTCCAAATGGAAGGCTAATGGAAGCAACATTAGTGTTCTTTCCCTGGCAAATATTGCCAGCACCGGGACTCAAATTACATTTAATCGGCTCCATTGGCAGGTCACATCACTGGCTTGTGTTCACCAGATTTCTGACGAGAATACAAGCTCTGCCATGGGAAAGTATTACCACATGGACAAAGGAAAAAATTCAAAGATATACTCTAAACCTCCTTGAACAAATACAACACCTCCACCGACTCTTGGGCATTGCTGGCTCATGACCACAAAGTGGAGAAGGGCCATTTAGAATGATATACAAAGCCTTTAGACGAAATACAGGAAAACATGAAATCCCTCTATATGTGACAGAAAGAGAAGATAGACACAAAAAGCTGGAGTAACTCAGTGGGACAGGCAGCATCTCGGGAGAGAAGGAATGGGTGACGTTTTAGATCAGCATCGCTCCTCAGACTTGTCTCGACCCGAAACGTCACCCATTCCTTCTCTCCCAAGATGCTGCCTGTCCCGCTGAGTTACTCCAGCTTTTTGTGTCTAGCTTTGGGATATTAACCTGTTAATGTGGTATTATCCCAACATTCTGTGATGGGAATTGATCTCTAGCTTGGAGCCCAGCTCTCTACCATTCTTGAATCAGGGTAGATTTTAATTGATGGGTGTAACTACAATTGGTCTTGGTAGTCCAGTATCAGCAGTTGTGGAATTAATAAAATAAATATTTAAACCGAGAAAATAATGGAAGAATAAGGATTTAGTGCATGGCAACAATGGATTTTAATTACCACAGAAAACTACTTCTTTCACTTTTCCCATTAGCGGTTATTTACTTATCCAATCACTGACTTTTATCCTTGTCTTCAGCTCGCAACCCGAAACGTCACCTATTCTTTTGCTCCATAGATGTTGCCTCACCCACTGAGTTTCTCCAGCATTTATGTCTACCACAACAGATAATCCTCCGACATTTTCGCCACCTTCAATGAGATCCCACCACTGGCCACATCTTCCCATCTCCTCCCTTTTCAGCTTTCCGCAGAGATCGCTCTCTCCATAACTCCCTAGTCAATTTGTCCCTTCCCACCCAAACCACCCCATCTTTTGGCACTTTCCCTTGCAACCGCAGGAAATGCAACACATGTTGCTTTACCTCCCCATTTGAATCCATCCAGTCTTTCCAGGTGCGGCGGAGGTTCACCTGCACCTCCTCCAACCTCATCTATTGCATCCGCTGCTCTAGGTGTCAACTGCTCTACATCAGTGAGACCAAGCATAGGCTTGCCGATCGCTTTGCCCAACACCTCCACTCAGCTCGCAATAACCAACCAATATCTCCCGTCGACTATTTCCGTCGCTCCATAGATGCTGCGTCACCCGCTGCGTTTCTCCAGCATTTTTGCCTCCCTTAAATTTAGTTGCGCATGGTTGAGCAAATATGGTAGGGTGAAGACTATTCCATGCTTTAATTGTGCGGGGGAGCTCCATGGAGCTGCAGGCATCTCTGGATAGAAGAAATTGGGTGACGTTTCAGGTAGAGACCCTTCTTTAGACTCCCTCTGGTTTTCGTGTTTTTAGTTTAATTTAAAGTTACAGCGTGGAAACAGGCCCTACAGCCCACCGAGACCGATCACCCTTACACTATCCCACACATTAGCGATATAAGTCAAGAATCAAGAGTGTTTTATTCTCTCATGTCCCAGTTAGAACAATGAAATCCTTACTTGCAGCAGCACAACAGAATATGTAAACATAGTACTCTGTAAACAACGTTATAAATGAGAAAACAACAGTGTATATTTATATATGAATATATAACTATATAATATATATATATATATATAATATATATATATGCGTGTGTGTGTGTGTATAACATATATACCCACACACACACACAATTTCCCTCCTGGGGTTAATAAACTTCTATCGTATAATATTGTGTGAGTAGGAAGCAACTGCAGATGTTGTTTTAACTGAAGATAGACACAAAAAGCTGGAGTAACTCAACAGGTCAGACAGAATCTCTGGACAAAAGGAAAATATTACGTTTTGGGTTGGGTCTGAAATAGGTTCCTGCACACCTTTGTAATGTGGAAGGAAACAAGAGCACCCGGAGAAAACCCATGCGATCAAAGGGAAAAGGAGCAAACTCCATACAGACAGCACCCATATTCAGGATCAATTCCGGGTCTGGCACTTTTAGGCAGCAGCTTTATGGCCAATGTACTGCCCCATAGTCTTGAACTGAATTAACACATACAGTAGCTGTAAAGGGGGACAATTGCGTGACTTAGATATTTAAGACTGAAATGGATAGTTTATTGTTTTTAGTAACCAAAGTCATCAACGTATATTTTTTTGTGTGTTGGAAAACAAAATATAGTGGCACAGCTGGTAGACTTGCTGCCTCACACGCCAGAGATCTGTGTTCGATCCCATCCTCGGGCACTGTCTGTGTTGAATTTGGACATTCTCCCTGCAAGCGAGTGGGTTCCCTCCCACATCCCAAAGACGCATTGGCTTTGTAGGTTAACTTGTCTCTGTAAAATTGCCCCTAATGTGTCGGGAGTGGGTGAGGAAAGTGGGATAATAGTAAGATTAAACAAGAACTTACCAGTTCGAAGTTTGATCGTTATTTTATGAGGAGTTACGATGAGGGATTACGTGAAGAACCCGCCTCACGCTGGCAACGGCATACTTCAAAGCAGCGGCATGAAAAACACAGAACACCAAAAGCCGGAGTAACATAGTAAGGCTCATAAAAGACTCAGAACTACCATTTGATCATTTATTTTATGAGGGTGGGAGCGGAGGGCACGTAATCCCTCATAGTAACTCCTCATAAAATAACGATCAAACTTCGAATGGTTAAGTTCTTGTTTAATCTTACTATTTTTACTTCGGAGTCACGTGAGTGACTAACGTGAAGATTTAAAGCTTTCTGTGTTTTTTATGTCGTAGAATCCGTACGACAGTCCGGCTAAGTAAAACACATACATGAGAAACCAGACTAATGTTAGATCATTTCACAATTAACTTTTTAATGGTTTAAAGACCATATAATAACCCTCCTTATATCTGAGGGAAAATGATTACAAGTGATAAAAGATAGAAGTGACTACACCATTGATTATAGCAATTAATAGTAAACAAAGCAGGTGATTATAGTGCTCCCAACACCGCGTGTCAAAGCTTGTCATAGTGTGAACAGGTTTATTGTTAGAACTTTGAGAAAGTTTCTTCTTTACTCCACCCTGCGACTTTTTAAAATATGCTCGAGAGGTACGTCCCGCCCCTTCGCCGCGGACGTAGCTGCCGCCCTGGTGGAGTGAGATTTGAACACATCAGTGTCTACTCCCGCTAAAACCAAACACCTGTTTCAACCATTTTTGAGATAGTTTGAACTGAAGCTTTTGTGTGTGGTTTTTTGTGCGTAACCATTAACGCTTTTTCATTTCCTCGAAGGGTTGTCAGTAACTTTAATATATTCGTTCAAATGTTTAACCACACACAAAGTAGGATCAATATGATAAGCTTGAAAGGTTACCTATTTGTTCCAGATCTCCCTGGTCTGCTTTGTTTGATTAACTCGTAAACATAGAACACAAACATTATCTGTAGTCACATGCATACAGTCTAAACGCAACATTTGTAAAGTTTGCACTCTTTGAGCTGAGACCAGTGACATTAACATGACTAATTTCAATGTCAATCTTTCCAATGTCAACCCTTCAATTGGAGTCCATTGTCTAAGTAGCGTAAGTACAATGCTCACATCCCAAATCTCTGTGTATCTTGGTTTGGGTGGATTAATATTAAAGATTCCTTTCATGAATCTAGATATTAATGGATGCGACCCAATTGATCTCTGATCAGTCATAAGCCCTAAATAGGACGACAAAGCACTGCGTGCAGTGTTAATGGCACTGTAACTTAAATGTTGCTGAAAATGCAAATTGGCAAGGAATTCCAAAAACATTTACAATATTTACAGTATCATAAGAAATATTTGACTGTGTGCAAAAGTCTTCCCATTTCTTAATATGTGTCATATATTGCTTTTTGTGTGCTATTGCGCCATGATGCAACCATAACTTTCATAGTTTGGGTCCGACAATCCCAGCTCCTGTAGTGGTCTGGTCAAAACCTGCAGATTAACAAATTCATATATGCATACAATGGGTAAATCTCTTTAGTTACCGGATTAGTCAAGATATCACTACAGTTAGGAATCGACATATATGGTTCTTTAATCATATTCAGCATTACTGGGAACCAAGGTTTGAGTTGGCCAATTTGGAACTACAACAATCCAGAAGCAGAATCTTGTTCTATCTTCTTCAAGCATCTCTGAATCAAAGCAAATGGTGGAAAAGCATAAAAGAACATCTTTTCCCCAGTGTAATGAAAAAGCATCTACTGCTACTGCATCTGGATCGTGTTCCCAAGACACATAAGTAGGCAACTGATGATTAAGCCTAGATGCAAACAAATCTATTTCTGGCAACCCAAATTGGTTTACAATATTCTTAAATATTGCTGGCTTAAGCATCCATTCCGTATTATCTTTAAAAATCCTGGACCTTTCATCTGCTACCACATTGTCCTTACCCCGGAATGTAGCTTGCTGAAATCCATATTTGGCGACCAATACACCATTGCCAATATCTCATTGGCCAGACAATCCACATGATACTGACCTAACTCCCCCCATGTGATTAATGTATGCAACAGCCGTTTTATTGTCTAACTGTATTAACACATGTAGACCTTGTTTAGCACAAACAATATGCTTTAAGTCCATAAAAAAGCACCCAATAACTCCAAATAGTTAATACCATAAACTTGAAGAAACGCTTCTTCTTGAGCTTTCCATCTACCTCCACAACTGGAGGACGAAATCTGTAGCCCCCCATCCGAGAGCACTAGCATCCGTTTGTAAAACCATTTCAGGTTGTTTAATCATGATATTCTTAGCAGCTTGTGGGACATTTTCAACCCACCATTGTAATTCCAACACGGCTTCTTTTGTTAATTGCATAGGCCTGTCAAAGTGACCTGCCTTCTCCTTAAGAGCCCTTGTTTTGTCCCTTTGAAGATTTTGATAATGTAATGGACCAAATTCCACTGCCGGAAATGCTGCTTCCAGTTTTCCAATGGTTTTTTGCCACTTCTCGGATGGAGGGATAAGGTTTGTGAATGAGGTAATTACAAGTCATCAAGATGTCATTGACCTTCTCTGTTGGCAAAGTAACTAACATAGTCACTGAGTTAATTACAAACCCCAAAAAGTTAATTGATTGTGCTGGCTGCAGCTGGGACTTAATTGGATGAATCAAAAACCCTAGCTTTTCAAACAAAGCTTTAGTAACTGAAACTGAGTGCTCAGCTGACTCTTGAGTATCACTAATGATCAGAATATCATCCAGATAAGCCATAACAATGTGTTTCTGTGCTCTTAATTGGGCTAAAAACTGGTTTCAACAGTTTTGTAAAGAGTCTAGGAGCCAAACTCAATCCATTTGGTAAAGCTTTAAACTGCCATAATTGTCCCAGCCAATTAAATTTTAAATACCTCCTGAAGCATTGATGAATTGCTACAGAATAATAGGCATCCTTCAAATCAATCTTAGCCATATAACACCCTGCTGAAATAAGATATTTTGCAGTACTGAATGTCTCCATCTTAAAATGTTTGTATTCTACAAACTTATTCAGATCTGTAAGGTCCAGAATAATTCTGCAACCACCATCTTTTTTTATCTCTTCGAAATAATATTAGAGACAAATTGATGCTTATGTTCATAAGTCTTTTCAATTACGCCTTTTCCAGATAATTTGTCAATTTCCATATTAATCTCCATTCTTTCCTCTGCAGAAAACACATAAGCATAAGCAGGTCTATTCTGTACAGGAGGATTAACCACTTCTTTAAAAATAATAATGGCTCCCGAAACTGCTTGTAATACATATCGATCAGAAGTAATGTTAAGCCAGGCATTATAAAATTTTTGCAATCTCCCTCCAACTGGAGAGTCATCCACAGTTTCTTTAAGTACATAAGTCTTTAATACCTCTGCGTATGAGCGTGGTGGTCTCCTTCTTCCCGAATACAGGGAAGCACTTGCCTGCACAGCACGATAGTATTTTCGTGACAAACTTCTGCTTCTATAACGGAAATCGAAACCCCTTCGGATCGAAAAACCCCTTCTTTGTCCAAAAACAAAAGGTTTAACATTGCTAAAATATTTAGCTTCTTCATCCAAATCTTTCAGCTGTTTCGGCAGATTTTCTCCAAACAAATACCCAGGAGCTTGAACTCCACTTTCTTGACACAGGCTTGCAAATCTAGGGTGAAATATGGGCCGAATCGCCGTTTTCCTCATGCAATTAATTTCATAGAATGAATTACATAATAAGCCCAAAGTATCCTTTTGAATCTTTTCATTTCCAGATTCTCCCATTTGCCTGCCATAGGCCGTAATGGCGGCAGAAATTAATTTGAGCACCTTTTGAAACTTCACTTCTAGGCTCTCATACTTGGAGTCATAGACGTCCATATCATCGGATTCACCGTAGGTACTTCCAATGAGGCACAATTTCTTGGAGCTTTATATAATTCTGATGTTTCATTCATCACAGAATTGTGAAGTTGGTGAGATACCATATAATTTATGTTTGCAGCTAGGATTTCTTCCATAGCCTCACCACTTCCTTCAGGTATAGCAAAATCTTGTGCTATCCCAGGCACATTAGGCCTTTTCTTTTTACTTTGTGGTGTGCTTTTCAAAAGCCATATAGCCACCAGCAGGGTCTGCCTTCTGCAGCCCTAAATCAATTGGGATATCATCCCATGAGACTTCTTCCAGCCCAAATCCTGGGTCCGGAGTATCATATTCCCAACTTGGCCCACAGCCATATTCATCATATTCAAACCCCTCAGGGATTTTTTGGGATTCATCTGGGTACTCTGACCCTTGTCTCATTATTGTTTGGAGAACTTTCTCCATATGCTCCATTTTTAGCCACATAGTTTTATTGTCTGGAGGTCTTTCAATATCAGAGTCATCAGAAACCACGGGCCTCTCAGATTTCTTTTTGCATTTTTTAGGAACATTTTCCTCCGTGGTCATTATTTCTGGAGAATCTGGAAACTCACTATCGGGTACATCAGCGGCCAACGGTATCGGAACCGGGTCCGCACTAAACTTCGCGTCCCGTATTTTTACTTTCACCCCGGGAACATCTTTTTACCCGCGAAAACTTCTTTCCCGATTTCTCCATTTTTTTCTTTAATAATCAGTGCTCAATCAGCACGTTAACGTGGCTCTAAATTTTCCTTTTGGTTTCGTTTTGCTGGAGCCACCCAGCGTAACCTAAAAAACGCCCCGGTGTAACTTCACTTACCTGCGGGCCGTTCCGACCGCTGCCGAGGAGCTGCTCCTTACTGCAGCTCCTCCTCGCGCCGTCAGCGTTGACGTCATGCCGTTGCCAGCGTGAGGCGGGTTCTTCACGTAGTCACTCACGTGACTCCGAAGTAAAACAGAACTTGTGTGAATGGTTGGTATACAAAAAAGCTGGAGAAAATCAGTGGTTGAGGCAGCATCTATGGAGCGAAGGAATAGGCGTTTCGGGACGTTTCTTCAGACTGATGTTGGGGGGGGTGGTGCGGGAAAAAGAAAGGAAGAAGTGGAGACAGTAGGCTGTGGGAGAGCTGGGAATGGGAGGGGAGGGAGGGAGAAAGCATGGACTACCTGAAATTGGAGAAGACAATTTTCATACCGCTGGGGTGTAAACTACCCAAGCAAAATATGAGGTGCTGTTTCTCTAATTAGCAGTGGGCCTCACTCTGGTCATGGAGGAGGCCCAGGACAGAAAGGTCGGATTCGTAATGGGATAGGCATTGAAGTGCTGAGCCACCAAGAGATCAGTTTGGTTATTGCGAACTGAGTGGAGGTGTTGTGCGAAGCGCTCACCAAGCCTGCGCTTGGTCTCACTGAGGTTGATCATATGCTGAATAATCCAACCACATTTTTGTTTGGAAGTGGAAAGAAATAATAGAAATTGCATTCGTTGCAATGTGTAAAAAGAGTTGATATACTGTATTGTAATTTTGCTGCATGTCATTGTAGTATATATCATGTCTTGATTGGTGAATATGTTGAGTTTGTAACTTTATTTGAAGCAGAAATAATATGTGAATGCTTCATTGAGCATAATTCAGAGTGGTAACTACGCACTTCGTCCGAGCACATTATCGCACACGTCAGGCAAGCCGTCTTAAATCACCATCAAAACTGTCATTTGGCAACCTAAAATGCTGCCTAGGTTGCCCGGCTGACATCAGAGAAAAAAAGAGCCCTGCCTGGTGACCCAGTGCAGTGGTGAAGTTGCTGCCTTACAACACCAGAGACCCGGGTTCAATCCTGACTATGGCCGCATGGATTTTGCACATTCTGCATGTGACCGTGTGGGTTTCTCCAGGTACTCCAGTTTTCTCCTACATTTCAGATTGTAGGATAGAACTAGTTTTTGGGAACCATTGGTCAGTGCGGACTCAGTGGGCTGAAGGGCCTGTTACCATGCTATATCTCTAAACGAAACTAAACCAAGATTGGAATCACATTTTCCAGAATAATTGTTATTTAGAAATCATAGAGGAAAGTGAAAAGGATGAGAGGAAGCCTTGATGATCATGGATAAAATATGAGCAATATTGAGGAATGAAACTAGATGAAAAGTTGTATCCATTTTGTTGGAGGTTACAGATAATAATGTTCAAAAAGTATTGGTGAGTTTTACAGAGATCCAAATCACTGCATTACTGTTAGAGAGAGTATTAATTTTGAAGTAGTAAAAGTAATCAGAGAAGTTTTACTGGTTCAAATCACAAAAATAGCGTTGATCAAGAGTATACTATAGACAGATTCTGGGACATTATGGAACCAACTGGAGAATAGAATAATTTGGACATTGGCTCTGAGAAAGTAACTGAGAAAATATTTAAAGAAGGTAGAAACTTTAGTAAGGCTTTTGATAAGATTAAGGCACAAGGGATGCAATGTGCATTGGGAAACTGGATTCAAAATTAGCTTGGAGGCAGGGGAATAGTAGTCGATGGGTGTTTTTCTGATTAGAAATCTATAACAACTGGCATATCCCTGGAATTGATGCTAGGATCATTATTTCTCTGTAACATATAAAAGACTTAGATGAGAATGTGGGTAGTACTAGCAGTAAGTTTGCAGGTGACACAAAAATCAGTGAAGTCATAGTCAATAAAATACGTTGACTAAGGATACAGTGGGACATAAATCAGCTGGATATATTTAGATGGTGCAGTGTCTAATAGAATCCAGACAAACGTGAGGTAAAGAACACCAAGAGCAGCTGGAGGAACTCAACAGGTCAGGCAGAATTTTACAGGCCTAATAGTTCTCTTCACAGCATAGCTATCTAGACAATAAAATGGAAAACTGTGAATTTAGGACATTCAGATATATTCAAAATGCATTTAACACGGTTTCACATAATTTGCTACATAAAGAAATGTGTCATGCAGCCACCTTATATAGACAGTCATAAAACAGTAAATATTGTTGGAATAAACACATTTTTAAGATTAGATATTAGACAATGGGGAACAGTGTCTTGGGTTGAACACAATTTAAAATAATGACTTAAATGAATAAACGGCATGTAACATTTCAAAGTTTGCAGATGTTGTGAAGGTAGGCAGGATATTGAACTGTGAAGAGCATATAGATTATCTCAAGGCACATGGAAAGATTAAGTGATGGCAAGAAGCTAGAAGATGGTTTGATATAGTATATGATAAAATGAGAGGTTGATCAAAAGAATAGAAAAGCACATTTATTTCTATCACTTAACCTGTCCACGTACCCACGATAATGTATATGCTCGTCACAATTCATTGCCCTACCTAGGTTAGTAACATCAGTAAATTTTGAAATGTTACTCACTGCCTTTTTATTCAAGTCATTAAACCATGGGAGCTGGAGTACCGAGGGATCTTGAGAGACTGCCTCATAGAAATGCAGGTTTATCCTGTGGGTACAGCAACTGATTGGGAAACAGTGGTGGAGGCAACAATCTCACAACAATGAAACAGTATTTAAACGAGTACTTTTAAAGTAACAGCATAAAAAACTACAGAACAAGTGCTAGGAAATGGGATGTTGTATAGGTAGTTAATGGCCTGCACAGATACCATGAGCTGAAGCTCTATCTTCCCCTGTGACAATCAATAACCACAACTGCATTGAATAAATTGTACCACTACTATCTGAAGCGTAGAAAAATCATGCGGTGACACACTGAGAGTCTGATGGAGTAATTGCTAAGAGACCATTCCTATGGGGTTAGAATTCACCACTTTAGAACAGTGCATCTATAAACTAAACTAAATTGATATGAGGAACATTACATCACTCAGACAGCAGTGAAATGTTGCCATTCTCAGACCCATAAGACTGAAAGTTTAGTTATTTGTACTCAAGCCTGAGTTTGGTAGATTTTTGCATAGTAAGGGAAACAAATGAATGATAATTGCGCAATAAATTATAACTAGATAAGAAAGAATCATAATGTTATACTGTATAGTGACAATGACTGAAACATCAAAAATTCCAGCGCCAAATCTTAGTGTGACTGGCTACAATATGCTCAAAAAAAATTGAGAAGCGGGAAAAACGGATTTGAGATAGTATTACTGATTTGCTGGCTGTTCCATTATGGAATTTGCTTCAACTATCCCCTTAATGATTAAATAATTGATGGCTCGTGTTGAATAATCTGATTCTGCTCCTATTTCTTATGACTAACACTTTAATAGTGTGTGATGATGATCTGGTACACACCACCAATGTATCAATCTGTCTATCACTACCCCAGTCAACTAATAATCCATGATCATTCACCAACCCTGTTCATTAACCTTCCCTCTTTCACCATTAATAATCCTTGCAACCCATCTCCTCTTTTTGTCATTCATGCTCACTGCACCTATATCAAAATGTATACAGACCCTGCTCACAATTTCACCACTTTGAACTATCTATCCCTCTGGCTCTGTCCATTATCCTTCTGGCTCAAATCAGTCATCTGTTTCCATCTTCCTAAGTTTGTTCTTTTCTCCTTCATCCTCCGAACTAGTTGTGTCTCCCCATCACCCTCCACACTTCCCATGGTCTTCTGAAACATTGGCCAGTCTCTTCGCCTCTCTGTAATCATCTCAGTCTTCATTCTCTTGGTGCTTCCCTGTCAGCCACTCCATAGTCATGGCCTCACGATGAGCCAGAAAGACAACATTTACACATTCCATGAATTGATCTTCCCCCTTATTGCAGCACATTTGATTTGTTCAGCCTATATTTACATTAAAATTTCACACGATTATCGCACCTGTTCAGAGATGATTCCTTATTTTCCTTATATTCCTCCTAATTCCTTATTAAGCCACACCTAATGTTACAACTATTATCTGATGGCCTATAAATAATTCACACCAAAGCTTTATGAATTTGCTGTTCTTGGATCAACCCAAAATTAAATTAATTCTTCATCATGTCTGTAAAGCCAGGGTCATTTTGCACCGCTGTGCCAATCTCCTTCCTTATTAGTAGTGTTACCCCTCATTTCCTGTACTCCTGCTTTTCTGAACATTGAACTCCCTGGCATAATTTGTTCTCTGCTAGGCATAACTTGAAGTCATGTACCACTGATGAAATATAATCATATCCATTCAGTTCTATTTGTGTTACAAAACATTCAGAATGTTCTGAGTATTCTGAAACATGCTCTGCATCCTGTACTTTTAATAACTTTGTGTGCTTTGTCTCCTTGGCTACCTGATAAGTTTTTTTTTCCCCATCTATTTATCTCACTTATTATCGTCCGAAGTTCCCCTTTGTAATTTGTTTCTCCCCTTCCTGAATTTTCATTGACATTAATTTAGTTTAAGATGCAGCATGGAAACAAGCCCTTCAGCCCATCAAGTCACAGCCAACCAGCGATCACCCTTGCACTAGTTCTATCCTAGACACCAGGGACAATTTACAGAAGCCGAGTAAGTAAGTACGTTTATTGGCCAAGTATTCACATACTAGGAATTTGTCTTGGTGCTCTGCCCACAAGTAACAATATGACAGTTACAAACGACTCAGAAAACACTAAACATTAGTAATAATAAAACATTAATGATAAAACACCATTGATGAAGCATGTGAACCAACAAAATACCAGATCAAAGGGAGGCTACAGATTTTTGGCCGTTGAGTAGAGCAACTACTTGTGGATAAAAACTGTTTTGATGTCTGGCTGTGGCAGCTTTGACAATCCGGAGTCGCCTTCCAGAGGGAAGTGATTCAAAGAGGTTGTGGCCAGGGTGAGAGGGGTCAGAGATGATCTTGCCCGCTCACTTCCTGGCCCTTGCAGTGTACAGTTCATCAATGGAGGGAAGGTTGCAGCCAATAACCTTCTCTGCTGATCGGACGATTCGCTGCAGCCTCCAGGTGTCGTGCTTGGTGGCGGAGCCAAACCAGACCATGATGGAGAAGGTGAGAACAGACTCTACGATGGCCATGTAGAATTAGACCATCATTGCCTGTGGCAGATTGTGCTTCCTCAGCTGTCGTAGGAAGTACATCCTCTGTTGTACTTTTTTGACTGTGGAGTCGATGGTAGCCCCCCACTTAAGGTCCTTGGACATGATGGTTCCCAGGAACTTAAAATACTCCACAGATGTGACTGTGGTGTTGTTGATGGTGAGTGGGGTGAATGGAGGGGGAGCTCTCCTAAAGTCTACAATCAATTCCACTGTCTTAAGAGCATTGAGCTCCAGGTTGTTGCGATGGCACCAGGACGCCAGCTGTGACACTTCCTGTCTGTAGGCAGATTCCTCCCCATCCTAGATCAGTCCGATCAGGATTGTGTCATCCGCAAACTTGAGAAGCTTGACAGAGGTGTCTTTGGTGTAGAGAGAGGAGAGAGTACGCAGCCTTGCGGTGCTCCTATGCTGAGCGTTTGCGAGTCCGAGATGTGCTTTCCCAGCCTCACATGCTGCTTCCTGTCTGTCAGGAAGCTGGTGATCCACTGACAAAGGGGTTCAGGCACAGTCAACTAGGAAAGTTTAGAGTGTAGTAGCTCTGGCACAATGCTGTTCAATGCAGAGGTAAAATCAACAAACTGGATCCTCGCATAGATCCCCTCGGGGTCTAGGTGCTGTGGAATGAAGTGCAGGCCCCGGTTGACTGCATATCGGGCCAATAGATTTGTGGATGATGCAAACTGCATAGGATCCAGCAGGGGGATCTCCTACATGTCTTTGGAATGTGGGAGGGAACCTGGAGAAAACCCATGTGGACACAGAGAGAACATACAAACTCCCGACAGACATCACCCATAGTCAGGATGAAACTGGGGTCTCTGGCGCTGTAAGGCAGCGATTATGCATCTGCACCACTGTGCCGCCGTATCATTCTTATCCATTTGCCAATTCTGCTTGAAACTTTCCCATTCACAGAAGCTGAACCCAGCAAAATGTATCCCCTGCACACCCTCTTTCATCCCTCTGCACTCTCTAGTTCATCTACACTCTCATCTCCCCTCTGCATTCTTTCTCTCCCCAACCCTCCTCCCTGCTCTCTATTTCTACTCTGAATTCTCTTGCCACCCATTCATTCTCTTCACCCATACCAAGCTCTCAGTCACCCCCCTCCAGCATTCTATGTCCCCAACCCACCCTCTGCCCTTCTCTGCTCTGTAACCCCTTCCCTCACTCCCTTTTTCCCTTGCTGTTGTCTGTTCTTGCAATTCCTTGCCCACTTCAATCACCAGCCTCAAACCCCATCCCCACCATTCTCTCTCTCTCTCTCTGATCCCTTTGTGTCCCCTTTCTGCTCTGTGACACCCTGACATTCTTGACACATCCATACTCTCTTTCCAACCCCCACCCCTGCAGAGATGCACCCCTGACCAATCTTGAATCACGCTCTTTATCCCCGTATTTCACCCACTAGAAACTCTGTTCCCCCTCTGTGCATCTCTGCATTCTTTGACCTCTGTACTCACTGCTTCATGTAGATGTCTGCCCATATGTACTCTTTTTGCTTTGCACTCTTTCACGCGTGTGAGATACGCTTTGTGCTCACAATCACTGCTCAAAGACTAAATCTTGGAAGCAAGAGTTTCTTTATTCCCCACGAATCTGCAGACCCGGGTGCCTCTCCGAAGAGACACACCGAAGCCAAAGAAGTCATCCCCCTTTATACACAGAATTTTACATTCAACCTCCACTCCGGACCCTTCTCCAATCAGGGTCTGAGATGCACAATCTGTAGGTTCATCCCCCTGTACATCCCCCCGTACCTCCCATATCATACATCGCATGTTCAAACATGTTCATGGTAATGAGCAGTTTCTTGACCAGGGGTGTGTTGTAATATTCATTTATTCTATTAAGCATGCTCAGTTGCTCATGACCTACCCTAGTGTTACTCACCTCCTAGTGAACCCTCTCAGTTCTCCTATATCAGTACTAAAGCTAAGCTATAGTGACAAGGGTCCCATCTATCACTCCATTCCACTGATAGGGATCTCTCTACATCACTCCCTTCTACCGCTATACAATGATATTACTTCTTACTCAAGGACTCAAGGATGCGTCTGGTAACCTTTAGACACAGCTGTGTCAGAACCCTCTCTCCGGCCCCTCTCAGTTCGAATTCTCTTTAAAACTCCTTACTTTAATGGGGTTTAATCACTTTATCCCTCACAACGCGCCCATTCTTTTTTCACATTAATTCGCTTTTGCAACCCTCTCCACTATGCTTATTCCTCTGTCGCTCTGTCTGTTTCATCTCTTTCATTTGCATTCAAGCCTTCCCTCCGCTTTTTGCACCTCACTTTCAGGGCCGGATTTAGATGAAGAGAGGCCCTAGGCTGGGGGATTGAGGCCCCTCCCAATCCCCCACCCCCACGACTAGAGGAAGATGGTCCACCAGATTGACATCGATTTGCAGCCGAGCATGGCCAGGGGCTGGAAAGCTGCGCTTTTTAATTATTTATTTATTGCCAATGCTAGTGTCGCGTTATCGGCTTAAAACACTATTATTCTGAAATGGAGGGCAAGGAACATTACTGAGACTAGTTGTTTAGAGACTACAGTGCGTTGTGACAGCATATGCAAGAAAGGCCAATGACAGTCAAAAGTATTATACGCCTTGCAGGGCTCTCACTTAATTTTTTTTCTCTGTTGTCAGCCGGGCAACCTTGGCAGCTTTTTAAGTTGCCAAATGACAGTTTAGGTGGTCATTTAAGACGGCTTGCATGACGCGTGCGATAATGTGCTCGGACGAAGTGCGTAGTTACCAGTCGGAATTACGCTCAATGAAGCATTCACATATTATTTCTGCTTCAAATAAAGTCACAAACTAAACATATTATTCACCAATCAAGGCATGATATATACCACAATGACATGCAGCAACATTATAATACAGTATCTCAACTCTTTTTACACGTTGCAATGAATGCAATTTCTATTATTTCTTTCCACTTCCAAACAAAAATGTGGTTGGATTATTCACCGTACGATCAACCTTGGTGAGACCAAGCCCACCGCATATTGGAGGAGCAGCACCTCATATTTGCTTGGCGAGTTTACACCCCAGCGCATGATCATTGGCTTCTCTAATTTCAGATAGTCCTTGATTTCTACCTTCTTCCCCACCCCCCATTCCCAGCTCTCCCACAGCCTACTGTCTCCGCCATTTCCTTTCTTTTTCTTGTCTCCCCCCCCCCCCCCCCCACCGACATCAATCTGAAGAAGGGTCTCGACCCTAAACGTTGCGTAATCCTTTGCTCCATAGATGCTGCCTTACCCGCTGATTTTCTCCAGCTTTCTTGTCTACCAATGTAATCCCACCACTGGCCACATCTTCCCATCTCCTCCCCGTTGGCTTTCCGCAGAGATCGCTCCCTCCATAACTCCCTGGTCAAGTTGTCCCTTCCCACCCAAACCACCCCCTCTCCTGGCAATTTCCCTTGCAACCACAGGAAATGCTACACGTGTGGCTTTACCTCCCCCCTTGACGCCATTCAAGGACCCAAGCAGTCTTTCCAGGTGTGGCAGAGGTTCACCTGCACCTCCTCCAACCTCATCTATTGCATCCGCTGCTCTAGGTGTCAGCTGCTCTACATCGGTGAGACCAAGCATATGCTTGGCGATCACTTAGCCCAACACCTCCGCTCGGTTCGCAATAACCAACCAGATCAACCGGTGGCTCAGCATTTCAACTCCCCCTTCCATTCCGAATCCAACCTTTCTGTGCTGGGCCACTTCCATGGCCAGAGTGAGGCCCACCGTAAATTGGAGGAGCAGAACCTCATATTCATAAGTTTTCTCCTCCCTTTTCCAGCTCTCCCTCAGCCCACTGTCTCCGCCTCTTCTTCTTCCCGTTCCCCCCACCCTCACATCAGTCTGAAGAAGGGTCTTGATGCGAAACTTCGCCTATTTCCTTTGTTCCATAGATGCTGCCTCACCCGCTGAGTTTCTCCAGCATTTCTGTCTACCCATTCACACAAGTTCTGTTATCACACTTTCCTCACCCACTCCCGACACATTAGGGGCAATTTTACAGAGACAAGTTAACCTACAAAGCCAATGCGTCTTTGGGACGTGGGAGGAAACCCACACACTTACAGGGAGAATGTGCAAATTCAACACAGACAGTGCCCGAGGACAGGATCGAACACAGATCTCTGGCGTGTGAGGCAGCAAGTCTACCAGCTGTGCCATTATGTTTTGTTTTCCAACACACAAAAAATTATATGTTGATAACTTTGGGTACTAAAAAAATGAAAATATCCATTTTCAGTCTTAAATCTCCAAGTGACGCAATGTCCCCCTTTACAGCTACTGTATGTTTTCATTCAGTTCAAGACTATGGGGCAGTACATTGGCCATAAAGATGCTGCCTAAACGAGCCAGAGCCCCGGAATTGATCCTGAATATGGGTGCTGTCTGTATGGAGTTTGCTCCTTTTCCCTTTGATCGCATGGGTTTTCTCCGGGTGCTCTTGTTTCCTTCCACATTCCAAAGGTGTACAGGAACCCATTTCAGACCCAACCCAAAACGTAATATTTTCCTTTTATCCAGAGATTCTGTCTGACCTGTTGAGTTACTCCAGCTTTTTGTGTCTATCTTCAGTTAAAACAGCATCTGCAGTTCCTTCCTACACACACAATATTATACGATAGAACTTTATTAATCCCAGGAGGGAAATTGTGTGTGTGTGGATATATATATATATATATATATATATATATATATATATATAGTTATATATTTATATATATATATATATATATATATATATATATTTATATTTATATAGTTATATATTTATATATCAATATACACCGTTTTGTTTTCTCATTATAACATTGTTTACAGAATACTATGTTTACATATTCTGTGTGCTGCTGCAAGTGAGGATTTCATTGTTTTAACTGGGACGTGAGAGAATAAAACACTCTTGACTTGCGTCGCTAATTGTCGGATAGAACTAGTGTACGGGTGGTCGGCATGGACTCGTTGGGCCGAAGGGCCTGCTTCCACGCTTTATCTTTAAATTAAACTAAAAACACTGAAACCAGAGGGAGTCTAAAGAAGGGCCTCTACCCGAAACATCACCCAATTTCTTCTATCCAGAATTGGCGGGCGGAGACGGAGACTGACAGAGAGAGAGGGGGGGCACGCCCAAAGTTGAACGGCAGGTGTCTTGCCTTGGCCGGAGACCCCGTAGTTTTTGAGGCCCTAGGCCTTCAGCCTATGAAGCCTAGTGGTAAATCCGGCTCTGCCGAGGCCCCCCTAGATCTCGAGGCCCTAGGTGTAAACTTATGAAGCATACGTAAATCTGGCCATGCTCACTTTGATCTCTGCATCTCTCTGCCTCTCTTGCTCTCTCATTGCATTCTGCATTTCTTTCACTCTCCATGCCTCACTCTGCATCTCCTTCACTCTCTGAATTCTGTGTGTCTGTATGAGTCTGCGCTGTCTGCATCACTTTGATCTTGGTGGCTCACATTCAATCAGCATTCTCTGTGCTTCTCGCACTCTTTGTGAATCTGTGTCACCCTTCCCCCACCATACTTCTCTTTTCTCTCTGCATTATCTGTGCTCCCTGAGCACTCTCTGAGCACCATTTTGTGCTCTCTGTTGACCCATTCTGCCTCTGCCTCTCTCCTTATTCTCCATCAAGGTGATTTTTATTAACCCCTTGCATAAACCCTCTCCCGCACTCTCTGCCTACTCAAGCTTTTTGTCTGTTCTGACTCTCTGCCCCGGCTGTGATCTTTGTGTATCCCCCTTCCTTCTCCACCCACTCTGAAGCCCCTCCCATTTTGTTTATCTCGACACACCATGTGCCTCATTTGTTCTCCCTCCTAAATGTGACTCTTTATTCTCTGTGCCTCAGTCACCCCCTGCATACTGTCTGTCTCCCTGTCACTTTGCACTCTTCATGCCACTCTCACTTTCTCTGCCCCCCCTCCCCCCATGGCTTTCTGCCCCTCATTGCACTCTATCCATCCTCACCTTATCATAATTACCCTTCACTCTTGATCCCTTTCCACACCCTCTGTTCCTCTCACTCTCTGTACTCTTGTGGACTCTCACTCTCTATATTCTGTCTCCCATCAAACTTTTAACTCTTTGTTAAGGTGAGGCGCTGTCTGCAGCTGCATCCCCAGCCGTCACCCTCTCTGCAATCGACCTTTAATAATCTGCCTCACTCTACACGCCTACACCTCATGGCACTCATTGTTGCCCCACTCGCTCTCCCACGCCCGAGCAGAGATGCGTCCTCTGTCACCTCTCGAACTCTCTGTCAACCCACTACCCCTGACCCCCTCTACGCTCTCTATTCCATCCTTCCAAGTACATTCCAGGTCCTATCATCTCACCCCAACCCCCACCATGAATGCTGTGGTGGATGTTTGTGTTAAATTTTTATTGTGTATTGTGTGTTTTTTTTTTTTATAATTGTATCACTGCTGGCAAGTTCATTTCACTGCACTTTATGTGCACATGATGAATAAATCTGACTTGACACCATTTCGCACTCTATCCCTATTTACATCCCAGCCATTTCCACCCAAGTGCCTCAACCAAATCCCTGTCTCGCTCTGTGCTAATTTCCTCCTCTTGGACTCCTCTCTGGACTCTTTGCTTCCCCCTCACTCCCCCCTTCACAAATGTTGTCACTTGTTGGTGCATTTCCCACTCCTGTGCTTTCCCCTCTGTATTCACTGCTGCTCCCATCCTCCCTGCCTCTCTACATTGCCTATTCCCCCAACAACTCTCCTTCACCATCTGCATTGTCAGTTTCCCCCAACGCTTCCTGAAACTCCATGTTTCAATCCCCCTCAGTACAATCAGTTCCTCACTGCCACCCTCCCCGCTCTCTTTTTGTATCTGTGCCCCTGACTTTGCCTGCCTTCTTTGCTCTTTGCTTTAACCTCTGCGCCTCTCTCCCTGCTCTCTGCCTTTTCTGCTTTCCCTGCATCTCTATCACACTCTACTTGCCCCAAGCCTCTCGCATCAACTCCTTCATTGCTCTGCTCCTTTTGCCTCTCTCACTCTATTCCATATGTATGCCTATCACTCTCTGTGTCTTTTTGATTTCAGCGCCTCACTTTCAATTAGCGCTCTCTCACACTCTCTGTGAATCTGTCATCCTTCCCCCACCCATGCCTCTCATTCCCTTGTGCATCTCCGTCCTTCCTCATTCTCTGCAACTGTTGTTGACACCTCGTGCCCCCCCCCCCCCCATCCCCACACACACATCCCATATTACTACACTCTCTGTACCCTCACACTTTGCAATTCCTCCTGTTCTTTGTCCCTCACTGTACTTTCTGTCCTCCCGGTTCTTTCTTTCTATACTCCCCTTGCTTCTCTGCCACTCTTTGCACTGTTCATGCCTTTCCCTCTCTCTTCTTGCAACCTCCAGTTTTCTGGAGAAAGCAATCCAATTTTGGCCAACCACTCCATGTAGCTAATACTTCCTAATCCTGGCCGCATTCTGGTAAACCTCTTCTGCATCCGCTCCAAAGCCTCTACATCCTTCATGGAATGGGATGACCAGAACTGCATGCAATATACTAATACATAGGCTGTCCTCTGAACTCTGCCATCCTCTGCCAAGCTCTGCTCTCTCCTTTGTCCAGCTCTGCCGATTCCGCCTGTTCTGTGCCTACTCTTTGTCGCCCTCTGTTGTCCACTATCGCCCTCGGCAACCCCTGCCCACCCAGTCGCTCTCTGCACATCCGATCGGCCTCTCCACTGCCTGAAGTCTCTTGTAGCCCCTGAGTTTCTGTCGCACCTCTCCCCGCCTCTGGTCTCTAATGCCCTTGTCGCCCTCTCCGTTGCTTGTTGTTCTCTGTGCCCCCTACTGCACTCTCCATGTTCTTTTGTCCTCTGTCCCAGCTGCGCTGTCAATCCAGTGCCTCCCTCTATCCCACTACACTATCTGTGTCTGTATGTCACCCACTGGCCACTCTGTGCCTCCCTCGCCATTTGCACCTCCGTGCCCCATGTTGTTTCTACCCGCATCGTCTTTGTTCCTCCGCTCTGAACCCGCGCCCTACCTGCCCCCCACATCCCTTCTGACTAGCTTCCCATGTGACCCTCACCACCAAGATAACTGTTTCGCCCGAGTTCCCTTTCACCATTGTTCCCTCCTTAGTATCCTTTGCTGTCCAAACCCCATCCTCTATCTCACTGTTTCTCGCCTGCAACTCGCTGTGCAATCCCAACCTGCATTCTCTAACCGCCCCCCACGCTGACAATCCCGTATGCCTTGCTCTCTGTC
Source organism: Okamejei kenojei (assembly GCA_035221665.1). Taxonomy (NCBI): domain Eukaryota; kingdom Metazoa; phylum Chordata; class Chondrichthyes; order Rajiformes; family Rajidae; genus Okamejei; species Okamejei kenojei. The sequence continues at coordinate 16,371,086 of CM069154.1, read as the reverse complement.
CTCCTCCCTCCCCTTGTTGTCAGAGCTTTTTGATATAAGTTCCCACGCTCTATGTAACCCTCTGTCCTCTTCCTTCCTCTCTGTAGCACTCACTCTTCTGCCACTTTCTCTGTGAATCTCTCTCCTCTGCCTCCTTCTCTGTGACCCTCTGTTGTCTTCGTCTCTCAAGGCCCACCCCCTTCTCAGTCCCTCTCTCTGACACACATCCTCCCTCCTTCCCTGTAGCGCTCTACATCCCTCTCTGTGACCCTCTTCCTCCCTCTCTGCAACTCTCCATATTATTGAATCCCACTGCCTCTCTTTGTGTGATTCTCTGTCACTCTTCCAGCTCCCTATGACGTTCTGAACCTCTCTCTGATTCCAGTGCCTCTCTGCCACCTTATGAATGACTAATTTCTCCCTTGCATCTCTGTACCTCTCCATCACCTCTTGCACCCTCTGGACCTCGTTAGATTCTCTGAACCTGCTGTGTCACACTGCTCTGTTTACTCTGTTTCAAACATGAATTTTCCATGACCTCTGTATTTTATGTCTCCAGTGCAAACCTGTGCTCCCTGTATGCTCTTGCTCTCTGTTGTCACGAATTATCTCCACTCTCTGTGGCCTTCCCTCATCCATTGCACTTCCCAACCTCTTATTTCCATGCCTAACAAAACCCTACACCATGTTGTCCACAATTATTTGTCCCTGCACTCTGCTTCATACTTTAAACTCAGTGGTAAGACAGATAGAGAAAACAGTTTATAAGACATACAAAATTCTGTACATATAGAGGTGTGAAAACAAGAAATTCATGACAAATCTTTGCATAACATTGGTTTAATTTGAACTGCAATACTGCTGTCACTTCATTATTGAAAGTATGAGGGTGTTAGGCAGGGTCCAGTGGTTAAAAAATGAGTATATGCAATTATGAGATGCATGGAAAGGATAGGTAGAACCTTTTTTCCTGAAAAATGAAAATACCAAATAATAGAAGGCATTGCATTGTGGGAGGAGACTATTTTAAAGACGATTTATGGGGCAAGTTTTTTTTCTCATAGAGGGTGGCGGGTGCTTGGAAGGTACTGCCAGGAATGGTGGTGGAGACAAATATGATATTGGTGTTTAAGTAGCTTTTGAATAGGCACATGAATATGCAGGATTAGGGGGAAATAGATCATGTGCAGGCAAATAAGAGTTTGGCTTGGCATAATGTTCAGTACAGACATTGTGGGCTGAAGGGCTTGTTCTGGTGTTTTTTTATGTGTTGTAGTTTTTTTATCTTCTATGTTCCATTTTCCACATTGCTCTCAATTCACCTGTTACCCATCTTTTTCTCCTCAACTTTCACTTGCACTTCCTTTTCCTCCCTGCCAATTCACTGTCATATATAAATATATATCCTTCCTGCCTGGTTGATGGGGTAAATAATTTTTTTCTTTTACTGTTTTCATTTAGGTTACATCAAAATTATCATGAGTCCAAGTTACTGCTTTAAATTGGTGTTCCACTATTCCGGATACTTCTCCTGACTCATCCAGCTAAGTGCCACGCAACATCTTGTGTCACAACATCTCGACGGTACAGGCGATTTCCACATTGCTGCTTTTGTGGAAACACCTTCATGTATTAAAAATAAATCTGGAAGCAGGAATATTTACATTGCACATTTCAGGATCTACTGACTTCAGTATCCAACAATTTCAAATCCATTCATTTCATGGACGATTAACTCCAGAATCAACTGTACAGGAATTATTAATTTCAAGAACCAATATCTCCACAGGTCACCAGCTTCAGAATTCATGAAATTCAGGAACCGCATCTCCTAAATTCATTGTACCACATGGGCAAGTTAACTACAGGATTTACTAGTTTCAAGAATCCATGAACTTCAGAAATTTGTAACTCTACAGTCCACCATTGCTAATGACCACTAACTACAATATTCACTAATCCCTGGAAACAAAACCATCTAACTCCAGTTTCGACAAAGTTCAAGATCCACGTACGCCATGATCCACAAACTATGAGATCTGCTTACTTCAGAAGCCATTAACTCTGGGGTCTGCTGGAAATTTTCAGGAACCATTGAGACCCAGATTTGCCAAATCGCAAAAACCTGAGGATCTACAAATTCTAGGATCCTCAATCTCCAGGATCTACAAACTACAAAATTCACTAACACCAGATTCATGAAATCTAGAATTAATTAATCCTGGGATCTACTAACTATCGATCCACATACGACAAGTAACCTCAAACATCTGAAGTCTGAATTCCAAAACATTGCATATTCCTTCGCTCCATAGATGCTGCCACCTGCTGAGTTTCTCCAGCATTGTCTACCTTCAAACTTCATTAGTCATTAAATCCAACATTCATAGCTACAGGATTCAAAAGCTCCTTGAGCCACCAAATCCGGAAACCAAATCTCTAGGACCAACAAGCTCCAGGAACAATGAATGAGTCAGTGATCTAGAATACACTAATATCCATAAACTATATAAGATCTACTAAATTTGGGCTGTAGAAACCAGGATCCACTAAAATAACCAGAATTCAGCAATTCGAGCAGCCATTAATTCTATAATCTATTTCAGTGTCCTGTGGGTTACATAATTCCACAAAATACTAACATCAGAATCTATCATCTCCAGCTTCAGGAACAAGAAGCTTCAAGACATTCTAAAATTAGGATCCAGGAGCCAGAAACAACTGGAATAAAAAGCTACAAGTTCCACTAGCTGAAGAACTTACCAACGATCTGCTAATCACAGAATCACTATCTCTAAATCCTACAAATAGCAACATTTCACAATTCCAGGATTCACTAACATTAACGATCCATTCACTGGGATATATGACTGTTTCATCCATTAGCTGCAGTATGGATTAATTTCAGGGTCCACTTGCTCAAACATCCAAGATTACTATTGAAAAGTCAGGATAATTTAGTCTACAACCCACAAACTCCCCAATCCAATAGCATTAATATAAAATACGGATTGATTGTAAAATCCACAAATTTACTATCCACTAACTCTATTTTATGAAATTAAGTATTCCACCATCCTGAGATTCAAAATAACCTGGTATGCGTGCTCTCCGGTTTTAGGACAAACAATACACAAGCCCCTTTGCTTTCTAATTCAACACTTGTCAGCAGCTTCCCTCCAGCAAGATGACAGTGGCTCACGGGGACAACGTTGATGAGTTAGCTGCTCGCCCTGTCCAGAATCAGGACCTTTATGGTCTCGAGCAAAATCACGAGTGCTGTGAGCGGGTGGTTATCAACATCTCGGGTCTTCGATTTGAGACTCAGCTGAGGACCTTGGCACAGTTCCCTGACACTCTGCTGGGGGACCCCAAGAAGAGAATGGGCTACTTTGATCCCCTGAGGAATGAATATTTCTTTGACAGGAACCGGCTGAGTTTTGATGCCATCCTATATTACTACCAGTCAGGAGGGAGGCTGCGCAGGCCCATTAACGTGCCCCTGGACATTTTTGCAGAGGAGATACGTTTCTATGAACTTGGAGAGGAGGCCATGGAGATGTTCAGAGAAGATGAAGGTTTTATCAAGGAAGAAGAGCGACCGTTACCAGAGAACGACTTCCAGCGGCAGATGTGGCTACTCTTTGAGTACCCCGAGAGTTCAGGTCCAGCCCGTGTTATTGCCATCATGTCCGTTATGGTCATCCTCATCTCCATTGTCAGCTTCTGTCTGGAAACACTCCCCGTCTTTAGAGATGACAAAGAAAATCCTGCTAGAGGGAGACCAAAGTATAACAATGAAACAACTCCCTATCACACGCCAACGTTCGCTGATCCCTTCTTCATCGTTGAGACCCTCTGCATCATTTGGTTCTCCTTTGAGTTCCTGGTTAGGTTATTTGCTTCTCCCAGCAAGCCCACCTTCTTTAGAAATATCATGAACATCATTGACATTGTGGCCATAACTCCCTACTTCATCACCCTGGGCACTGAATTGGTTGAGCAACAGCAGCAGCAACAACAGCAGCAGGCAGGCAATGAGCAGCAGCAAGGACAGCAGGCCATGTCCCTGGCCATCCTTAGGGTCATCCGACTGGTCAGAGTCTTCAGAATATTCAAGCTATCCAGGCACTCCAAGGGCCTACAGATCCTGGGGCAGACTTTGAAGGCGAGCATGAGGGAGCTGGGGCTCCTCATCTTTTTCCTCTTCATCGGAGTCATCCTCTTCTCCAGCGCTGTCTACTTTGCTGAAGCCGATGAGGCTGCCTCCTTCTTTGACAGCATCCCCAACGCCTTTTGGTGGGCAGTGGTGTCCATGACAACAGTGGGGTATGGAGATATGTACCCCATAACCATTGGGGGCAAGATGGTGGGCTCCCTTTGTGCCATCGCTGGGGTACTGACCATCGCCCTCCCTGTCCCGGTCATAGTCTCCAACTTTAACTACTTCTACCATCGAGAGACAGAGAATGAGGAGCAGGCCCAGTACCTGCACACTAGAAGCTGTGCCACCATTCCATCCATCACCGATCTGAAGAAAAGTAATAGCACGTCAAGCATCTGCAAGTCAGAATATACCCAGGAAGGAATGGGTGGCACTCGCCATCCCCCTGATCACAACCTTCACAATGACAATTGCACTTTACCAAATCCCAACTATGTGAACATCACCAAGAAGCGGAGTGATGTGTGAGCGCCTCAGACACTGGACTCAGCCCAGAGGCACTCTTCTTAGCGTCTCACTGTCATTTAGTTTATGGCCTGCTTTGTGTCTTATGGTGTAGCTTCTAGTATTCGTTTCAGAATATTAAGTATTCACACAATAACAATGTCTTGTTCACCCTTCCCTATAATCCCATCACAGTTCACTCGGGGAAATGTGCTATTAATTTTAGGGAAAACCTAAATAAATAGAAGAATCCTGCATGTGACAATTATAATGAGTATCTGGAATTAGAGAGAACACATTGAATCTTTAACTGGAATCACCTAATTGATATTATTGATCTGAATATCATATCTAAAGTATGAATAATTAATCAGTCTGCTTGCTTATTACATCCTATCACTAAAGTTAAACATAAGTTACACATAATCAATGTTGTCTCGGTTATTTATTTATTTGCCCAGGTATTCTGTTGTCTTATATTTACCTCAGAATATCTTTATTCTATGGCCAGTTAGTTAAACAGATGAGGAGAAAGATTTAACCCTTAACTCACCCAAGAAGTCCAACTCTCCTTACCAATACTGCATTATATGTTTACAAATCAGTAGCATCTTGCAATGCTCATGCTTATCAGTATAATTCAGGGTCAGTTTGCCTGTTAACAACAGATTGGATGAATCCTCATATTGATACATGGAATATAGATGCATATAGTGAGAAACAGGTTTGTGACTCATGAAAGTGATTTCCTTTAGTGACATTGCTATTCTGAGACAATGTGACATGATGGGTATTTCCATTCAAGCCCATTGTCCATGTTGCTGTCAGTGACCAGGTTTGAATGGAAGCATGTAACTGATGTGCAAGGATCCTCTGCTCCTGGTATTTCTGGCAGATTTACCCTGTCTAGACTGGGAAAGGTTTGTTGCATAGGTTGGCTTTAAGCAGCTTCTTGTCAAGAATTGTCAATAGAAAAACTTTAGATATTTAATGTACTCTCTGATAACATGCCTCGCAATTGAATGAGCAATCAAATGATGAAACCTATATAGCCACCAGGAGCATCACCAAGAAGCCAAAGTGAAGATTTTCAGGTTTCTAGGGAAGAGATGGGAGAGGCAATGCCATAGACATTCAATAAGACATTGGAGAAAGGTCGAGTGCCAAATTACTGATGGATTGATTATCAAAATGTCTATAATTTAGAAGTACAATAGAATATGTTCCAGCAACATTAGCAGAAAGAAATATCATGAAATTCCTGCCAGAAGAGTAAACAGAATGGCATCTAAAATCAATAAGTACACCCCTGAAGAATTTTCATGGATTTCAAAAGAGAAAAACTTGCTCAATCAACTTTCTGAATTCTTTAAAAAAATAGTAGACATAACAATGCACTAGAGGTAGCATAACTACATTTTGAAAAAAACTTTGATAAACTACCCTATAACATACTAATGAATAAGAACTAGAAATAGGATAACATAAACTTGTATGAACAGGTGATCAATGGTCAACATGGACATGGTGGGCCAAAGAGCTATTTCTATTTTGTAAGTCTTGGTCTTGGTTTCTTGGTCCTCCAAAATATTCCAAATGTAATTTTAACTGGAACTAAAGTCTGAACTCAAACTAAACTAATAAAAATGCAAGCAGTAAAATGGTTTGCCAGCAAAGAAAACTTTATTGGTCTTTATGGTAGAACTTAGAAACACAGGCGACGCTTACCGGTAGAACTTAGAAACAGGAAGGGAATGGTCACTTTGATGGGACTGTATTATAGACTTACCAATGTGAATTGGTGGAGCAGATGTGCAGGGAGATTGCAGATACGTGTAAAAATATTAGGGTAGTGTTAGTGGGAGATTTCAACTTTTCTAATCTTGACTGGGTCACCGATAATCTAAAGAGCTTGGATGTTGTGCAATTTATTTAAAGTTTCCAGAAAAGTAAGATAGCAAGAGTGCAGGGGTGAAATGTTCCTGTTTGGGTGAAGGGCAAAGCTGGTAAGTAAAGGAAACTCTGTTTGAGGAGAGATTTTGAGGCTCTGGACAGGATATTGGAGGTGTACATCAGATAAATGGCAGTCAGGATCATGCGAATTTCTATGTGAGAATAAGAAGTGTACGAGTACACTTAAAGAAGACAATCAATAGGGCAAAAAGAGAACATGAGATGGATAAAGTAAAGTAAAATCCTAAGGGATTCTACAGGTATATTATGAGTAAAAGGGAAAAAATCAGATCAGCATGGCATCTTTGTGTAGTGCATCAAGAGATAGGAGAGATATCAAATTTGATTGATTAAATTGATCAAAAGTAACAACATGAAAATTGCCAACCAAGTCCACAACAATCATCGATCACCTGTTCAATTTTACTCCACATTCACTTCCATTCTCTACACAAAGGCAATTTTCCGCACCCAATTAACCTGCAAACTCATACGTCTTTGGGATGTGAGAGGAAACCAGAGCACCCAGAGGAAACCCATGTAGTCATATGGAGAATGTGCAAAGTGCACACAGTACTTGAAGTCAGAATTGAACCTGGCTCTCTAGTGCTGTGAATACTTCTCATCAATCTTTTACTGAGAAGATCATGGAAGCTAAGGAATTGAAGCATAAGAGTTATCATGTCTTGACGGGTATTGGCAGTTTTAAAACACATTAAGGTGGATAAATCCCCACCTGACCAAGTGTATCCTCAGACCCTGTGGTAGCTAGGGAGGAAATTGTGGAGGCTCTTCCAAAGATATTTGCATCATCTTTAGCCCTAGGTGAAGTTCCAGATGACTGGAAAGTAGCTAATGTTATACCGTTATTTAAGAAAGGTAGCAAGGACAAGCCAGGGAACTACAAATCGGTGAGCCCAACATCAGCTGTGAGAACGTTGCTGAGGGAATTTTTAGTAGGCATGACTACAGAACAGATCAGTATGTCCATATACCATTATATTAATGTATACACACATGAATAAATAAACTGATAAAGTGCAAATAAACAGATAATGGGCTATTAATGTTCAGAGTTTTGTCCGAGTCAAGTTTAATAGCCTGATGGCTGTGGTGAAGTAGCTATTCCTGAACCTGGTCGTTGCAGTCTTCAGGCTCCTGTGCCTTCTACCTGAAGGTAGTGGGGAGATGAGTGTGGGGCCAGGATGGTGTGGGTCCTTGATGATGCTGCCAGCCTTTTTGAGGCAGCGACTGCGATAGATCCCCTCGATGGGAGGGAGGTCAGAGCCGATGATGGACTGGGCAGTGTTTACTACTTTTTGTAGTCTTTTCCACTCCAGGGCGCTCAAGTTGCCGAACCAGGCCACGTTGCAACCGGTCAGCATGTTCCCTACTGTGCACCTGTAGAAGTTCAAGAGAATCCTCTTTGACATACCAAATCTCCGTAATCTTCTCAGGAAGTATAGGCGCTGATGTGCTTTCTTAATAATTGCATCAGTGCTCTCGGACCAGGAAAGATCTTCAGAAATGTGCACGCCCAGGAATTTGAAGCTCTTGACCCTTTCAACCATCGACCTGTTTATATAAACAGGACTGTGGCTCAACCATCCTACTCCTTCTGATTGGGAAACACTCGGAAGGTTTTTTATGGGGATGCAGTCCTCCATACATTTCTTTATGAAGTCTTGTGACGACTGTGGCGTATTCGTTCAAGTCCGTTGCCGAGGAGAGCTACTGGGGTATTGCCTCCAACACCTTCAAGGTCACCTGCAGGAGCCTCCCCTGGACACAGAGGTGGTCAAGCTAGGAGAGGGACATCAGATTACAGGCCTGCAGAAGCCTAGGGCTTATCTGGATCAGGTACATCCAACATGTGACGTTGGACATTTTTTTTTCTTTTCTTTTTAAACAGCACCAAAATACTGCGAGTGTGCATTTGTGGGTTTTGCAAAAGTATTTCTCTATGCTGTGCACTTGTGCCAATAAAGAACCAGTGATTGAATCCCATTTTAACAGAGAAATCCCAATCCGCTTTGTCAGCTCGTTAAACTTCCATTGCAGCATTCCACCATTTCGCAGGAAGATCTAAGTAGTACAATGGAAGCTACATGGCATCCATAAAAAGGCGGGATCTGAGTCTTCATGTCTCTAGAATTCACAGGATGAAATTTACTTGGAAGTATAATATAAAGAGCCTTCTTCCGAGAACTTCATTCAATAACACTACACCAGATCTGCCAGGTGACTTGGTTCCTGACTGACATGCCGCCTGGTAATTCTTCCTGTCCAGCATCTTAAATAATTCATCGCAAAGATCTATCTTATAACTTTTAAGTTGTGTCCAGAACCAGCCTGTGAGATGGTGCAGTTTTGTACACACAAGAGACAGAAGAAAGAAACTCCGAAACGTCTCCCATTGATTCTGCTTGATCAGCTGAAAGATTCCAGTATTTTCTGTTTTTACTTCAGGTTTCCAGCATCTATTTTTAACTTTCGATATATGAAGCGTAGAATTGTCCAGGTGCTAGAACTAGAAAAGGGACTGGATTAGCAAAAAGACAAAAATGGCAATGTATCAAAGGCAATATATTTGTGCACAGAATCGTGAGGGGAATAGATCGGGTAAATGCAGTCTCTTGCCACAGAGTAGGGGAATCGAGAACCAGAGGACATAGGTTTAAAGTGAAGGGGAAAATATTTAATTGGAACCTGAAGGGTAACTTTTTTCACACAAAGGATAGTGGGAGTATAGAACGAGCTGCTGGAGGAGATAGATGAGGCTGCTACTTTCCCAACGTTTAAGAAACATTTAGACAGGTACATGAGTAGGATAGGTTCAGATGGTTATGGGCAAAATGCAGGCAGATGGGACTAGTGAAGATGGGATATGTTGGTCGGTGTGGGCAAGTTGGTCCAAAGGTCCTGTTTCCACGCTGTATAACTCCATGAAATATGTATCAGAGACCACTTTAATGCTCTGGCATTTATTTGACAATGATTTGCAGAGCTTTCATGTGTGAGATTAGTATTCTGGATTGATCCATAAAAAGTTTGGCACAGACTTGTTAGGTTACATGGCCTCCTTCTGTCACATATCAGTTCTATAATTCTTAACTAAAACATACAATAAATAATCCTCCAGTCAAGCAATATGTGTACTGAAAAAATTCCAATTAACATTTATGAGAACTGTAAGTCCTGAAATGCATTTTCAATCAGTGAGTATATCTCTTTTAAATTGAGCCTGGTGCCAGTCTACGAATTGGTGCAGTAAGGTGGACTGATTAGCACTCCACTGAATTATTCACAACCTTCAACAGACGCATCCACGGAAATCTCCTGTTCCTACATCCATTTAAATTAATTCTTCACATATGTGGACCAAAATGAAAGCAAATTACCTTTCGATCAAAAGCCTCTCCGAAACAGTGGAGATATATCGGATAAATTAAAAGCCCCAGAGTCAGACCAACACAATGAATGTCCACCCCAGGGTCAAGATACCACCAACCTAACAGCTCAGAGTCAAACAGACCCAATGGATTAAAACCCCAGAGTTAGACATCCTCGTGGATGTAAAATCACCATAACAAAGTGCCCTCCAGATCAAACTCCAAGATGTCCAACCACCTTTGTAAGCACCTTCACTATTTATTTCAAGAGGGCCTATGTACAAAAACAGGGATGTAATGCTGAGGCTCAATAAGGTGCTGGTCAGACCGCATTTGGAATATTGTGAGCAATTTTGGGCACCATATCTGAGGAAGGATGTGTTGGCTCTGGAGAGGGTCCAGAGGAGGTTTACAAGAATGATCCCAGGAATGAGTTGGTTAACATATGATGAGTGTTTGACGGTACTGGGCCTATACTCGCTGGTGTTTAGAAGAATGAGGGGGTACCTCAATTAAATGTATAGAATAGTGAAAGGCTTGGATAGAGTGGATGTGGAGAGGATATTTTCACAAAGGTCATAGCCTCGGAATTAAAGGACGTCTTTTCAGAAGGAGATGACAAGGACATTCTTTAGTCAGAGTGTGCTGAATCTGTGATATTCTTTGCCACAGAAGGCTGTGGAGACAAAGTCAGTGGATATATTTAAGGCAGAGATATGTGAGGGATAAAGTGATTAAACCCTATTAAAGAAAGGAGTTTTAAAGAGAATTCAAACAGAGAGGGGCTGGAGAGAGGATTCTGACACAGCAGTGTCTGAAGGTTGCCAGACCCATCCTCGAGTCCTTGAGTAAGAAGAGATTCATTGTATAGCTAGAGAAGGGGGTGATGTAGAGAGATCCCTATCAGTGGAAAGGAGTGATAGATGGGACCCTTGTCACTATAGCTTAGCTTTAGTACTGATATAGGAAAACTGAGAGGGTTCACTAGGAGGTGAGTAAAACTGGGCCAGGTCATGAACAATTGAGCATGCTTAATAGAATAAATGAATATTACAACACACCCCTGGTCAAGAAATTGCTCATTACCATGAACATGTTTGAACATGCAATGTATGATATGGGAGGTGCGAGGGGATGTACGGTGGGAGGTACTTACAGATTGTGCACCTCCGACCCTGATTGGAGAAAGGTCCGGAGGGGAGATTGAATGTAAGATTTTGTGTATAAAGGGGGATGATCTCTCTGGCTTCGGTGTGTCTCGAGTTGGAGAGGCACCCGGTCTGCAGACTCGTAAAATAAAGAAATCTCTTGCTTCCAGGATTTAGTCTTTGAGTATTAATTGTGAGCATAAAGGGTATCTCACAGATAGATAGATTCTTGATTAGTACAGGTGTCAGAGGTTATGGGGAGAAGGTAGAATGGGGTTAGGAGAGATAGATCAGCCATTGAATGGCGGAGTAGGCGTGATGGGCCGAATGGCTTAATTCTTTCCTATCACTTATGATCTTATTATCAAAGGAACATCTGGTGAACTCGCACATGGTCAGACTGCCCTAGGTTAAACTCCCCAAGGAGCACATCCTCCATCAAACGCACCACCAACAGGTGAAGGACGTCCACATTCAGACAACCCATTGACAGACAGGACCGAGAACAATCACGTCTACTGGCGAGAATTAAAGAGTCCTGCAATCACTGTTTAATGCCCCCAATCAGACTTTCTCCCCTCCATTTAACACCTCCTAGCGTCAACGCCATGAGTCAACACCGGACAGACACTGCTCTTGATTAAGAATGTCCACTATCAGACAGCTGCTAAAAACTCCCATGGAACGCCGCTCCCATCGATCTCACGCAGCCCTGCCCCTAACACAAATCAGGTCCCTTCGTGAAACACCAACGCTCAGACACTGCCCTAGTTTAAATATAACATCACTGCACAGACTCAAAACATTAACCACACTCACGATCAGACGCCGCCCAACACGAAACATCCGTCCTGCTGCGCAACGCCATTCACCACCAGTCATGTTTGATCATCGTTTTTGGATCAATTCAGTATGATAGCGGGAGTGTTTAATCTGGGGATATGGCAGATAACCGGAATACACCGACAATAAAATCCCCAGCGATATGACACGCCCAGAAATCACATTTAGAATCTGACGGGACTGCTTCCTAAACCCAAGTAACAAAGTTAGACACAAAAAGCTGGAGTAACTCAGCGGGACAGGCAGCATCTCTGCAGAGAAGTAATGAGTGACGTTTCGAACAAAGTTCGGGGTCAGACACATTAAAACCCAAGATTGTTTAATTGTCATGTCCACTGGGAAGGAAACAATAAATATTTTTTAACTTGCTGTTGGTTTTATATGAATATCAACGGAAACATAATCAATATATATATATATATATATATATATATGTTTTTAAATACAATAAATGACATGTACCACGCGACTAAAACCGAAATATCCTGTGTACCACGCCAGTAAAACCCAAATATCCACAGTTAGGCGCCACTTGATTAAACACCTCTCCGATTAACCCACCCACCCGGAGGTTCAGCACAACCGCTGAGACAGCCATGAACACTCGTCCTCAATCAACCGTCATCGCGAGCAGCCACACACAATGTTCAAAGAGCTAACTTTGATCATTATGTGTGGCTGAGCGCGACGGACAGCCGTCAGACAGCTCCTGGATCGAGCACTCTGTTAATCACATAGAAACATAGAAAATACTGCCACCCCTCAATTCCCGACGTTAAACACCATCACGAACACACACAACCCGTACGGAGTTTTTCAAAAAGGGGGGTGGCATGGCAGGATTACAAACATTTTACGTGAAATAAATGCACGCAGTGCATATTACAAGCGCGAGGCTCAAAGACCCTTGCGGCAGGGGTGCAGGGCCCACATAAGGGTCCTGGAAGCTCTGGGGTTTTAGATGCTCTCTGGTGCATTCTGAGTCTTATTTTGGAGCATTTTTGCACCAAATTTATGACCAATATTACAGAAATAATTTTGGTTGAGTCAAGAGTAATTGAAATGGGATGATTGGCATCAATGTTGTATACATTTTTTAAAATCAAGAATTGAAGCTGTCCTTGTGTTAATAATCAAGTTGTACGGTAAAATGTTATGTAGAATGTTATAAAGGAGCATGCAAACACTGCAAATAAAATACTGAACGTTTTTGCAGTAAATTAAACCTTTTTTAGAAAACGTTGTGTGTGTTGATTTGATTGCCTGTTACTGTTCGACTGCGTTAGTACGTGCACATTAAAAATCTGATGCAAAATGAAAGTTGAAAACTATGGAATACATATTTTTTGGTATTGTTATCAAGGAAGAGAAAGCAGTTCCATTGTTGATATTATTCATATGGAGGAGAAAATATAATTGCTCTAAAACCTACCATAATTTTGCAATCACTAAAGATAATCCCCCTTTCCCTCTCCCCCCTCCCTTTCACTCCACCTCTCTCTCCCTCCCCATCTCTCTCTCCCCACTCCCCCTTCCCCTCTCTCTCTCCCCCCCTCTTTCTCCCCCTACCCCTCCCCCTCTCTCCCCCTTCTGTCTCAACCCCCCTTTCCCCCCTCTCACATCCCCCCTCTCTCTTCCTCCCTCCCCCTCCCACACAGCCAGGCTCCTACTCCGCGCCACAGACACCGTAGCCCCCCCGGCCCGGAGAAACGGGCACTCCCGCAATGCAATATTCCACTACTTACCTGGAGTAGACACCTAGGATATTTGGTAGACTCGAGGCAGCGAGGTGATTGTGTGGAGTGCAAATGGAAATCTGTACCCGCCCGGGCCCACTGCGCACATGCGGAGAGACAGCATCATTTTGCGTCGCTACTGCTTCACCGGCTTCCCCCAACTGCGCAGGCGCGGATGGTCGCAATATTTTTCCCCAAAACATCCAGCGGGCCGGGACCACAATTTCGGGTAATTTCCATCAAAGTGGAAACGCTGATAGCACTCCAATTTTTTTTCCCCCTCAGGATTTTTTTACTCTGGGAAAAAAACACCATGGCCAGAGGCCTCCTAGATTTTGAGGCCCTAGGCTTTAGCCTATAGGTAAATCCGGCCCTGACGAGGCCCCCCTAGATCTCGAGGCCCTAAGCTTAAGCTTGTGAAGCTTATATGTAAATCCAACCCTGATTCAGAATATATAATAGAATATACTTATGTTCTTCCTTGAACAGGGACTCAAACAATTTCCCTGTACTAACACTTCTCCACCTTCCAAAACTAGTCCTCAATCTCAACAATTTCCCCTTCAACCTCTCACTTTCTCCAAGTGACGTGGGCATTCATATGATCCCCAGCCCTTTTTGTTGGTTATATCAAGCTTTATGTTCCAGGCATACACTGACCCGATCCCACACCTTTCTTCACTACATCACCAACTTCATCTGGGCTGCCTCCTGCACCTGTGCAGAACTCATGGACTTCATTAACTTCACCACTAACTTCCACTCTACCTCAAATTCACCTGGACTATCTCTGATACCTCTCTCCCTTTTCTTGACCACTCCATCTTCACCACAGTGCACAGACCATCGACTGACATCTGCTACAAACCTACCAACTACCAGTTATCTGGACTACATTTCACCCCACCATGCCTTTGGCAAAGTTGCGACCCCCTACTCTCAATTCCTCCATCTCCGCCGCATCTTCTCCCAAGATGAGGCTTTTGATATGAGGACATCTGAGATGTCCTTTATTCTTTAGTGAAAGTGGTTTCCCCTCCCCTGTCATAGATGGATCCTTCACCAACATTTCTTCTGTGTCCCGGAGTTCTGTTCTTGCTCCATCTCCCCCCAGATGCAACAAGAACAGTGTTCCCCAGATCTTCACCTTTCACCCCACCACCTTCCACATCCAACACATCAACCTCTGACATTCAGTTGGCATAGTGGTTTAGTGGTAGAGCAGCTACCTTACAGTGCCAGAGACCCTGGTTTATATCCTGACTATGCGTGCTGACTGTATGGAGTTTCTACATTCTCCCTGTGACCACATGGGTTTTATCCGGGTGCTCCGGTTTCCTCCCACATTCCAAGAACATGCAGGTTAGTAGGTTAATTGGCTTCTGTAAATTTTTCTTTGCGTGTAGGATAGAATTAGTGTATGGGTAATCATTGGTTGGCACAAACTTGGTTGGGCCGAAGGGCCATTTTCCATGCTTTATTTCAAAATTGAACCAAAAAACAAATTTTCATCACCTCCACCGTGATCTCAGCACTAATGATATCCTTTCTCAACACCCCTTTCTGCCGTCTGCAGAGACTTCACTGTCTGACACTCCTTGGTTCACTCATTCCTTCCCACCTGAACCACTTTTCCTTGCAACCTTGAGGTACTCCCGTACTGATTGTTAATGAGGGTGATGTATTTCTGCCAATTCGAACAGACTGCAGTCTGTGGATGAGGAAGTCAAGGATCCAATTGCAGAGGCATCTACAATAAGCAATTGGTGCAGGAGTAGGCCATTCGGCCCCTTGAGCCAGCACCGCCATTTAATGTGATGATGACTGATCATCCACAATCAGTACTCCGTTCCTGCCTTCTTCCCATATCCCCTGACTCCGCTATCTTTAAGAGCTCTATCTAACTCTCTCTTGAAAGCATCCAGAGAATTAGCCTCCACTGTCTTACGAGGCAGAGGCTTCCGCATATTCACAACTCTCTGGGGGAAAACATTTTTCCTCATCTCCGTTCTAAATGGCCTACCTCTTATTCTTAAACTGTGGCCCCTGGTTCTGGACTCCCCCAACATCGGGAACGTTTCCTGCCCCTAGCGTGTCCAACCCCTTAATAATCTTATGTTTCAATAAGATCCCCTCTCTTCCTTCTAAAGAGTATACAAGCCCAGCCTCGCCATTCTATCAACATATGACAGTCCTACCATCCCGTGAATTAACCTCGTGAACCTACCCTGCACCCTCAATAGCACGAATGTCCATCCTCAAATTTGGAGACCAAAAGTGCACACAATACTCCATGTGTGATCTCACTAGGGCCCTGTACAACTGCAGAAGGACCACTTTGCTCCTATACTCACTTCCTCTTGTTATGGCCAACATGTCATTAGGTTTCTTCACTGCCTGCTGTACCTGCATGCTTATTTTCAGTGACTGATGAACAAAGACCCCCAGGTCTCATTGTACTGCCCCTTTTTCCAACTTGACAACATTTAGATAATGATCTGCCTTCCTGTTTTTGCCACCAAAGGGGATAACTTCACAATTATGCATATTAAACTGCATCTCCCATGCATCTGCCCACTCACCCAACCTGTCCAAGTCATCCTGCATCCTCGTAGCATCCTCCTCACAGTTCACCCTGAAACCCCGCTTTGTGTCATCTGCAAATTTGCTAATGTTACTTGTAATCCCTCCATCTAAATCATTAATGTATATTGTAAGTAGATGCGGTCCCAGCACCGAGCCTTGCGGTACCCCACTAGGCACTGCCTGCCATTCTGAAAGGGACCCGTTAATTTCTGCTCTTTGTTTCCCGTCTGCCAACCAATTTTCTCTCCATGTTAGTACCCTACCCTCAATACTATGTGCTCCAATTTTGCCCACCAATCTCCTATGTGGGACCTTATCAAATGCTTTTTGAAAGTCCAGGTACACCACATCCACTGACTCTCCCTTGTCCATTTTCTAAGTTACATCCTCAAAAAATTCAAGAAAATTAGTCAAGCATGATTTCCCCATCGTAAATCCATGCTAACTCGGACCAATCATGTTACTGCTATGAGACCCAGATACGCAGAGACCCAGTTCCGTGAGCTTGGTAACCACCTTTTTTTTTTGTATCAAAAAAAAATTTATTTAAATTCCAAGATACAAAAAACAAAAACAAAAAAAACCGTGTTGAGATACCCAACCACCATATTACAGTATCACCAAACTATTCAGACATTAAATTACAAACAACTATGTTACAAATAACATCACCCATGCATGGACGTAAGGTAAAGGGGCAAGCATCTGGCTTGGGCAAAGCCCTCTTCCGCCTGGCGCCGTGACTCGCAAATGGCCAGCTTGGCTAGGGCTAGGAGAAACCCAACCAGGACATCTTCAGCCCTGCCCACTCCCTAGATCCCGTCACCAGTCCTTCGGTCACTGACAGCAGAGCTACACCTCCTTCTACAGACCCTAGTTGGAGTGGCAGTGCTCCTTGCCCTCCGGACCCTGGCGACAAGGGACACTCTACTGGTCCCTCTACCCTCAACGGTCACAACGCTGCTCTTGGTCTTGTCATCCTTCTCCAGGTCGTCCAAGGAGGGCCTGAGCTGTTGCCGGTCGTTCCCCTTCACCCTCTGCACATCCTTGCGCCTCCTCCACCTTTTGAGGATGAGGTTCAGCGAGCTGGTGAGCCCATGTAAGTTTGGCCACCGGAGGGTAGCCAGTCTGGGCTGATGTTGGGCTCCTTCGGTGACGCGATGAACTCGCAGATTTTCTTCAACGGAATGAGTGGAGTGGCGTCGGGGGGAGCGAGAACATCCATTGATTCATTGTCCGAGGAGTCCCCTTCCACCTGCTCACTGCATATGGAGACACCATCCCCAACCCTGGACACACCCTTAGTGCTCGAGACTCCCGCCCCATCTTGTGCGGCAGTTGCCTCAGCCCCAACCGCTGATCTCTCCTCAACCTAGGGCCAGTGGCAGAGGGTCTTCTCCAGATGTACCCTGGGAGTCAAGACCATCAACAGTCTATCCCTCCCCCAGTTGGGCCCAGAGTGGACTGGAGCACCAGACTCAGGGATTCCCTCTGGAGCCAGGTTCTGAGGGAGAAAAGGGCTGGTTTCCCCTACCGCCTCCCCGCCTACAGACTCTACCTCCAGAGGCGTGCTCTGCACCTCATCCTGGGTGGGTTGCTCCTGGGCTTCCTTGGGTGCCTGATGCGGGACTCCCTCCCCAACAGGAATCTCCTCCTGCTCCATGTCACCTGAGTGGTCCCCATCGCCACCCTCCCTTCCAGAACCTGAGACCGGGACCCAAACCAGAGGGTGGGAGTCTTCTGGTTCCACAGTACAACTCTCCACCTTGGAGGATTCCCGTTCATCCCCTTTCCGCTCCTCACTTCAGGTAGCCCCGGCAGTCCCTCTCTCTCTCTCTCTCCCTCCCTCCCCCACCCACCCAATTCGCACTAGCTTCTTATTTTCATCCTACAAACATCTTACAATGGCCAGCTTTCTTTATCATCATTACCTTTTTGCATATATTTCATTCACTGTTCTTCATCCTGCCACATCACCATCTATATCTCTCATTTCCCTTATCCCTAA
Source organism: Okamejei kenojei (assembly GCA_035221665.1). NCBI lineage: Eukaryota > Metazoa > Chordata > Chondrichthyes > Rajiformes > Rajidae > Okamejei > Okamejei kenojei. The sequence goes on along the minus strand of CM069154.1, from coordinate 16,352,772 downwards.
CCAGTCTGAAGAAGGGTCTCGACCCAAAACATCATCCATTCCTCCTCTCCAGAGATGCTGCGTGTCCCGCTGAGTTACTCCAGCTTTTTGTGTCTATCTTCGGTTTAAACCAGCATCTGCAGTTCCTTCTTACACATCAACCAGAAGGATTTTGTCAAGGTGTCACCTGGTTTCCATCAAATCAGTTAATTCGTCATATATGTGTTTGTGAAGTATTTGGGTTCTTATGCACCTTAATAGTCCTTCATTTGACAAAGCTTATCACAATGCAAAATGCATCTTAGATCAACTTTTCAAATCTGCTGTGGTGGAGACACATAAAACTGCAGATGTTGGAATCTCAAGTAAAAATCAAAGTGCTGGAGGAACTCAGCAAACATTGCAGTATCTGTGGTGGCAATGGACAAACAACATTGCAGCTCAGGACCTTTCCTCAAACTACTTCAGATATGTTAGAGTTGAATTTGTTTGATAGGAATTAAACAGGGACTATCACCAAATGCAAAACATTATCCTCAATGTTTGGAATATCCTCACGAAGGAATAGTCCTACAATGATGCGATTTGTAATTTGAAAGCGTCCTCGCTCTTTCTTCCACATAAAGTGCAATATTACACTTTTACAAGTTTCTTTTTTTTTTTTTTTTAATTTTTTTATTATAGAAACAATATATACAGAGTACACTCTTATACGGCATTAAAAATTATATAATATACAAAATTATATAATATTGATTATCAATTGATACTGTTTGTGTTATTTGAAATGTTATCCATTATACATTTCCTGGTTATTTATTTTGTATAATTGGGAGTGTATGTAGTATATTCCTAAAATAAGCAATATACTCACACTTCTCATACCACACATATTTCTTCTAATTACCAAATACAAATCCCCCTAATATAACTACATAATACCCAATCTTAACCAAACTTCTATGATATTCATGATATTTTCATAATATTAAGAGTGTTTGTATTATTATTAACTTTATATTTCAAAATTATTATATAGTTGAAAATGCACAGTTTTATATAATTACAAATTTAAGACATCTATAATATTTTCATAGAACTAATAATAGGTGTATTCATACTAATATTAAGAATATATATAATATGTTTCTATACTTTTTTTCCCTACTTAAAGATAGAAAGATAGAGATAGAAAGTAGAAAATAGAAAAGAAAATGTGAAAAGTTTGGTGGAGATTAAAATATTACTAAATAATCCGTTCTTGGAGATACATTCATGATTTATTATATGTATTTCTTCATCCATTCAGATATTCAGGCCTCAGTCAAGTCCCCGCGCCGAACCATTATGACCCTGTAAATATTTAATGTATGGAGACCAAATCCCTTTGAAGAGATCTAACCTTACCTGACCTTACCTAACCTTACCTTGTAACCTGAAACTTACAAGTTTCATCATAATCTACCACATTGCTCAGGTCAAGACATTTAAAATGTGGAACAAAACATTCCATCAATTTCAACATGGTGAAAGTGCAATCTGTGATCGATGGTCAGATCTAATTCGTGGATGTTATTTATTTGCCCCCAAATTAATTTTGTATGCTTTAGATGTGCAAGCTACCCAGATTCATCTACTTTAGAAAACAAATTGGTTTGAAAAAAAAAATCTAAGATGTTGCTTTGATCACCAATCCAAATTTGATATTTTGAAGTTCCAGTAATTTATCAGGAACTAATGTCATCTCTTCTACCAAGGGCAAAACATATTCCAAATATTATTAAGGAATAGCCCTCAAATGCAGGGCATTGAACTGTTTCTCACAATGTAGATGTGGCAATTCTCACAATGTGAATAAGTTCACAACTAGTCCAGCAGGGTGCAATATTAGTATAGCAAAGCTCTCTCTCTCAAGTAACTTCCACCAAGTGAATTGATTTGTTATACAAAGTATTCTCATTTACATCTCTTTAAAGAACACTTAAAATAGTGTCAATTAGAAAAGTTAATCTCAATATCATGAAATAACCTATGTTATTTGGTTGGGTCCATACTACCATTGGCTAATCTATTTTTCAATGTATGAAGTAAGCTCCGTCTTGCGAATCAAATTATTATAACAAGCATTCTAATTTACCTACATTTAAAAAGAGATCAAAGTTCTGTTGGCTAGGTTTATCTTGAATGGAAAACAAGTCTGTTTACTTCACCGAAAACTCCTCTGAACTGGATCCAGGAGGAATTTAATATCATCAGAAAAATCACATTCACAATATCTGAAGCAATATGTCTTTTAGCCAAACAAATCAATTGTTAAGAGAAACATTTTAATCTAATGCTCTTTGCACTGCATAAATAGGAACAGTTTACTACACTGCAACATGTGGCTCTGTTGACTTGAAATTATGCAAATAAAGCACTAATTTGTACAGTGAAACAATTCAATTCAATTCAAATTTAATGTCATTGCACAGATACAAGTATGGGTACAACGAAATGCAGTTTAGTGTCAGTACGTAGTGATAGCAATGTTTAGATAAATACAGATAAATAAATACAGATGTGGGAATCTATCGGCGGGACTCCGAGTTCAGCAGTGCGATGGTGTTATTGTAGAAGCTACTCCTCATCCTGCTGGTGCGGGACCTGAGGCTCCTGTACCGCCTCCCCGATGGTAGGAGGGCAAACAGTCCATGGTTAGGGTGGGAGGGGTCCTTGATGATCTTCCCAGCCCGTCTCAGACACTGTTTTCGGTGGAGGGCATCCAAAGCAGGGAGCGGGGCACCGATGATGTGCTGGGCGGTTTTCACCACCCTTTGTAGTGCCTTCCTGTCTGCTACGGTGCAACTGCTGTACCATACCGTAAAGCAGGTGGTCAGGATGCTTTCGATGGTACAGCGGTAGAAGTTGGTCAGGATCTGGGGGGACAGGTGGGCTTTTTTGAGCCTCCTCAGGAAATAAAGGCGCTGCTGCGCCTTTTTGACCAGCTTGGAGGTGTTGAGGGACCAGGACAGATCCTCCGAGATGTGTACACCGAGGAATTTGTAGTTGGAGACCCGCTCCACTTCAGTCCCGTTTTTATATGGATGGGGGTGTGTCTGCCGCCTCTGTTCTTCCTGAAGTCGACAATGATCTCCTTCGTCTTTTGGGAGTTAAGGACGAGGTTGTTATTGGCACACCAGGTTGTCAGGTGCTGGACCTCCTCCCTGTAGGCTGACTCGTCGTTATCGCTGATCAGTCCTACCACCGTGGTGTCGTCGGCAAATTTTATGATGGCGTTGGAGCTAAACTTAGGGATGCAGTCATGGGTGAAGAGAGAGTAGAGGAGAGGACTGAGCACACAGCCTTGTGGCACGCCAGTGTTCAGTGTTATAGTGGAGGAGGTGAGGCTGTTGATCCTAACAGACTGGGGTCTGTTAGTGAGGAAATCCAGTGTCCAATTGCAGAGGGAAGTGGAGATGCCAAGACCGTTGAGTTTGGTGATCAAGCTAGCGGGTATGAAAGTGTTAAAGGCGGAACTGAAGTCGATGAACAGCAGCCTGATGTAGGTGTTATTGCTGTCTAGGTGGGTCAGGGCAGAGTGTAGGGCCGCAGATATGGCGTCTTCTGTTGACCTATTGGTCCGGTAGGCAAACTGATGGGGTCCAGTGTGGGGGGAGGCTGGCTTTGAGGTGAGCCAAGATCAGCCGCTCGAAGCACTTGGCTATGACAGGGGTGAGTGCCACTGGCCGGAAATCATTGAGACTCCCTGTCGCTGATTGTTTGGGCACTGGCACAATGGTAGATGTCTTGAGGCAAGTGGGGACGACACCCTGGGCCAGTGACAGATTGAAGATGTCAGTGAGGACCAGGGATAGTTGTCCAGCACATGCCCTGAGCACCCGCCCGGGGATGCCATCGGGGCCGGCAGCTTTGTGCTCATTCACCTTGCTCAGTGCATCTTGTACAGCAGAGGTGGAGAGACTGAGGGGTTGTTCATGCGGGGGTGGAGCACCTTTGATGGCAGGAGTTTTGTTGTCCCGGTCGAAGCGGGCGTAGAAATAGTTTAGCTCGTCAGGAAGGGAGGCATTGTCTGGGGGGGGAGTGTTAACTTTATGGTAATCGGCAATGGATTTGATTCCTTGCCACATGCGCCTGGGGTCAGAGTTATTTCGGAAATGCTCCTTAATCCGCCGTTTGTGATTAAGTTTAGCATTCCTAATTCCCTTTTTCAGATTGGCCCTGGATGAGCTGTAACCCTCAGCATCGCCAGATTTAAAAGCGGCGTCGCGAGCCTTCAGCAGGAGTCTGACCTCCCTGTTCATCCACGGCTTCTGGTTAGGGAAGGTCCTTATTACTTTGTGTGTAGTGACGTTGTCCGTGCAGAATTTTATGTAGTCCAGAACGGTTGAGGTGTATGAGTTGATGTCCACTTGGGAGTTGAAGGTGGCCTGGGTGGCAAACAGACTCCAGTCTGTTTGCTGAAACTGTTCCTGTAAGACAGAGACAGCCCCCTCAGGCCAGACTTCACTGACCTCACGGAAGGTTTCACACGTCTGATCAGAGGTGTGTATTTGGGGAGCAGGAACAGAGAGAGGTGGTCAAACAATTAATAATAATAAGCATTCAAATCTTCGTAAAGAATACTGCATTAAGCATCAGTTAATTTAAGGGAAGTCAAGAGTGCTTTATCATATGTACCAAAACAGAACAAATAAATTCTTACTTGCAGCACCACATGTATCTAAACACTGTACTCAATAGAGAGTATAATGAACAGCATTAAAAACTGGCTAAGACCTGCCCCGAAAGCAGTGGACAACCCTCAACCGCTTGAGGACAGGCGTTGGACACTATGGAGTAGCGATGAAGAGGTGGGGGCTCATGGTCAGCGCCTCCTGCGAGTGTGGGGACACAACACAGACAGTGGAGCACATAGTCACCAGTTGCCCCAAACATCGGCCAACGAATGGTGAACGAGGTCTGATTGACCTGGACGATGAAACGTTGGCCTGGCTCGCCTCAAAGGAGCTGCAGGTCTAAAAGACATACGACAGAAGAAGAAGAACACTAAAAATGTTTAATTACAAACAAAAAGTGCAAACATTTTCAGAGTCAGCCCAGAAGTGACTCCTTGTGCTCCCCTCCGAGGAGAGGGAGACATTTGGCAGCCTTGTAAAAGGTGCTGCCGTGGGTGTTCAAGGAGACCCAGGGTGACTAGACTCCGTTTGTTGGAGTAAGTCACGTTGGAGCAATTGCTCCATCAACCGCTCCATGCAAGGAACTGCAGATGCTGGTTAATACACAAAAGGATGCAGTGTCGTTATCCGCAGGGGTTGAGTCTTCCAGCCCGGACCCATCCGAGTCTCCGGGTTTATCCGATTTTCGGGTGGCTTTGCCGCCAGTCCGAGGTGCACCTACGGGCTGTAGCAGTGCCAAGTCGGGGGCTTCTGATCGCACGGCTAGCAGCCCAGGTGAAATCGGCCGCTGCTGACTGCCCGCATTCCCGCGGTCCTCCGCAGTCAGTTTTGCTGCGGTCCATTTGGACATAGTCTTGGACTAATCCATGTTGTTTGCTCTGTAAGAAAAAATTACACAGAGCGGCCAGAAAATCATAGAAACATAGAAATTAGGTGCAGGAGTAGGCCATTCAGCCCTTCGAGCCTGCACCGCCATTCAATATGATCATGGCTGATCATCCAACTCAGTATCCCGTACCTGCCTTCTCTCCATACCCTCTGATCCCCTTAGCCACAAGGGCCACATCCAACTCACTCTTAAATATAGCCAATGAACTGGCCTCAACTACCCTCTGTGGCAGAGAGTTCCAGAGACTCACCACTCTCTGTGTGAAAAAAATCTTTCTCATCTCGGTCTTAAAGGATTTCCCCCTTATCCTTAAGCTGTGACCCCTTGTCCTGGACTTCCCCAACATCGGGAACAATCTTCCTGCATCTAGCCTGTCCAACCCCTTAAGAATTTTGTAAGTTTCTATAAGATCCCCTCTCAATCTCCTAAATTCCAGAGAGTATAAACCGAGTCTATCCAGTCTTTCTTCATAAGACAGTCCTGACATCCCAGGAATCAGTCTGGTGAACCTTCTCTGCACTCCCTCTATGGCAATAATGTCCTTCCTCAGATTTGGAGACCAAAACTGTACGCAATACTCCAGGTGTGGTCTCACCAAGACCCTGTACAACTGAAGTAGAACCTCCTGCTCCTGTACTCAAATCCTTTTGCTATGAAAGCTAACATACCATTCGCTTTTTTCACTGCCTGCTGCACCTGCATGCCTACTTTCAATGACTGGTGTACCATGACACCCAGGTCTCGCTGCATCTCCCCTTTTCCTAATCGGCCACCATTTAAATAATAGTCTGCTTTCCTGTTTTTGCCACCAAAGTGGATAACCTCACATTTATCCACATTATACTGCATCTGCCAAACATTTGCCCACTCACCCAGCCTATCCAAGTCACCTTGCAGTCTCCTAGCATCCTCCTCACAGCTAACACTGCCCCCCAGCTTAGTGTCATCCGCAAACTTGGAGATATTGCCTTCAATTCCCTCATCCAGATCATTAATATATATTGTAAATAGCTGGGGTCCCAACACTGAGCCCTGCGGTACCCCACTAGTCACTGCCTGCCATTGTGAAAAGGACCCGTTTACTCCTACTCTTTGCTTCCTGTTTGCCAGCCAGTTCTCTATCCACATCAATACTGAACCCCTAATCCCGTATGCTTTAAAATCGACCTCAGATTAGTGAAAACTTACCTGCAGGTCCGTTTTAAACCTACTGCTGAAGGAGCGACGCTCCTCCCGCCTGTCGCTGCGCAATACATTGGACGATATATCACGCATGCATGCTGGCAGGGTCTTCACGTAGTCACTCACGTGTCTCCGAAGTAAAATTTAAGATTTTGTTTTATGTCCAATCTTTAGAAAACGTGGCAGTTTTTTGTGATTATGATACTAGAATCATTGCTTCCATGAAACCAATCTACAAGTAGTTTGTGCACTGCGTGGATTTGAGAATACAGTTGTGAGGGATAATGTGATTAAACCCCATTAAAGTAAGGAGCTTTAAAGAGAATTCGAACTGAGAGGGGCTGGAGAGAGAGTTCTGACACAGCTGTGTCTGAAGGTTGCCAGACCCATCCTTGAGTCCTTGAGTAAGAAGTAATAGCATTGTATAGCGGTAGAAGGGAGTGATGTAGAGAGATCCCTATCAGTGGAATGGAGTGATAGATGGGACCCTTGTCACTATAGCTTAGCTTTAGTACTGATATAGGAGAACTGAGAGGGTTCACTAGGAGGTGAGTAAAACTAGGGTAGGTCATGAGCAACTGAGCATGCTTAATAGAATAAATGAATATTACAACACACCCCTGGTCAAGAAACTGCTCATTACCATGAACATGTTTGAACGTGCGATGTATGATATGGGAGGTGCGAGGGGATGTACGGTGGGATGTACCTAAAGATTGTGCACCTCAGACCCTGATTGGAGAAGGGTCCGGAGGGGAGGTTGAATGTAAAATTCTGTGTATAAAGGGGGATGACTTCTTTGGCTTCGGTGTGTCTCGACTTGGAGAGGCACCCGGGTCTGCAGAGTCGTGAGGAACAAAGAACTCTTGCTTCCAAGATTTAGTCTTTGAGCAGTGATTGTGAGCACAAAGCGTATCTCACAAATTGGGGGCTCGTCCGGGATCGCCACTCCGGCTGCTTGGTGGAGGCAAAGAAGGAGGGGAAGGTGCACCCTGCTGATTTCAGCAGTCTCCGATCTCCTTGCTTGCCATCAGCAGTTTGAGCGAGTGATATTCGGTTGGAAAGACTCGGGAAGCAAGAGGGGGTGTAAGGTAAATACGTACGGGACGGTCGAGCGATTCTTGTGCACAGGACCCAGGTAAGAAAAGCGACTATTAAGTATTGCCTGGGCGACCGGGGTCTGTCGGACGGGAATAGTCCGACGAGACGATGGGAAACCGGAACGGGAAAAGTAAGGGTCCGGGGAAACAGGATGAGGCTCATACTGATATGGAGCTGAACATTCCGCCCGATAGTCCGTTGGGGCGAATGTTGTATGGATGGGGTGAAGGGAACACCCGGGGTAAGAGTAAGGAAACTATGATAAAGTTTTGTCACTTTGAATGGCCAAAGGAGCCTATTCGAGGGAGCGCAGTGTGGTGGCTGCGGTTGGGTTCAAATGAGGACTGGGTGAGACAGGCGTGGAATGTTTTTGTGAATGAAAGACAAACGCCGAATCAAATAGAAAAGGAATATGCCCAGTGCTGGAAACCCAATAATGGGATGTTTCCGTTAAAGACGGAAAGAGAGCAGGATGAACCTGACTGGCCACCAATTGGTGATGATCACCTACGGAGACTGCCCCCGCCATATGAATCCCAGCCCCCAAATATACCCCCATCAGCGCCGGCTGCATCTGCCCAGGAAGTCCCACTAAGCCAGAGCGGATCAGCAGTAAACCTGTCCGCTCCTGTCTCAGAAGAGACAGATAGTAGAGAATCACGGAGAGTAGAGAAGAAACAGGGTGAAAGAAACTGTGATTCAAACATAGAACGTGAAGAAGAGAGCCAGTCAGATAAGGAAGAGGAAATAAAAAGTGAGGACGAGGATGGGACGGGTGTCCCAGGCAGTAGTCGCATGACGCGATCTCAAACGAGGGCAGCGGAACAAAGATTAGACCGATCTGTTCAAATGAAGCCCCTCAGGGAGGTCCCGTTAGGGGGAAATGCCGGGGGGGATGGGATTTGTAAATGTGCCTCTCACCAGTATGGAGGTGAGGAACTTTAAAAAGGAGATGAAAAGTTTATTGGAAGACCCCTTGGGACTGGCTGAACAAATAGATCAGTTCCTAGGGCCAAATATTTATACATGGGAAGAAATGATGTGGAATTCTCTGCCACAGAAAGTAGTTGAGGCCAGTTCGTTGGTCATATTTAAGAGGGAGTTCGATGTGGCCCTTGTGGCTGAAGGGATCAGGGGGTATGGAGAGAAGGCAGGTACAGGATACTGAATTGGATGATCAGCCATGATTATATTGAATGGAGGTGCAGGTTCGAGGGGCTGAATGGCCTGCTCCTGCACCTAATTTCTATGTTTTTATGAAAAATATTGAGTTGTTTCAAACAATCTCATTGAAGTAAGAATGGAACTAATGTGATGTGTGTGTAAAAACCGGTTTTGTATGAATGAGGAAGTTTGTATATGTGATAGGTTTGTTTGCTGTGGGCCACATGCTGTAAGGGTATGTGTGTGTGTTCCTTTAAGAAATTGTAAGCAATGGGGGAGGTTATTGTAAGGTAACGGACAACGCTTTGTATCATCGCAACTTAAAAAGGGGAAGTTGGAAAATGTAGGTTGCTTGGCTTCTATAGATTTCTTCTCAGTAAAGTTAATTTGGAAAATTGTTAGTCGTATGTATTTAAACTAGGAATTGGAATTTGGGAATTGTAGGGGGAATGGTTTGAACAAAATTAGAAATAAGTTAATTGCTGAACAACAAGCAGCTTTTATGGTTTGTTTAGATAAACATTCTGGTTGGATAAGGGTAATAAATTAATGGGGCCCAGGGAAAAAAAAGGAGTTGGCAGACAATGATGTCAATAATGGGAAGTTTGTTTACTTCAGAAGAAAGACAGATGGTCAGACAGGCAGGAGAAGGGGTTACAGGCTCAAGCGGGAGCAGCAGATGCGGGAGCAGTAAAATATCCCATTACTACGCCGGATTGGAGTAACCAAACAGAAGAAGTATGAGAGATCTCAGGGAGATAATAATCAAGGGAATCAGAGAAGCCGTTCCCAAGGGACAGAATTTCGAACGGGCTTTTGAAAATCAGCAGAACAAGGACGAACCTCCGACAGTGTTCTTACAAAGGCTGAGGAGGAATGTCCAGCAGTATTCGGGGATAGACCCTGATTCAGATGCAGGTCAGCAGTTGCTAAAGGTTAATTTTGTAACCAAATCATGGCCAGACATTAGAAAGAAACTGGAAAAATTGGAAGATTAGAATGACAAACCATTGAATCAATTGTTAACAGAGGCTCAAAAGGTATATGTAAGACGGGATGAGGGAAAACAGAAGGGAAAGGTAAAAATGATGTTGCAAGCAGTACAGCAAGGAGTACAGAAGGGGGGAATCGAAGGTGATAGAAGGCCGGGTGCTCATGGAGACCGGGGAAGGGGAAGGGGAAGCGGTAGTATTAGAGGACGAGGAAGAGGTGAATGGAGGGACCGAAGTTGGGGTCCCCGGGAAAACAAGGAACAAGGATCAGGAGGGTGGTACACGGGGCCATCCTGGTGTTACTATTGTAACGAGGAGGGTCATTTCAAGAGGGAATGTCCCAGGCTACGACGGGAGGTGCAGTCGTACACACTCATGGAGGAAGAATAGGGAAGTCGGGGGTCCTGCTCCCTGGGGTGTATGGGATACACACGGGAACCTCTGGTAAACTTGAAATTAGGACCCCAGGGAGAGGATATGGTATTTATGGTAGATTCGGGAGCAGAGAGATAGAGTGTAACTAAGGTACCGGAAGGAATGAGATTGGGTGAAAAACAAGTTAGAATCTCAGGGGTAGAAGGGAAAGTGATGACATTAGCCGAGGTAGAAGGGGTGGTGGTAAAATATGAGGATCGAGAAGTCAGTGGAAGATTTTAAAAGGAAGGTGAATAAATTTGCAAAGGAGGATAAACTATCTGAGAAGTAAGACATTGAGTTTAGAATGAGAAAGAAGGCAGATCAGAAAGGATTAAAGTGGGAAGCAGAGGGATAAATTGATGAGACTGCTTTAGAAAGAAAGAGCGTGAAAAAGGATGAGACAATGTTGTCAGTAACAACAGACCTGGTTGAAAAGTCTGAAATAAGTGATGCACCGACACACAGTGAGTCCTATGACAGGCCAGAGATTCCATGCCAATAATAAATATATTTGGGAGTGTTTTCTCAAATGCCCTATCGGGAGTGAAATAAATGTGGATCTAAGCCCAGACAAGGCTAGTAAGGAGATAGGTAATGGATAAGGTGTGTTGGGGATGTGAACAGGTACGATAATCAGGAAATAATAATAATAATAATAATAATAATAATAATAATAATGATAATAATAATATTAAGATAATGGTGAACATAGCTATGGCAAGAACATTAAGAAGAGGTATTAAATACACCTAGGCTAGGATGCGGCAGCGTTTTAAATACTAGCGCCGTGTTTTTAATCAGATGTTGTAGGCAGATTTGGAAGGTGTTGATATAGTATGTGAATGATTTGTTGGTTTGTTCCACAAGTGAGGAGCAATGTGAGAGAGAGACATTGTAATTATCTTGGAAAAAGGTGGCACAGGAGGTTCATGATCTACAGGAAAAGAAGGTTAGGACAATGTTACGTCAATTCGAGTTGAGGGAACCTGAAATGGGGGTTTAATCAGTGTATGCGTAGCAAAAGAAAAAGGGAGGATTGTGAGGGATAAAGTGATTAAACCCCATTAAAGTAAGGAGTTTTAAAGAGAATTCGAACTGAGAGGGGCTGGAGAGAGAGTTCTGACAGCTGTGTCTGAAGGTTGCCAGACCCATCCTTGAGTCCTTGAGTAAGAAGTAATAGCATTGTATAGCGGTAGAAGGGAGTGATGTAGAGAGATCCCTATCAGTGGAATGGAGTGATTGATGGGACCCTTGTCACTATAGCTTAGCTTTAGTACTGATATAGGAGAACTGAGAGGGTTCACTAGGAGGTGAGTAAAACTAGGGTAGGTCATGAGCAACTGAGCATGCTTAATAGAATAAATGAATATTACAACACACCCCTGGTCAAGAAACTGCTCATTACCATGAACATGTTTGAACATGCGATGTATGATATGGGAGGTGCGAGGGGATGTACGGTGGGATGTACCTACAGATTGTGCACCTCAGACCCTGATTGGAGAAGGGTCCGGAGGGGAGGTTGAATGTAAAATTCTGTGTATAAAGGGGGATGACTTCTTTGGCTTCGGTGTGTCTCGACTTGGAGAGGCACCCGGGTCTGCAGAGTCGTGAGGAATAAAGAACTCTTGCTTCCAAGATTTAGTCTTTGAGCGGTGATTGTGAGCACAAAGCGTATCTCACACAGTAATACTGTTTAATTTGAGGAACTTTCTCAATGCAGAAGATGTCGCTCTGAACAAAAATTTGGTATGTCAGAAATTAAGTTATTGTGATGATTCCAACTACTTCAGTCAAAAAATATTATCAATGCCTGAAGGAATTTCCCCTCAAACAAAGAGGTTTGTGATAAGATAGTTGCTAAACGCCTTCCTTTCACACAAACAGCAAAATGCATCCTTGACTAGTTTCATCATAAACTAATTGGTGATTTGGTATTAAAGACTCGACTGATTTGGAGATGAGGGCACAACTTATCATCAAGCAGGAATCTTTTCTTTTGAGTAGTAATTGTTTAGATGGTTCATTATAATCTATAACTGCTTTGATGTTGATATTCAAAATGTGGTATACTGTTGCTTTAACATCAATGAAAGCCTAGACAACAGTAAAAAAGGAAAGCACATTTTATAATATAACTGTAATTCCACCTACATTCTGTCATGATATAACTGATCCCATAATCAAGTATTTAAGAAGGAACTGCAGATACTCACAAAATCGAAGGTAGATAAAAAATCCTGGAGAAACTCAGCGGGTGAGGCAGCATCTATGGAGGGAAGGTGACGTTGCGGGTTGAGACCCTTCTTCAGATGGAGGGTCTCGACCCGAAACGTCACCTATTCCTTCACTCCATAGATGCTGCGCATATAATCAAGTTGTCACATGTAGAAGAAAGGACAAGTGTTCCTTAAATCACCTATTCTCAAGCAGAATCTCATCTAGTTTTTCCATCTTCTCTCCCCAGCGCAACCAGGATATCTCACCCAGTATTACCCAGTGTGTCTTACTCAGGCTCGCGCTGTGCCATTGAGTAACTTGCACCCAGTTCAATTTCCCCCAGCACCTCTCATCCCAACTCCCTAGTACCACAGTTTATCTTACCTGTCAGATACACCAATATCACTAACCCAGACAGTTCCAGTAGGTCACCCACTTTCACCCAGTGTCAGTCAGCATGTCCATTCAGTGTCACCCAGCATCTCATCCAATTGTCATCTGGTACTGTAATCGAGGCTCACCGGGTGTCATTGACTCACGTCCACGTTTATCCCCAGACACACAACAGCTCTCACCACCCAATTATTTATTTTCCTCGCAAATCTCAAATACGCGCGGACAGGTTACATGACCACTATAAATTGCTTCTACCGCAGGTGGGTAGCAGGAGAACCGGGGTTTGATGGGTCTCTGAGGAAAAAATGGCCAATGGGGAAAGAAGGAAATTGGACCAATGCACCGACATAGGCTTGATGGGCCGAACGGCTTCCGCCGATGCTGCAAGAGAACATAAATACTTATCACTCACAACTTCGCCCATCTGCTCAACTAATGCCCAACCTTTGCTAATGCCCGTCCCCGGTTTCTCCCTGGCACTCGCTGTTGTGCTGCGCACGCGCTCACCCGCTCGATCGCAGATTGCGCTCCTGGATTTCAGGCGCGGTTTCTGTTGCTCGCGCCTACCATCTCCGTCTTCCGTCGGGCAATGGGCCTGGGCCTGGCCCGGGGCGGCGGGCCGCTGCTTGCGGTTCTCTTCATCGCCGGAGCAGGTAAGGAAAGACCGCAGAAGCCCAGGAACCGTAGGTAACCTGAAAACACTCAATACAACACCGCCCACAGTGTAAACAAACTCTCACTTCGCCCTATGTAAACCCCCCTTATACCATAACATCTTCCCCACATAACACCAATGTCTACCTTCCCTACACCAATAGCCCACCTTAAAAAAAAAACAAATTCCTCCCTATACGATAACTACACCCTGCACCACAACGCCATCTCCACATCACCACCATTCCCTACACCATTATTTACACCGCACCTCCGTACACCGTAACCCAATCCCATTCCCACACAACACACCTCCTTACACTGTAACCCCATCCAAGCTTTCCTACGATAATTACATTCCCGCGTTCCCGAGATGCTATCACCTCATAATACCATCCTCCCTACACTGAACTCCATCCCCTCCCTCCAGTACCTTCTTGCCAAAACTATAACCCACTATTTATAGTACAAATGCACCCCGCCCCCAACACACAATTACTCGCAACTCAATGCAAATCCTTCCTGTGAGATACCCTTTATGCTCACAATAAATACTCAAAGACTAAATCCTGGAAGCAAGAGATTTCTTTATTTTACGAGTCTGCAGACCGGGTGCCTCTCCAACTTGAGACACACTGAAGCCAGGGAGATCATCCCCCTTTATACACAAAATCTTACATTCAATTTCTCCTCCGGACCTCTCTCCAATCAGAGTCGGAGGTGCACAATCTGTAGGTACAACCCACCGTACATTCCCTCACACCTCCCATATCATACATTGCATGTTCAAACATGTTCATGGTAATGAGCAATTTCTTGACCAGGGGTGTGTTGTAATATTCATTTTTTCTATTAAGCATGCTCAGTTGCTCATGACCTGGCCCAGTTTCCCTCACCTCCTAGTGAACCCCTTTCAGTTTTCCTATATCAGCACTAAAGCTAAGCTATAGTGACTAGGGTCCCATCCATCACTCCTTTCCACTGATAGGGATCTCTCTACATCACCCCCTTCTCTAGCTACACAATGAATCTCTTCTAACTCAAGGCCTCAAGGATGGGTCTGGCAATTTTCAGACACTGCTGTCAGAATCTCCTCTCCAGCCCCTCTCTGTTTGAATTCTCTTTAAAACTCCTTTCTTTAATAGGGTTTAATCACTTTATCCCTCACAATCCTCCCTTTTTCTTTTGCTACGCATACACTGATTAAACCCTCATTTTAAGTTCCTTCAATTCGAACTGACGTAACATCGTCCTAACCTTCTCCTCCTGTAAATCATAAACTTCCCTTGGCCGCATTATCATTATTTTCTGTATTTCCCCTTTCTCTCCCATAGGCATGACTACAGCCTGCATCTGACTTATACTTCTGGTAATAAGTTCCCTAAAACAAGGGATACAACAGGGGATGAAGATCAGTCCAGCCACTGCACATAGAAACACAAGTCCCACCGTTCTCCACCATGTTCCTCCGAGGATAGAATCCCACCATTGGGTTCCCATAATCGAATTCCACTTTTGTATTGGAACATGCGCCAACTTCCGGATCCCTTCTGATATGTCCATCACTGCCTGTCCATTATCATCGATGTTCAAACAGCAATTAGAGAGGTTGAATTTCCCGCATACCCCTCCTTCTTCTGCCAGGAGATAATCTAGGGCTAACCTGTTCTGGTATATCGCTGCTCTCATCTGCGTCTGCTGCTTTGCCAGCATCTCCAGCGCCCCCGCAGTTTGGTTGGTAATTACCTCCAGTACTGCCTGTAGCCTTATGATCCGGTTTAACATATATACTGGTGTTCGGTAGCCCCAGGATCCATCTTGTGCCCAAGTGGCTGGTCCGTAGTATGAGATGATTCTTGCTGGTGGCCACTCATCATCTTCCCATTCTCCAATGTCTATTTTCCTCTTTTTCCGATATAGGTCATCAAATACAGGTGTTCCTAACGACTGGCCTTCTTTGGGGTTTAACAGGAAGAATCCAGGTTGTACCAGTCCAATAAAACAAGTCCCACTCCAATTCATCGGTAACACCGAGTATGCCTTGTATCCGCATATCCATAACAGTCCTTCAGGGGCCGGTCCACTAGAGGCAACCTTGTTCCATATATCTCGCAATACTGGGATCCCCTGATAAGGGTTATTCCCGGTGCAGTTCCATAGTCCGGCTGATTCCACTCCATCAATCTCCATCCGGATAGCGCAGTTTTTCCCATATTTCTTAGTTAGATACCATTTAGGCTCCTCTGGCCACCACACTCGGGACTGATTTGGCCACTGGGTGACGATGCGCTGGCAGGGGCTGCTGCCTACTAGGACGGCATCCTTTGCCCAGGGCCTAGCGATACACTCAGTCCCGACCGGAGCATCTGTCAGGATCCATACCTGGGGATCTCGGTCTTGTCCAGCTGTCAGGTTCCACCCCATCAGGTCCCATATTTCAACAATGGATCCTCTCCACGGCCAACGTGAATTCATCAGCGGTCCTCCGCAGACCCAACAGTTAGTCACATTCAGGGTCCCAGCTATCCGGGTGGCCAAGTCCACAAACAGGTTTTTTTCTCCTTCAGGGATTTCGATCTGCTTCTTGATTTCTTCGTACAGTGTCTGGTGCACTTGAGGCTGAGTATGTGGGGGAGGGGGAGGCTTCGTGACTACTACCTTAGTAATCTCTTTCACTACTTCCTCCTTCGTCTTATCTATTGCCCCTTTTATGATCTGAGAAGGGAAAACTAACTGTACACAAACCCATCTCTCTCCCCTTGGGCAGGTAACGGCCCCAAACTTCCCTATATACCCCCTATTGCCTGCCATCAAATACTCCTTTCCCCCCTCTTTACAAATGATTCTAGTCTTTCGGTCATGGCATACTTTGTTCACATGGGAATGATAGGTAAATGATGTGGTTATTACCCCTCTGTATTGAATAGGATGATAACATTTATCACAATTATTAATACCTTTTACAACAATTACATACAAAGCAAACAATACCACGACTGCTCCTTTCATACTGTCAGTTATACATTCAAATGCTTTTCTTTTTAAAATTACTGTTAGGGGTTTACTTCCCGGCTTCACCGTCCACTGTTCCTCCTCCTCAGGAACGGGTGGATCGACGGGTCCTTTAACCCAGATCACGTGGGTCCACCCTTTTTTCTTTTATTCGTATTGCTGTCTCGGTTGTCAGTAATACTAGGTATGGGCCGGTCCACCTGGGCTGGAGTTTCTCCTCCTTCCAATTTTTGACCAGTACCCAGTCGCCGGCCTTTACAGCATGTATTGGAAAGTCAAGTGACGGGCTTTGAGCCAATAATCCTTTCGCTTTTAATTCTGTAAGGGAACGAGATACAGCCAGTAAATAGTTCCTTGAGAATACATCACTGCCCTCTATGGTGGGTATTCCTTCTATCTTTCCCAAATAAGGTAACCCAAACAACATTTCATAGGGGGACACTGCTAACTTTGCATGGGGTCTCCGTTGCTTTTCTCAAAGCCTTTCTGTTTCCCTACTGCTCCAAACATATGCCAGACTCCATGTACATATGCTGCTCTTAAAGCCTTAATTTCTGCCAATTGAGCTAAGCAAGATTGCAGGCAAGCTTCCAATTTGATCCTGCGCTATAGCTTTTACTTCTTTAGATATTACTCGTCCAAAATATTCTACCTGCTGCTGACAAAACAAAAACTTCTTCCTTGATACATCATGACCTCCTGTGCCATCTTTTCCAAGATAATTACAATGTCTCTTTCTCACGTTGCTCCTCACTTGTGGAACAAACCAACAAATCATCCACATACTATATCAACACCTTCCAAATCTGCCTACAACATCTGATTAAAAACACGCCGCTAGTTTTTAAAACGCTGCCGCATCCTAGCCTAGGTGTATTTAATACCTCTTCTTAATGTTCTTATCATAGTTATGTTCACCATTATCTTAATATTATTATTAAGATCATTATTATTATTATTATTATTATTATTATTATTATTTCCTGATTATCGTACCTGTTCACATCCCCAACACACCTTATCCATTACCTATCTCCTTACTAGCCTTGTCTGGGCTTAGATCCAGATTTATTTCACTCCCGATAGGGCATTTGAGAAAACACTCTCCCAAATACATTTATTATTGGCATGGAATCTCTGGCCCCTGTTTGGCTCTGTCATAGGACTCACTGTGTGTCGGTGCATCACTTATTCCAGACTTCAACCAGGTCTGTTGTTCAACATTGTCTTTCCTTTTTCATGCTCTTTCTTTCTAAAGCAGTCTCATCAATTCATCCCTCTGCTTCCCACTTTAATCCTTTCTGATCTGCCTTTTTTCTCATTCTAAACTCAATGTCTTACTTCTCAGATAGTTTATCCTCCTTTGCAAATTTATTCACCTTCCTTTTAAAATCTTCCACTGACTTCCCGATCCTCATATTTTACCACCACCTCTTCTACCTCGGGTAATGTCATCACTTTCCCTTCTACCCCTGAGATTCTAACCTGATTTTTTTTTTTTACCCAATCTCATTCCTTCTGGTACCTTAGTTACACTTGATCTCTCTGCTCCCGAACCTACCATAAATATCATATCCTCTCCCTGGGGTCCTAATCTCAAATTTACCAGAGGTTCCCTGTGTATCCCATACACCCCAGGGAGCGGAACCCCTGACTCCCCTATTCTTCCTCCATGCGTGCGTACGACTGCACCTTCCGTCGTAGCTTAGGACATTCCCTTTTGATATGACCCGGCTCTTTACAATAATAACACCGGGGTGGCCCCGTGTACCACCCTCCTGATCCTTGTTCCTTGTTTTCCCGGGGACCCCAACTTCGGTCCCTCCATTCACCTCTTCCTCGTCCTCTAATACTACCGCTTCCCCTTCCCCGGTCTCCATGAGCACCCGGCTTTCTATCACCTTCAATTCCCCCCTTCTGTGCTACTTGCTGTACTGCTTGCAACATCATTTTTGCCTTTCCCTTCTGTTTCTCCTCATCCCGTCTTACATATACCTTTTGAGCCTCTGTTAACAACTGATTCAATGGTTTTTCATTCCAATCTTCCAATTTTTCCAATTTCTTTCTAATATCTGGCCATGATTTTGTTACAAAATTAACCTTCAACAACTGCTGACCTACGGTCATATCACTGCTGGACATTCTTCCTTAATCTTTGTAAAAACACTGTCGGAAGTTCGTCCTTGTTCTGCTGATTTTCAAAAGCCCGTTCGAAATTCTGTCCCCTGGGAACGGCTTCTCTAATTCCCTTGATTATTATCTCCCTGAGATCTCTCACACTTCTTCTGTTTGGTTACTTCAAGTCGGCGCATCAGCCTGCAACCCCTTCTCCTGCCTGTCTGACCATCTGTCTTTCTTCTGAAGTAAACAAACTTCCCAGTATCGACATCATTGTCTGCCAACTCCTTTTTTTTTTTCTCTCTCTGGGCCCCATTAATTTATTACCCTTCTCCAACCAGAATGTTTATCTAAACAAACCATAAAAGCTGCTTGTTGTTCAGCAATTAACTTATTTCTAATTTTGTTCAAACCATTCCCCCTACAAATACATACGACTAACAATTTGCCAAATTAACTTTACTGAAAAGAAATCTATAGAAGCCAAGCAACCTACATTTTCCAACTTCCCCTTTTTAAGTTGCGATGATTCAAAGCATTGTCCGTTACCTTACAATAACCTCCCCCATTGCTTACAATTCCTTAAAGGAACACACACAGACACCCTTACAACATGGCCCACAGCAAACAAACCTATCACATATACAAACTTCCTCATTCATACAAAAACCGGTTTTTTTACATTAGTTCCATTCTTACTTCAATGAGATTGTTTGAAACAACTTAATATTTTTCATTAAAACATTTTTGGCCCTAGGAACTGATCTATTTGTTCAGCCAGTCCCAAGGGGTCGTCCAATAAACTTTTCATCTCCCTTTTAAAGTTTCTCACCTCCATACTGGTGAGAGGCACATTTACAAATCCCATCCCCCCGACATTTCCCCCTAACGGGACCTCCCTAAGGGGCTTCATTCGAACAGACTGCCCTAATCCCTGTGCCTCTGCCCTCGTTTGAGATTGCGTCCTCCGATGACTGCCTGGGGCACTTGTCTCATCCTCGTCCTCACTTTTTATTCTCTCTTCCTTATCTGACTGGCTCTCTTCTTCATCTTGTACCTTCCGTAATTCTCTATGCTCCGTCTCCTCTGAGACAGAAGCGGACAGGTTTACTGCCTGGCTTAGTGCGCCTGCCTGACTCTGGCTTAGTGGGACCTCCTGGGCAGATGCAGCCGGCGCTGATGGGGATATATTTGGGGGCTGGGATTCATATGGCGGGGGCAGTCTCCGTAGGTGATCATCACCAATTGGTGGCCAGTCAGGTTCATCCTGCTCTTTTTCCGTCTTTAACAGAAACATCCCATTATTGGGTTTCCAGCACTGGGCATATCCCTTTTCTATTTGATTCAGCGTTTGTCTCTCATTCACAAAAACATTCAACGCCTGTCTCACCCAGTCCTCATTTGAACCCAACCGCGGCCACCACACTGCGCTCCCTCGAATAGGCTCCTTTGGCCACTCAAAATAACAAAACTTTATCATAGTTTCTCTACTCTTACCCCGGGTGTTCCCTTCACCCAATCCAACATTCGCCCCAACGGACTATCGGGCGGAATGTTAGGCTCCATATCAGTATGAGCCTCATCCCGGTTCCCCGGACCCTTACTCCTTACCATTCCGGTTTCCCATTACCTTGTCGGACTATTCCCGTCCGACAAATCCCGATCGCCCAAGCAATACTTAATAGTCGTTTTTCTTACCTGGGTCCTGTGCACAAGAATCACTCGACCGTCCCGTACGTATTTACCTTACACCCCCTCTTGCTTCCGGAGTCTTTTCCAGCGGATATCACTCGCTCAAACTGCTGATGGCAAGCAAGGAGATCAGAGACTGCTGAAATCAGCAGGGTGCACCTTCCCCTCCTTCTTGCCTCCACCAAGCAGCCGGAGTGGTGATCCCGGACGAGCCCCCCAATTTGTGAGATACCCTTTATGCTCACAATAAATACTCAAAGACTAAATCCTGGAAGCAAGAGATTTCTTTATTTTACGAGTCTGCAGACCGGGTGCCTCTCCAACTTGAGACACACTGAAGCCAGGGAGATCATCCCCCTTTATACACAAAATCTTACATTCAATTTCTCCTCCGGACCTCTCTCCAATCAGAGTCGGAGGTGCACAATCTGTAGGTACAACCCACCGTACATTCCCTCACACCTCCCATATCATACATTGCATGTTCAAACATGTTCATGGTAATGAGCAATTTCTTGACCAGGGTGTGTTGTAATATTCATTTTTTCTATTAAGCATGCTCAGTTGCTCATGACCTGGCCCAGTTTCCCTCACCTCCTAGTGAACCCCTTTCAGTTTTCCTATATCAGCACTAAAGCTAAGCTATAGTGACTAGGGTCCCATCCATCACTCCTTTCCACTGATAGGGATCTCTCTACATCACCCCCTTCTCTAGCTACACAATGAATCTCTTCTAACTCAAGGCCTCAAGGATGGGTCTGGCAATTTTCAGACACTGCTGTCAGAATCTCCTCTCCAGCCCCTCTCTGTTTGAATTCTCTTTAAAACTCCTTTCTTTAATAGGGTTTAATCACTTTATCCCTCACAAATCCTTCCCCTCAATAACTAACCTTCCCAAACATTACCCACTCCCTGAAGAACACATTTCCTCCGTACATTCTAATTTTCTTTAGCACATAACTCATCTCCAGAAAATAACCTTGTGCAACAATGCACAACCCCTCGCCTACTTCCACAACGCTGTTTATGAGAAACCCTGCATTGTTGTCCTCTCCATTTAACCCAAAACATACAACTATCCAATCTCCATAATAACACCATGATTGACACAAGATATTTTTCACACTAAACTCCAGCCTCTCAGATACATAGATCTATGTGAGGCTGGAGTTTAGTGTGAAAGCACACTTTTCCTCAGATAAACAAGGAACTGGAGATGCTGGTTAATACACAAAAGGATGCAGTGTCCAGCACTTTGTGTCATTGATTATACAAATCCTCCTCCCTTAAATCCTGGAATTTGGATCTTGAGTATACAAATCCTCGCACAAAACGGACATCCTCATGTAATATTCCAACCCTGCCACACAGAGGAACCAAATACAACTCCTTCCCACACCATAACCTATTGCACATTTAATACTTACCCTCCCACTTCAACATGTAACCTTTCTTCTTACTGAGGTGATATGAGTGTTGCTTAAAATCCCTGTCTGATGAAGGCCAATGTTCCAAAATCCTCCTTAACTACTCTTATCTATCTGTGATGCCACTTTCAATGAACTCTGTTACTGCACTCCTAAATTCATCTGTTCTCCAACAGTCCTCGGGGCCCTGCTCATTCATTGTCCCACCCTGGTTTGACTTACCAAAATGCAACTCTTCACATCATCTGCATAAAGCTCCATTAACCATTCTTTAGCCCACTTCCCAATGGATCAAGGTCTTACTGCAATTTTGATAGTCTTCACTATCTACAAGTGTCATCTTTAGTGTCATATGCAAATTACTAATTTCTACATTCCCATCCAAATCATTGATATAAACCACAAACAGCAATTGTCCTAGCATTCTTCCCTAGTCACAGGGCTCCAGTCTGAAAAAAAGATTTTCCACCATCACCCAACACTTCCTGCCATAAAACCAATTCTCTACTCAATCAGCTAGCCCTCTCTGGATCCCAAGTGATCTAACCTTTCAGACCAGCCAACCATGCAGAATCTTCATCAAATGCCTTGCTGAAGTCCATACAAACAATGTATATAGCTTTGTTCTCATCAACCTTTTTGGTTCTTCAAAAATTCTCAGATTCGTAAGACACAATCCCCATGTACAGACAGAGCTAGAGTGATAGGAGACTCATTAGTTAGGGGGGCAGATAGGAGATTCTCTGGCAGCAATTGAAACTCCAGCATGATGCAAAGCCTTCCTAGTGCCAGGGTCCAGGATGCCTCTGAGGGGCTGTAAGACAATCTCAAGAGGGAGGATAAATAGCCAGAAGTCGTCATGACATGCATACAAATGACATGCGTAAAAAAAGAAATTGGGTCCTGTAAAACTAATACAGCAAAAAAGGGTTGAAAAGCAGGAACTCCAGGGTAATGATCTCCTGATTGCTCCCAGTGCCACTTGTAGTGAGGGTACTAACACCACAGGGAGTCACCTGCACTCCCTGTCCACTCCTTTGTGGTCTTTATCAATAGAGGCCAAGAGTATAAAAAGTTGAACATTTATAAAATACTGATTTGGGTTCAAAACGATTATTGTGTTCAATTCTGGTTCCACACATGAGAGGAAGGATGTGAGGGTGATGGAGAGGATCCTGAAATGAGGTATCAGGTGCTATAATGAGGAGTTTTGCCGGAATGTTCCCGAGGTACAGTGAAAAACGTTGTTTTGCATGCTATTCAATCAATTCAGATAATACAATAAATACAATCAAGCCAAGCTCAAGTACAATAGGTAGAGTGATGGGAAAGATACAGAGTGCAGAATGTAGTTCTCAGCATTATAGCGCAGCTATTCCAGACGCAAAGTCTTATGTCCGCAATGAAGTAGAGGAGAATTGGACTGTACCCTGGCATATGGAAGGACTGAGTCTAGTGTTGCGCACTTTCAAAACTTTGGTATCTTCTGTCCAACAGGAGCAGGGAGAAAAAGGAATAACAGGAGCAGAAAAGGTTTTTTTGATTTTGTTGGCTGCTTTCCCAAGGAAGTGTGGCGTGCATGGAATCAATGGTGGGAAGTCTGTGCATGATGGACAGGACAGCATCCACAACTCTCTGGAATTATTGTGGTCTTGGACCCTTGGACCGAGCTGTTTCCAAACCAAGTTGTGATGCAACCTGACATGCTTTCTAACATGCAAAGAAGTTGAGCCCGAAGGGAAAGGTGGCTCTTGATTATGTTGGCTACTTTTCTGAGGCAGCATGAATTATTATGTAACAGATGGGCTGCATTCACAACTGTTTGCACTTTCCGTTGGTCTTGAGCAGAGCAGTTATCATTGCAAGCTATGATATATCCAGATAGGATGCTTTCTGCGGTTGGTGTAAATTTCCTTTATTTGTTTACGCCTTTCTTTTGAACATCCTTTATTTGTTTACGCCTTTCTTTTTGTGACTTAATGATTCCACTTGCAATAACTTCACCAAGATCTCAAATATCTGAAAAAAATAGTTATATGAATGTTATTCGACTTCAATGTGAACTGCCTCCTACAAAATAACAATCTAAGAAGGGTTTCGGCCCGAAACGTTACCTATCTCCTTCGCTCCATAGATGCTGCTGCACTCACTGAGTTTCTCCAGCATTTTGTGTACCCACAATCTATACTGAGAGCTGAATGGTTATTTTGTTCAATATTTATCTGTGAGGGAATTAACCATGTCATAAGAATCAGTAGACATTTGTTTTCATTAATAGATAAAAATCAACTGAAAAATGTTTTGATTTTTTTTTAAATACCCTTGTATCTATTCCCAAATATTCTTTGTTATGAAGACTGCGTATACAGTGCCCTCCATAATGTTTGGGACAAAGACCCATAATTTATTTATTTGCTTCTGTACTCCACAACTTGAGATTTGTAATAGAATAAAATCACATGTGGTTAAAGTGCACATTGTCAGATTTTATTAAAGCCAAACATTAGTCTTACCAAAATCAACTGTTTGGAACATCATTAAGAGGAAAGAGAGCACCAGTGAGTTTACTAATTGCAAAGGGATTAGCAGGCCAACGAAGACCTGCACAGCTGATGACAGAAGAATTTTCTCTATAATATAGAAAAAAAAACAAACAGCAGTCCGTCAAATCAGAAATAGTAAGATTAAACGAGAACTTACCAGTTTGAAGTTTGATCTTTATTTTATGAGGAGTTACGTTGAGGGATTACGTGAAGATCCCGCCAGCACGCATGCGCGACTTTCTTCAAAGCAGTGGTGTGAAATCACAGATAACAGAAGTTGACTAAATATAGTAAGATAAGAGAACTAGAATACCAGTTGACCTTTATAATAGAGGGTTGGGAGTGGAGGACACGTAATCCCTCTACGTAACTCCTCATAAAATAAAGATCAAACTTCAAACTGGTAAGTTCTCGTTTAATCTTACTATTTTGCTTCGGAGTCACGTGAGTGACTACATGAAGATTTCAAAGCTCTGTGATTTCATGCCGTGGAACGAGTCCATGCTCACACACTGCCATAATGACCAATGGAGGAAGTATGTTAACGTATTCAGACATGCATCGGTAGCTGAAAAACAATGATGCATTTATTAACAAATAATAACCCCTAATTCGGGGTAAAATCATAATGCAGAACTCAAAATCGTGTCTGCAAATGTCTCAGGTCTGGCAACAGGTTTATTATAAAACCATTGAAAGGTTCTTTCGTGAGACTATCCCGCCATTGCAAGGATATGGTCCATGGGAACTTCCAACATTCTTGCTGCCGATGTAGCTGCAGCCCTGGTGGAATGAGACTTAAAGACATCAGTGTCCACCCCTGCTGCACCTAATACCTGTCTAAGCCATCTTCTGCACGGTCTGCACGGTCACTCTTTTATGAGGGCATTTATGACTTATTAATAAAGCCATTTCCGTGCCTCTTAGGCTTTTGGTGATCTCTAGGTGATGTAATAGATGGGTCACTATACATAGACAAAGGTCTATGGGGTATGCCAGGAACTCCAATTTCGGGCCAGACGACCCAGGCCTGTTCTGTTTAAGTAACTCAAAAATATAGAAAGTTATTTTATTCTTGGATGTTACCATAGCGTCCAGTCTTAATTTGTGGAGAGACTGGACCCGTTGTGCCATTACTAGTGCCATCAGCATCACCATTTTATATGTTCTTTTCGCTAGTGTTAGGGACGTTGCTGGTGCCCAATCCCTGAGCAGGGTTAAGACAATACCAATATCCCAGGTCTGGGAGTACCTAGGCCTGGGGGGATTAGAGTTGAAGATACCCGTCATTAGTTTTGATACTAGAGGGTGAGATCCAACCCCGTGGTGTCCTAAACCCTGTCCCAGGTATGATGATAGGGCACTGTAGCTCAAGCCTTCATCAAAGTGTAGGCTCGCCAAGAATTCCAGCACATTCATTATAGTAGCCATATGGTAAGTGATGTTCACTCTGTTACAGAATATCTCCCATTTTGTGATATATGACAGGTATTGTTTCCTGGTGGACTCTCTGCAAGCTGCCGTGATAATGTCCATAGTTCGGTCCGATAGTCCAAATTCCAGGAGTGGTCTTTTTATATCCTGCAAATCAACAGATTTATTCTGTCATGGCATGGGTGACTTTCGCCTGTCACAGGATGAACCAATAAACTCGGACGTTTGGAGATGGGCATACATGGTTCTGAGACCATGTAGAGAACCACAGGAAACCATGGCTGAGTAGGCCAGTCAGGTACTACCAAGATACCCAACGCGGAGTCTTGTTGTATTTTCCGTAAAACCCGACTGATGAGGCAGAAGGGGGGAAATGCATAGAAAAACAACTCCCCCCAGTGTAGCAAGAATGCGTCCATCGCTACTGCCCCAGGGTCTGGTTCCCATGCAACATATGTTGGTAACTGGTGATTAAGCCTGGATGTGAATAGATCGATATCTGGTGTTCCATACCGAGCTATAATGTCAGTAAATACTTGGTGGTCCAACATCCATTCGGTGTTGTCATTGAATTTGCGTGACCTGGTGTCCGCCACTGTATTAAGCTTACCTGGAAGGTAAGTAGCTGATATCCAAATATTTCTTTTGATGCACCAGTGCCAGATTGTATTGGCCAATTCATCACAAGATATAGACTTCATTCCACCCATATGATTGATATATGCCACCACGGTGGTATTATCAATTTGTAGGCGAACATGCAGATGGTACATGTCCGAACAGTAAGCCTGAAGGTCGTGGAACGCTCCCAACATCTCTAGATGATTAATACCCAGTGCTCGAAGTAAAGTTAACTCATGTGCATCCCCATCTACCACCGCAACTGGTGACGGTATTAGTTGCTCCCCAGCCGTGAGCGCTGTCATCAGTTTGTAACACAACTGAAGGATTGCTGATTATGATGGGATTAGCGCCACACCGAGTGTTCTTTATCCACCATTGCAACTCCAAAACTGCTTTGGCAGGTAACCACATTGGCCAGTCAAAATGGCCAGCATGATGTTTGAGTGCTTCAACCTTTGCCATTTGTAAAGTTTGGTAATGCAAAGGTCCAAGTTGTGTGGCTGGGAATGCAGCCGCGAGTTTCCCAATCACCCTGGCTACTTGTCGAATAGATAGTTGACTGACGCAAACAAGGCTGTTGCATGCCTCTATGTTGCTTTGTCTGTTGCATTGTCGTTTGGCAAAGTCACAGACAAGTGAATAGAGTCAATTGTGAACCCCAAGTAGTCCATTTTCATAGAAGGCATTAACTTGGATTTATCTGGATGGATGATAAACCCCAGGTTTTCAAATAAGATCTTGGTGGCTGAAACAGCCAATTTGGCCAACTCCAGAGATTTTCCCACAATTAAGATGTCATCCAGATATGCCATGACATTATGTTTCTGTTTTCGGAGAAACGCCAGGGCTGGCTTTAATATTTTAGTAAATAATCTGGGTGCTGATGTTAATCGATTAGGCAGCGCTTTGTACTGCCAGAGCTGCCCCATCGAGTTAAATTTCAGATATCTGCACTTAGTCTTGGACTTGTCCATTTTGTTTGCTCTGTAAGAAAAAATTACCCAGAGCGGCCAAAAAACAACCTCAGGTCCATTTTAAACCTACCGCTGGAGGAGCGACGCTCCTCCCGCCTGCTGCTACGCAAGGCGGTGGACGATTTGTCGCGCATGCGTGCTGGCGGGGGCTTCACTTGGTCACTCACGCAACTCCGAAGTAAAACACTCTTCAGGAGTCAGATGTGAATTTGTCAATGACCACTGTCCGCAGAAGTCTTCATGAACAGAAATACAGAGGCTACACTGCAAGATGCAAACCACTGGTTAGCCGCAAAAATAGAATGGCCGGGTTACAGTTTGCCAAGTACTTAAGAGCAACCACAGTTCTGGAAAAAGGATTTGTGGACAGATGAGATGAAGATTAACTTATATCAGAGTCATGGCAAGAGCAAAGTATGGAGGAGAGAAGGAACTGCCAAAGATGAAAAGCATACCACCTCATCTGTGAAACACGGTGGTGGGATAAAACTGCTGATGGTAGTAGCATAATGAATTCTGTTGTGTATAGACGCATCCTATCTCCTCAAGTTCGAACAAATGCCTCAAAACTCATTGGTCGGCGGTTCATTCTACAGCAAGACAATGATCCCCAAAATACCGCTAAAGCAACAAAGGAGTTTATCAAAGCTAAAAAATCGTCAATTCTTGAGTAGCCAAGTCAGTCCCCCGATCTGAACCCAATTAAACATGCCTTTTATATGCTGAAGAGAAAACTGAAGGGAACTAACCCGCAAAACAAGCATAAGCTAAGGATGGCTGAAATACTGGCCTGGCAGAGCATCACCAGAGAAGACACCCAGCAACTGGTGATGTCTATGAATCGCAGACTTCAAGCGTTCATTGCATGCAAAGGATTTGCACCAAAAAGACTAAACATGACGACTTTCATTTACATGACATTACTGTGTCCCAAACATTATGGTGCCCTGAAATGGGGGGGACTATGTATAAACTGCTTTAATTTCTACATGATGAAACCAAAATGTATTAAATTGGTCAATATTAAAATCTGACAATATGCACTTTATCCACGTGTGATTTTTTTTTTTCTGTGACAAATCTAAAATTGTGGAATGTAGAGGCAAATAAATAAATGATGGGTCTTTGTCCCAAACATTATGGAGGGCACAGTATTTGATTCTTTCCCTTTCCATCTCCCTTATACTGTCCGTTTTTTTTAAAACAGTGTCTGCAGACAATGATTGCATGTGGTACACTGATATAGAAGGAAACTGGCACTTTGGTTATGACTGCTCGTTCTTCCAGTTCTGCTGTGGAAACTGCACATACCGTTATTGCTGCCGGGATCATATGCTACGAATCACTGAAAGGCAACAAAAGTATTGTGCAACCACGAACCTCAGGTTAGTCAATGTGGTCTTAATATTCCTGTTAATATTGAAGAGACATGTGCCTGGAATAGAAGATGGTCATAAGTACCTAATAGAAGATGGTCATAAGTAGCTATGCTTTGGCTTTAGCTGTAATAATTTTCAAATGCAGTAAATGCTCATTATAATGGACAATGGGGGGGGGGGAGGTGGTGTCCGTTATTGCCGATTGTCCACAACAACCGAGTAAGGGATTAGAGTTTTATAAATAGTAAAAACAAACAACTGCAGCTGTTGGTTAACACACAAAATGATACAAGGTGCTGGGGTAGCTCAGTGCGTCAGGCAGCATCTCTGAAGAACATGAATAGGTGATGTCTCGAGTCCAGACCTTTCCTCAGATACTTGGTCTGAAATTGGACTTGGAATCCAAGTTAGTTGATGGTCAGGTGAATGGCGAGGATCCACACAGCCATTGGTCGTGACATGACGGCAGCCAGAGTGCAGGTAAGAGTTGGCAATGGTGGTAGTGGCGATGACGGTGGTGATCTCTGGAGAACATGGTTAGACAATATATCAGGACGGGACCCTTCTTCAGACTGATTGTAGCAGGGTAGAAACCTGGAAGAGTGGTAGGGGCTGGACAAAGCCTGGCTAGTGATAGCTGGACATAATATGTTGGAGTAACTCAGTAGGTCATGCAGCATCTCTAGAGAAAAGGAAACAATGACGTTTCGATTCGTGACCCTTCTCCAGACTGAAAATCAGGGTAAAGGGAGGCTAGAAGTATGAAAAGGTACAAAGAACAAATGAATGAAAGGTATGAAAAGAATAAACCAAAGCCAGTAATGATGATCAAGAAAAGGTGGAGCCTCCAATGTTCCATTGTTGGCTGTGGAAAAGGTGATATCGAGTAGATATAAACAGTGAAATTAAGCAGGTCGAGTGAAACTAGTAGGACAACTAGGGTGGGGGGAGGGATGGAGAAGGAGGGAATGAAAGGGTTATTTGCAATTAGAGAAATCTAATCCTCTATTGCTTTCTTGGTCTAATTACTCACACACTTTCTCGCAATTTTAAATTCCAGATGAATTGTTTTAACTAATTTCTTATTCTCTAAAAGTAGTCTCATCCTCCTTCATTGCTTTTTTGAGTGACGCCCTTCCTTCCATATTAGCTGTATTATATTCTTGGATTACACTCTCTTGCACACCCAACCTGTCTGATTTAATGTCAGCTGCAACTATCTCATGGCATAAACAACTTTCCCACCCACAGCCCAGTTTTTTGTCTGTCTGTTTGTATCTTTCTTTCGTCTCTCTCTCTCTCTTGACGCATTAAACTATCAGCACTCCTGCATTGCTATTCTCTGCTCTCCACTATTTATTTTGCAACTCTGCAGTCTTTATCCTTTCTCTTAACTTTTTTTGCTACTCTAAAGTCCAGGCTGCTTGGGACACTGTCTTGGTTTGTCAATGCTTTAAGCACTATACCCATTCTCTTGCTATGTCAAACTCTTAATCACTCATTAAATTAATCATCCACTCTATTGCATTTGCCGTCACGCTACATTCAACACTTGATTTTGTCCAGTGTGCTTTAAACTTTAATTTATGATCTCTTAGTTTTAAGTCAACACCTGCTTTCCAGCTGCTTTAAACTTGCTCTTTGGGCTCTTATTGCTGTAAATTCTCTTCCAGCTCTTTCCAGCTCTTATTGCTGTAAATTCTCAGTGCACCTGTTCACAGGGTTTAATTATCAGTCCATTGTCTTGCTGCTTTAATCTTGCATTATGTGTCTCATTTGCTTTAAGCAGGTGCTTTTTTTCTCTTGTCCCACTCGGGTTTCATAAACTATTGTCCCCTCTATTTTAAGTCAATAGTCCACTCAAAATGTTTTAAGTAATTGGCCCACACCCTCATCTTTTATAATTCTCGACCCTCTCTATAACTATTTAATTGTATTTTTTCAACCGATTCTCTTGATGCCTTGGATTCATGGGTACAATCTGGTTAAAATTCTCAATGGTTTTTGGCTGTTTTAAATATTTAATTATAAGCTGCTTTGTTGTGTCCTTAGCCTCTGCTCTCATAGTTTTGAGCTCTCAGACCACTCTTGTACTGCTTTCAGCTCTCTGCCCACTCTCTTGGCGTTGATTCTAATTTTTTGCTGCTCGTCCACTTTGTGTTGAAATCTAAGCCCATGTTCCCACTGTTTTAAACTCCAGGCCCCTAATGACAAAATATCAACCCACATGTCCATCAGTGCTTTAAACACTTCGCCCCCGTGCTGTTGCTTTGTAAAATTCTGAGCCTGCTCTCTCATGCTCTCTCGCAGCTTTTGACTGTAGCCCCATTGTGTCTTTGCATTAATTACTTCACCGAAAGCCTTGTCACCAACAGTTAACAGCTCACTCTCTTGTGGTTTTAAACTGAAAATATTTTTTCTCAATCAGTGTCTCAACCATTCTCTCACTGGTTTAAAAACTTGCTCCTTTTGCGCCATTAAACTGTCAGTCCACTCTCTCATTGCATCTTTATCACATTTATCTATTGACCCATGATCTCACTGTTTTACATTCCTATCCCCCATCTTGCTACTTGAAATTTTAAACTGCTAGGAGCTGGAAGCTCAGACAATTAAGCTTAAAAATAATTTCTCCACCATTGCTATCTACTTCCTGAACCCTTTCACACTGTGTTCCCAGAGGTCCTGCCATGAACTCTTACCAGGCAAGTGGGGTGAGTAATTACTCAAGGTAGGCAGTCAGTCGGCTGTAAAAAAAAAATCTTAAACATCGCATGCGCAGATTGTTCTCGCCATAAAAATAAAAATAAGTAACAATTCAATTTGCCCAAGGCTTCTAAATCTCCTTCATTTTTAATTACTGAATGGGTGAGGAACGTAGGATGAAGGCAGGTGAAGAGATGGTGGGAAAAACGGGAGCACACTGGGACATTGAATCAGTTGTCATCTTTTTGAATTACAATACTAATTCAAGGGACCAATTGAAGGGAGAGTTCCTTTCACAGGGTGTGGAGAGTCTGTGTCAGCGGTTAAAGATGCGGGGAGGGCGGGAGTGTTGAGAAGGAGGGGGTCGGAGATCATGTCAGTAACTTACTCAACGCGGCCGCAGCGCTCCGGGCATGGACAGCAGAACTGGCCGCCACTTCCGGGGAGGAAAAGCAGCTCGGGTGACTGCGAGTGGCCGCCGGGGCCCCACCACTTCAGCGCCTTCTGCCGGCCCGCTCACTTCTGACAGTGCTCTCCGTCTGAACACCTCTCACCTGCCGCTCGCTGGCTTTGCTCATGTCAGCCGCTTCCCGCAAATCCTTAAATTCCGACAGCCGAGTTACCTCAATTGGTCCCTTGGAATTTAAGGATTTGCGGGAAGCGGCTGACATGAGGGAGGCCGGCGAGCGCTAGGAGAGAGGTTTTCAGATGGAGCGCACTGCCAGAGGTGAGAGGGGACCGGCAGAAGGGTCTGTCCGTTCCCGGAGGCAACTCGCAGCCACACGAGCTAATTCACCCCCCGGCCACATTGCGGTGGCTCCGTGCCCGGAACATTGCGGCAAGTGGGTTACTGGCCCTGATCCTCTCCTTCACAACTTTACCTCGGGCCAGACTCCCCAAACAGTGTGAAAGGAGCTCTCCCCCCACCCTGGGAAATATGGTATTTAAAAACATAAAGCACCAAGAAATGTACTTACCACGTTATTGGTACACAAACTCCATTCTTCACTCTTTGTTTCTTAAGATACTCTTAAAATAATGACAATCCATATTTGAAAAACCCACCAAGAAACTTGGGCTGTGCATTCGCAGTAGGTTGCTGCGTATGCGCATTACTGCAAAGGCAGAATTTCAGCCCCGCTTGTTATGGACGGCTTCAAGCAGCGCTGACGGCACGTGGGCTGCACAGACCTTTGCGTGTTACAAGTGCTGCAGTTCAAAGGCACGGAGAATTATGTCTACCTAAGAGATCGATCTCTTAGATAGGCATAATTCTCCCATGCCTTTACTATTTATATATAGTATAAATTTGGCGACTGTGCAATCCTGCTCCTTCTCGACCTCAGCACAGCATTTGATACTGTCGACCACATCATCCTAATTGACCGTCTCTGGCACGCGGTTGGTATTGATGGCACTGCCCTGAGCTGGTTCATCTTCTACCTCAAAGGTAGAAGTTTCTCTACTAACATAGGCAACTTTCTCCTCCCCAGCAAGCCACTGCTGTGGGGTTCCATAAGGTTCCATCCTTGGCCCCATTCTCTTCTCCCTGAATATATTCTCCCCTTAGGCCAAGTCATTCAAAGGCACGGCATTTCCTTCTATTGCTATGCAGACGATACACAACTCTATCTCCCCCTGAAGCCCAAAAACCGATCAAATCTGTTTCACCTTATCCGCAGCCTCGAGGATATAAAGTGTTGGATGGCCCAGAGCTTCCTCCAACTAAACAAGAGTAAGTCTGAGGTCATCCTGCTCGGCCCCTCGGACTCAATCAAAATGATAGCAGGCAGCCTTGGAAGCCTTACCCCATTACACAAACATTACGTCAAAAACCTTGGCTTGATATTTGACTTGGCATTGAAATTTGACAAACGAGTCAATGCCGTGGTAAAAGCTGGCTTCTTCCAGCTTCGGACGATAGCTAAAATAAAACAATTCCTCCAGTTTGATTACCTCGAAAAGATCATCCACACATTTATCTCCTCCCGCCTAGATTACTGCAACTGCCTCTAGACTGGCATCAGCCAATCTTCCCAGTCCCGCCTGCAACTGGTCCAAAAGTCCGCAGCGAGACTACTGACGGGCACCCGAAAAAGGGACCACATCACCCCGATCCTGGCCTCTCTCCACTGCCTCCCTGTGCGGTTCCGAATAAATTTCAAGATCTTCCTTTATGTCTACAAACCCCTTAACGGGCTTGCCCCCACCTACATCAAAAGTCTGCCTACCCACCACACCACCTCCAGGTCCTTCAGATCGGCCGACTTGGGATTACTGAACATAAGCTCAGGGATGACCGTGCCTTTGCGGTTGCAGCTCCTAGACTGTGGAACAGCATCCCTCTTCCCATCAGAACTACCCCCTCCATCGACTCCTTTAAGTTGAGACTAAAAACTCATCTTTACTCTCAAGCCTTTCTTGACGTCCTCTGAGTGAGGGCTATATGTATGTAATTAATCTATGAACCACTGTTGTGTAACGTTAGTACCTCCACCAATGTAAAGCACTTTGGCCAACGAGAGTTGTTTTGTAAATGTGCTATATAAATAAAAGTGACTTGACTTGACTTTATTTAATAATTACCATTTCATAATTTTAGTCAGTGTAGGCAGTGCCTGACTCTTACGTGTCCTTGGCACGCTAATTACGCAACCTCGTCGTCGCTTTGAGGCGCACGGCTATTGTGGGACTGCAATACGCCTGCCCGCATATGCGCTACGTCACGCCGAAGGCGTGCGAAGATTTCGTTTCCCTACAAAATCCCGGAGCGCCATGCGATGCCGTGCACAACTCCATACCCCTCCGCGCTTCTCCATGCCACTGTCCCGCGGGGCCCACAAGATACCCTTGCGCCTCAACGCGACGACAAGGTCGCATAATTAGCGTGCCAAGGACACGTAAGTGGGACAGGGGCTTTACTGTTAACTCTTACTCTTAACTCTACCTCATTCAGTTATCCTTGACAGTATTTCCAGCCTTCTGATTCACGCATGGATTAATTTCAAGCCTGCAATCGATTGGGCTGTGTTCATCATTCTGTGCAGGTTCAGACTGTCAAGATCAGAGTTGTTGTCATACCATCAGAATACTTTTTAAAGCACATCTGTAGAAGTTTTTCCCAGGGTGGGAATTTCAAAAACAAGAGGGCATTGTTTTAAGGTGAGAGGGGCAAAGTTAAAGGAGATGTGCAGGAATAGTGTTTTTTATAATGAGTGGTTAGTGCCCAGAACGTGCTTCCAGGGTGGTGATGAAGGCAAATACAATAGTGATATTTAAGATGCTTTAAGATGGGTACATACAATGGAGGGATATGGATCACATGCAGGCAGAAGAGATTAGTTTAGCTTAGCGTCATGTTGGTCAATGACATTATGGGCAAAGGCAGTGCACCACAAAATATCTTCTTGAACAAAGCTATCACAAATAAACTGCGATGCAAGGTAAAAGATGGCTGTAGCCCCGCAGCAATCAGTAAATCCTTGTTGCTTGTCTCCCAAATGTTAGTTTGTACGTATGGTCTGTACAGAAATTGGATGTTTGTAAGCTGGGAGGATCTGTATTCCAAGTCCACCCTGGAAAATGTTTTAACAGCCCATCCCAGATATCAACCACACAATCCTCCACACAGTTACAATATGAGGTGTGCACACCAAGTCCTTTGCCATTAATTTAATCGTAAGATTAAACGAGCTTACCAGTTTGAAGTTTGATCTTGATTTTATGAGGAGTTACGTTGGTGATTACGTGCCCGCCACGCCCAACCTTCTCTCATAAAGATCATGTGGTAGTTCTCGAGTCACGCATCTTACCATGTCACTTCGGTGATTGTTATTTGTGATTTCATACCGCTGCTTTGAAGATTGACGTGCATGCGGCCAGAACGGGGTTCTTCACGGAATCACTCACGTGACTCAGAAGTAAAATCCTCACTATCTTTCTATAGTACTGGAGGAGGCTATCCAGCTCATTGATATTCTGTTGATTATCAATGCAATCCTTTCAAAACCAATCCTCTGTTGAACTTGGGGTTGTTTAGAGTAACAGTTTGATTCCCCAATCAACATTTCTATGTGGTGTAGGAAGAAACAGAAGTACTCGTGAAAACAGTTCTCCCTTTGTGGTCACAGGGAGAAGATGCAAACTCCACACAGACAGCACAAGGAGGTTGAGTTTTAGAGCTATGAGGCAGCAACATTGCCTGATTTTTAGTGGACTCTTTGTCCACTGTAGATTGCATTGGCTACCTATCGATTCTGCAATACCAATGGCCACATGGGCTATCTATGTTCTTTCGGGTACCATGGTGCTACTCATCACATTCTCCTTGTACAAGATGTTTTACATGAAGTGTATGGATTTGTCTTGCCCTACCTGGGCTATCTACAAACATTAGAAGCTATGTCAAAAATTGGGGCAGATGAATGGTGTTGGGGTAGGACAGTTTGCTGTACCACTTCCAACCTTGTATCTCATCAATCATCTTCTTCTGTCTTGGGAAGCAGGGCCCTTCAACTACGAGTGGAAGGAACAATCAGAGGCTTTCCAGATAGCTTTGATTTAAGTTGTAGTAAGAGTTCTTGTGCCGAGCTCTGCAGTACCCCACGAGTCCTGCACTCCCAATATGAAAATACCTATACATTCCGCTGTTTCTGTCCATTAATCACTCCTTACTTCATGCCCATTACCCTCAATACCATGCGCATACATTTTATTTAATATTCTCTTGTATGGCATTCCCTGGATGACCTATTAAATGTTTAAATGCATCACGTACTCTGGTTCCTCTTTGCCTCGTCTATTAATTATAACTAGAAACATCTAAAAGATTTCTTAAACTTGTTTTTCGTTCAGATATCTATGTTGACTCTACCCAATCCTGCCCTACAAATTATGGAAAACATTCAAGGATTTTCAGAAGATAATAAATAATGTATCCACAATTTCCATAACCGTTGCTATAAAAACCTAGGATGCACATCGATTTCTTCGGTGTTATTTGACACCAATATTCATACTTTTTCCATTCATCTCTCAAGCAGTGTCTTCATTATTTCCTGTCGATTTTAGGTCTTCTGTGAAAAATGATGCAAACTAATTGTTTAATATCTCTGCTACTTCTTTACCATCAGTGTAATTTCTCCTGTTTTAATGTATGAAAAATCCACTAAAGTTTTTGCCAATCTTTTTCACTTTTTACATAGCTCTGCATATCTTTAGTCTTTTTGTATGCCGGATGCAGTAGATGTTAGATGAGGCGCATGTGAATTTCTCACCTGGAAGGACTGCTGGGATCCCTAGATGGAGGTGAGGGAGGGCGTATAGTGACAAAGATTACTCCTGTGGGTGAAAGTACCTGTGGAGAGGGTGATTTGGGTGGGAAGGAATGAGTGAACCAAGGAGTTGCAGAGATTACTCTGCTCTTCTACATTGTTTTTCCTCATCAATTCCCTCCTTCTCAACACGGAATTCTTTGACCCTTTAATCCTATTATTGCTCTTTACGGCAACTTTGGATATCCTTTAATGTTAATAATGTTAATTTCTTTTTAACTGTTATCAGCTGCCTCTGCCGTGTACTGATCTTGCAGCGGATGATTCTCCCAGTTCACTCACTGAGGAATGCAACATGAAATATTCAAAATCTTGCAAAATTTTGTTACAAGTGAATTCAAACTGTTTTCATATGTTGGTAACCATAATGTTTCTGCTTTTGTTTTTAATAGTCCTGCCACTGTTGCTGGAATTGTCTCTGCTATCTTTCTGTTTATTTTTATAATTGGAATTATCGTTTGCTGTTTCCTGTGTTCCTGCTGCTATCTATATCGGCAACGGCACAATTTGAGGCAGCGCTTCACAGGTCAGTGAATCAATCAGAGTTTAATGTTCCTTTCGGTGAGCCAAACAGAAAGTACCCATAACATGCCAATGAGCTAATAGAACTCTGGTACTGAATTACTGCGTGGAGTGGAGTGCTTCAGTGCAGTTTACCACAATGCTTTTAAGTACGGTGATGGGAGAGAATGCTGAGCTTTCTAGCAATGTCTATATTTCATGAGGGAATTAAAAACCATGCAATTCATGAGTCAGTAAGTCAACAGCACATTTCTTTTGAATACCAGTGAGCTAACCTGCCAAATGTTGTTGAGCCAATAGAAAATACCTTACAAGAACATTGAATCAATCACAGTGTATCCTGTAGAGAAGCAGTTCCTGATTTCAAATTATCTCTGAGAAATATTGTGCCTGCATACTCCTTATAATCATCATTTCCTGCTGCCATGTGCAAGAACTAGAAAAATATGGTCATAGGTTGGGTGAAGACTGAGATAAGGATTGTAAAGGCCAATGCAAGAGAGCTCTGATGATCTTATATTCTTGGAACTCGCAGATTTTTGGACTCTTTGGTGTTACTGTTAATACCCAAATAGGTTTTCACTTTACTTTTTCGAACACAGTATCCACATATATTTCCCAGTGAATTTAAAGGGAGCATGGAAAATTATGCCTTTTAAGTTGAAAGGAAGCAAATGAAATGGGGTACCAGTGAGTTTAATAAGGGAAGGATCACACAGTGAAGAATCACACAGTGAGCCCGTGAACCAGTCCAAACATGCACAGTTTTAAATGTCAGTGCCTGCATGCATGTGTTGATGCATTTGTGTGTGCGCACTCCTTACACAAATAAATTTTTGTTTCTGTGTATTGATTGTAAACTTTCTCCAGGGCCAGGACAGGTGATTCGCAGCTTTCAAATGCAACCAGCTTATCCATCGCAACCAGCTTATCCATCACAGCCAGCCTATTCATCAAATATGCCGCCTGGAACATATTCTGCATACCCAACAGCTCCAGCATACGGTATTGCAAGTAAATTCTCATTACTGTTACATGCAAAACTTTGAATAAGACAAAGTCTTAGCATATCTCAATGGTGGGCAAAGTTACATTATTAATAAGCAGTACCTATGACCCTGCAGTTTAAACCTTGGCAAAAGGGATGTATTTGTGAATGATTCACAGTTGAGTAATACATTTATAAGTTCACAGCTTATAGGAGTATAATTAGGCCTTTCAGCCCATCGAGAACACCATTAAATCATGGCTGATCTCTGCCTCCTAATCCCATTATCTTGCCGCCTTCTTCCGATAACCGATAACACCCGTTCTAATCAAGAATTTGTCTATCTGTGCCTTAAAAATATCCACTGACTTGGCCTCCACAGCCCTCTGTGGCAATGAGTTCCACAGATTAACTACCCTCTGACTAAAGAAGTTCCTCCTCACCTTTCTGAAAGAGCACCCTTTAATTCTGAAACTATGACCTCTGGTCTTAAGTGATGGACATTCTATGACAGTTTGTAGTTTACCTGAATTGCTTTTTACTTTGAACATTTTGATCATTTAGATTCAATCAATGATCACAAAATGGCACAACACCAAGGTTCAGTTTTGGACTCTGGCACAGTTTGTAAGGAGTTTGCACATTCTCTCTGTCACCACATGGGTTTCCTCCACATGCTCCAGGTTCTTCTCATATTCCAATGACTTGTGGTTCGGCAGGTTCGTTGGCCGCTGTAAAATTGCCTCCAGTGTAGGTGAGTGGTAGTTTCTACAGAATGGGGCTGTTGAAGGATATGAGGCAAGAATAAAATAGGATTGGTGTAAATGGGTATTTGTTGATCAGTGGGCTTGTTTCTGTATTGTATTGTTTTTACTATTGTAATTGGAGCAGAATTTGCTGGTGGTTGCATCCTGTTCCTGCTCCCTCTGCTCTACCACTGGTTGTCATATTTTTAATTAACATGATTTGTCAGTGATCAAGCTTTTTCATTATTTTTGCCCTTTAACTGTACTCTGTGGACGGCTTGATTGTAATCATGTATAGTCTTTTCTTTTTACTGGATAGCACGCAACACACGCTTTTTCATTGCACCTCGGTACACGTGACAATAAACTAAACTAAACTAAAAAAACATATATTAGGATACAGATGAGGATAATACTTTCTTTCCTGATCTATTTCCCATACCAGGTCAAATTCTGCTCCTTACCCAATGTGTTACAAATTATCTCCATGTATGGAATTTATCCTTTATGAATATAACTTCCAATGCATTTAGTTTCTAATGAATTGAGAAGACAACACCCTAGGCATGGGGAATTATGAAATCTGATCGGTGACTATCATGACTTGCCCAAAATGTAAACATAAAATGTCAATATAGCCACAAGGTAGAATTTGTGAAGCAGGGCAAACAATCAGCAAGTTATTTGCCTTGCCTTTGCCTGGAAGTCAGCTGTACCTGTCATTATACCATTAGTTTTTAACCTTTATTTTATGCAAAACATGTTATATCTTTTCCATGATATTATTTGCAAATAACTTTATATAAACACACAATATGCTAGAAATACTAAGTCTGAAAGGATCACAACACAAAAAGTCACCATGTTCACCTGAGATGCTGCCTGACTCGTTGAGTTACTCCAGCACTTTCTGCCTTCAAGTGCTGGAAATGCTCAGCACGTCAGGTTGCATCTGTGCAAAGAGAAACATGGTTAATTATTCAGCTCAAATACCCTTTCATATTTCCATTATGCGACTCTTAATACCTATATTATTTTCTCTCGCTATTCCTTATATTTCTCAAAGACTGGAATCTCTGCTATTCTCCATTTTCATGCTCCTTCTTTCAAGGAATCAGCATAATAAATGACAACTTTGCTCGTATAATGAGGATCTAAGTTAATTCCTGTTTGCTATTCTTGGTCTGTAGGCCTCTCTGAGATTCAGTTGGAGAAAGTTCTAATGGTTCATTCTGTTATGGTTCATTCAGGTACTTTTTAAGTGCAGTGAGGATTTCTGCCTCCAGCACATCTTTCTCGGCAATGAGTTTCAAGTCTTATCCCTCATTGAGTAAAATATTTTTTCTCAATTCCCTTCTGATCTTTTTAACCATTTAACCTAAATTATGCTCTAATTTCTGGTCTTTCTGCACAGAAAAATAATTCTTTATTTTCCCACTCTAGACGTCTCCATTTTAATACACTTTACTTAAAACTCCCCTCTTTCTCCTTTGTTCTTAATGCAGACTCAATCTAGATGGTTTCTCCTCATTACGTAATTCTCCAGCCCTACAAACAGTTTCATAAATCTCCTTTACACTGTCCATTATGGTACTGTGGTAACTGGCATTTTACACCGGCCTGCATTCATGGCGTAAATAATATGCTGTGCTGTACTTGGATGATCTCCATCTCCACTTGGAAGATTCTGTACAACCATTCTTCAATTTACTAAAAGATACATCTCTTGAAGTAAATGTTTAAGCAGATTTTCATACATCAAAAAGGCTGGTCAAACTTCAGCAAGAGCATATGGTTTGTGATGAATTTGGCACTATATATGATAAGGAGATGGTATTTCTATGTGTAGAATGTCACAGTGACATTATTAGCCAAATAGTCAATGCTGTTTTGGTCAAAGGTTGTACAGTAAATCAGGGGATTAATGTTACCTATGATAGTAGAACTGCTGCCTCGCAACACCTTTGACCCATGTTCAATTGTGATCTCTGCTGCTGTCTGTGTGGAGTTTGCACACTGTGTGACAATATGTGCATCTCCCAGGTGCTCCACCCACCTCCAAAACCTTGTGATTTGGTAGGTAAATTGGCTCTGGTATGTAGGTATACAGTAGAACCTGAGTGACGTTGATGGCAATGTGGGGGGAAATAAAACATGGGATGGGTGTAAATGGATGTTTGATGAGCAACATGGATTTGGTAGGCAAAGGGCCTGTTTCTATACTGTAATATATCCATAAACTTTATCTCACTATCCTACCTTGTTTGTCCCTCTCTGATGCCATATTTAATATCTCCCTAGAGTGAAATCCAAATTTTCAAACATTGTCATTGTTACTCAAGCACAGCACTCCAAATCATTTATGCATATCATCAAAACCACTAGACCACGTATTAAGCTTTTTCTCCAGTTCTCCAGTCAGCAAGATTATCTTTGACCATTGCCCTTTGTTTTCTACCACTATGTTCTTTGCTTTCTATTTTATACCACCTAGCACTTACCTCATTGACCAGATTATTCAGTTGCATAATTGCACAATAATTATTTAATTGCTTCAATATGGTTATATACAAGCTTTTACTCTACCAATTGCTTTTATAATCATGTCCCAGTAATAGTGTTGACCAGTTTATCGTATCAATTCCAGTTTCACCCACCAAAAATAGCCTGATCTAAATTTAACTTAGCTTGTGATTTAACCATCTCCTACCCATCCAGAATATTAAATTCGTCACAAATCACCCTAATCTATAATGATTTTGATACTTTCAAGTATAAAACCAAAATAAATGTAATGCATTGGATACAGTTTATGTTAAAGTGCACTTGTTTTCTTTTGTTTAGGCTCAAGAGAGATGTTTCAGAGTAACCCAATGAACCCAGCATACCCACCCAACATTCCTCCTGGATCATATGCTCCATATCCATCAGCTCCAGCTTACAGTGCTGCATGTAAGGCCAAATAAGTAGTACACGCAGTGAGACATATCTTGCCAGGGCCGTGAGTGAGAATGAACGCAAATGGGTTAGCAAGTTACCGAACTAGTACCCAGAGTCCAAACATGAATCTAAGCACCTGTGTTTGAATCCCACCAGAGTCAAGATAATTTAAAATCAAGTCGTCTAATAGATCTGCAATTTTCAAAACAATTTTTATGTTCGACTCAAACATCGAGGGCCAAAATGCCTGTTCTTGTACGGTACTGTTCTATGTTTTTTTGTTCACTAACGTCCTTCAGGGAATGAAAACTGGGATCTTTAGCTAATCTGGCCAATAGAAGAAAATACATTTAAGGACGGGGAATAACTACTGGCATTTCCTGTGGCTTTCACATCCTATGAATGAACATACAAAGGCTGAAAATGTAAGGGAAAGTGGGAAAGAAATGTCCCACTTTTCGTTGCAGTGGGAAAAAAATATTTAGAGTATGTGGGACAACATTGATTGTTTAGCAGCTGAAATAATTTATTAATATGCTGTGATTCTATGTTCAGCTGCAGATAGCTTTGAAGCCCACAGTTGGGGAATCAATATAAACAGACTAGAAGTCAGTGTGAGATAAACAAGAAGTGCTATAGCAAATCAGCAATCAAACTGCATTTATGGAAGGAATAGCTAGGCATGTTTTGGTTTGGGACCCTTCTTCAGACTGATTGTAGTAGGGAGGAGATAGTTGAAATAGATGGGTGGGGGCAGGACAAGCCTAGCAAGTGATAGGTGGACACAGTTGAGGGAGGTTCAGCAAATGATAGGTGAATACACCTATCCACCAATCACTTACCAGGCTTTGTCCAACCCCATCCCCACCTTTCTTTTCCAACTTTCTACTCCCCACTACAAACAGTCTGAAGAATGGTCCTGACCCAAACATCACTTATCCATTCCCTCCACAGATGCTGCCTGACTTGCTGAATTATCGCAGCACTTGTTTTGCTTGAGAAGCCAGTGTTGACATTTCAACGTATTGATACAAAATCGATGTATAGGAGGGGGGGAATTGATGGAGAGGAGATGGAAGCTAGATTGGAGGCAAGGCCTAAATCGCTATATATATGCATTGCATTATATTATGTACAGAGTTGGGTATCTACATTAAAGTACCTGTTTTTTTTACAGCTGCTCCGCCACACATCTCACAGCCATATTAAAGAAGGGCTGCTGCACATTTTCTTGCAAAATTTCCATTCATTCAACATGCAATTAGCTGGTGACCGACTTTTTGCTGACATAAGCATGTTTGCTTTGGATTCCTTGTTTGATCGCAGTATATTTCTGGATTGATTGCTGCAAGTTCCTGAACCGACTGCCTGTCCAATGCATTCACTTACCATTGTAGATTCATCATTGACTG
The DNA here is from genome assembly GCA_035221665.1 of Okamejei kenojei. NCBI lineage: Eukaryota > Metazoa > Chordata > Chondrichthyes > Rajiformes > Rajidae > Okamejei > Okamejei kenojei. Next base: position 16,309,249 of record CM069154.1, on the reverse strand, counting down.
CGTGCCCTTGATTGATTTCTGCAGATTACTTGTGTATGGAAGTTGCACTTTAATATTCAGATAATGCCCTTCATTATAGCCATAGCATTAAGATTAAATTTTATGTATACATTTACATGAATTATTTATTGATGCTTTTTCACTTGCGACATTTATTTTGAAGTAATATGTGTAGAAAATGCTGGCAATAGACTGCTGAGCTGTACACATTAATAGACTATTTAAAAAACCTGAGGGAAGATTTCATGTGAGTAATAGAGAAATGAGATGTGTCACAAGTTGTAAGCATGTATGCACTTGGAACTATTATTTTTTTGGATTATAGTCCTTTGCAATGAATGGTCATTAACCAGTTTCTCACTCTTATCAATGGAGACTGAGTGTCTAATATTTCCTGTATTTTCCATTTGCAATTCAAATGAGCAGTATCTTTGTTCTAACATTGGAGGCATTATGTTACTGCCTTCACTGCAGAATTTAGGCACACACCCACATCGTCTTGACAACACCCTGTCCCCCTGTTTCTTCTGCATCCATTTTTATTATGTTCACAGAATATGCCTGTAAATCTGTAATAATTTCATTGTTCTGGACATTTCATGGCACATATGACAAATAAACACTCTTGACTCTTGAATTTCTTGAACTGTACAGATTGTGGGCGTTAGTAACCATTAGAATAGGTGGGGGTGGGTGGGAAAGGTTATGTATGCACATGTGCAGATACCTGTATAGGAGCTATGCCTTTCGAGATGTGTGTTTGGTGAGAGTGAGTACAGGTGTCTGTATCTTTTCATTTTGCATGGGAGAGTTGGCCAATGTGTGGCTTTAGGTGAGCCACCTGCATGTGCAGGTACATGTGTGCCCGTGTACATATGTATATTTGCATGTGAGAGAAGTGGCCAGGTGAGCTTGGCAAAGAGAGAAATAGACACATGTTCACAGGGAATCACGGTACGAAATGGAAAGCACTAGTTGCTACTGACGTCTATGGACTGCTGTTGAGAGCTGGGTATTGCAACGCAGCTTCAGAGTATAACATAACTCCAGTATGCACGAGAACAAATGAGAATCATCAAAGTTTGCAGTGTAACGGAGCTGCAGAATCTCGTTCAGGGCTAGAGATTGTTACAAGGGAACCAACGAGTTTAAAGGTCACAAGAGTGCAACAGGGTGTCACAGCGTACAACATAATTTCACAGAGAGGTGCAGAGTGTCACATAGCTACAGAGCCAGAGTGCGCAGCACAAAGCTGCAGTTTGTCACTGAGTACTGCAGTCTATCTCAGTGCTGTCACAGCAAGGCACAGATTGTTAGAAATCTATCTCAGAGAACAGAAGAGTTTAACCTGGAGCTCCAAAGAAAACGGAATTTAAGAACGAGCAATAAATTGTCAGAGGCAGACTGTACAGAGAGCTGCAAAGACCGACTTGGGGAATCAGAGAACAACAGAGTGGGTTGTAGACTATAACAAAGAAATACAGAATGTGACATCCCTAACATAATTGGGTAAATGTTAGAAAGAAGTACGATAGTGCAATTGGGTAAATGTTAGAAGAAAGCTAAAGGCATGTTGGCCTTCATAGTGAGAGGATTTGAGTACAGGAGCAAGAAGGTCCTACTGCAGTTGTACAGAGCTCTGATAAGACTGCACCTGGAGTATTGTGTGCAGTTTTGGTCTCCTAATTTGAGGAAAGGAATCAAGGGATATGGGGGAAAAGCAGGAATAGGGTACTGATTCTGGATGATCAGCCATGATCATATTGAACGGCGGTGCTCGTTCGAATGGCCCATTACACCTATATTCTATGTAACTAGTACAGCTCCTACAACCTACAATGTCCATGCCTAACAGTGATGCCAAGTTAAATTAAACTGCATGTGATCCATATCCTATTTCCTGCACATCCATGTGCCTATCTAAAAGCCTCTAATACACTATTATCATTTCTGCCTCCATCACAACCCCTGGCAGCACGTTCTAGACACACACCACTCTCCATGAAAAAAAAACTTGCACCGCACATATTTAAACTTTGCACCTCTCATTTTAAAGCTGTGCCCTCAAGTCTTTGACATTTTTCACTCTGGGAGTCTGGGGATGGGTCCTCATAAGAGGCAGGATGGGAGGAGGTGTAGAGTCAAGATAACCGTTGGAGTTAATTGGTTTATCGTAGGTATCAGTCGATATGTGGGCCCCAGAGATGGAGTCATAGAAATTGAGAAAGAAGAGAGAAGTGTCATAGAAAATACAAGTGAATTTGAGGGCAGAGTGGAAGTAAGTGGTAAAGTTGATGAAATCAACAAGTTCTGCACGGGTGGCAGCCCTGATGCAGTCAATGTTGTAGCAGAGAAATTGAGGATTGTGCCTGTTGTGGGATTAGTGTCTGTTTGGAATAAGGACTGTTCAATGAAACCAACAAAGTGGTTAGGACTCATGCAAATACCTATGGTTTCTTTAATCTGACTTGCCCCTTTTGGCTCTTCTACCTGCATGCTTGTGATCTTTCTTGCTTGTTTTATATTGAATTGATTTGAATATCTTAAAAGTCCCGTCTAACAGGGCATGTACTTACATACATTTCCTTTTGACCAAATTTACAACAGAGGACTAGAGATTGTAAAAAGAACCTGCAGAGTACCACAATATGACGAGAAGCTTTTGGGTGCCAAAGGCTTTAACCATGTACAGTGAATGTCATTAGGACCAGAATGTCAGAAAATAGTGCAAGCTGTAACAGAAACTCAGATTATAATCGTGTCACAGGAATTGCAGAGTGAATAAAGAGCAGTAGAGTATGATTGAGAGCCATAGAGTATCACAAGGAGCTCTAATTTCCTTCTGCATCTCAAGACTTGTTACTATGTTACAACTATTGGTAAAGGGAGAGAAAAAAAGGAGGAATTGAAGTGGTGGGGTATTTAATGGACATGTGAGAAAGCAGGGGTTACAAGCCTTTGATAAGGTCCCGCACGGGAGACTGGTGACTACAATTAGAGCACATGGTGTTGACATGGGTAGAACATTGGTTGGCAGACAGAAAGCAAAGAGTAGGAGTGAACAGGTCCTTTTCAGAATGGCAGGTAGTGGCGAGTGGAGTGCCGCAAGGCTCGGTGTTGGGGCCGCAACTGTTTACCATATATATTAATGATTTGGAAGAGGGAATTAGGAGCCACACTAGCAAGTTTGTGGATGACACAAAGCTGGGTGGCAGTGTGAACTGTGAAGAAGATGTTAGGAGGTTGCAGGGTGACCTCGACAGGTTGAGTGAGTGGGCAGATACGTGGCAGGTGCAGTATAATATAGATAAATGTGTGGTTATTCACTTTGGCGGCAAAAACAAGGGAGCAGATTATTATCTCAATGGGGTTAGGTTAGGTAAGGGGAAGGTTCAGCGAGACCTGGGTGTCCTTGTACACTAGTCAATGAAAGTTGGCGTGCAGGTACAGCAGGCAGTGAAGAAAGCTAATGGAATGTTGGTCTTCATAATAAGAGGATTTCACTCTAGGAGTAAAGATGTTCTTCTGCAGTTGTATAGGGCTCTGGTAAGACCACATCTGGAGTATTGTGTACAGTTTTGGTCTCCTAATTTGAGGAAGGACATCGTTGTGATTGAGGCAGTGAAGTGTAGGCCATTTAAGTTGTGAATTTGTGGAATTCCCTGCCACAGAGGACAGTGGAGGCCAAATCACTGGATGGATTTAAGAGGCTAGTGGAATTAAGGCAGGCAGTGCCTACTTAGATGTCTAAATGTATGTTTTAATGTTCCTCAGTATGGTGGTGGGGGGGGGGGGGGGGGAGAAACCGTTATTTCAGACACTTACCTGGACGGAGATGCGTCTGTTCTCTGTGTCGCCTTTTCGCACCACTCGCGGCCTACCAACTGGATTGGTGCGGTCTTTCTGACCGGAGACCGGCCCAGTGCTTCAGCAGCAGGCGCAATGCAGAATTACCATCGCGGAGCCTGGGATCCTTGTCGAGGATCGCCAGAGTTGGAGTTCCAATCGCAGGGCCTGCTGACTTTAACATCGTGGAGCTGTGGCCTGCGAAGCTTCTAGCCACGGGTGTGGCACTGACTCTAACATCAAGGAGCCTGGGATCTTTTGCCGAGGATCGCCAGTGTTGGAATTCCATCCAGCTCGGCCTGTGGATTTTGGAAGCCGCGGTCTCCAGTAAGAAGCGGCCGATTTGGGAAGTCCAAGCCGCAGAGTATGTTCCGTCCCAACGTCAGAGTTCCGATCATCCCACCGAGAGGTTCTGTACATCGGGCCGTCAGTAGCAGCGACTGCGGAGGGTTCTAGGCTCTGACCATGGATGAACAAAAAGAGGAAGAGTGACTGAACTTTATTGTTTTCCATCACAGTGAGAAATGTTGATTACACTGTGGTGGATTATGTCAAATTCTACTGTGTATTGTGTTCTTATATTCATGTGGCTGTATGGTAACTCAAATTTCACTGTACCAATTGGTGCATGTGACAATAAATGTGACTTGAACTTGAAGAATCAGAGGCTATGGGCCCAATAGCTCCAATACCAGAACGCCACCTACACCAGTAATAGATAATTAGCTACGATCATATTGAATGGCAGAACTCACTCAAAGGGCCTGATGATTTACTCCTCCTAGCTTCTATGACTCCATGTCGTATTTGGCCTACCACTCAATTCTGAGGACTTTATTTCTTGTTCTTTAAGTGAAGAAATAATCTCCTGCCCTGCAGCCAGTTAAACAACAGAGGATTTTTATTTTCATGGAAGAAGTTTCGCTAAACTATAGGGAATACATGCCTAAACTACGCAACCTCTCCTCTTGCTGCAAACTCATAATTTGTGGAATGAATCAAATGAATTTCACTGCACTCCCTCCATGGCAAGTACATTATTTTTGGGTAAGGAGACAAAAATTGCCTCATAATTCCCCAGGTGTGGTCTTACGAATGCCCTATTTAATAGTCTTGTACTGAAATTCGCTTGTAGTGAAAGCCAGTGTATTAATTTCCCTATCTAATAACTTCTTGCACCTACACATTTTCTTTCAGTGTCTTGTGTAGAAGAAACTATGAACTAATCTGAACCTCAATAATGACTAATCTTTCACCATTTAACAAATATTCTGCTTTTCCATTTTGTGCAACAGCTTACATGCCACCCACCATGTTCATATGTGAATCATCTCTGAATGACCTAGATGCACTGGGAACTGGCTGTCTTCTTCTTGCATACGGTATGCACAACCTAAAGTTGTAGGACAACTCGTTCTATTTGATCTTATTTGATTGTGCACGCCAGGTTGATTGCATTCGTTGAAATAGGGTGGACCACGTGAAGGTTGCAATCTTCCACCCCGGAACTGGCTGTCAAGTCTGTATCAATGTTACAAATCTAAACTTATCAGCATTACATTGTAAAGTGACCCTTGCGGTGTAAGGTCTAACAGACATGCCAATAACACCTCTACTTAGAAGTTTAAAGAGATTTGGTATTTCACAAATATCGACAGATGTATTGTAGAAAGTATCTACACTGATTGCATCATTGCGTGGTCCTGCAACTCCAATGCAGAGGAATGTAAGATACTTCAGAAAGTGAAGGACCCAGCCACGACAGTTCGAGCACAGCCCTCTCCGCCATCAAAAGCATGTACAAGAAGACCTGCGTCATGTTTTCTAATTGTGCCTAGCGTTATATATTTTTTTGCATATTTTTTACTGCCTAGCAGAATTTGTCATGATTTGTGTACAATTTTTGTTTTTGTGTGTGCTCTGCATCTTTGTGCTTATTATGTTGCTGGCAGCAACATTTTCATCGTACCTGTAGCATATGACAATAAACTCGGCATGATTAGAATTGACTAAAACATCACTTCTTGGGATTTTTCCTAGATCTGCATTGTAACTTTCCTTGTTAGATCCATGAGCAACTTCTCCAGGAGAAACAAACAGTGGATCCCTGCCACATCTATCGGTTGGCATTTCTAACATTTTGACTGGATCTGTGTGAAGTTCTTGGTCTATAGATGCACATCCAATAAAGCCTCCAACAAACTTTAAAGTACTCCTGTATTTATTTGATACCACAGGTAGTTACCTAACGTACTTTAAGGGCTACAGCTCCTCTCCATCAAACCAAATGCAATTTGACAAGAAAATATTGTTTTTGTTTCTTATCAATTTTCTCTTTATTCAGTGCAGTTGATTCTTTTCATGGAATTTCTTTGCAGCGTATAAACAGCATGTAATCAGGATCAAACCCATGTATCTGGTGTTGTAAAGGGCCTGTCCCACTTACGTGACTTTTCAGCAACTGTCTTCGATCTTCAAGCTCGAGGGCACTCGCCTGAAAAACCTCAAGCTGGATCGACCGTCAGCAATGAAACCACGAGCTGGATCGAACGTCAACACACACAAACACGTCGCAAAGGCGGGGGCCAGGGAAAGCGGCGGAGCACTTTTTGAAATTCGAACCCACGATGAACAGGAAGACAAAACGGGCCGCAAGTATGCGGGAACTTCTCTAGAGCATGAAGGAGAGTTACAGTGACTTCCTAGGACCACGTGTCGACCATGCTGCGAGTTTGTGGCGAGCGCAAACTCTTCTAAACTCGCAAATTAGGGCGCCATAGTGGGGCCGTCCCTCTAGGCAGCAGCTCTACCACCGCACCATCGTGTGTTTTTCCTTGTTCTTTAAGATCAGGATGATTGCAAAAGCACTTTTGAGTCTGCATTTTTTAAAGAGTGAAATTCACAAATTTTGGTTAGTTTTCACACTTTTGCATTGATCAAATAATTCAGGATTGTCTTAAGTATTCCTGTTAAATTTACACCTCTTCATGGAAATGTTCTTTGTACACACACATTTCTCAACACTCACACGAACCCTGTTTTGCCCAGTCTGTCCAACGTGGAATAACTTCCTATCCTTATCGCTGTAAGAATAGTTGATACTGGAAATCATTCCGGCTTCTATTTTACCACCACTGCCGCAGTTTTTTGTACTTTTAGTTTGTCAAGTTAAGTCAAATATCCTCCATTTAAGCACAGAATTTCTACAAGCATTTTGAAAGCCTGAAGTGAGATAACACTACTGAAAGATGACATCCACTGCTCAGTTCTCGAATGACTTTCAAGCAGCATATTGTCTTTAGAATGTTCACATAATTAAATTAAGATTGCTTTAAACAAACACTTCCACTTACCATCTTCAGGCATTGATCCTGTTTTAACACTCAGCAAAACAGATTTTGTTCCAAAGGGAAACTGACTTTATTTTACTGAAGCAACTACATAAATCTTAGAACACAACCGTTTGCTGCTTTCACAGAGATGCACCAAAGAACATTGTGAACTAGTACAAGTGACTCTGCCGATCCTCACCACTCAACCGCACACCAGCAGGCCGGAGCCGTCGCCTCACCCGAGTTTCAGGCTCTGCTCCAGGCCTACAGCCTTCACGCTACAGTCACCTACACCACGTGGTCTGACTGCTTGGTCCTACTGCAACCTCCTTGAAGAAATCAGTCTGAAGAAGGGTTGTGACCTGAATCGTCACCCTGCCTTTTTCTCCAGAGATGCTTCCTGACCTGCTGAGTTACTCCAGCACTTTGTGTCTATGTTAAGTAAGGTAATGTGTTTGTCACACATTTTCTGCATCACACACTTTAAAGCTCCCTGCCACCATGGTATGGCCAATAATTCTCGTGCTGTGGAGCTTGCTTTGTTCTTTGTTATGCTCTTACTCTTTGGTGCTGCATTGTGCTTCCCTCCTTGGATACTTCCTTGGGTTTGAGGATGTCCTCATTCTACTGTAGTTCTGATGACTGGAAGATAAATGTGTATGAATTCATTTACCCAGAATGGTCGTTGTACACCAATCAACAAATCATCTTGACCAAGCAAGTTTTTGCTCGGTTAGGGGTCAAAGACGATTGGAGACCAGGCTCTGCTGCACAAAGATAGTTTATATTTGTGCATGATCTGTGACATTCTTGTACCCAATGTACGTAGCCGGCAATGGTGAATTCCACACTATGATGCTTACACAATTTTAAATTAACCCACTAATCTAATCTGCAGATCTAATTCTGTTCACAACTCTGATCATGAATCTCACTCAGTAATTAACTTGGGCCTGTTGATATACCTGGTTACATTCTTAAAACCTGTGCGGACCAACTGGCTGGAGTTTTAATGGATATCTTCAACATCTCATTGCTGGTCTGAGATTCCCACCTGCTTTTAAAGAGCATCAATAATACTGGTGCCCAAGGTGACATGCCTGATTACTTCCCCACAGCCATCAGGCTATTAAACCTAGCTCGGACAATACTATGATCATTAATAACCCATTATCTGTTATTTGCACTTTATCAGTTTATTTATTCATGGGTGTATGTATTTATATAATGATATATGGACGCACTGATCTGTTTTGTAGTAAATGACTACTTTGTTCTGTGTGCCGAAGCAAAGCAAGAATTTCATTGTCCTATCAGGGACACATGGCAATAAATTCACTTGAACTTGATGCCTCAATGACTGCCGACCAGTGGTACTAACAGGCTTTGAGAGGTTGGGTATGGCGCATATCAACTCCTGCCTCAACAAAAACCTGTACACACTACAATTTGCCTACAAACACAACAGGTCGATGGAGGATGCAATCTCACCGGCTCTCCACTCTGCACTGGACCACATGGACAATATAAAAACATCAAATTGTTGTTCATAGACTGCAGCACACACATCCCCATCAAACTGGTTACCAAGCTCACGGAACTGGGTCTCCACATTCCTTTGCAAATGCATCCTCGACTTCCTCATCAACAGACCACAATCTATGAATTGGCAGAAACACTTCCTCCTCGATAACCATCCGCGCAGGAGCACCTGCATGCTCTGCCCCCTGCTCTACCCACACTATTCTCATGACTGTAACACAATTCCAACTCCATCTTCAAATTCACCAACAACACTACCATTGTTAGATGAATTACAGAGGAGTCTGAGTGTAGATTGATCGACCAACCAAATGGTGCTAGAACAACAATCTCTCAAAGTCAGTAAAACCAGGAAACTGATTGTTGTATTTTGAAGAGGAAGGACGAGGATTCACAAACCGGGCTTCGTCGACGGTGCAGTAGCCATTTAGCTTACCTCGGTATGTTATAACTATAACTAGTTACCTTTAAATTTTATCAGCCAGTAATTATGTGGGTGGGATTTATACGTAGTCTGGGGGCATGGTTTGTGACTAGGATTCTGGCGCAGACTCCCTAGTAGTTAGTTCAGTTTGAAAAAGAATGGGGGAGAGGTAATAGCTTTCGACCATGCACAAGCATGATCACGATTGAATTGAAATGTACTTATGCAAGAAGTTTGGATGAATATCTTACTGTTTTTACTACTACAATAACAAAACATCCACGGATGCACTACCTTCACTGATTTACCCAGTTTGGCAAAAGAATAAGTGCTTAATTAGGAAAGGGAAAATAGATTAAGAAAGAAAACTGGCACGGAGCATTAAAACTGATTACAAATTTTTTTATAGATATGTGAAGAGAAAAAGGTTAGTTAAAACAAACGTAGGTACCTTGCAGTCAGAAACTGGTGAATTGATCATGGGGAACAAGGACATGGCAGACCAATTGAATAACTACTTTGGTTCTGTCTTCACTAAGGAAGACATAAATAATCTGCCGGAAATAGCAGGGGACCGGGGGTCAAATGAGATGGAGGAACTGAGTGAAATCCAGGTTAGCCGGGAAGTGGTGTTAGGTAAATTGAATGGATTAAAGGCCGATAAATCCCCAGGGCCAGATAGGCTGCATCCCAGAGTACTTAAGGAAGTAGCCCCAGAAATAGTGGATGCATTAGTGATAATTTTTCAAAACTCTTTAGATTCTGGAGTAGTTCCTGAGGATTGGAGGGTAGCTAATGCAACCCCACGTTTTAAAAAAGGAGAGAGAAAACGGGGAATTACAGACCAGTTAGTCTAACATCGGTAGTGGGGAAACTGCTAGTCAGTTATTAAAGAAGGGATAGTAGTACATTTGAAAAGCTGTGAAATCATTGGACAAAGTCAGCATGGATTTATGAAAGATAAATCATGTCTGACGAATCTTATAGAATTTTTTGAGGATGTAACTAGTAGAGTGGATAAGGGAGAACCTGTGGATGTGTTATATCTGGACTTTCCGAAGGCTTTCGACAAGGTCCCACATAAGAGATTAGCATACAAACTTAAAGCACACGGCATTGGGGGTTCAGTATTGATGTGGATAGAGAACTGGCTGGCAGACAGGAAGCAAAGGGTAGGAGTAAACGGGTCATTTTCAGATTGGCAGGCAGTGACTAGTGGGGCACCGCAAGGCTCAGTGCTGGGACCCCAGCTATTTACAATATATATTAATGATCTGGATGAGGGAATTGAATGCAACATCTCCAAGTTTGCGGATGACACGAAGCTGGGGGGCAGTGTTAGCTGTGAGGAGGATGCTAGGAGGCTGCAAGGTGATCTTGGTTAGGTTGGGTGAGTGGGCAAATGCATGCAGATGCAGTATAATGTGGATAAATGTGAGGTTATCCACTTTAGCGGCAAAAACAGGAGGGTAGATTATTATCTGAATGGTGGCCGATTAGGAAAAGGGGAGATGCAACGAGACCTGGGTGTCATGGTACACCAGTCATTGAAAGTAGGCATGCAGGTGCAGCAGGCTGTGAAGAAAGCGAACGGTATGTTGGCATTCATAGCGAAAGGATTTGAGTACAAGAGTAGGGAGGTTCTACTGCAGTTGTACAGGGTCTTGGTGAGGCCACACCTGGAGTATTGCATACAGTTTTGGTCTCCTAATCTGAGGAAAGACATTATTGCCATAGGGGGAGCACAGAGAAGGTTCACCAGACTGATTCCTGGGATGGCAGGACTTCCATATGAAGAAAGACTGGATAGACTTGGCTTGTACTCGCTGGAATTTAGGAGATTGAGGGAGGATCTTATAGAGACTTACAAAATTCTTAAGGGTTTGGACAGGCTAGATGCAGGAAGATTGTTCCCGATGTTGGGGAACTCCAGAACAAGGGGTCACAGTTCAAGGATAAGGGGGAAGTCTTTTAGGACCGAGATGAGAAGATCTTTTTTCACACAGAGAGTGGTGAGTCTCTGGAATTCTCTGCCACAGAAGATAGTTGAGGCCAGTTCATTGGCTATATTTAAGAGGGAGTTAGATGTGGCCCTTGTGGCTAAAGGGATCAGGGGGTATGAAGAGAAGGCAGGTACAGGATACTGAGCTGGATGATCAGCCATGATCATATTGAATGGCGGTGCAGCCTCGAAGGGCAAAATGGCCTACTCCTGCACCTATTTTCTATGATTCTAACTATAAATCAAGAGACTGTTTTAGGAAGATTCATCTTTCGACGGCATTGAATGTCTCATGGAGAGCTCGTGGGTGCATATCGATATCTTCTGATCCCCGGTCTTCAATTAGACTAAAGGACTAAATCCTTGAAACAATATAAAAATCCGTCACTATAGACGGGACAGTGGTGGAGGGAGACAAAAACGTCAAGTTCCTGGGCATGCATATCTCTGAAGATCTGTGCTAGATCCATCACAATAATGCAATCATAAAGAAAGCCCATCAACACCTCTCCTTTAGAAGATTGAGGAGATATGATCAAATACTCTCTTGAACGTCTACAAGTGTACAGTGGAGAGCATATGGTCTGGTTTGGCAATTCAAACACCCTGGAATGAAGAAGATTGCAAAACGTGGTGAACACTGCCCAGTCCATCACGGATACTGATCTCCCCACCATCAAAAGGATCTACAGGAGTCTCTGCTTCTGGCAAAGCGTATAACATCATCACAGACACACATACTACCCTGGCCATACTCTCATTTCATTCCTACCATCGGGAAGAAGGTATAGAAGTCTGAAAAAATAATTTGAGTCAGTGAAATTGATATATATATATATACATATATATATATATATATATATTTACTGAACTATTTTTGTTTACAGAGTAAAGATATGTAATCTTATGCTGCTGCAAGTAGGAATTCCATTATTCTGTTTCAGGACATTTGACAATAAAACACTTGACTCTTAGAGTCATAAAGTAATACAGTATGGAAACAAGCCCTTCGGCTCAACTTGCCCAGGCAGGTGGGACTAGTGAAGCCAACATGTCCCAGCTTCACTAGTCCCACCTGCCTGCGCCTGGTCCATATCCTGCCAAACCTGTCTTATCCATGTACCTGAACAACTGCTTCTTAAGCAATGGGATAGTCCCAGCCTCAACTATCTCATCTGGCAGCTTGTTCCATACACCCACCACCCTCTGTGTGAAAAGGTTACCCCTTGGATTCCTACTAAATATTTTCCCCTTCACCTTGAACCTATGTCCTCTGGTCCACGATTCCCGGACTCTGGGCAAGAGACTGTGCATTTACCCGATCTATTCCTCTCATGATTTTGTACATCTATATAAGATTACCCCTCATCCTCCTGCGCCCCAAGGAATAGAGGCCCAGCCTACTCAACCTCTCCCTAACTCGTGAACCTCAAACAGTTGACTTGATCCAGATCCACATGAACACACACATTGAACTTGATTGATGCTGGCCTAACCCCAATTGCTAATTTTACTGGACTTCAATGTAGGAAACACACGAGACCAAACCTAACACTCACCAGGTCTTTCCAGACCCCACATATTCAAGACACCTCCTGGAGGTAGTTCCAATCCATTCATTGTTCTGACTCATGACAGTCCTCAAATTTGATGCAGCATCTTCAGCATGAGTGCAATGAGGCTCAAATCCAACTCCAAACCAATTAATAATGTAATGTGACATTAACCCGACATGATCGAAACCCATGATTCAAAGGTATGAGTCAGACACCCCGACCACACCACAACTGGACTCTATTTATTCTGCTTCAAATGCAGGTCTCCTGTTGCATGGCAAAGAAAGGTCCAGATAGGATTGGAGGAGGTGCTTCCTAATAACAATAGTGCCACATGCATTGAGACTGGTTTGAGTGCAGGTAAGAGGATATTCCTGGTGAGTGGACTCATTGCTATCAGCTGTTCTTTTTTTTTTTGTAAAATATTTTTATTAGAAGTAAATACATATTAAGAAGGAATAACATAAAATCAAAAAAAGAAAAAAACATTATTCGTCACATACATTCTTAATATTTTTAAAGTTTACAGTCGTTCTTATTTATACTTCTATATTTTTTTATTATTTTGTAACAGAAAGAAAATAGTAAAGAGAAATAATAAAAAGAAATAAAATAGAAGTAGAAAATCGATAACATGAGTGGAGTATAAAGCAAGATATTCTTCATTGGAGATATATGCGTGGTCTATTGTATATAGTTCTTCATCCATTCCTTCATTCAGGCTTCAGTCAGGCCCTCGAACCGGACCTCCTTGACCCTTTAGGTATTCAATAAATGGAGACCATATTCCTCTGAATTGATCTAGCTTGTCCAAAAGGACAAGTCTTAGTCTTTCCAGATGAAGTGGCTCCGACATTTCTGTAATCCACATTTTGATTGTGGGGGATGTAGGACCTTTCCAAAATCTTAGTATTAGTTTTTTACCGATTATTAAACTATAACCAATAAAAATTATTTGCTGTGTTGTTAGTAGATGATCCGTTTCTATTATTCCTAATATAATTAATTTTGAGTCTGGAGTCAAATTTGCATTAACTACTTTCGAAATTATGTTTAAATGGTTTATCCAAAAATGAGTAATTTTTATACATTTTCTGAATGAATGAGTTAGATTAGCTTCTAAATGCTGACATTTGTCACATATAGCAGAAACATTTGAAAAAATTCTGTTTAATTTGGATTTCGAAAAGCGTAATCTATGTAAAACTTTAAATTGTATTAGGGAATGTCTGGCATTTAATGAGCAGTGGTGTATATGTTGTAAACTTTCATTCCATACTTCTACACTAATTGTTTGTCCTAATTCGTTTTCCCATGCTTGCCTATATATTTCCGAGTTTGGTAAATTATTTTCCAGTAAAATATTATAAATATATGATATTAATTTTTGTATTCGGATATTTATTTAGACATTCATCTAAAATTTCTGTCTTTCTATTTCTAAAATCCTGTGTATTTGATTTAACATAGTCTCTAATTTGTAAATATCTAAAGTACTCTTTTGAGTGTAATCCATAATTTTGTTGTAATTCCTGAAATGAAAGGAATAAACTTTCCCTATAGAGATCACCCATCATATTTATTCCATAGTTCTTCCATTTAAAAAAAACCTTTATCCATCATTGAAGGTTTAAAAGTGATGTTATTTGCAATGGGAAGAGCCAGTGGTATACTTTCTCATTTTAATGTTTTCTTTAATTGTTTCCAAATACGTATGCCACTTTCTATTATTGGATTTCCTCTATAACTTTTTTAATGTATTTTAGTGTTAGCAAATACAATCGAGCTAATTTCAAAAGGTGAACAATCTTCCTTTTCCATTTTTAACCAGTTTGGTTGTTCATCTACTTCTTCCAACCAAAAGTTCATATTTTTAATATTAACTGCCCAATAATAAAACATAAAATTAGGCAATACAAAACCTCCATTTATTTTTGGTTTACATAGATATTTTTTATTTATTCTATGGCTCTTATAATCCCAAATAAAGTTGGTAACTATAGAATCCACTTTCTTAAAACATTTTTTAGGAAGATATATCGGGATCAGTTGAAACAGGTATAATAATTGTGGAAGAAAAATCATTTTTATCGCATTAATTCTACCTAGCATTGAAATAGGTAATGTTTTCCAATATAGGATATTCTTAAGTAGCTTATTCAATAGGGGTGGGAAATTAGATTTAAATAAAGAATCATATCTTTTTGTTGCATGAATTCCAAGATATTTCATTTTTTCATTTGCTATCTTAAAAGGATATTGTTGTAATATATGTGAGTTGTTTCCCATTATTGGCATAAGTTCACTTTTATTCCAATTAATTCTGTATCCTGAAATCAATCCAAATTGAGTTATTAAATCTAATAAGTTAGGAATACTAATTTCCGGCTTTGTAATATAAAGTAATACATCATCTGCGTATAAAGAGATTTTATTTTCAGTTTCTTTAGTTTCATACCCATATATTTCAGGATGTAATCTGACGCGCTGAGCTAATGGTTCAATTGCCAGTGCGAACAGTAGTGGAGATAAAGGACAACCTTGTCTACAGCCACGGAATGAATTAAATTTAGTTGTTAACATTTGATTTATTAATATACTAGCTGTTGGCTTGGTATATAGTAGCTTAACCCATGTTATAAACTTCTCTCCCAACTGAAAAGTTTCCATAACCGAAAATAAATAAATAAGCAATCTGATCGAATGCTTTCTCTGCATCCAACAAAATAATTGATAGATCTTTATTAATGTTTCTTTTCGAGTATATAATATTGAATAATCTTCTCAGGTTGTTTGAGGAGTATCGTTTTGGTATAAATCCTGTTTGGTCTGAATGAATTACTTTATTAATCACTGTATTTAGTCTTTGTGTTAGTATTTTAGTTAATATTTTTTGATCAGTATTTAAAAGAGCTTTGGCTCTATACAACCCTGGATCATCCAGATTTTTATCTAATTTAGGTATAAGTGTTATAATAGATTCATTTAATGTTTCTGGTAACTTCTGTTGTGCATAAATGTGTTCATAAAGTGTCTTCAAACGTGGAGCTATCATATCATAGAATGTTTTATAAAATTCTGATCCAATACCATCCGGTCCTGGAGTTTTACCATTTTTTAATGACCTAATAGCTTCTTCGATTTCTTTAGTAGTTATTTCAGCGTTGAGTGATTCTCTATTTTCTGAATCCAGTCCTTTTAGATTACAATTTTTTTTAAATGTTTCTACTCCCATTCGATTTTCTGTCGTTTTGGCTGAATATAAATTTTTATAATATTGCAAGAATCTCTCATTTATATCTTTAGTTTGTACTAATAATTCCCCTTTGTCTGATTTAATCCTATGGATTAATTTTTCTCCTTCCAATTTTCGTAATTGACGAGCCAATAATTTTTGTGGTTTATCTCCGAATTCAAATTGTATTTGTTTAGTATATTGGTATAGTTTTACAACTTGGTCTGACTGTATTTTATTTAATTTATATTTCAATGCAAAGATTTTATTATTTTTTATTATGGTTGGGTTAACAGCGTTTTCTGTACCTAATTATTTGATCTCCTTTTCCAATGCCTGTTGTTCCCTCCGATTCTCTTTATTATAAAATGCTTGAGAGGATATCATAATTCCCCGAAGATACGCTTTAAAAGTTTCCCATAATAGGGACGAAGATATTTCTGCAATATCATTTATTTCAAAGAAAATCTTGATCTGTTTTGTGATATATTCTTGAGTTATTTTGTCTTTTAAAATTTGTGGGTTAAATCTCCAATGTCCCTGTTTTTCCGTTTTACCATTTATTTTCATCATAAAAGTTAAAGGTGCGTGATTTGAAATTATAATATTATGATATTTTGAATTATAAGTGAATGGGATAAGTTTTAAATCTACCAAAAAATAATCTATTCTTGAATAGGTTTTATGCACAGGTGAGTAAAATTAGTATTCCCGTCCAGCTGGGTTTTGCATTTTCCAAACATCTTTAATATTACTAGTATCTATATATGCGTTTATTAGATCACTGGAATGCGATTTAAGTTTCCGTTGTTTTGATGATCTGTTCAAATAAGGATCTAGTGTACAATTTAAATCTCCTCCAATTATTAAGTTGTGTTGTGATAATTCCGGAATAGTATTAAATATTTTTTTTTTAAACAGTGGGCTGTCAAAATTTGAGCCGTATATTGACAAAAATCATTTTTTGTGTGTATAATTCTCCTATTACAATAATATCTACCATTATTATCAGTTATTGTTGAGGTTTGTTTAAATGAAGTGCCTTTACGAATTAATATTGCTACACCTCTACATTTGTGTGTAAAAGAAGCATGATACACTTTGTCAATCCATTTAGCCTTTAATCTATGTTCTGCCTCTTTTTTTAGAAGCGTCTCTTCGATGAAAGCCACATCTGCTTTAAGTGCTTTTAAGTGTGTTAATACTTTACCTCTTTTAATTGGTTCGTTAATACCTTTAACATTCCAGCTACAAAACGTTATTCCTCCATTCCCCATATTCATTTGTAAGTCTTGCATCTTTTATCTAAAGGAATATATAATAGGGCAAATGGTTCAGCTCGACATACCCGACTTTACACCCGAACTCCGAATAGATGAATTTCAAAACCCTTGAGTATCTCTCACGTTCTCTACCTCCTTTGCATTGATTTATAACTCCATTCAAAAGTAAAATAATAATAACAAGAGATAATATTTTAAAAAAGGATAGATTAAGTGATTAGTAGTGTGCACAAAGAAGAAAAAACTACATCTAATATTGGTGTAGTTAGTGTTAGCCATACTACCATGGCTAGCAATCTATAGACTTCCGTAGTCGATGTTACTAACTCATCCATTTCCATGATTCATTAAAATTGTTATTCCATACAAATATTTAACCGGGAGTATTAAACTCTTATGTGTACAAAATCCATCAGTCAAGTATTTGATAATATCTATACTTAATACTTATTAAAAGCAATAATAATAAGAAAATATAAAGAATAAAGTAATAATAAAAAAGTAAAATATAGAAAAAGTAAAAAAAAATAATAATAAAGTACCAGGGGGGATAAATAAAGTCGAAGTTTATATTTTGTGTATTTATATTTACTATTTCCTTAATCCTAAGTAAATCAGCTATAGTTAATTGTTAATCATTAATTGGTAGTTATTAGCTTTAATTAATAATAATACCACAGTATTAATTTTAGTATGTGTTAGTTATTGATATTAGCAGTGTTACTATTCTAATTATTAGTATCCATAGGAGTGTCTCCAATCCGTATCTCCCCGAATCTCCCATCCGCATCCTTCTCCATCTTCTTTAGATGAAACAAGTCCATAGTCCATAGTCCATTCCAATCTTGAAAGTACAATTTAATTGTTGTTATAGTTCATCTTTGAAGCTTTCATTCAGTCTACCTCTCGCTCCTTAATCCCTTGGGCAAAGCTCATTGCATCCGCTGGGTTTTTGAAATGATGTTCTTCCTGGTTGTAGGTAATTCTCAGGGTGGCTGGGTACCTCAGACTGTACTTCAGATTCTTCACTTCCCTCAAAATTCTTTTGGTCTCCTTGAACGCATTTCGTTTCTTGGAGACCTCTGCTGGATAGCCTCGGTAGATGCTGATCGAATCTTCTTCATATGTAAGATTTCTACTTTTTATAATTTTCTTCATCATCTCCTCCAGGACATGATCATACTGGACTTTTACTATCATTTGTCTTGGAGGGGCGTCTTGCTTTGTATAACGTCTCATGACTCTGTGTGCTCGGGCGAGTAAAGGCTTTTGTTCCAGAGATAAAACCTTTTGCAGTAGGTTTGCAGTAAACTCTCGGGTATCTTGATTCTTTTCTCTCCCTTCTCGAATACCCACGATCCTTAGGTTCTGTCTTCTCTGGTGTCCTTCCAACTCGGTACACTTATCAGTTATTTTGCCCAGTAAGTCAGATAAACGTTGATTTTCTTTGAGGAGTGTTTTCGTAGTCTGAGTACTTGTTTCGACTAGTTCTTCAAGGTTCTTTATGGCTGTCGACTGTTCCTTAATTTCTTCCACCACAGGTTCCATTTCTATTTCCACCTTATTTTCAATTTTTTTCATTCATCTCTTCCATTATACTTGCAGATTGATCCGTCAATATTTCTGCAATTTCCTTTCGAAGTTTGTCAGATAATTCCATGGCCGAGGTATTAATTTCAGACTTTAACTCCTTCATCTCCTCCTTGATTTTTTCTCTTTCTTCCTTAATATTCATTTTTGCCAATTCAGTCTTTAACTCAGCCATTTCTTGTACAAAAAAAACTTTGAGTTCTTCAATTTCCGATTTTTTCTTCGTTTTTATTGACACATCTTCTAGGGATAGTGTCCTACCTGAGGCCGAGGCTCCAGTCAGGCCTTGTTCTTGTTCTGCCGTCTTCCTTGTGTACCGGAATTTTGTTTTATCTGCGGGTGGGCTGCGCTGTGTTGCCATTACGAGTCGCGCGCCTGATGACGTCACTCACGGCAGCCGGTGCAGAAACAGCAGGCAGCAGGTAGGTCTTTTCTCCCCGGTTTTTCCTCGTTTTTTTCACGGAGCTGGCTGGCGTTGCTTTCTAGCTCTCCATAGCGCCACCGGAAGTCGTGCTATCAGCTGTTCTTGATGGTTCAGAATGCTTTGGTTTTATTTATGGAAGCGATGCAGTCCCGCGGGATGGATCCTGCCGTCATCAGCTCTTTGCGGTCAATTGGCGTTGAGATGCTCTGCTTCTCCTCATTCTCCGTCTCTCGGTGGTAGAAGTAGTTAAAGTTAGAGACAATAACAGGCACAGGTAGGGCGATGGTTAATACTCCCGCGATGGCACAAAGTGTCCCTACCACCTTGCCGCCAATGGTGACAGGACACATATCTCCATATCCTACTGTTGTCATGGTAACAACAGCCCACCAGAATGCGTCGGGGATGCTGGTAAAATGGGTTTGAGGCTCATCCACCTCAATAAAGTAGACGGCACTAGAGAAGAGGATGACTCCAATGAAAAGGAAGAAGATGAGGAGCCCCAGTTCCCTCATACTGGCTTTCAGAGTCTGCCCGAGGATCTGCAATCCCTTGGAGTGCCTGGAGAGCTTGAATATTCTGAAGACCCTGACCAGCCGGATGATCCGCAGGATGGCCAGGGACATGGTGTGCTGCCCTTGAGTCTGACCATTGACTGTCTGCTGGGGTTGTTGCTGCTTGATCAACTCAGTGACAAGTGTCACAAAGTACGGAATGATGGAAATCACATCGATTATGTTCATCATGTTCCTGAAAAAGTCAGATTTACTGGGACAAGCTACAGCCCTGACAAACAACTCAAAGAAAAACCAGAACATGCATGCTGTCTCAACGAGAAAGAAGGGGTCAGTGAAGAAACTCGGAGCAGGACCAGAGCTTTGGTCGTGGTGAGCCGAACCACTAAAGGTGCCCAGTTCCACGTCTTCCCGGAATTCCGGCAGTGTTTCCAGGCAAAAGATGACAATGGAGATGACAATGACAAAGACCGAGACCACGGCTACACCCCTGGCCGCACCAGAACTCTCAGGATACTCAAATAGCAGCCAGAGCTGCCTGAAGATCGGGTGTATGGGCAGCTGAACCTCCATTTCCTTAATGAAGCCCTCTTGCTCTCTGAACTGTTCCATAGCTTCAGAACCCAGCTGGTAGAAGATTATCTCATCTATAAAGACATCGAGGGGCACGTTGGCAGGTCTTCGCACCCTTCCCCCTGACTGGTAGTAATAGAGAATTGCATCAAAACTTGGTCGGTTTCTGTCAAAAAAATATTGATTTGTGAGGGGATCAAAGTAGGGCATGCATCGTGCAGGGTTTCCCAGCAGTGTGTCCGGAAACTCTGCTAGAGTTTTCACGTGAGTCTCAAACCTCAAGCCAGCCACATTGATGATTATTTTCCGTCTGCCCTCCTGCGCCAACAACTCGTCCATCTCCTGTTGATGCTGCCAGGCCATTTGACTCAGTAGCTTGTCAGTGGGGACGTCACAGTCCAGCAAGTTTCTCCATTTCCACAGCATGTTCAGACAGGAATCGTGGAGTTTAGGCCGACTGGCAGGGATATCATTATCATCAACATCCTCAGAACTCACCAAAACCAACTCCATTTCACGCTTGGGCATCGCAGAGCCCTCATCTGTGGACTGCTCACACTCTTTAGGGACCTAGGGATGAACACAGAGTTAAAGCACTGACACTGTCACATATGGCAATACAAAACAGTGGTATAGTTAAGGTGCAGAGAAGGAAAAGGGAGTAAGGGAGAGAGTAGAGAAAGTAGAGGTAGATGAGGCATTAAGAAACAAAGAGGCAAGAGAAAATGGATAGAAGAAGGATCGGAGACAGGAGAAGTGGAGATTGAGTCACGGAGGGGTACATTGAATACTGGGCAGAGGTGAAGATGTAGGGGAAACAGTGAGGGACACGGTGAAAGGCACTGAAAGAGAGGTTGAGAGAGGGAGAGGAAAGGTTAGGAGCAGCAAGGAGGCTGGAAATAGGGTGCAAGTGACAATAGAAGTTTTTTTTAGTGGAGATAAATTATTACCTTTCTTGGGAAGATGAGCTTAGTGCCCTGAGGAGTCAAGTTCAGGTCATGGCTCATGGAAGATTGGACTTCCTTGAAAAATTCTGGCAGCTCCTTATAAAATTGTTAGCATTCCCTCTGGAGATGTCAGGGATCTTGGGATACCCAAACAACTGAATGCAAACACAGAAGTTCCAAACTTCCCTCATTGACTCCTGCCTGTGTCCTGAAATTGATATTCTCATGCCATCCAGCAACAGCAGTTTTCTATAGTTCAGCTTCACTTGCTGGGTATACAGCTTCAGCACGTTCATGCATTTCACTGGGGAGGAATGGTTCTGATGGGGACAGGTAAGCCTCAGAAATGTTTCAATCTTTGGTTTGAGTGGATTTAAAATGATTTGTTTTTAAATTTTGTAAAGTACTTTTGGACAGTATTTGGGTGTTTCCGTAAATAAGGGTACCAACTGGTGACATGGGTGGCCAAATTTTAAAGTTATTAAATCATAATGAAATATCACAGCACTAAAAATGGGCTTACCTATGATCTTTTTGAGCTAATGTGAGCAAATTCGACCAAAATCTGACCAAAACTTTATACTTTCAAAATTTGAGAACAAAATGTGATTTAAAAAAATATAAGACATATAAGTAGACTTGTCAACTTTCTCACTCCCAAAAAAGGGACAAGAGGTCAAAATACGGGACAAATTTCCGACGGCAATTCATTGACCAACTCAGCTGTGGCTGGATGAATGAAGAGTTGGTCCGGGTGCTGGACTTCGAACGCGACACCGATGATCGGCCATGATAGGGAGGGGTGGTGGTGTCTGTGGCAGTAAGCGAAGGTCCGAAGGTCGGCCAGCTGGCCAGGCTGCCGACCGACGGGGCCACGGGTAAGGCGCTGCTGCTGCACTCCATGGGCTGCACTATGTCAGGACGGGTGAGGCGGGGCTGGACACGGGGCTCCAACCCGACTGTCCCCTCGACCCGAGTAGTAGCAGTCAAATACGGGACAAGGGCACCATTCCATTTCTGTGCAGACACAATCTCCTTTTGGTTCTGGATACAATATCACACTTGCGGAAAAATCTCCAACACTGTCCAGGATGTACTGGCCCAAACATGTAAAAATATTAAGAAAAATAAAAGCAGAAATGGCTGCAAGACCTTCAATCCATTCTGCCATTCAGTTAGATGAGTGATGATCTGATCTAGGGCTTAGATATGCTTATTTTATTTGTTCTCCACAGGCACTGTCTCACCTTTAGACCAATTTCCTTTGATCTCAGCCTTGACTATTATCAGAGATTCAGCTTCCAATGCTCTCTGCAATAAGAAATTACAGATATTCTTGTCCATTTGAGAAAATAAATTGTTCCTCAGCTTACACCCAAATAGTAACCCTTTATTCTAATACTAGACTAACTGCAGACCCGCTGGGTCTGCTCACCCAATGCAATATTCCACCACTCACCCGTTCCCCCAGGGCAATATTCCACCAGACATGCATAGCCCCCAACTGTGCAGGCGCAGCTCATTTCCCCTCATCCCCAGCACTCCCTCCCCCTCATCTTCACCCTCACCTCTCCCTCCCTCTCCTTACCCCTACCCTCAGTCACTCCTTCCCTCCATAGTTCCTCTCCCTACCCCCCTCCTCACCTCCCTCAATCGCCCCACTATCCCACCTCACCTCCCCCAATGCCCTCCTCTATTCCCCACTTCCTACCTCTCCACACCCCCCTCCTCCCCCACTCACCTCCCCCACACTCCCTACTCACCTCCCCCACACTCCCTACTCACCTCCCCCACTCCCGCCCCCTCTCCACCCCCTCCTCACGCTGAATCCCCCCCACTCTCCCTCCTCACCTCCTCAGGATCTTTCCCCTCCTCCCTCCCTCACCTCTCCCTGCCCCTACCCTCAGTCACTCTCTTCCTCCAAAACTCCTCTCCCCTCCCTACCCCCCCCCCCCACCCCTATCCCTCCTCACCTCCCCCACTGCCCTCCTCTCCCTCTACTCCCACTCCTTACTTCACCCACCCCTCCTCTCCCACTATTCCCCCACCAGACATGAGACAGCAAAAAACTGAAAAAAGAGGAAGAGATAGATTTCTCTGCTGATTTTGAAATTCGGCAAGGTCCTTCCGCCGCTGCAGCTCCATCGCCGCGAGGCCCCACCGCCGCTGCTGCCTCAATGAACCCCGGCCAGAGCCTCGTGGGTAGAAGCCCGGGCCAGACGAAGGGGCCGACGGCACCTGCGGCTGGGCACCACGGAGGCATTGAAGTGGGCTCGGCCGCTCGGCACCACGGATGTGCCCGCAGACGCAGCTCCAGCCAGTTGGTGATGCTCACTCCGCTCCTTCAGCTTTATATTCCCCTCGCCGGGCGCCATCCGTGACTGACAATGGACCCGGCCAATCAGTGCGGCGATGGTGCAGGAAGGGGCGTTGCCATCCCGACGACTGACAGGAGAGGACACCAATCTGCATGGAGGCGACTGATAGGAAAGGAAAACAATCTGCGCATGCACGTTTAAGATTTTTTAAACCTTAATCACTTTTAAAATATACCATCGATCGGAACAAACTTGTTGCCTTGTAGCACAGGAGAATGGCAAGGTGGTGAAAATACATAGCGCTATCGTGTACCGTTTTTGTGCAAATAGAAAAAAAAACACAAAATCGGAAGAGTACAAGATCAGAGTTTTTGTTATGTATGGATAATGCTCCGTGTTCTCAATAGTCACAGGAGGGAAAACAACTTCTCCAATTCCATTTTGTTCCCCAACAGCATTAAACACAGCCACACATAATTTCTGGGCACAGCATACATGACTCTCCATTCAATGCCTAGGCACCTCACCAATACTTGGACAAGAAGACAAACCTGGCCATCATCACCTTTGTGACTTGGACAAGTCCTCACTTGTTCTGTAGACAATGGCTGACAATACTGGATACATTGTTGCACCTCACCATTCCTGAATGTTCTACTCACATTCATCCCCAGTTCTCTGTGCCTCACTAATCTTGGACATTCCTTAAGATCTCGCCAACCCTGCCCAGCCATCCTGGACAACGTATCACACCATTTCTGTGCAGCGGATCTCCTTAACACTATATCCCCTTTCTGGTTACAGTGGTTCACCAGTTCTCATTTACATGCGTCATCTATACTGTACACTGCATCTCAATTTACCTTACTGTTTTGAAAAGAGTTCATCCCTTCTGAATTCCCCCTGCTCTCGATACCAGAGCGGCCATCTTCTCAGACACCGAAAAGTCCTATATGCTAGAGTCATAGACATACAGCGGCCTTAACTTCCCCATACCGGCCAAACATGTCCCAGTTTCACTACTTCCACCTGCCTGCGCCTAGCCCATAACCTTCCAAACTTGTCCTATCCATGTCCCCGTCTAACTGTTTCTTCAACGTTACGATAGCCCCTGCCTCAACTACCTCCTCTGACAGCCCGTTCCATATACCCACTACCCTTCGTGTGAACAAGTTACCTCTCAAATTCCTATTAAATCTTTTCCCCGTCACCTTAAACCTATGTCATCTGGTCCTCGATTCCCCATCTCTGAGCAAGAGAATCCGTGTATCTACCCAATCTGTCCTCTCATGATTTTAAACACCTCTGCAAGACTACCTCTCATCCTCCTATGCTCCAACAAACAAGAGTCCCAGCCTATTCAATCTCTCCCTATAGCTCAGATCCTCAAGTCCTGGCAACATCCTCATAAATCTCTGTACCCATTCCAGTTTGACATCTTTTCTATAACATAATGCCCGAGAACTGAACAAAATACTCTAAATGCAGCCTCACCAATGCATTATATAACTGCAACATAAGCTCCCAACTTCTATACTCAATATTATGACTGTTGAGGGCTGTGAACCTCACTAGGTTGAACACTATGCTTCAACTCTCACAGATGTTGTGGCTCTCTTGACCCGGACATGAACCCACAAGAGTTCTGGACACTGCCTCTCACCTGTCATGAATGCCACCCCGCATGTCCCATGCACTACCCTTCACCATCCCGGACAGCCCCTCACCTGTCTCGGTTAGCGCTCCTTATCTGTTCCAGATACTATCCTTCATCTGTCCTGGACACTACCCCTCATCCTTCGAGCACGCAGCTCCTCACATGTCCTGGACTCTGCCCCTAACCTATCCTGAACGCTGCTCCTCATCTCTCCTGGATACTTCCCCTATATTCTCCTGGACACTGCCCGTCTCCTGCACTTGAAACTGCCACTCATCTCTCCTGGACACTACCCCCAGCCTGTCCCAGACATTGCACCACACCTGTCCAAGCTACCACTCTTTACCTAACACAACCAAGCTTCCATCCTTTTCCAGTCCCCGCCACTGCCCCCGCACCTGTCCCAGCGCATTAACCTGCCTCCCCTGAACACACTGTCACTGATCCTGGACAATCCATCTCAGGCACAGGACATTGTCCTGGAATGGTTGACATGGCATGGGCTCTGTTTCTTTCCTATGTTTGACTGTGTACCACACCTCATCTCTCCAGGAAAAGGTGCACACAGCACTGCATCAGTGTTCAACATTGCACCTCACCTGTCTTGGTCACAGCACCCTACCGATCCCTGACAAAGTCGCCAATGTGATCAGAACACAATTTCTCAACTGTCCTGCACACCACACCTCACCAGTCATGGAAACAACCTTCTCCTGGATACTGTGCTGCATTTGTCCTGGACACTACCCCTCATTCTCCCATTGTCCTTACGTCTTTGATTCTGCCCCTCTCTTGACCCAGACCCTGCAACTTGCATGGTCCCTGACCTCACCAGGACTCACAGAACACATTACCTGTTCTGAATAGCGACTCACTTGTCCCGGCCACTAACCTCACCTATTCAGTGCACTGCCACTCACCAGTGATGTTCTGGAGGCTACTCCCCTCACCGGTCCAAACACTGCACCTCACGAGTACAGCAGTCCACCCTATCCAGGACTTCCTCTCCGCTGTTGTGGATGTCACAGCTTTATTCTGAATAGTGCCCCTCTCCTCTTGAAGACTTCACATCTTACTTTTCCAGATGCCGTGACACCTATCACTACCGTGTTTCCGTGAGTGTATAGGAATGATCTAGGATTGAGTTAATGTAGATTAGGCTGAATTACTGTTACCAGATTGCATCACAGTAACCCAGCACCACAGGTAACAGATAGCATTTTAAGGCTGAAATGAACGTCATAAGTGCTAGATCAAAGAGGATTAAGCAAGTTATTCTATAGGTCATGGAATCACAGAGGTACACGGCACAGAAACAGGCCTTTCAGTACAACTAGTGCATGCTGACCTTTAAACACTCATTTGCTCAATTCTTACATATCATCAAACTCATTTTTAGTGTGTGTTTATTGGTGTATTAGCTTTGGGAACAGGTGAGGGTAGTAAGTCATGTTCATGTCATAAGAGCAGAATTAGGTCATTCAGCCAATCGAGTCTACTTCGCCATTCAATCATAGCTGATCTATCTTTCCCTCTCAATCGTTTTAGCCCTGTAACTTTTGACACTTATTAATCAAGAACCTGTAAATAAATATCCACTTTAAAAATACCCAGCTGACTGTGACCATGAATTCCACAGATTTACCATCCTTTGGCAAAATAAATTCCTCCTCATCTCCTTTCCAAATGTGCATCCTTTTATTCTGAGACTGTGCCTTCGGGTCCCAGACTCACCGAATAATTATTCAGTAAGTTCCAATGAGGTTCCCCATCATCCTTCCAATCTCCAGTGAGTATACGCACAGAGTTGTCAAACACTCATCATATATTAACCCAACCATTTCCGGGATCATTCTCGTAAATATCTTCTGAACCCTCTCCAACGCCAGCCCATCAGATATGAGACCCAAAACTGCTCACAGTACTCCAAATGCAGTCTGACCAGTGCCTTGTAAAACTTATAAAGTGTATTATAATACAGAATCGCCAAAAATAGCAGTACACATGATGACTACTATTAGCAAGGACTGCCAAAAAGGAAAAGTAAATGAGGTATAATTTAGAACTCAGCAAAAAAGAAGAGTTGGATAAATTAAATGAATACATATCAGAATAGATTGGCAAGAAACATAAAAACTTCCAAAGGATGGTAAAAAGGGAAAATTTGGGCCAAATTTGGGTACCTTTGTGGTAGACAGATTTGGTAGAAATTATATTGGAGACCAGGAAACAGCGGAAAAGGGAACAAATATTTTGTGCCTGTCTGAACAGAAGGAAGTGTAAAAAGCCAGCCAGAAATGTGGGAGAACCAAAGGTCTAACAAGAGTGAGGAATTGGAAAATAATAATTGTTATAAAAAGTTACTCGAGCAGTTGGGGTGACTAAAGGCTAATGGACCACAAGGACGATAGAACTTTATTTATCCCAGGAGGGAAATTGATCTGCCAACAGTAATAAAAATACAAAACACGTGAAACATGAACTGGCTACTACCGATTGGTAGAAGATCTGCAGCATCTTACTGCAGACGCTGAAGGAGCGAGCCTTCTCAAAAAGTACAGCCGGTTCTGTGTTAAAGAAGGAACTGCAGATCCTACAGCCGGTTCTGTCCCTTCTTGTACAGGGCCTCTGCATTCCTGGACCAGTCCAGTTTACTTTCCAGGTACACTCCAAAATATTTGAACTCCCTGCTAAACTGCACATCCACACCATTGATGGAGACACAGGACAGGGATGTCCCTCTCCTAAAGCCCACCGCCAACTCCTTAATCTTGTCGGTGTTGAGCTGCAGGTGATTCAGCCCACACCACTCAACAAAGTCGTTGACTACACCTCCAAATACAGCTTCACTCCCCCTCACTGATGCAGTCCACAATTGCAGAGTCATCTGAAAACTTCTGCAGGTGGCAGGAGACGGACTTATACTTGAAGTCCAAGGTGTAGATGGTAAACAGGAAGGGAGGGAGAACCGTCCCCTGTGGTGCCCCGTGTTGCTCACCACCATGTCTGAGACCCAGTTATTTCCGCAAAGTGTTTGATTTAATTCCAGACCTCAACACCATCAATTTGCTAATGGGCAGAGATTAGCAGTGCATAAAATTAAATCCAAAACAGGTGATTTGCTTACCATTCCTAAAGAAATAAACAATCGCTTCAAAGTATTTTATTTAGAATTATATACTGCTAAAACTCAGGTCGCCAATGCAGATTTTGCATGTTTTTTTGACTCCCTCAATTTGCCAAAACTAGATGAATCAGCCAGGCTAGAACTGGACTCAAATTTCTTAGAGAGCGAGCTACTTGAGGCTATTCAATCTTTTCCCTCCGGTAAAGCGGCTGGCCCGGATGGATTTGGTTGTGAATTCTACAAGCATTTCACAAGTTGCTTGCCCCACTCCTAATTAGGATGATCAATGATTCGATTAAGATTCAATCGTACAGATTTCCGAAGTCCCTGTATGAGGCAAATATATGTATCCTGTTAAAAATAGATAAGGATAAAACTGAACCTGCCTATTGCTCTCCTCAACTCTGATCAAAAGGCTATCACAAAAATACTAGCTAATAGACTGGGGAAGCATATTTCATCAATTATACACCCTGACCAAACAGGGTTTATTTCAGGTAGATTTTAGTTTTGTAATGTGCGTCGACTCCTGAATAATCTATATAGCTCCACCAAGAGGAGGGATTCCAGAGCGGCCATCTTATTCTTAGATACCGAAAAAACGTTTGATCAGATAGAGTGGCCCTATATGTTAGAGGCACTTAAAAGATTTGGGTTTGGGAATTCCTTTATTGCGTGGGTCAAAATGGTGTATCTTTGTCCGACATCATCCATCCTCACTAATAATGATAAATCTGGACCTTTTGACTTACAACGTGGGTTCAGACAGGGGGATCCTCTGACCCCCTGGAGCCCCTCGCAATAGGTATCAGGAGTCACCCAAACATCAGGGGTATTAAGGTGGGGAACGAGGAAAGTCGTGTGGAGCTTTACGCCGATGACACATTATTATATCTCTCCTATCCAGAAGCCTCTGTTCCTCCCTTGTTAGATTTTATTAAATCATTTGGCAAGCTTTCCGGATACACAGTCAACTGGAGTAAGAGTGCGTTTATGCCTTTATCAGACAGTATAGATTCAGATTTTTTTGAGGCTCTACCATTTAAGGTAGTATATGACCATTTTACACATCTAGGACTCAAAATACCCCTAAACCCCAAACTTATATTTAAACTCAACTATGCCGATATGATTACAAAGTTAACATTGAACATAGAGAAGTGGAGGATTTTACCCTCGTCTATAGCGGGACGTATTAACGCTATCAAGATGGTGTCTCTTCCTAGATTTTTATATTTATTCCAATATCTCCCAATTTTTCATCATTCTTTAAAAAACTGGACTCCATTATCCTTCCATTTATCTGGGGCTATAAAGCCCACCGTATATCAAAGGCGCATCTTCAAAAGCCAAAAAATGAGAGAGGCATGGGCCTTCCTATATTTAGGCACTACTATTGGGCAGCCAATGCTAGAGCTATGATTTACTGGCAATGGGGATTCCCAGATGAACCTTTGAATAATAATAATAATAATAATGCCCCCTTGTGGCGAAACATTGAAAGCACATCGAAAAATTCCACCCTCTGTACTTTGCTTTTTTCCAAAACAGAATCCTCACACAAGTTGGTTGGTGAGAATTTTATTTTAAGAAATTCTATTCGAATTTTAAATCAGATAAGAAGTTTCAGTACATTGTCAAATATCTCTATTTACACCCCCATATGTCACAACCATTCCTTTTTGCCATCACAGAAGAATGGGGTGTTTGCTGTCTGGAGGGACAAGGGCCTTGCGACCCTCAGAGATTTATATATAGACAAAACGTTTACTTCGTTTAATCAGCTGAAATCAAAATTCTTTCCAAAACCTTCCCAACTCTCATTTTTTTCACTATCTCCAAATTAGGCACTATGTTAAAGACCAAATTCCAAATTTACAAACCATGCCTGACAGTTGTCCACTCTATGAGCTCCTGCAGCTTCCTCCGGACTCCAAACGTCCAATATCTTGCTTTGTGCGTCTATTCACCACCTCTGTATCCACTAACCATCTGAAAGAAGTCTGGTCTACATAGCTGAATTTCGAGGTGTCAGACGACATTTGGAATGAAGGTTTGACCAGAATCCAAACTTGTTCGATCAATGTGAGGTATAAACTGATTCCGTTTAAAGTCATCCATAGACTCCATTACTCAAAGACCAAATTACATTGAATCTATCCATCTATTTCTCCATTATGTGACAGATGCAAAGGTGCAGATAGAAACATAGAAACATAGAAATTAGGTGCAGGAGTAGGCCATTCAGCCCTTCGAGCCTGCACCGCCATTCAATATGATCATGGCTGATCATCCAACTCAGTATCCCGTACCTGCCTTCTCTCCATACCCTCTGATCCCTTAGCCACAAGGGCCACATCCAACTCACTCTTAAATATAGCCATCCAACTCACTCTTAAATATAGCCATCCAATCACTCTTAAATATATGGTTCTTTAACACACATTTTCTGGCTCTGTCCTCATATACAAAGATACTGGTCTGAAATATTTAAGTGGTTCTCTGGGGTCTATGGAAAAGATATTCCCCCGATCCAGAACTGACACTTTTTGGATGCTCAGAGACTGCTTTGAACTTCACGTCTGAAGAACAACATGCACTGATGCTTGGTATGGTGGCCGCCAAGAAAGTTATCCTAACAGATTGGAAATCATCCACACCCCCTGCTTTGAAAAATGGCTCAATGAAATGATAATAATTATACAGGTGGAAAGGATACGCTTCCACAACTCTAAGGTACCCACTTTTTAAGTGTTTGAGGACCATTTATCTACCATCTCAAAGACCAATAATTTCATACTTTCTGCAGCGATGTAGTCCTGTGCTCTTTACTTGTGCTCTTGCAATGCCTGACTGTGTAGCACCATGTGGATTGCACTAATAGTGTTTTATCTGGTGGCTTTTTCTGTTGTCTTTCTTCTCTTTCTCTTTTTTGTTTTGTATTGTAATAAAAAAAAGTTTTAATTTAAATGTTTTAAGTACAAATGCTACATGAACTAAACTGAGAATTGGAAGGGACTTCTCCAGAAGGCAATGTACACCACCTTTTCAGGGGCAATTAGATTTGGTGACTAAACGCTGGTCTTGACAGCGACACTCTGGCCCTGACAATGAAATAAGAAAGCTCAGTGGGCAGTACTAGCTGGCATGCCCGGAGTGGCCATAGGTAGGGAAGTGAAGGTCAATTTTTAAGGAAAGCAATGTCATCTGAAGCCAGGGAGAAGAAAGGACAATGGCCAGGGAGATGGAGTTTGACTGTGAAGGACACGATCAGAAGGAAGGAAAGGTGTGGAGGCCAGAGAGGCACGAATGATCAGTGTTTATGGGGAAGGGCAGTGGCCATTTGCAGTGATGGAGCTGGTGGCTAGGTGGACAAGTGGAGCTGAAGGCCAGAGAGGGAGATGGTCATGAGGAGTGATACATTCAGTGAACCGGTGGTTAGATCAGGAGATACAATTGGCATGTAAGAAAGGCAATGCTATGGTGGTAATGGGAGATTTCAATATGCAGGTAGACTGGGAAAATCAGGTTGGTACTGGACCCCAAGAAAGGAATTTGTAGAGTGCATCAGAGATGGATTCTTAGAGCAGCTTGTAGTTGAGCCTACCAGGGAAATGCAATTCTGGATTTAGTTTTCTGTAATGAACCAGATTTGATAAAGGTAACTCAAGGTAAAGGAACCACTAGGAGGTAGTGGCCACAACATAAGTTTTAATCTGCAATTTGAGAGGGAGGTGGTCAAATCAGATGTGTCGGTATTGCAACTGAGCAAAGGGGACTACAGAGGCATATGGGAGTATGAGGGTGGAACAGCAATGGCAGGAATTTCTGGGAACAATTCGGAAGATGCAGCATCTTTTCATTGCAAAGAGGAAGAAAGATTCTAGGGGGAGAAAGGCGCAAACGTGGCTGACAAGAAAAGTCAAGGATTGCATAAAACTAAAAGATAGGGAAATATAACATTGCAAAGATTAGTGGGAAGCCAGAGGATTGGGAAGCTTTTAAAGAACAACAGAAGGTAACTAAAAAGGCAATATGGGTAGAAAATATGAAATACGAAGGTAAACTAGCTAATAATATAAAAGATAGCAAAAGTTTTTTCAGTTATATATAGAGTAAGAAAGAGGCAAGAGTGGACGTTGAACCGCTGGAAAATAATGCAAGTGATAATGGGGAATAAAGGCAGAGGAGTTGAATAACTTTTATGTATCAGTCTTCACAGTGGAAAACACCAGCAACGTGCCTGAAATTCAAGCGAGTCGGGGTGAAAGTTAGTGGAGTGGTTACTACTAGGGAGGAAGTGCTTGGGATGCTGAAAGGGCTGAAGGTGGATAAGATGGACTAGCTGGTCCGGCTGCATTTTGAATATTGTGAGCAATTTTGGGCACCATATTTGAGGAAGAATGTGCTGGCTCTGGAGAGGGTCCAGAGGAGGTTTACATGAATGATCCCAAGAATGGGTAGGCTAACATATGATGAGCATTTGATGGCCCTGGGCCTATACTTGCTGGAGTTTAGAAGAATGATAGGGGACCTCATTGAAACGTACAGAATAGTGAAAGGGTTGAATAGAGTGGATGTGAGAGCATGCTTCCAGTAGTGGGAGAGTCTAGGACTAGAGGTCATAGCCCCAGAATTAAAGGACGTTCTTTCAGGAAGGGAGGAGGAATTTCTTTAGTCAGAGGGTGGTGAATCTGTGGAATTCTTTGCCACAGAAGACTGTGGAGGCAAGATCAGTGGATATTTAAGGCAGAGATAGATAGATTCTTGATTAGCACGGGTGCGTGAAGTTATAGGGAGAAGGCAGGAGAATGGGGTTCAGAGGAAGAGATAGATTAGCCATGATTGAATGGCGGAGTAGACTTGGTGAGCCAAATGGCCTAATTCTGCTCCTATCACATATGATCTTCAGATGCTGGACTTTTGAGCAAAACACAAGTGCCGGTGGAATTCAGCGAGACAGGTAGCATCTGTGGAATGAAGAGATTGGTGACATTTCAAGTCAGGACACAATCTGAAGGTCCACTCCCAAAACCACACCTATTCATTTCCTCCAGAGTTCCTCCAGAACCTCATGTTTCGGGGAAGAATGGATGGCTGTGTTCAACAGGCTGGATATAGGGCAGATGCCAGAAGGGAGATTGGGGCTGACCTGACCTGCACTCATTCACCACAATAGGTGCATGAGCAGGCCATTTGGCCCTTTGAGCCAGCACCGCCATTCAATGTGATCATGGCTGATCATACCCAATCAGTACCCCGTTCCTGCCTTCTCGTCATATTCCCTGACCCCCCTATTTTTAAGAGCCCTATCTAGCTCTCTCTTGAAAACATCCAGAGAACCTGCCTCCACCGCCCTTTGAGGCAGAGAATTCCACAGACACCACTCTCTGTGCGAAAAAGTGTTTCCTCGTCTCCGTTCTAAATGGCTTACTCCTTATTCTTAAACTATGGCCCCTGGTTCTGGACTCCCCCAACATTGGGAACATGTTTCCTTCTCTAGTGTGTCCAAGCCCCATAACAATCTTATATGTTTCAATGAGATCTCCTCTCATCCTTTTAAACTCCAGAGTGTACAAGCCCAGCTGTTCCATTCTTCCAACATTTGATAGTCCCGCCATCCCAGGAATTAACGTTGGAAACCTACGCTGCACTCCCTCAACAGCAAGAAAGTCCTTCCTCAAATTAAGGGACCAAAACTGCACACTATACTCCAGGTGTGGTCTCACTAGGGCACTGTACAACTGCAGAAGGACCTCTTTGCTCGATTTCTCTTGTTATAAAGGCCAACATGCCATTCGCTTTATTCACTGCCTGCTGTACCTGCATGCTTACTTTCATAGACTGATGTACAAGGACCCCCAGATCCCGTTGTACTTCCCCTTTTCCCAACTTGACGCCATTTACATAGTAATCTTCCTTCCTGTTTTTGCTACCAAAGTGGATAACCTCACATTTATCCACATTAAACTTCATCTGCCATGCATCTGCCCACTCCCCCAACCTGTCCAAGTCACCCTGCATCTGCAAATTTGCTAATGTTACTTTGAATCCCTTCATCCAAATCATTGATGTATATTGTAAATAGCTGCGGGTATATTGTAAACAGCTCCGAGCCTTGCGATACCCCACTAGTCACCGCCTGCCATTCTGAAAGGGACCCGTTAATCACAAGAGCAATATGACAGAAATCAGTGGTCAAGTTGTAGTTCTGAACCCCGCTGAGGTCGCGAGGCCCCGGTTACCTTTTGGAACCACGGGTCAGTTTACAAGTAGTTGAAACCTGCTGTCATTTTCCACTGGTATACTCGTTCAGGGCAGTAGTACAATCAATCATTGCAACCATTACATCATTCAATGAAACCTTTCGTAAGGTGTCCACTCAGATGTCAGAACACAAATCTGTAATCAGAGCAAAGTTGGATGTTCAGCATGCGTATCACAGGTTGATTTATTTTCTTCATCCATGCCTAAACATTCTTTAATTCTGAGATTCTATATCCAATTTGGTAATCCTATCTAACATTAAGATGAGAGGAAACAGAACATTGCAACTGGTTCTAAATATGTCAGTAATACATCCGCAGCAAACCTGATAGTCAGACAGGTCTGAGAATAAAGAGCTAGATAAGTGAAAGCAAGCAAGAGCCTGCTATCAGGAGCAGTAAAATATTTACAAGCTGTGGGGAGGTGTGCGATGCCAATGTATCGCCTGCTGTAAGTAATACTCAGTTACGGAAAATTGACGCTTGAGCTTAAAGGGTCAGCTGCAGATGAAGTCACATATTTTAAAGAGTGTTTCAACATAACTCGATACCCTATTAAACAACATTAAAGATGAAGCTGTAAACAACAACAAAAAATGAAATAGCGAGGGGAAGAAACACAGAGAGGACAAGCTACAATGACTAAACAATGCAAGGGAAACTGAGAGACTGGACCAGAACAGTAAAGTGTCTCAGATACTGAAAACCCATCTAAAAATACAAAATGTTAATAATTCAGAACAAAGATACTAGAGGAGCTCCTCTAGGATCTTTGATTCAGATTGGAGCCACTGGGCAAAGGTGATTTTGTATCTTTTTGACCGCATCTTTTGCATTTCATTAATTCCCAATGTGTTCTTTAATGAGAGTCTGGAACCGCATGGAAGTGACCAGTGACAATTTGTTAAAATGTCCGATGAAGGCAAAAAGATTCCTATTCACAAAAAGGTGCACCTTTTAAATTCTGTACCCCGGGGGCTGTGGATGCTCAGTCTTTGAATACATTCAAAACAAGGAGGAAAAGGGTGTAGACACTGTGGGTATCCTCCAGGCCATGTCCCCTTCTCGCTGCTACCATCGGGCAGGACGTACAGAAGCCTTAAGTCTCACACCGTCAGATTCAGGAACAGTTACTGTCCGACAGCCATCAAACTCTTGAAGCAACCTGCACAACCCTAATCCTACCTCTACAGCAGAACATGACAGTTTACCTCGTGTACTGCTATGGATTTAGTTTCTAATTGATTTTGGACTAATATATTGTTTTTGCAGTCTTTTTGTTCCCCCCACTATCTTGCATAATGTGTAATTTAGATATCATTTATGTTTTTGTGTGTTGTCCGAGTCAGTACCTATCATACTGCTGTAAGAAAGGTTTTCATTGAACACGTACCTCACTAATGCATATGATAAATATGATAATAAACTCGACTTGACTAGAATAGGTAGCTGCAAGAGGGAGAGGGGGAAAGAGAGAGAGGGAGAAAGGGTGATTTACAAATAATTAGTCAGAGATGATTAATACAGAGTTACACAGATAAATCCTACGAGATTCATGATGTACTTGTTACAAAATACCAAGTGTAGGCATTACACGGGTATGGACCATGTACAGAGAAGGGCAATACACGAGGATGGACCATGTACAGACAGAGGGCAATTTAAAGGTAATTGGCTAGAGAAAGAGGCCAATGTACAGAGGGCTGGAGCCAAGAGAATCAATGCACAAGGAATAGAGCATAGAAGAGGGCAACATACAAGGGACTACAGAAATGGAGAGAGAGCAATATAGAAGTAATTAAATACAGAGAGCATTATGTCGAGAACTGAACACTAAGTCAGCGAAGTACAGAGGAGAGGACATGGAGAGGGAGAACAATACACAGAGAAAGGACGATAAATGGGATTAGATAGGAAAAATATATAATGGACAAGACAGAGGGCAATATATGGGCTCGGAGAATACAATATGTTAGGGGCCAGTATGCAGAGTGAGGGCAATATGCAGAGAACTCACAAATCTGTTTTTTTGTTGAGCAAATTACAAAGATGATTGATGAGATAGGGCAGCGGATGGTGTCTATATGGACTTTATAGCATTTGGCAATGTGGGCTGGTCCAAAAGAATAAGTCACATAAGATCTATGGTGACTTGGTATATTGGATCCATAATTGACTTGGCTAGAGAAGACAGGGTGGAAGGGTGTTTCTCTGATTGGAGGTTGGTGACCATTGGTGTTCCTCAAAGAGCAGTGCTGAGACCTTCATTGTTGTGATATGTATTCCCGATTTGCAAGAAAATGTAGGTGATCTAATTAATAACTTTGCAGGTGACATACAAATTAGTGCAGTTGTGGATAGCTGGAAAGATTGTCAAGGAACACAGCAGGATGTAGATCAGCTGAAGATTTGGGCAGATAAGTGGCAGATAAAGTTTAATCCGATGAAGTTTAATGTCATACACCAGAGGGCATAGGTTTAAGGTCAGAAAAGGAAAGATGAGAGCTTTTTGAAGCAAGTTTTTTTCTCGCAGAGAGAATTGGAACCCTTGGCCGGGGAGATGGTGGAAGTAGATCTGACAGGAATGTTTAAGAGACATTCAGATAAACACATGAACAGGCAGGCAATAGAGGGACATAGCTCAAGAGCAGGCAGATGGGACAAGTTTAGATTGGCCTCATGGTCAGACACAGTGGGCCATAGTCTGTGCTATACCATTCCATGTTATATGGGTTGACTGGACAAAGAGAAAAGGCAATATATTTAAAATTATTGCATTTATGTTTAACATTGTAACTACATCCATATCATTTAAAAATAAAACGTCAGAATTATCCAACCATGGTGGTTCCTGCAGTGGCAATACCCGAGCAGGGCCCACACCAGGAGGGTACGTTCAGGCCCAATGATTAAGGCCACCCTAGATGCTAAGCTCCAATGGATGCATATTTGCATTCAGTGTTCATCATTACTTTAGTTAACCATTGCTGATTCATCACGACCAGTTTACACCACACTGTTTAGGGGCTCCCCTTCAACCGCACCACCAAATGCAGGGCAAGCCTACAACCATCACCTATGGTCTGCCACCTATACTCATCCAGCAGCAGTTATCATCATGCATTTGGAGGTGTTGACACTGTAATAAACCCAGAAGAGTGGAGTACTATATACCAAATTTGGAATGCCCTAACCAAAGCAACATCATCCATTATGATGAAGTTTTTAAAGGATGCGTTATTACTCTTGATATAAAAGATACTAAGAATCTCTCACATTTATAAACTGCTTCATTTTGAGGGAGATTCAAACATTGAGGAAAAACTGGCGGTAAAGAAGCCTTCAGTTCTCACTGAAGGTGGTAGATGCCAAAATCCTGACTTTCAAGGACTATAACAGCAACATCTTGCAACGTGCTAACATTTCTCAACTGAAGCAGGATTACTGCATATGTGAATCCTCAGTTCACCAAACTATAAATTAGTTGATTAGGTGGAAGCTGGGAATATTATGAGCGATGCCATCTGCGAGTCGGCTACGCTTTCATCATGGCTACAATGGGGAGGTGCTCTGTATATTCTGAGTAAGCACACAACCAACATTGTAGATCATTTTCAACAGTGCTGTATTGGTCTTTTAGTTTAGTATAGAGATACAGCGCGGAGACAGGCCCTTCAGTCCACCAGGTCCGTGTCGATCAGCGATCCCCACCTATTAACATTATCCTGCACACACTAGGGATAGTTTTTACATTTACCATTTTACATTTAAATTGTAAGCCAATTAATTAATTTGTAAGCCAATTAACCTACAAACCTGTACGTCTTTGGAGTGTGGGAGGAAACCGAAGATCTCGGAGAAAACCCGCATGGCCACGGGAAGATCATACGCACCCGTAGTCAGGATCAAACCCGGGTCTCTGGCACTACAAGCACTGTAAGGTAGCAACTCTACCGCTGTGCCACAGTACCACCCTAATGAAAAGAAGCACCTCACAAACTGCTTCTCTGAGAGGTAAATTTATGTATTGAGAGCAAGGTTTGCCTTAAGTGATGCAGTCTGTATTCATGCCCATCATGATATACATTGAACTCTAGTTTACCTGGTGTTCGTGCATCATGTGAAAATACGTTTGAGAAATGTACTGAGTAGCTGGTAATTGACAAGGATGCTCCTATTGCAGTGAGATTATGTACTGTCCTGTGCAAATTCAACATAACACCCCAACTTCTATACTCAATATCTTGACTGATGAAGCGCAATGTACCAAAAGCCATCTTGACTACCCTATCTAACAATGACTCAATTTTCTGGAAACTATGTACCTTCGCTTCGAGAGAGGGAATGGGCGACGTTTTGGGTCGAGACCCTTCTTTAGACTGAAGAAGGGTCTCGACCCAAAATGTCGCCCATTCCTTCTCTCCAGAGATGCTGCCTCACCCGCTGAGTTACTCCAGCATATTGTGTCCACCTTTGAATTAATCCATCATCTGCAGTTCTTTCTTACACATACCTTCACTCCTAGATCCCTGTGCTCCAAAACACTCTCCAGGGCCTTACCATTCACAGCAAATGTCCTGCCCTGATTTGACTTCCCAAAATACACCTTGCACTTATCTGCAATAAAATCCATCAACCATTCCTCCGCCCACTTGCCCAGCTGATCAACATATAGCTGCAATCCTTGATAGCCATCGTCGTTGTATACAATATCACCCACTTTAGTGTCATCTGCAAACAAATCATGCCTTGCACATTCTCATCCAAATCGTTGATATAAACCATAACACTTGAGGAACCAGCATTTGCAGTTCCTTCCTACACACTTGAGGCACCCTACTTGGTCCACGATGAGACCCTATAAAATAAGGACCACTTCCCATATCTTGAAAGGTACCTTCAGAGATCCCTGCTGCCCCCCATGCTTCTCAGGCATAGACTAGCTACAAGATACCGCAAAGCACTGGAATCAACACGTGTCATCTCACAGGCCAACCTGCCCAGCACAGTGGCCCTGTGGTTACATGTGGAAATTGCAAGCCAAGTTGTACAACTTGACTTTCTGGACACTACTCCCGGCTCCATCCGAGCAAGAGATTGGAGGACACGCCATGCGTATTCTCAAAGCCTCTTTAAAGTGCAACATCCACACCAACCTTGAGCAACCCAGCCAATGTTTGCTCAATAGAGGACAATACTCAGATAGGCACTAACCTCAGGACCCTTTGGGAGTACGTAAAAGCCGAGCCTAACCCTTTCCAAAATACTAATCCTCTAGCCGCAGATAACATCCTGTTCACCCCTCTTCCCCCACCCCCCTCCATTACTGGTCTAACATTTATCTAACCAGTCATTCTCAAATAAAAGGAGCTTCCTGAGAACAAGTCCCAGACCCACACCACTTGCTGAATTACATTATAATTTATTGATTCTTCTGATCCTCTGATCCTTCAGACATTTAACAATTTGCAGTCACTGAACTCTGCTTAGGCAAGCATGTTCTTTTTACGGATCTACTGAACCCTTCTCCTCCCCAGGCACTTTCTCCTGCAGTTGCAGGAGATGCAACACCCATCCCTACACCTCCTTCCTCATCTTGATTCAGAGGATGCGCAACTAAACCCCAGCCTACCCCTTATTTGTGTATCCTCCAATCTTGTCTGTTGCATTCAATACCTCCTCTACAATGGCAAAACCAAGCATAGATCAGGCAACCGTTTCAATAAACACATGCACTCTCTCTGCCAGAGCCAACTGGAGGAAGCTATTTTAATTCCCCTTTACCTGCCAACCTTTCTGTCCTCCGCCTCCTTCACTGCTAGGTGCACTCCACTCACAACCTGGAAAAACAGTACCTCATTTTCCACTTGGTTACCCTAGAACCCAAAGGGATGAACATTGAATTTTGCAATTTCAGGGTCTGTAACTACCCTGACCTCTTTCAAATGCTGAACAGTCATCAGAGCCCTTACCTGTGTAACCGTACACCCATACCTCAATGAGTTCCAGACCAGTCATGGTGTTGAGTTTTTACTTCCGTTGTCTGTCTCCAGGTCTTTTTCTCTGAAAAGAAGTCCTTGAGTCCCTTTGACAACCCCTTCTCCCATCACCAACATTCCTCCTCCTCTTGGATTCCTCCTGTTGTACTTCTATTCTCTGGACCTTTTTATTCCAACTGCTGGTGTGACATGTGACTGTGTCTTGACTTACATAGAAAACAGGTGGAGTAGGCACCACCATTCAATATGATCATGGCCGATCATCCAAAATCATTACCCTGCTCCTGCTTTTTCCCCATATCCCTTGATTCCGTTAACTATCTCTTGAAAACATCCAGTGAATTGGCCTCCACTGCCTTCTGTGGCAGAGAATTCCAGAGATTCACAACTCTGGGTGAAGAGGTTTTTCCCTCATCTCAAAATGGCCTACCCCTTATTCTTAAACTGTGACGTGTTTAAGAAGGAACTGCGGATGCTGGAAAATTGAAGGTAGACAAAAAGTGCTGGAGAAACTCAGCGGGTGCAGCAGCATCAATGGAGCGAAGGAAATAGGCAACGTTTTGGGCCGAAACCCTTCTTCACACTGTGATCCCTGGTTCTGGACTCCCCCTACATGGGGAACTTTTTTCCTGCATCTAGCCTGTCCAATCCCTTAAGAATGCTATGTTTCTATACGATTCCCTCTCATCCTAAATTCCAGTGAATATAAGCCCAGTCGACACATTCTTTCATGTCAGTCCCGCCATCCCGGGAATTAACCTGGTGAACCTACACTGCACTCCTCCATAGCAAGAATATCCTTCCTCAAATTAGGAGAATAAAACTATACACGATATTCAGTTGTGGTCTCACCAGGGAGCTGTACAACTGCAGCAGGACCTCCTTGCTCCTTTACTCTCACTATGAAGGCTAACATGCCATTTGCCAACATGTCACTGCCTGCTGTAACTGCATGCTTACTTTCAGTGACTGATGTGCAAGGACATTCTCTACTTCCCCAACGATATTCTACAACCTCCCCCTCTTAAGGCACAGCCCTCCGCACACTCAGCAACAATCCCAACATTGTTATTAAAGCCTCCTACAGGAGAGGTGCTGTAGTCTGGCAGGCTGATCTCTACCATGTTGAGGCCAGGCTTCAACTCTCAGTCACCTCATACTGACCCCCTTGACTATGACCCCACACATGAACATCATGCCATCATCTCCCAGATTGTTTCTGATCTCATCATCTCTGACGATCCCCCCTCCACAGCCTCCTACATTATCGTTCCCCAGCAGTGCACTGCCTGCTTCTATCTCCTCCCCAAAATCCACAACTGGACTGCCTCAACAGAGCCGTCGTCTGTCTGCTCTTGCAGGTA
The DNA here is from genome assembly GCA_035221665.1 of Okamejei kenojei. NCBI lineage: Eukaryota > Metazoa > Chordata > Chondrichthyes > Rajiformes > Rajidae > Okamejei > Okamejei kenojei. Next base: position 16,267,249 of record CM069154.1, on the reverse strand, counting down.
CTCTCAGGGGCTGGTTAGTCTCAATTATTTTTCTACTATTCCTAGTCTTTAGAAGATACAGTGGCTGCTCAAATATTGCATCTATTTAAGACAGGGATTGACAGGGAATCAAGGATGTAAGATTTTGAAGGGTAAATGAAAATCAGCCAGTTTTATTAAATGTCGGTAGGGGCTTGATGTGCCAATTGACCCGTTGCTTCACCTAGGTGTTTTTGCGACGTTAATGAGTTGAGCAGTTTTCTATAGACGGCAAACAAACTATCCATTAGTCTATCCCAACAATAAATAAACTCCTTGCACAAATCTGGATGCTCTGTTTCCGTTTGGTTACAAAATTAAGCATTTAACCACACAGGCAGAGTTAGTTAGTTGGGACTTTTAATGCAGTCACATCCAGAAAAGGCTATATCAAGGTTAAAACGTAGGCAGCAGGTTCATCAAGGTGAATTCTTCTGAGACTACTTGAACACGCATACTGCTTTCCAATTGTACCTCAGGAGGTACTCGACAAGTTTACAATGTACTGAAACCACCAGTTCCAGTACATCCCGTTAATCAGGAATTGGGTGAGAGATACTCATTTCATTTCAGCGAGGGTTGGATGATTGCACGAGCGATGTCCTCAATGCATTAGGTTTAACACCCATCACATACGAATTACAAAAAAATACAAAATAGTCCCATGGGGATGCAGATAAAGCCAGACCACAGTACATAAACATTCGCCAACCTCCCCCTTCTTTTCCCACTACCCCTATTCTCATCCACATCTAATCCCGTTTCTACCTCTATCTCTCAGTTTTACATTTATTGCCTTCACATGTGCTTACACTCCCCACCTATACACGGCAACAAGCCAAATCCCATGATCGAACACACGTCCTCATCCTCCGTACCCCCTACGCCACGCATTCTAACCTTTCAGCTCTTACACCAACAGCCTCCCCTCTCGTACTGGACCCATTCTCATCATGTATTTCCACTAAACTCTCTAAAACCTCTTCAGGTTTTATTTTATATCTCCTCCCTTAATGTAAACCGGACAAACCGGTATCCTGGACAACAGCAGCTCTCATCCCACGGCTAACCTAGCTGTAATCTCTCAAATCTTGCCAGGAAATGCTTTTGACGCAGCTCAGAACAGAAGTGACTTTTGGTGAGAATAGCTCAGACCGGATACCGGGACAATTGGAAAACAAAATGTTTTGCAAAAGCTTCAATTTTCATTCTACTTCTTTAAGTGCATCACACAGCTCAATATTTGTGTTCTGTAGCAAAAGTAGAGAGTTGGACCAGGCCTGCTCCCATGAACCCCACATGTTCCAATATAAAAGTACTGATTCATGACAGAACTTTACTAAGACAAGAGAGGTTGCAGAACTTTACGGCACAGGTTTCCTCCAGTCCCCCACAGCACAGCTGCAGAAACTCCCAAAGGCCTGTGTGCTTCAGTAAATTAAACTACTCATTCTTAAGCCTTTGTAGTTCAATTGCTTGGAGTCACAATGAAAGAAAGGCTACGATGAAATCTGATCTTTTCTCCCCATACAATGAGCAACTGCACAGTAGGAAGTTTCATAAGATGACCGAGTTTGGTGTCAGTCAACAACATGGCAGACATGGGAAAATTGCATCTCTTCCAGTTCGTCTTAAATGCCTATCGAGCGTAAAACTCTCTTCTCTTTCTCGTTGAGGTGATCTGAAAACGGTGTGTAGCAGGGCTGTTGCGCAAACTGCCGGAGGTAATCTGTTAGATAAGCCTGAAATTAAAAGACAGAGTGAGTGTGTGTGTATGTATGTATATGTATATAAATAAAACGCACGCGAGCACACGCACAAATAGCATTTATTACTTTGGACTCGCCATATAAATCATGGCAAACACCAGCCCCCACATTCCACTCATCACCCAGAAATTACTGTAGTAAAATTATTATTTCCTGCATGAAAAATATTGATGACAAATGGCAGAGGCGCTCCAATTGTGATCCCACCACAAGCATGTGGAACAGCTGGAAGAGGCACCGCCTCTCGGCTCCAGCCACCATGGGTTCAATGCTGACCTCTGTCGGTGTGGAGTTTGAACATAGGATCATATGGGATTCACCAGCTGCACCTGTTCCCTTTCACATTTCACAGGGGGGGAGGGAACAGGAGTTAATGAGAAAGTGGGATGAGGGAAATAAAATAGGATTAGTGAAATGGGCGCACGTTAGTCAGCACATACAAGGAGGACAGATGGATTTATTTCGGTGCTGTACAAGCCTTCTCTGGATGACAGACTCCATTTCTAGATCTATAGTCGATTTTGTCCGCAAATCGTAAAAAACATCACATGATGTAGTAAGCATATTGTACCAAAATGCACGCAAAACTGCTACGAACTGCTAAAAGTGGGCGTGGGGGGTGGCTGAGGGTCGTTTTTCCATTTGTAGGAATGAACTTGTGTGTACATCAAACATTTAGAAATTATGGAAACTCCTATGTAGATGCATATTTTTGATTAGTAGCATTCCTCAGGGATCTGTGCTGGGCCTATTGCCGTTTGTGGTTTATATCAACTATTTAGATAAGAATGTACAAGGCATGAATAGCAAGTTTGCAGACGACACTAAAATACGTGGTATCATCCATAGTGAAGATGGATATCAAAAATTACAGCTGGATCTTGTTCATCTAGGCAAATGGGTTGATGAATGGCTAATGGGCTTTAATACAGATAAGTGCAAGGGGTTGCATTTTCGGAGGACAAAGCAGGTAGCGACCTTTACAGTGAATAGTGGAGCCCTAGGGAGTATTGTTGAGCAGAGGAATCTAGTATAGGTACATAGTTCCCTGCAAGTGGCACCACAGATAGATAGATAGATAGGGTGGGCAAGAATGCTTTTGGTGCACTGACCTTCATCAGTCAGGGTATTGAGTATAGAAGCAGAGATGCCAACCCTAAATTTAGTTCACAGTAACATTCAACCCATTTGTCCGTAACAAATGGGGTTAAATGCATTTCTCTCCGTAACATACTCACTTGGGGTTGTTGTCGGCGGCTATGCGCCTGCGCACTGGTGCAGATCAGCGGGCTGCCGGTGGGCGGGTGCGGCACATGCGCACTTGGCAAGGTTGCCGGCGGGTCTGCGCCTGCGCACTGGGTGGGGGTGGGGGGGAGGCCCGGTGATGGGGCTGCCGCGAGCGGCCGGCTGGCGGCAAGAAAGTGCCGCTGATCGCGCGGGCCGGCGCCGCCCGGGCTCTGGGCCGGGCGTGGCTGCGAGCTGCCGGGCTGGCAAACCGGGGGCACATGGCGCCGGCGTTCACCACGGGAGGAACACCGGCACGGCGGTGTTCCGTAACAGCATATTTGGCTGCCGGAACACCGTAAAAAGGTTATTTCGCCGGGACAAAATACGGCGAATCCGGGACACTTGGCATCTCTGTAGAAGGTGGGACATTATGTATAGTTGTACACAACATTGGTGAGTCCGCATTTGGAGCAGGGTAGGAGAATCAAGATCCAGAAGACATGGTTTAAGGTGAGAGAGGCAAGATTTAATAGGAACCAGAGGAGCAACATTTTCACTCAGAAGTTGGTTGGTAAATGGAATGCACTGCTAGAGGATGTAGTTGAGGCAGGTACCATAACAGTTAAAAGATGGACAGGCACATAGATAGAAAAGGTTTAGAGGAATGTGGGTCAAACACAGGCAAATGGGACTAGCTTAGATGGGACATCTTGAACGGCATGGACGAGTTGGTGTGGAAGGCCCGTTTACGAACAGTCTGGCACAACTTCAAAGGAGACCTCCTCACTAGGTCTCGCAGCAGACAAAGCTGCAACAACTACAAACACTTACTGCTGGAATAAAAATGCTGGAAATCTGAAATAAAGAGGGACAATGCTGGAAATACACGGGACATCAGGCTATATCCATGTAAACAGAAAGAGTTAACATTTCAGGTCCCAGACCTATTGTCCGAACAAAGTACTTTCCAATCTTAGACCCAACATGAAAACCCTTTCTCTTTTCACAGACAATGCCCATGTGCTGAGTATTAAGTAATTACCTATGCAGGAGAATCCAATCAAATGACCAGTGTCAGTTAGTCCAGCAATTCTCCAACACTGATTTCTCTGGAGAACAAGAGGTAGTGATTCATGAGAAGATCTCAGCAGGGAGGGCAAATGTCACACCAGCCCTAGAGCACACGGGTGCCAAAGGGCAGAGGGATCAGAAGAGATCAGAAGGGCAGAGAGTTACCCAGAAAACCAAGCACAGTGGTTGCATGCAACAACCCCTTTCACTACAACCATTACCAATCTTGGGAATGCATCCTGAGGACTCTGCAAGGTTCCAGTGAACTGTAAATGCAGATGTTGGTCACTAAACACAGTGCCACATCTTTATTTTCATTTACATTGAAGGGCTGAGATAGTTCCCAGCTCCTTCACTAAAACATTTGATAATCATTTTCATTCTTTGTACATGTTCAGTCACCGAGCTTCTCCATTGTTATATCCCCTCCTTCCGTTTTATGCTGAAGATAGACATAAAAGCTGGAGTAACTCAGTGGGACAGGCAGCATCTCTGGAGAAAAGGGATGGGTGACGTTTCTGGTCGAGACCCTTCTTCAGACCGTTTTATGCTGTTTACCATTTACAATTATATTACTCTCTTTCTCTCACTCTCTCTCTCTCTGACAATCCATGACACTTCATGAACATAGGCACACTTGTCTCCTTGGGGCATAAAAATTAAATATTTGTTCAGACACCTTGGCTGACATTTTAACCAGTAGCAGATTTTGCCACTTTACTTCCATTATCTACCGACAGGCACCGCTCCAGAATACTGATTTCCCCAATGATTGTCAGTCATACTTGCCAGATTTGGCTCTGCTATCCTCATTATTGTTGCTCCAGTGAACGGAAAATTTCAAGAGCTTCCTCCACGTGAGAAATTGTAATTTGAAAAAATCCAGCCTGCTAATTACTGTGGAATAACATTTCATTAATGTCTGCTGGACAAATATCAAAATTAAACATTCACTCTCAAACATTTAAAATTACCTGCAAATCAACTTGATACAAGGGATCCTTCAGCGTGTCTGGGTCATCTTCACCATCATCATCGTAATAATCATCATCTGTTAAAAGCGGACTATTAATAACTGAACCCAAGTTCAGAGTTTGAGAACACAGCACATCTCTGTAAATCTGGCATGCTCAGGACTTTAGAAGTAGCAAATCAGCAGACTTCCTGGACTATTGAGTATTATTTTTTTAATGTCCTTTCAGTTCACTTTAAGTTGTAATGCAGTTGGGGGATAAATCCTCCAATGAGCACAGTGAGAGGGGTGGGGTGGAGGGATGTGGGAGGACAGAGCCCTGGCGGCATGGGGAAAGCTCCAGGAGGAGGGAGAGGGCCCCACGGGAATGGGAAAAACCCCGGGGATAGGGAGACCAAACAATCAGGATTTCCAAACGGTCCAAAAGCAGATTATTGAAGTTTTACGAGCATCAATCATTACGAAAATCGCGTAACAAATGTAACCATTAAATAAAATCCACCATTTTTAACAATCCTGTCCGCAGGAAGCTTTTATCAAATATGTACATCAATTTTAATTTACTTGAAACAATCTAAATATATGCATATTTGTGAAAATGGGAAGTTTGCTTGATTAGTTTCTTGATTAGTACAGGTATCAGGGGTTTGGGGAAAAGGCAGGAGAATGGGGTTAGGAGGGAGATAGATCAGCCATGATTGAATGGCAGAGTAGACGATGGGCTGAATAGCCTAATCCTACTCCTATTCCTTATGACTGCGACTGGAAATAGACTGGATCAGTCCAAGACTGTCTGGTAACAATGAAAATGTTCAGCTATATGAAAACTACAATGCAGTATCGGTGTCAGATAATTAAAAAAAAAAAAAAAACAGGCAGATATACAAGGTACAGGCCTGAGGTAAATGAGAGGTAACAGAATCCAAAGTGGTCAGGATCATAAGAGCCAAAGAGGTCAAGTGGACTTTGAATAGCTTCAGTGCGAGGATTGCAGGGTAATAACTAAGTACACAGTATAAATAATCATATGGGCCTATTGGGATAACTGAAGATGGGAGGAGGGAACAGACAGAAAATCAATTGCATTCTGGGGGCGTCAGGAACAGGACCAATAAGCTACTGTTCAAAATCTGTCCGTCAACCACACAAATACAAATCACTGATTATACAGCATTTCTCCAATCTTAAACGGTGTTATAGACAATAGGAGCAGGAGTAGGCCATTCGGCCCTTCGAGCCAGTTCCGCCATTCACTGTGATCATGGCTGATCATCCACAATCAGTACCCCATTCCTGCCTTCTCCCCATATCCCTTGACTCTGCTATCTTTAAGAGCTCTATCTAACTTTCTCTTGAAAGCATCCAGAGAATTGGTCTCCACTGCCTTCTGAGGCAGAGAATTCCACAGATTCACTACTCTTTGGGTGAAAAAGTTTTTCCTCATCTCATATAAAGGGCCTAACCCTTATTCTTAAACTGTGGCCCCTGGTTCTGGACTCCCCAACATCAGGAACACGTTTCCTGCCCCTAGCATGTCCAAATCCTTAATAATCTTATGTGTTTCAATAAGATCCTCTCTCATCCTTATAAATTCCAGTGTATACAAGCCCAGTCGCTCCATTCTATCAACATATGACAGTCCCGCCATCTCAGGAATTAACCTTGTGAACCTACGCTGTACTCCCTCAATAGCAAGAATGTCCTTCCTCAAATTTGGAGACCAAAACTGCACACAATACTCCAGGTGTGGTCTCACACTAGGGCCCTGAACAACTGCCCTAACTGCACCATTTGTTCAAAAATGGTGGAGGCTACATTTCAGTTTAATTGATTATTAGTGACATGTCAAGACCTTTACTATTGGACCTTCAATCAGTGGTTAACCAAATAATTCAGATTTCACTGTACCTTAATTGGTACATGTGACAATAAACTGACCATGAAACCTTGAGATTACATCCACCACACCATCAATTGAAGCCTTGAAAGTTGATCAGTTTAGGGGTTCTTGCTTAATTTTACATTTTTGTTGCTCTATTTACTACATCTACCTCCCTCATCTTCAATGAACTCTCCTCAATCAGCTTTGCTCAAAACACTTCCACAAATCTAATGATCAAGGAATGTTCAAGAGTAATCTTTTCCCAGCGCAAGACAGATACCATGCCCAAAATGTAACAGTGCAGATATCACCCGACTTGCTATATGGTATTTTAGTAACTGCCCACTTTTAATCTGCAACAAGAACACTTACTGGAAGTTTGATGGTGTGGCAAATAACATGATGATGGATATACCAAATCAGGGAATTAGGTGCAAATATAAATAACTAAAACTGGACAATATGGCCAGGATAATGTGGACCTCAAACTCTGCAGAAACCAAGTCCACTTTAGCAAAAAGCTGTATTGTGGTGTAACATTTTATAGGCTAATTCCCAAGGGCAGAGTTGTGAAGGTGCAGATGATGTTTGGCATCATCTCTTTTGATGGAGCAAGGAAAGAGCCCAGCAGGTCAGTGGTTACGGCATGCATGGCAAAAAGTAACGCCGTGCATGAGCAGGTAATGTGGCTGCATTTGGCCAATGTCCCTCCGAACTGTCCAAATGTTTTTTGAAAGTAGTAATTGTATCCATTTCAATAGGCAGCTCATTACAGATACAGTAACATGCAGATACATACTGTATGTGAAAGGTTGCCCAAGGTCCCTCTTGAATCTCTTTCCCCTTACCTTAAGGCAAGGCCATCTGATTTTAAAACCGTGTACCCTCCAAAAACGACTACGGACACTTTATCCACGTCCCTCATGATCTTGCCCATCTCAATGAGCTCACCCCCTCACCACTTACACCTTCCAAAGAAGAAAGTCCCATCTTAATCAACCTCTACCCTTAAAGAGCCTGGAAGTACAGGCAACATACTGGTGATTCTTTTTTGTACGGTTTCAAAATGCCTTCACCACTCTGTCCACCTGACTAATCACTTTCCGGGAACCATGCACCTGTACTCCCCGATCTGTTCTATAACTACTGTGCAAGTCCTGCCTTGGTTTGACATACCAAAGTGCAATACCTCTCAGAGTTAAATTACATTTGCCATTCCTTGGCCCATCTTCCCTACTGATCTATTCCTTGAAGTAAATTTTGTTATGCTTCCGCACTGTCTACTTCACCACCAATTATACGAACAATGTTAGCTACATTGTTATCCAAATTGTTAATGCAGATAATAAACAGCAATAGACCCAGCACCGACCCGTGGCACACCTCTGGTCACATGCCTTAAGCCAGAAAATCAACCCTCCACAACTGTCTTTTGACTTCATCCTCCAAGCCAATTCTAAATCTACTGGGTTAGCTCACCTCAGATGCCATGCGATCTAAGTTTAGAGTCTAAACTACACGTGGGACCTTGTCAAAGTCCATATAGATAACGCCCACTCTCATGCCCTCACCAATTACTGGGTGACCTCTTCAAAAACCACTCGATTTGAGACACAATTTCCCACACACAAAGTCGTACTGAACATCCCTAATCAGTCCTTGTCGACCCAAATGCTGATACATCCTGTCCCCAAAAATCCCCTCCAACAACATTGAAGTCAGGCTCACCGCCCTGTAGCTCCATGGCTTATCCTTGCTGCCCTTAAATAACAGTGCAACATTAGCCACCCTCTAGTTTTCTGGAACCTCACCCACGGCTAAAGATGATGCAGATATCTCTACAACTGCCTCTGCAATTTCTTCCCTAGATAGACATGAAACAGGAAAAAAAAAGGAAAAAAGAGATGGGGGTCCAGACAATTATCAAAAAGTCTCTGCATAAAGACTCTTGAATGCAATACGATCGTTGTGTACGTAACTCTGTGCTCCCCGCCCAATCCCGGTACGGTAGGCCGAGGGGACAGAGGAAAACCACTACTCTACAAATACCATAGAGATGTGCCATAGAGATGTGCATGCAAAGACGGTCGGCACGCACCCGCGTACACGCTTTCCGCTAACATCGACTCGGCGGATTTCCACGCACTCAACCATAGGCACAGCGGCTCACTATCTCTTGGAAAGATTCAAGATTCAATTTAATTGCCACGTGTACCAATTAAGGTACAGTGAAATTTGAGTTACCATACAGCCATACTAAGTAAAAATACACACAGCATATAAAATAAAGTTTAACATGAAGACCCACCACAGTGGAATCAACATTCGTCACTGTGATGGAAGGCAATAAAGTTCAGTCATCTTCCTCCATTGTTCACCCGTGGTCGGGGCCATTGAACGGGGCTGTTGCCGATGGTCTGCTGTTCAAGCCTTCTCGTCGGGATGACCGAAACTCCGGCGTTGGGACGGATTGGAACACTCTGCGGCATGGAGCTCCTTACCAGAGACCTCTGCTACACGGTGTTAAAGTCCACAGGCCCCGCGGTCGGAGCTCCAACACTGCCGATTCCCGGCAAAAGATCCCAGGCTCCACGATGGTAAGTCCGGATTTAGACAGATTTTTTTTTAAACTGAATATCAAAATCCACGGAAATCCCATGCCTGCTAGATTTGAGGATGCAGATAGCCAGGCCCTGAAGATTTATCTGCCTTGATGCAGTTCAACACCACAGAAACTCTCTTTGATAATTCATATCAGATCTACAACATCATAACCTAATACCCAAGATCCTTAGTTTCAATGATTTTTACTCAGTAAAAATTGGATGAGAAATATTCATTTAACATCTCCCCATCTCTTGTAGCTCCACAGCCATTCAGATTTTTAAGAAAACCTACTTTTCCACAGCCATTTCTCTTAATATTACTGTAGAATCCATTGTACGTTCACTTTTTCACCCATGATTGACGTCTTAAGTGTATTTCAACATTTCTTATGCTCAGAGAGATTGACTTCACCCAGACCGGTTAAAGGTCATGTATGCCCCCTTCTTTATCTTAACCAGGGAAGCCTCAACATCTCGTCCACCAGGGTTCTCGAAATTTGCCAACCTTACCCTTCACACTAACAGAAACTTGCTGTCAATGTAATCTTGCTATCTCACTTTTGCGAGCCTCCCACTTGCCAACCATCCCTTTCCTGGAAAACAGGCTATCTCAATTGACCTCTTACCTGATGACTCCAAAATCAGCCTTGCCCCAGTTTAGGACCTTAACTTGTCGGCCAATCCTATCCTTCTCCATAGCTACTTTAAAAATAATAGAATTATGGTCACTAGGTGCTCCTCCACTGACATTTCTGTCTCATTTCCTACATCATTCCCTAAGAGGTCCAGGTTTGTGCCCTCCAGTTGGGTCCACCTTATATTGAATAATGAAGCTTCCATGAACACGTTTAACAAATTCCATCCCGCTCGTCTTTTGCATTATGGGAAACCTCTCTCTCCCCTCCTCCCCCCCCCCCCTCTCTTTCCCTTCTGTCTTTGCCTCTCTCTCCGTCTCTCCCCATTCTCACCCTGCCCTCACCCTCCCTCTCTAGACGCGCCTGCGAGTTGGGGGCTATGCATCAGTGGATAGGGTTATGGGGTAAAAGGAGCAAATTAATAATATTAATATAATATCAAGGGGGGTAGTTAATGTGTGTGTGGGGGTGGTTAATGTGTGTGATGCCGCATGCTGCCCCGCAAACAAGCTTTGGGGGAACAGACCCAACGGGTCTGCACTTGGTCTAGTATACTTATTAAAACGCTGATCTTGTTTGTGTGTATATGTGCGTGTACATGTGGTTGCCTTTACATCTTTGCAAAAATTCTATGCGGTAATGATTACATTTTTACATATTCTAATTGACATTTTTCCCCTCTCGGCAGAGACCACCTTCACTGAACATTTTATGCTTATTTCTCGACTCATTACTGATTAAAAGTTTAAAAAAAATCAAGACTGAATTTAAAATGATAATGATCAGCTTTAACTGATGATGTCACAATGGCTCGGCTAGCATTGATCAGCTTCAGTGAAGATTTCATCCTATATTTCATGTTATATGCGATTAAAGCTTTAAAAATGACAACTTTCAAGATTTTGACACTCTGATTTACATTTGTCCCCTCTAGGCAGTCACCTTCACTGAACATTTTATGCTTAATTTCTCGACATTACTGATTAAAGTTTAGAAAATCAAAAGACTTTGAATTTAAAAATTCCAGCTTCAACTGATGACATCACAATGGCTCAGCAAGCTGTGATCACTGAAGATTTCATCCTATATTTCATATTATTCGCTATTGAAGCTTTAAAAATGCCAACTTTCACAAGGTTTTTAATGTTAAAATTATTCCTGCCAGCTTCCAACACTTCGATACAATGTTGAGACATAGGAACACTCTAAACATTTCACCTCACAGGAGGGGGAGGGCAAATTGCTATTGCAACACGTAGGGCAAGTGCAATTGGAATTTGTTTTTAAGCCCACTGCTGAGGGAGGCAGAGGAGTGCTGGAATCTTACGTCCGGGAACGGCTTGAGTTGGGGGACCACGCCTCCAGTGGGGGCTACGGGTAGGGAACGGGTGCATTGTGTGAGCAGACCCAACGGGTCTGTACTTGGTCTAGTATACTATTAAAAGTTTCATCTTGTATGTATGTATGTATGTATGTATACGTGTGTGCGTACGCGTGTCAGTGTTTTTCTAACTTGTGTGTTTGTCGGTGTTTTTCTAACTTCGGCAAAACGCTACGTGCTACAATTGAAATTTTTACAGATTATTACTCACATTAACCCGGTCAACGCAATGAACAGGTTCCCTTAACATTTCATGTTATATTTCAAAAGTTATTCACCATTAACTTTTTAACAATACGGCCTTTCACACAACTCAGATTCTTTAATCAGCTTCGAATGACATCACAATGCAAGGGGAGGGGGTCGCCGCCCTCTCCATCTCCCCAACAGTTGTAACTTCATAAACCACAGATTATTCGCAAGGGAAGCCGCCACGCTGGAATGTTCCCGTCCTCCCACAGCGCGGTGCTCCGTCCTCAACGCCGCTCCCTCCCTCCCACACACTTCCCATCTCGGACCAAATATGATTTGAAGGTAATATGGCCAACTCTCAACACTGTGGTAAAGGAATCCAATCCCACTTACAGACCAGATTCTAAAGTTATTCAACGTCATTCTGCAACTTCACATTCCTGACAACAGCTCAGAAACCATAGGGACTTCAATGCACATAGTTCTGAAATTTGCTCTGAGCAAGAGAAGGACCAAAATTGCAAAGCCATAAAGTTATCCCTTCCACCCCAACCCCCTCCACCCCCCGCGTTGCGTTGGGGGAACAGGTGAGTGCTGGAATATTGCCTTGGGGGAGCAGACCCAACTTGGTCTAGTGTATGTATGTATGTACATACATATATACATACATACACACAGATATATACACACACACACTATAATAAATATCTGTGTGTGTGTGTGTGTGTGTGTGTGTGTGTGTGTGTGTGTGTGTGTGTGTGTCTGTGTGTGTGTCTGTGTGTGTGTCTGTGTGTGTGTCTGTGTGTGTGTCTGTGTGTGTGTCTGTGTGTGTGTCTGTGTGTGTGTCTGTGTGTGTGTGTGTGTGTGTGTGTGTCTGTGTGTGTGTCTGTGTGTGTGTCTGTGTGTGTGTGTGTGTGTGTGTGTCTGTGTGTGTGTCTGTGTGTGTGTCTGTGTGTGTGTCTGTGTGTGTGTCTGTGTGTGTGTCTGTGTGTGTGTCTGTGTGTGTGTCTGTGTGTGTGTCTGTGTGTGTGTCTGTGTGTGTGTCTGTGTGTGTGTCTGTGTGTGTGTCTGTGTGTGTGTCTGTGTGTGTGTGTGTGTGTGTGTGTGTGTCTGTGTGTGTGTCTGTGTGTCTGTGTGTCTGTGTGTCTGTGTGTCTGTGTGTCTGTGTCTGTGTGTAGAACTTTTTTCTCTCTCGTTCATCATATTATTTACAGTGTACTCTGTTTACATATTCTGTTGTGCTGCAGTAAGAATTTAAGTGTTTCGGCTGGGACATATGACAATAAAACTCTTGACTCTAGATCATTTCCTTCCTGTGTCTAAGTTCTACCCATATAGCCTCACTGGATGAGCCCCACAAGAATATCCTCTACAATCAAAAACCAACCTCCTCCTCTTCCTTTACCTGCATGATGTTCCCTCTAGTGGAAGAATCTAAATCCAGGTGGTTAGTATGTAAAAATAAGGCTTCACCCATTTGAAGACTGGGTCCCCTTTTGCATTCTTTGGAATTTTCTTCTCAAACGGAGATGTAAACAGAGTCTTTTGCAGAAATAAAGTTGGGAATGTGGAGTTGAGGTAATGACCAGATCAGCATGACTTTGTTGACTGGTGGAACAGATGGGCCAAATACCATTGATTTACTGTAGAATACATAAGTAAAACACGAACTATTCGATAACAAAACTAGATGATTCAAAAAATGAATGGAAATGATTAGAGTCTCTTACCACATCTAATGCTTCCCCCTGTATTGAGCAGATCTGATAACAACTGTCCGGCTAGTCCTTCATCATCATCGTCATCATCATCATCATCATCGTCATCGTGGTCCTCCCACATGTCGTTTGTTTCATCTAAATACGCAAGATAAAGAGCCATCAGTCTCCAGGGTATAGCTGAAGGATGAGGTAGCATGACAGTGCGGAAGGATACCCAAGTTGTTAAATTGATGGCGGTGGGCCAAAGAGGGGGAATGGAAATGGAGGAGACGACGATTATGTCCAAGTTACCTTGATTCCATTCAGCCGTATTGGATTGCCGGGAGATATTTGCTTCCATTACACTGGAGAGTTCACCGATCACCAACTTGAAGAGTTTAACTAGTAGAGGAATATTTGTCCATCGTTCCGGATCTGTGGAATCCAACAGAACATGTAAAATGAACATTATGCTGAGTAGAACTAGGAACACAATTTGAGGTGCAAGAAAGAATACCACTGTATTGGAAGAAAATGGAAAAAAATGATAGATTTCCTTGCTTTAAACTGCATTTGGGTCTCACCATGGTATATACAAGGACCCCAGGAACAAGAGCAGATTTACTAACAAACTGAAGGTTGAACAACCACACTCCCAGCCCAAAGAACCCCTACTTACTTCTTCCCAATCCTTGTGCGAAGATAGTCCTCAAACTCATCTCCTCCTGGTTCTTTTTCATTAATCATGAAGCCACAGCACTATGAAAGAGCCAACTAGCTAGTGGCTCCCACTATTGTTTTGACATTGTCCAAATAATATTCCCTGTTGAGGTCTATATGCTACTTCCTATCAACAGTTATTGAAGCCACCACCTGTGTTGATGAAGAATTCCAGATCCAAACAACTCAATGCACAGTTTTCTGGACCTGTTGGGCAGACTGGTTTATCTGTTGTCATTCAAACAAGGCACGACCGATCCCATCTTTAAACCTATTTGCATGACATCCCCATCTGAGACCATTTTGTGTCTCAACTTATCATCTCCAAACAATCAACTTTGTAAACCAGCATCCACAGTTTCTTTTGTCTCCATTTGAATTTCATGAACCAGTACAAGTCCTTTTGAGCAAAAGTTCATTGCTTAAACCTTTTCTATTTGTTCTGCCAAAGTAAATGACTGCAAAGTGCAACATTGCATTTCACCCCTTCTTTTTTGCATAATCTGTTTTTTTCTCTGTTGCACCTTCCTTCAATAAATCTGGATACTTTGAAAAAAAAAATCATGATTGTTATATTGGAAATGGGACTGCAATGTTTTTCTTTTGATCTAATTAATCATGCTGCATGCTTCCATCACAGGAAATAGACTATTAACTGACGTACATTACAAAGCCACCGACTCCCACAACTATCTTGACTTTACCTCTTCCCACCCGGTTTCCTGCGAAAACAGGTGTTTAGAATTTTTTGCAAAGTAATTAAAAAGAAACAACTGAAATATCACATTTACATAAGTATTCAGATCCTTTACACAGTACTTTGTTGAGGCACGTTTGGCAGCGATTACAGCCTCAAGTCTTCTTGAGTATGACGCTACAAGCTTGGCACACCTATATTTGGATAATTTCTCCCATTCTTCTCTGCAAATCCTCTCAAGCTCTGCCATGTTGGATTGGGAGTGTCGATGCACAGTTATTTTCAGGTCCCTCCAGAGATGTTCGATCAGGTTCCAGTCCAGGCTCGGGCTGGGCCACTCAAGGACATTCACAGACTTGTCGGGAAGCCACTCCTGCGTCATCTTGGCTGTGTGCTTAGGGTCGTTGTCCTGTTGGAAGGTGAACCTCTGCCCCAGTCTGAGGTCCAGAATGCTCTGGAGCAGGTTTTCATCAAGGATCTCTCTGTACCTTGCTCCCAGTTCTTGCCACTGAAAAATATCCCCACAGCATGATGCTACCATTACCATGCTTCACTGGTACATGGTACTGACCAGGTGATGAGCGGTGCCTGGTTTCCTCCAGACGTGATGCTTGGCATTCAGGCCAAAGAGTTCAATCTTGGTTTCATCAGACCAGAGAATCTTGTTTCTCATGGTCTGAGAGTCCTTTAGGTTCCTTTTGCCAAACTCCAAGCGGGCTGTCATGTGACCAGACTAAGTGGCTTCCGCCTGGCCCCTCTGTCATAAAGCCGGATTGGTGGAGTGCTGCAGATATAGTTGCCCTTCTGGAAGGTTCTCCCATTTCCACAGAGGAACTCAGAGTGACCATCGTGTTCTTAGTCACCTCCCTGACCAAGGCCCTTCTCCCCAATTGCTCAGTTTGGCCGGGCGGCCAGCTCTATGAAGAGTCTTGGTGGTTCCAAAGTTCTTCCATTTAAGAATAACGGAGGCCAATGTTCGGGACCTGCAATGCTGCAGAAATTGTTTTATACCCTTCCCCAGATCTGTGTCTCGACACGATCCTGTCTTGGGAGGTCTACAGACAATTTCTTCGTCTTCATGGCTTGGTTTTTGCTCTGTCAACTGTGGGACCTTATATAGACAGGTGTGTGCCTTTTCAAATCATGTCCACTCAGTTTAATTTACCACTGGTGGACTCCAATCAAGTTGTAGAAACATCTCAAAAATAATCAATGGAAACAGGATGAACCTAAGCTAAATTTTGAGAGTCATAGCAAAGGGTCTGAATGCTTATGTAAATGTGAAATTTCCGTTATTTCCTTTTAATGACTGCAAAAATTTCTAAACACCTGTTTTCGCTTCTTCATTCTGGGGTATTGCGTGTAGATTGACGAATGAATTTAATCCATTTTAAAATAAGGCTGTAACGTAACAAAATGTGGAAAAAGTGAAGGGGTCCGAATACTTTCTGAATGCACTATACTTCCCTTTTGTTCATGGCCACTTAAGGGAAAAATGTTTCACACTATGTATCTTATCAATGTCGTCTGTCTTTTGTATAAATCAGTCAGATAAGTCTCAGGCACCTTCACTCCAACAAACAAACCCAGTCTACCCAATCTCCTCAAGAGAAACCCCAGACAACACCCTGGCAAATCTCCTCTGCATCTCCTCCAGTGTTGTGGCCATTAATAAAGAGGAAAACTGGAAAAGTTGGTTTGTGGCCTTCAAAAACCTGGTTGAATTCAGAGGTTCTTACTTTTTGCTGCTTTGGAACGAGTTCGTATTCCCTCATCAGCATTGAACACTTCTTCCCCTTTCACCAAGATATCTTGTAGTCGCTTGTCATCTGTGTTAATACCATGTTGCAGGAGCTTGCACATTGCTACAGTGCTGTGGAGTAAACAGAATCTGGTTCATGATCAACTTTGAAACATGGTGTTACAGCCAATCAAGAATAATATGACATGGCAAAAGTCCTAATACAGGATTTCCTCTGACTTTTGGACTACTCCTGGTTAACGATTGGACTGGGATTCCATTTCAGGAACACTGGTTGCAACCATTTGCAGGTTAAATACGATGAGCATCTCTCGATATTGATTGGCAAACAATCCTGCACTAGATATATAGTAATAAGAGCGCCACACTCCACCATTTAACACTTCCAGATCAGATACAAGTTCTTGCCTCACCCCTTTCGATCAGCTATATCCCCTCTATTTCATCAACTTGACGAAGGACCCCGATCCCAAATGTCAGATTTAATTTTCCAGTTTCTTCGAAGATTCCTCTGCTCCCTTTAGGCCTATACTTTTAGACCCATTCGCTACATTTTATTATTAATACATTAACACTACTCTCTGTGTCTCAATCCATTTCTCTTTTCATCTCTGCCCTTTGTCTAACCATCTGCCTATCACTGCCCCTCCCCACCACTATTCAGCCATCACTCACCAGGCCTCATCCTATCCCCACGTCTCGTCCAGCTTTCCTCCCTCCCCCACACCACAATCAGTCTGAAGAAGAGTCCTGCCACAAAACATCACCAACCCGTGTCCTCCAGAGATGCTGCCTCACCCAGCACAGTGTTTCTTTATTTATAAGAAAATACTTGTTTTAACTGCATTTTTTGAATCTTTCTTCGTTAATCAGGAAAACCTTTACATTCTTTACCACGTTACAGGAATGCAATCTTCTCTATACTGACATCCAGTGGAGTTTTCATATTAACCAATAGTTACTTTTCCGCTGATTCACTTGGGTCAATCCCATATACAACTCGCTGAAATTCAGTGCATCAGCAGTTGAATATTTTCAGATATGGTCTCATCCTAACTACAGTAATTCTACTGGCATTCTGTTTGCAAACGCTCTTCCATTAACACCTCTTCCAACTTTATTTCCCAAAACAAGATGA
This sequence comes from Okamejei kenojei, assembly GCA_035221665.1. Lineage (NCBI taxonomy): Eukaryota > Metazoa > Chordata > Chondrichthyes > Rajiformes > Rajidae > Okamejei > Okamejei kenojei. Next base: position 16,249,478 of record CM069154.1, on the reverse strand, counting down.
GGATAATTTCCTTCCTTATCAGGCCGGAAATGGAATAAAGTTCTTATACACATTCCATGACTGCTTTCTCATCTTGCCCTCTTTACTGTTGCCATCCCAATCCACTTTAAGAGATCTAGCCCATCATCATCAGAAAACGCAAGTTCTGAAACTGTTGCCGAGAAATATCCTCCCCGCCTTTCCACCATTTGGTGGAAGAATGCACGCCCAATAGGCATAACATTCCCTTTTGTTTCTTTACACAACCATAGGGTCAATGGCCTTTGAAACCTCAATTGCATCATTTCTTTCTAGGTCTACAATGTTGTTGATCATGACAGATGCCAGGCTTTCTTTCTTTATTTCCAAGAGTTCTTGCTGTTGAAGCACATAAAGTACCCTTTTCTTTACTAATTGGAGTTTGTCTCCATTATTGTCACTCTTGCATCAACACTGCCTCTGCACACTTCCCCAAAACATCAAGACATAGCTACCTCCCAAAGGTCAGCTGTATTTGCCCAAGCTATCCATAAGCAGAACAATTAGCACACCTGACTTTGCCCTCGTACTGTCCATAGAAGAGAGGTTGCCGACTAGTCCACTCTGACATAACGAACTCCAGTGCAGGTTTGCCAGTGGGTCCAGGCAGACTGCAGAGAAACTCCAGCAGAGGCTCCAACTGATTGTGAACAAGGTGTGCAAACACCATAATCAGAGACTAGAGGAAGAAGAACAATGAGCATCTTCATTGAAGGGCATGGAGAGAAAAAAATATGAACACAACACATGAATAAGTCTTGTATTTCCCCTAATGTTAAAAATATTATGCCAAATCCACCATCTCAACTCCACTTTCACACTAGTCTAGTTTAGAGACAAAGCGCGTGTAAACAGGCCCTTCAGCCCACCAGGTCCGCACCGACCAGCGATCCCCGCACATTTACACTATCCTACACACACACGGGATAAATTTTACATTTACCAAGCCAATTAGCGTACAAACCTGTACGTCTTTGGAATGTGGGAGGAAACCGAAGATCTCAGGGAAAACCCACACAGGTCACGGGGAGAACATACAAACTCCGTACAGACGGTACCCATATGTCGGGATCGAACCAGAGTCTCTGGCGCTGCAAGGCAGCAACTCTCCCGCTGCGCCACCGTGCCACTAGTGTTTCACAATTTCCTTGTTGACCAAAAAGCCAAAATAATGTCATAAGGAATAGTAGAATTAGGCCATTCGACCCATCAAGTCTACTCCACCATTCAATCGTGGCTGATCTATCTCTCCCACCTAACTTCATTCTCCTGCCTTCTCCCCATAAACTCTGAGTTTATTTTAATCTTGCAAACACTGTAGATATCTCCACAACACTGTAGTGAAAGCACCAGAAATGTACAGCTCTAAGTGAAGAGATTACTCTATCTCCTAGTGAAGTGCACTAACTCACATCCTCAGATTTGTGTTACAATCTGGTTTGATACTTTTCCCGGTTAGAACATTACCAATTTTGAACAACATCAACCATTCAAGATATTCACGTGGAAACAAGCTAGATAAGCTTAAATATTGTAGTTGGGCTCAAACAATGGTTGTAGAATACCCGATCAATGAGTCTATCAACAAACACTGACCGTCGGGCACAAGGACGATGCCTGCCCATTACGTAAAAAGTGGAATATTTGGTCAAAAGGAATTGCATTTTATTATGCCTCGAGAGAAACATGTGACATTATAGGAGATCGTTTTAGATTTGAGAGAGAGGGAAAAGTAAAGATTTTTTTTAAACAACCTATAACCAGAAATCTACTGAAAGTTATATTCGACAAATATAGCCTATGAATGTACCAATTAACAGGAGTAGGCCACTTGGGTCCTCTAATCTGTAATGTAAAAATATCTGATTTAAAATTCAAATCTGAATTCTTCTCCACCTGCACTTACTTTTGTCATCTACCTTACCCAGCATCTATCTACGTCTGCCTTAAAAATAGTCAATGTCTGCTTCTATTTTTGTTTGACTAAGTGTGTTCCAAAGACGGAGCCTCAGGGAAAGATTTCTGTTTCATGACCACTTTTTTAATTCACGCAACTGCAGAAATGTATACCACCGCATCGTGTCCTTCACATACCCTGTGCATGTCTTTGCATGCATCACATATTCACTCAGATAAACCTTTGCGCTCTTCAGCCTCCTGAGCCACACCACCCTTCCAACGTGCTTCACCCTCCCATCGCGCGTCTACCCCCCGCCCCATCTCAAAAACATACTTCATCAAATCTTTTAAAGTTCCTGTTCCCACCTGCATTACACTGAGTGTCTCCGCCTGCTGCATCTTGCTGAGAATTGCTCGCAGTATCTGGTCGAGGTTCTCTCCCAACTGTGACCCAGCCTTTGTGATGAGAGTAGAAACCAGCCGCCCCACAAATGCTGCAGTATACTCTGAGGTGCGGGGGTCTAGTAGTTGGCTAACCACTTGCATGACATACCAAAGCCCATTATGACCCTGCTCATCGTGCCACTGTGCTATTTGCTCCATTGCCACAGCCACATAGGCCCGCAGACACTCGCCACCATTCTGTAAAAGAACAGAGTTCAGTTTTAGATGGGCAGATTTCATTGCACCAGGAAGCATATACAAAATTAACTAATTTTTCCAGTGAATATATTATAGTAGCATGTAATCGCATATCAAATTTACACTAAGTTCACCCTGCACAAATCTTAAAACTACTCTCACTGCATCACCCTATGTATACAATCTTAAACTTCTTAACCCTCCCTATTGCTCTAGTTCAAACCCAAACTAATACTAATGTTCTAGTTTTTATGTTTTGATTCAATTGTAAATCACCTCCACCGCCAAAGTGCACAACCCTAAATTAATGTCAAACTGTCTACCTGCATGGTTGCGTTGTCATCCGTGTGCAGAGTACATTGAGCCACAACGGGGAATGCCTGACAGATCAGCACCTCTGACAGCGGCAGCTTGGTGTTTCGCACTACAGTTGTCAGTATGTCAATCGCAGTCTGCAAGTGGTCAGAAAAACTAATGTCAATCGAAGTTCACTTGCTGGGAGCATTCAATCAACACAATAATAAATTTGTGTGGACTACTCACTGCGCAGAGTCCTGAGGGTATTTTATCAGATGGAGCGTGCATGATGCTAACAAGAGTTGGAATTAACCTCATCTGCATGGGACCTTGACAATCTTCGATCTGCGCAAGCTCTTTGAAAATATCTTGCGCCAGAGATGCGACCACTGGATCTGGATATTCAAAGTGAACAAGTGAAATTAAAGAAGAGAATCACTCATATACACCTTGCAAATGAATTCTGGTTAAATCTGTTAATGGGCCAACTGACAGTGGAGCAACAGAATATTATTGCCAGAACTGGCTACGCAAAACATATGGAAATATTTATCCATGGACTACATACATTTCAGTGGTTACGGTTCACTCGCCGCACCAAATGTGTTCGATATAGAATTAATATCTTTCCAACACAATGCAACTGAGGAATTCACACAAAAAATAATCACCTCCCTCCAGTTTCTAGGGGTTCAACTCCTCCTACTTCAACTTTATTTTGAAGATGGATTTTAATAGACTTCATATTAACATGAACACAAATTTGAATTTTCCATGCTGAAAGTCTGAAATCTTAATCCACTACCAGTCCAATAACAGATAGATTCAGTTACATAAGATTGGATTTGCCTTTTTTTCCAACATACCATTACTGTACTTGAGGAAGATTGCGATGGTAAGGGACAGACTTTATTTTCCACACTGATAGTGAAGGCAGGATCCACGGTGCAAACAACACACAACGTCTCCATGACCAGGGTGAGCACCTCGGAACTGAATTGAGTAGCAAGTTGAATCAAACCATCCAGGATGCTGGGTAGGAAGGGCTGTAGTACTCGTGTACAATCTGAGATTTTTAACTGGTCACAGTACCTGTGGGAAAGGAAAGACAGACATATTAGACTATATTGCTGCATTTATTTGCTTAACAATAGACTGTTTACATAACAGGTTTACATAACACTGGAGATTAGTACGTTAAGTATGCATCTATTAAAAAGCAATTCCACCCATTACTCAGAACCTGACTGCTCAAATATGCATAATAAAGTACACAATAATGAGACTACAGAAGAAATGCTAGGAATTTAAGGATTCTGTTTCTATGTAAAACTGAGCACTTAACACATATGTTGGGATGCTCATGTCCAATTCACCAACTTAATTTTTTTTTGATGCATTGACTGAAATGAAGCATTGGGAAGCATCTGTGGATGTTTAAGAAAAAACTGCAGATGCTGGAAAAATCAAAGGTAGACAAAAATGCTGGAGAAACTCAGTGGGTGAGGCAGCATCTATTAAGCGAAGGAATAGGTGAAGTTTCCGGTCAAGACCCTTCTTCAGTCTGAAGAAGGGTCTCAACCCGAAACGCCACCTAATCCTTCTCTCCATAGATGTTGCCTCACCCGCTGAGTTTCTCCAGCATCTGTGGATGTTGGTCAATGATTAAAAAATCATAAAATATTATCAACAAAAATTAGAGGATGAATTGGAAGTAACCAGTGAATTGGGTTGAAAATTGGTTAAAGCAAAGGTATAAAGCAAATATATTCTGGGATGAAAATATACTCTGAGATGCGATCTTGAGAAAACTATTCCGGGATCTCAATTTTTTGTTAAGGCTTATTAAAGGCTTAGAAATATATGCGCTGAATAAAATATGCTTTGACAAGATATCAAGAGATAAAGAGCATAATGAGCAAGTTTATGCACAGACTCTGTAGTGGTAACAAAAACTCAAGGGGTTGAAAGCTCCCTTCCCATAAATATTTTGAAAATGAAAAAAAGAATTCAAAAAATGATTTACAATTATCAAACTGAAGCAATAGGACATGGACCTAAAAGAAGTATTTTTTGTTTTAATTTTAGCGATAGTACAATCTTATGAAATAGAAACAGTGGACCCTTCAAAGCTATTTTGCCATTTTATAATACAACTATAACAACTCTATATTCTCATTGGTATCCTTCCAACCATGCCTTTCTTTCGAATAATCTGTGTACCTTGCTTCCACTGTCCTTTGAGGAAGTGGCTTGAAGATTCACAATCTTCAGAGACGAGGTGAAATTTTATGGCTGACCCTGTGTTTTTAAAGGGTGACCCCCTAATGCTAGATTCTCACAAAACAGCAAACATCCTCTCCATATCTCCACTGAGCATCTAGTTTCAAACCCTACTCTCATTCTTCTCAGCGCCTCTAAGCTGAACCTAACCTGTCCAATGTTTCCTCGTAAGACCATTCCAGATAGAATTCTAATGGACTTCCTACAAATGGCTTTCTTCGTGCCTTAAAGAAGATCAACTCGAGAGTGGGTGCTCAGGAGCAACCCACCAATGCCTTGCATAACTGAAGGATAGGATCTACATGCATTTGAAAGGACAAGAATTGATTAGGGATAACAAGCACAAGGTTGTGGAAAATTGATGAGGCTGTTACAGTAGACATTGTCTACATGGACTTTAGTAAGGCCTTTGACAAAGTTCCACATGATAGGCTGATCTGGAAGGTTAAATCACGAGACTGGATACATAACTGGCTTGAAGTAGGAAACTGAAGATGGTGGTAGAGGAATTATAATAAAAGGAACTGCAGATGCTGGTGGGGGCGGGGCTTTTCAGACAGGAGATCTGTAATAAGTAGCATGCAACATGGATCAGTGTTGGGACCACTGTAGTTCATTATTGGTATTAAGGATTTGTACATTAATGTTGGTTGCATAGTAAGCTTGTGGATGTCACTAAAATTTGTGATATACTGGACAGTGAAGAGAGTTGTCTACAATTACAACAAGATCGTGATCAACTGGGCCAATGGGCCGAGGAATGGCACATGGTGTTTAATACAGGCAATTGTGAGGTGCTGGATTTTTGTGGTACACTCCAGGGCACAGTCCGCAATAAAGGCCAACATGCCATTAGCTTTCTTCACTGCCTGCTGTACCTGCATGCTTACTTTCAGTGACTGATGTGCAATCACACCCAGGTCTCGTTACACCCCCCCTTTTCCTAATCTGACACCATTCAGATAATAATCTGCCTTCCTGTTCTTACCACCAAAGTGGATAACCTCACATTTATCCATATTATAATGTATCTGCCATGCTTCTGCCCACTCACCCAATCTATCTAAGTCACCATGCAGCCTCTTAGCATATTCATCACTGTTTACACTGCCACCCAGCTTTGTGTCATCGGCAAACTTGGATGTGTCACATTTAATTCCCTCGTCTAAATCGTTAATGTATATTGTAAATTACTGGGGTCCCAGCACCGAGCCTTGCGGCACCCCACTAGTCCCTGCCTGCCACTCTGAAAAGGGCCTGTTAATTCCTACTCTTTGCTTCCTGTCTGCCAACCAGTTCGCTCTCCATGTCAATAACCCACCTCCGATACCATGTGCTCTAATTTTGAACACTAATCTCTTCTGTGGGACCTTGTCAAAGGCTTTTTGAAAGTCCAGATTCACCACATCCAATGGCTCTCCCTTATCCATTCCACATGTTACATCCTCAAACAGACCTCCCAACATTTGATTGTCAAAATTCATAATATTTCCCCACATGCGCACTTGGCAAGGTTGCCGGCGGGTCTGCGCCTGCGCACTGGTGCCTGCGGCACATGCGCACTTGGCAAAAGCTGGCGTGGCTTGCGAGCGCCGGGCTTTTGAACACCGGCGCGGCGGTGTTCCGTAACAGCATTCACCATTTGGACATACCGAATCCGGGACACTTCATCTCTGCCATAATAACACATACATGGTATCAATGTCATTTAGCACATGTCCCGCCAAAACGTTGGGAGGTCTGCCTCAAATAATTCCAGAAGATTAGTCAAGCATGATTCCCACTTCATATATTCATTCTGACTTTGACCAAACCTGTCACTGCTTTCCAAATACGCTGCTATAACATCTTTAACAATCAACTCAAGCATCTTCCCCATTAACTATGCACGACTAACTCTCTCCCTCCTTTCTTAAAAAGTGGAGTTACATTGGCTACCCTCCAGTCCACACAAACTGATCCAGAGTTGAGAGAACATTGAAAAATGATCACCAATGCATCCACAATTTCTAGGGCCACTTCCTTGAGCACTCTGGGATGCAGACCATCGGGCCCTGGGGATTTATCTGCCTTCAGTCCCAATAGTTTACCTAACACAATTTCCTGACGAATGTGGATTCCCTTCAGTTCCTCCCTCCCCCTAGATCCTCGGTCCCCTAGCATTCAGAGACTGTTTGTGTAGACAGAACCAAAGTACTTGTTTAATTGTTCTGCCATTTCTTTGTTTCACATTATAGATTCACCCGTCTCTGATTGTAAGGGTGAGCTTAACAACTGTAGTTGCTAGAGACATAGGTTATACAGGCATTTGGACGGGCAAAGGCTGATTAGGGATAGTCAGCATGGTTTTGTACGTGGGAGGTCATGTCTCACAAATGTGATTGAGTTTTTTTGAAGACGTGACCAAAAAGGTCGATGAGGGCAGAGCTGTAGAAGTTGTATATATGGATTTCAGTAAGGCATTTGACAAGCACCTGCATGGTAGGCTGCCCTGGAAGGTTAGATTGCATGGGATCCAAGGAGACATGGCTGAATGGATAGCAAATTGGCTCCATGGAAGGAAGCAGAGGGTGATGGTGGAAGGTTGCTTCCCGGACTGGAGGCCTGTGACTAGTGGTGTGCCTCAGGGTTCGGTGCTGGGCCCGTTGCTGTTCGTCATCTACATCAATGATTTGGATGAAAACATACAGGGCAAGATTACCAAGTTTGCTGATGATACAAAAGTGGATGGTTTTGCAGATAATGAAGATGGTTGTGAAAGATAGCAGCAGGATCTGGATTGATTGGCCATGTGGACTGAAGAATGGTTGATGGAATTTAATACAGAAAAGTCTTAGATGTTGCATTTTGGGACATCTAACAAGAACAGGACCTGCATAGTGAATGCTAGGCCTCTGGGGAGTGTTGTAGAGCAGAAGGATCTAGGAGTGCAGATGCATGATTCCTTGAAGGTCGAGTCGCAGGCAGATAAAGTGGTCAAAAAGGCTTTTGGCACATTGGCCTTCATCAGCCAGAGTATAGAGCATAGAAGTTGGGAGGTCATGCTGCAGTTGTATAAGATGCTGGTAAGACCACATTTAGAATATTGTGTTCAGTTCTGGGCACCATGTTACAGGAAAGACATTGTCAAGCTTGAAAGGGTTCAGAGAAGATTTACGAGGATGTTGAGCTATAGGGAGAGGTTGAGTAGGCTGGGTCTCTATTACATGGAGCGCAGGAAGATGAGGGGTTATCTTATAGAGGTGCACAAAATCACGAGGGGAATAGATTGGGTAGATGCACAGTCTCTTTCCCAGAGTAGGGGAATCTAGGACCAGAGGACATAGGTTCAAGGTGAAGGGGAAAAGATTTAATAGGAACCTGAAGGTTAACTTTTTCACACAAAGGGTGGTGGGTGTATGGAACAAGCTGCCAGATGAGGCAGTTGAGGCTGGGATTATCCCAACGTTTAAGAAACAGTTATAGACAGGTATGGACGAATATGGACAGCGCAGGCAGGTGGGACTAGTGCAGCTGGGACATGTTGGTCAGTGTGGGCTGGTTGGGCCGAAGGGCCTGTTTCCACACTTCATCACTCTATGACTCTCTGTGACTCTACGAGGAGCATAGATAGACAAGGTGAATATCCACAGTTGTTTCTCCAGAGTAGGAGAGTCTAATATGAAGATATAGTCTTACAGTGAGATGGGAAATACTTAAAGGAGAACTACGGGAAAGGTTTTTAACTCAAAGGGCGGTGCTGGCATAGAAAGAGGCTAGAGGAAGTGGTAGAGGTGGGTATAAATTCAACATTTAACAGAAACGTATGCAAGTACATGCATAGAAAATGCTTGGAGGGATGTGGGCCTCCAAGGCACTAGCTCGGTGAAGCAACTTGGTCAGCATGGACAAGTTGGGATGAAGCTGTAAAGCTCGATCACTCCTAAACTATAATAAAGATCGATAAATCCCTCCGCTTTAATCCCCTGCCACTCATAAGTAACATCATTACATTTAGTGTATTCCAATCTGCTGGAACCATTATAGAACCCGGGAAATTTGTTTGGGGGAATCAAAAACCTGAGAGCATAGTACAAAGTTATTGGGGTGGGGGAAATAGAACCCCCTTCTCAACACCGAGGTGGCAGGTGTACAGAATGAGCTGCCAAGGAAGTATTTGAGACGTTATAATTACAACATTTAAAATACATTTGGACAGGTACATGGATATGAAGGGTTTAGAGAGATGAGCCAAACATGGCCAAATGGGAAAAGCTTAGATGGGCCATCTTGGTCAGCATGGATGAGTCGGGCTGCAGGGTCCATTTCCGTGCTGTGTGATTGCATGACAACCATGATGCACCTTGGAAGGTTACGTTAAAAACTCAAAATAAAACAGAACGTCAAGTTTGCAGCTTACCCCCAGATAGCTCGAACAGCCGAAATTCGCACCGATGGTGGCTGGGTCTCATGCAAACCACTCACAGTTGCTTGTAGAAACTGCTGAATCAGCTCAGGGGTCATAACTGTAGTGAATCGACTGGCGGCCCAGAGGGCACGGCCAAGCAGAAATGGAGATACTGTGAGGGAGAGCAAAGGAGCAAAACAGTGAGTATGCATGAAAGAGAAGGGATGACCAGAGGAGATGGGGAAAGAGAGGGAGGGAGAGGGGAAGAAAGAAGTTTGAGGTTCTTCATTTACCGTCACGATGTATGTTATCTGCACTCTAAAAAAAAATCTGAGTAGCAATAGGATTTATGGAACCGACTAGACATCAACCATCTCCTAAGCTCATGTGCTCATACCCATCAAACAAGTCAGGGCAAACAAAATACATGTTATTGTACCTACATTCCACCTACACTCTGCAAAAACAGCAAAACATGTCATGGCACAATACAGATTACTTCTGCAAGAGAGCCATCTCCACATTGTAATGTAAAATCCAAAGACAAGTACAGCATAGTGTTACATGCAGGGAAAGCTTGCTCTGCTTTCCTAATGAATACTCCCATTGCACAGATGCTAACGGTTCAGCGCAGAAACTATTTTCTCACACGTCTCCATTCTACCCTGCCTCCCCTAACAATCTTCTCCATCAAAACAACCGTCAGACATGTGCTGGAGTCCGATTTTGTGCAATAAGACGGAGATATTGACTTCAAAGCAAAGATCATGGTTTGGGATGTCACATATTCAGAGCACCAATAATAATATGATTCTAATTTACACTCACACGGGGAGAAGAATGGGTCCATGATATATCATAAATTTAAATATGGGCATGAAAGCAGAGCTGCGTAAAGTGAACTGCCGAATTAGGTTGAGGGGTCAGTGAATCAAGATGCGGTGCAGACATTCATGGGGATCGTTCAGGTGTGATCCATTTATGCCTCCTCTCAGGAAACCCGAGAGGTAGGGTAAACTATTTTCCCAGAGTTGAAATATCAAAGGCAAGGAGGTCATGGCTTTAAGGTGAGAAGCACAATGTTTAAAGGTGTTCCGTGAGTGCAATAGTGACCTCGATACTTTATAATTTATATTAATGACTTGGGTGAAAACATCAAAAAGTATGGTTGTTAAATTTAATAACAAGAACATAAACAAGAAAGCAAGCTGTGAAGACAAAAAGCTACATTACCATTTTGAAGTCTCTGAATGGTGAGAGATTACAGCTATCATCATAGTGGCCTTTGGAACACCAATCATTATTGCTGGTTTACTGGTTGTTCAAAGGCACCTCAAAGGAAGAACTGACTTGAAAGGAGGGAGCATGTGCTAGATTTGCAGGTGACATAAAAACAGGTTGAGGATACAGAGAGCTTACAGAGGGATATTAATAGCTGGAATGAGTGAGTGAGTGAGGAATATGTCAGCAAAAGAAGTATGTTGTGGGAAAATGTGGTTATTTTCGGGTGGCGCATCGATGGCAGCCTCGCCTACAGTCTGACTGTCCTTTTCGTCTTTTTGTTGTTATTTTTAGTGTGCTTTAAAAGTTTGAATTAATGTTCTCTGGTTTGTTTTATGTGGGGAATGGGCGGGGGAAACTTTTTTTCAAGTCTCTTACCCTGCCGGAGATGCGATCGTTTTCCGTTCTGCAGCCTAACATCGTGGAGCTGGAAGCCTTGCTCGGGACTGACTTTGAGCCCCACCGCGAGGTGTGGACTTACCATCGGAGCCGATTCCTTGACTGGGATCGACACTCCAACCGCGACCTGCGGATTTTAACATCAAGGAGCTCACAGTCTTGGATTGAGACCATTGTCGGGAAGCTCCAAAAGACACACGACATTCGACTAGCCCCGACCCGGGGTAGATCGCCCGACTCGGGGGAGCTGAGATTCCCCCGATGCAGGAGCTTGATCGCCCTGACAAGCAGTTTTTAGAACAAGGATGTCACTGAATTAAGATATTGAAGGGTTTTGACAGGATGAATGTAAAAGATTGTTTCCCCTGCAAATCATTTCCAAACTGTTCCACTGTTCGGAAATGAGGCAGTCTGAGACAGACTTTTCCCCCTTCAGAAGGTTGAGTGTCTTTAGAACTCTACCTCAAAGGACTATAGAATCAGTCTTTGAATATTTTAAAGACAGAAATAGGTAGATTCTGGATAATGCAAGGGGTGAAAGGCTACCAAGGATAAACAAATCCAGAGTTGAGGTTAGTCATGACAATATCAATGTCAAAAGTAAACACAAGGGATCAAATGGTCTGCTCCTGCTTTTAATTTACATTTCCAAATGCCCATGTACCGTACAGGTTAGACCGAGGAAAGCTCCTGTACTTGCTCTCATCAAATACAGCATCCAATTTTCTCTCCTAAGAAAGAAAATCTCCCCAAGGCACAAGGACTCAAAGAATAAAAAATAGCCCAATGACCCTTCAATCCTTAATGCATCATTTATTAAAGTAACATTTTGTCCACTTCCCCAAATCACAGCCATCAACATACTCAATAGTCGAGCATCTCAGTTACCCAACAGAGTATTCTCGAGATGTACACACTTCTGCAAAAGAAGATTCTAAGTTCCGTTACAAAAAAACTGACCCTCAAGACAGTTTCTGGACACTCAACCTGCTGTGTGGACTCAGTGGGCTGAAGGAACCATTTGCATGCTATACTTCTCTACGAATCTATGATCAGTGGGGAAATGGGAGTGACGGGTGTGGTCTGAGAGGTACCATCTACTCAGTGGGCCAGATGACCTCCTCCTATGCAAATAGCAGATGAGAAAATACAAAAATAACCTACTGTACCAGTGAGATCGGTTGTTATTCTTTGGCTCCAGCAATTTCCCTTCTTTAGGGATTCAATCTTATAAACCTAAACTGACTCTGGTCAGTGCAGAAAGCACGATACCTTTCAAATTTGGAGACCAAAATTGCAAGCAGTACTCCAAATGTGGTTTTGTTGAAGCTCTGTGCAAACTCAGCTCAAGTTGCTTATTTTTTTTTTGTTTTTTTAAATATTTTTTTTAGTTGCTTATTTTGTTCTCCAACCTCCCCAAAATGGTAACATAGACCACTAAACAATCGCATCACTTTGAACTTAACTCAAAATTCCATCAGTCATTCACGACCATTTTTCCAGTTGATCTGGATCTTGCTGTAACCTCAAAAGACCTTTGTCATTCACTGTACCACCATCTGTAAACTTACTGATCATAACACTTACATTTACAACCAAATCATCAACATGGATAATAAACAAAGGACCTAGCACCCATATTTGTGGCAGAGGTTGCTAATTTTAAAATCAGTAGTCCACTACCCTCCCCTGCCTCCTACCACCACACCAGTTTTGTATTCCATTTGCTATCTCATCAAAACCACGTACTTCATGTTGCTATGCTTCAGGATAATACTGATTTTTTCCTTGAACTCTCAAGCTTCCATGTCCTCCTCTGTCCTTTACTGTATTCATCACAGGGCAGAGGTGTTAGTTAATATAGGAAAGAAGCTCTCTTCAAAAGGATTTGAGTACAGGAGCAGGGAGGTTCTACTTCAGTTGTACAGGGTCTTGGTGAGACCACACCTGGAGTATTGCGTACAGTTTTGGTCTCCAAATCTGAGGAAGGACATTATTGCCATAGAGGGAGTGCAGAGAAGGTTCACCAGACTGATTCCTGGGATGTCAGGACTGTCTTATGAAGAAAGACTGGATAGACTCGGTTTATACTCTCTGGAATTTAGGAGATTGAGAGGGGATCTTATAGAAACTTACAAAATTCTTAAGGGGTTGGACAGGCTAGATGCAGGAAGATTGTTCCGATGTTTGGGGAAGTCCCAGACAAGGGGTCACAGCTTAAGGATAAGGGGGAAATCCTTTAAGACCGAGATGAGAAAGACTTTTTTCACACAGAGAGTGGTGAGTCTCTGGAACTCTCTGCCACAGAGGGTAGTTGAGGCCAGTTCATTGGCTATATTTAAGAGTGAGTTGGATGTAGCCCTTGTGGCTAGGGGGATCAGAGGGTATGGAGAGAAGGCAGGTACGGGATACTGAGTTGGATGATCAGCCATGATCATATTGAATGGCGGTGCAGGCTCGAAGGGCTGAATGGCCTACTCCTGCACCTAATTTCTATGTTTCTATGTTTCTATGTTTCACACTATCCATAGAACAGTGATGGAGACAAAAGTAGTGCAATTGCCAGACTTCACATAGGCATTGCATTTAACCTTTATTTATCTAGTAACCGTCAAGTCTTCGACAGGTCTTTTCGGCTCTTAATTCCCACTTCCACAAGATCCAAATCTAGCAGCAATCTTTCCTATGATACAGAATGAAATTATATGGCCAACTGATGCCGAATATTTCCAACAGACAGCGGGAAATGCCAGGCCTAAAATGAATCATTCAGAACGTTTCCCACTGCCTGGGTGATCAGGTGACTGAAATCTGAACCCTACCTGAAAGGTTGAGGTCAGCAAGAACAACACTGGTGAGGAATCCATGCATGTCAAACTGTATCCGACCGTTCTTCACACTGTCAGCAATGACGTTCTTCACAGAACCTAATGCCAGCATACAAGCTTCATGAATTTTCCACCTGTGGTTAAAAAATAATCAAATTCACTCATGGGTGGGGTTCATTAGAACTCACTCACCAGAGCTACACTCAAAAACCAATAGCTTCCTCCTGCCCATCCAGTGCCAACGCAGGAGAAGCAAACCAATACTCACTGCTGACATCTCCTAGCTCACTGTTATAGATCAGGTCTGGGAGAGGATAAGAAATTCAGATTCAATGAGAACTGACAGCTGGCTGATTTCCTTCACTCTGTAAAACCGAAATAAGAATTGTAATACAAAAGACCCAAAAAAAATCCGTCTCCTCTAAACTGTAAAGTAAAAATTAGAACAGTGCTTAGGATCTATGGTAGACACAAAATGCTGGAGTAACTGAGTGGGACAGGCAGCATCTCTGGAGAGAAGGAATGCGTGATGTTTTGGGGTTGAGACCCTTCTTCAGACGGATGTCAGGGGAGTAGGCGGGACAGAGAAAGAACGTAGTCGGAGACAGTAAGACTGGTGGGAGAACTGGGAAGGGGGATTGGATGGAGAGAGGGAAAGCAAGGGCTATTTGAAGTTAGAGAAGTCAATGTTCATACTGCTGGGGTATAAGCTACCCGAGCAAAATATGAGGTGCTGTTCCTCAAATTTGCACTGGGCCTCACTCTGACAATGGAGGAGGAGGTGTGTGTGTGTGGGCGCGCATGTGTGCGGTTGGTCGATTCAGCTCGTGATTTCATCGTTGACGGCCGATCCAGCTCGAGGTTTTTCTGGCGAGTGCCCTCGAGCTTGAAGGTCAAAGACACTCTTCTGAACTCGCGGATTAGGTCGTCCCTTTAATGTGTTGCGCAACCGGGAGATCAGGTAGACGAGCCTGCGCTTGGTCTCACCGATATACAGTTGACGACACCTGGAACAGCTAATGCAGTAGATGAGGTTGGAGGAGGTGCAAGTGAACCTCTGCCTCACCTGAAAAGACTGTCGGGGTCCTTGGATGGAGTCGAGGGGGGAGGTAAAGGGACAGAGGAGGTGGTTTGGGTGGGAAAGGATGATCTGTGAGTCAAGCACGTATTGCCAATGTAAAAACCTCAAGTAGAAGTTGTTTAGGCTGAACATTTATTTACCAATAATAATGTGATAATCCACTGATGTTCAGATCTCACCTCATGAAGGCTGGACACCTATATTAGCTGTTGCTTTGGTGACAGTACTAATTTCTTACCAGTGAACATTCCCATCACACTTGGCCTGTTCAGCTTCCTGCAAGTGTTTTGTTGCAGCTGCTGCTAAGGCAATGGCACTTTCGTTCTGAAAGTCACTTGCAACAGCCTGGAATGGGAAAATGAGAAACCAGTATTAGCTCTGATAGAAGGAATGGGTTTTCAAGAGAGGAAGTGGGGTGAAAGGAAACCTCAGTGTGTTAGGTACTCATACAGGCTATAAAACAGAACAGTACAGTACAGGAACAGGCCCTCCACCCCACAATGTCCGTGCAGAACATGATGCCAAGTTAAACAAATCTCCTCCCTCCACGTGATACATTCCCTGCATATCCATGTGCCTATCTAAAAGTCTCTTAAATGCCACTATCGGATTTGTCTCCATCACATTCCAACACCCATCACTCTGCAAAAAAACAACTTGCCCTGCATATCTCCTTTAAACCTTGCCTCACCTTAAAAGCATACCTAACGTTGTGAGTTGTCTGTTTTTTAAGTAATGAACCTTATCACGACGAGGCTGAACTAGACCTTATTGGGACTTCCGCAGCCAATCGGCAGGTCGAATTTAGACCCTGCGACCGGGGCTCTGGAACACCGGCCTGACCGGAGCCGACGGGTCCATTCCCATGGCGGGCCGGTATCTCGGCCCAATGGTGGCCTGGGCACCCTGTTCCATTGGGACTCCTGTTGGAGGCCTGCGTCGGATGGCAGGCGCATCCACCCTATTACATTTTTGGCAAATGTTGGGTCAGAGGGGGTCAGCTTACATGTCGTGCAAGAAATGTGGCGCCTGACCTGCGGGCGGCTGCCAATCCGACCCTTACCAGGACTTCATTTTTTTATTTTTTTATTTTTTTATTGTAGAAACAATATATACCGAGTACACTCTTATACGACATTGAGAGTTGTGTAATATATAAAATTATATCATATTGATTATCGATTAATACTATTTATGTTAATTGTAATATTATCCATTATACATTTCGTTGTTATTTATTTTATATAATTGGGAGTATATGTAGTATATTCCTAAAATAAGCAATACACTTAGATTTCTCAAATCATAGATATTCTTCTAATTACCAAATTAGAAATCCCCGCTAATATAACTACGTAATACCCAATCTTAAACAAAGTTTTATGATATTCATAATGTTATCCAAAATATTAATAATGTTTGTATTATTGTTAACTTTATATTTCATAATTATTGTATAATTGAAAAATACATAGTTTTATATTAATTACAAGTTTTAAGACATCTATAATCTTTTCAATACGGACAGAAATAAGTGTGTACGTATTAAAAAATTTATATAATATGTTTCTATAATTTTTTCCTTAATTAAAGATAGGAAGATAGAGAAAAAGAATAGAAAATAGAAAAGAAATGTGAAAAGTTTGATGGAGGATTGAAGTATTACTAAATAATCCATTCTTGGAGATACATTCATGATTTGTTATATGTATTTCTTCATCCATTCAGATATTCAGGCCTCAGTCAAGTCCCTGCGCCGAACCATTGTGACCCTGTAGATATTTAATATAGGAGACCATATCTCCTTGAAGAGATCTAACCTGTCCATAAGGACAAGTCTCAATCTCTCCAAGTGAAGTGTCTCCGTCATTTCTGTATTCCACATTTTAAATTGTTGGGGATACAGGGCCTTTCCCAAAATTTTAATATTAATTTTTTCCCAATTATTAAAGAATAGTCGATAAAAGTTCTATGATTCCTTGTAATTATTTGTTCCGTTTCCGGTATTCCAAGTATGATTAACTTTGGGTCATAAATCATAGTAATATTAATAACTTTCGAGATTTATTTTAAATATTTCATTCCAATATTCTAAAATCTTCGTACAATTAGTAAATGAATGTGACAAAAGTTGCTTCTAAGATTTGACATTTATCACATATAGGTGATAGTTTTGGAAATATATTATGTAATTTAGATTTAGAATAATGTAATCTATGTAAAATTTTAAACTGTATAAGAGCATGTTTAGCATTTAAAGAACAGTAATGTATATGTTTTTGTAAAGCTTTCTTCCCATATTTCTGGACTTATTATTTGACTTAATTCATTTTCCCAGCGCTGTCTATGTATTTCCGATGATGGAATATCACTTTCCAACAAAATATTGTAAATGTATGATATCATTTTTTCTGTATTTGGATGTTTATTCAAGCATTCATCTAAAATTTCACCTCTTTCTATTTCTGAGTTCTTGTGTATTTGCAGAGATATAGTTTCTGATTTGGTAAATATCTGAAATATTCATTATTATGAAGCCCGTAGGTTTGTTGTAATTCTTGAAATGAAAGAAAAGAATTATCCTTATAAAGATCCCCTATATTTAAAATTCCTTTATTTTTCCATTGTATAAAAGCTTTATCCATCATTGACGGTTTTAAACGTAAAGTTGTTGGCAATTGTAAAGACCTAGCGTATAAATTTTAGTTTTAGTGTTTTCTTTATTTGTTTCCAAATACGTATTCCACTTTCTATTATCAAATTTTCACTATAAATTTTCTTAGGTACATTAGTATTAGCAAATATTATAGAGCTAATTTCAAATGGCAAAACAGTCTTCTCTTTCCATTTTTAACCAATTTGGTTTATTATCTATTTCTCCTAACCAAAAATTCATATTTTTAAATATTAACTGCCCAAATAATAAAACATAAATTTGGTAAAGCTAAACCCCCGTTTATTTTAGCTTTACATAAATGTTTTTTATTTATTCTATGATTCTTATAATCCCATAAAGATAAAGTTAGTGACTATTGAATCTACTTTTTTTTAAAAATTTTTAGAGAGATATATCGGGATTGATTGAAATAAATATAATAATTGTGGGAGGAAAATCATTTTTATTGCGTTTATTTTACCTAACATTGAGATAGGTAAGCTTTTCCAGTATAAGATATTTTTTATTTAATTTATTCAATAATTAACGGGAAATTAGATTTAAATAAAGAGTCAAATCTTTTTGTAACAAAAATACCAAGATATTTAATATTTTCATTTGTTATCTTAAAAGGAAATTCGCTGTAATATCTGTAAATTATTCATGGTTATTGGCATAAGTTCACTTATTAATTCCAATTGATACTGTATCCTGAAATTAAACCAAATTCCGTTATTAGTTTTAACAAATTACAGATACTTATTTCCGGTTTTAGTAATATAAAGTAATATATCGTACCCGCATATAACGAGATTTTATTCTTAGTATCTTTAGTATCAT
This sequence comes from Okamejei kenojei, assembly GCA_035221665.1. Taxonomy (NCBI): domain Eukaryota; kingdom Metazoa; phylum Chordata; class Chondrichthyes; order Rajiformes; family Rajidae; genus Okamejei; species Okamejei kenojei. The sequence continues at coordinate 16,230,867 of CM069154.1, read as the reverse complement.
ATCCATATATTTCTGGGTGCAATCTTACCCTTTGAGCAAGAGGTTCGATTGCTAACGCAAACAGTAATGGTGATAAAGGACAGCCTTGTCTACAACCTCGAGATAAACTAAACTTAGTTGATAACATATGGTTTGTTATTATTCTAGCTGTTGGGTTTGCATATAATAATTTAATCCAAGTAGTAAAACTTATCACCAAGCTTAAAGGCTTCCATCACCGAAAATAGATAAGGCCATTCCACCTGGTCAAAAGCTTTTTTTCTGCATCCAACGAGATGACTACTAAGTCTTTTTTATCACTTCTTTTCGAATATATGATATTAAATAACCGTCTTAGATTATATGAAGAATATCTTTTAGGTATAAATCCTGTTTGAATCAGGATGAATTAATTCGTTAACAATTTTGCTTAGTCTTTGTGCAAGAATCTTTGTTAAAAATTTTTTGATCCGTATTTAATAAAGCAATTGCTCTATACGATCCTGGATCATCCAAATCTTTATTTATTTTGGGTATAAGTGTTTATAATAGATTCGTTCAATGTATCTGGTAATTTTCTCTTGTGTATATATCTGTTCATATAATGATTTTAAATATGGGACCATTTGGTCATGAAAAATTTTATAAAATTCCGAGCCTATACCATCTGGTCCTGGAGTTTTACCATTTTTTAAAGATTTAATAGATTCTTGGATTTCTTTTATTGAAATATCGGCATTTAATAGTTCTCTATTTTGTAAATCTAATTCTTTTAAGTTACATACATTTAAAAAGGCATCTATTTTCTGTTTTATTTACTGTTGTGTTACCAGTATACAAATTTTTATAATATTGCATAAATCTTTCATTAATATCCTTGGGTTGTATTAATAATTCACCGTTTTGTGATTTAATCCTATGTATAATTTTTTTTCAGCTTCAATTTTCCTTAATTGTCGAGCCAATAGTTTTTTGTGGTTTGTCTCCAAATTCAAACAACAATTGTTTAGTATGTTGGTAGTATTTTAAAACTTGATCAGTATATATTTTATTTAATTTATACTTCAATGCTACAATTTTATTATGTATTATTATATCTGATTTTGTTGCATTCTGTATATCTAATTGTTTAATCTCCCTTTCTAAGTCATGTTGTTCCTTCCGAATCTTCTTATTATGGAATGCTTGTGAAGAAATCATAATTCCTCGAAGATATGCTTTAAATTGTTTCCCATAATAAAGAGCGAGATATTTCTGGTTGATCATTTATTTCAAAAAACATCTTAATCTGAGTTATAATGTATTCCTGAGTGGTTTTATTTTTTAAAATTTGTGGATTAAGTTTCCATTGTCCTAGATTTTCTGTTTTACCATTTATTTTAATTTTAAATGTTAATGGTGCATGATCTGAAATTATAATATTATGATATTTGGATTCGTAAGTAAGTGAAATAAGCTTTGCATCTACTAGGAAGTAATCTATTCTTGAATAAGTTTTTACGTACTGGCGAGTAGAAGGAATATTCTCGACCAGTAGGATTTTCTGTTCTCCAAACATCTTTAATGCTAGTCGTTTGAATGTATGCGTTTTAATAAATCACTAGTATGCGATTTAGTTTTCCTTTGTTTTGAAGATCTATCTAAATAAGGGTTCTAATGTACAATTAAAATCTCCTCCAATTATCAAATTGTAATGTGTTAATTCTGGAATATTATTAAGTACTTTCTTAAAGAATAAAGGACTATCAAAATTTGGTCCATAGATGTTAACAAAAATCATTTTTTTCCCTGTTTATTTCTCCTATTACAATAATGTATCTGCCATCTTTATCAGATATAGTAGATATATGCTTAAATAAAGTACCTTTACGAAATAATATTGCTACGCCTCTTGATTTATGCGTAAAGGAAGAGTGATATATTTTATCTATCCATTTAGCTTTCAGCCTATTTTCAGCGTCTTTCTTTAGGTGAGTTTCTTGAATATAAATTACATCAGCTTTCATTGCCTTTAAGTGTGTCAATATTTTTCCTCTTTTTATTGGTTCATTGATACCTTTAACATTCCAACTGCAAAAGTTTAATCCCTCGTTCCCCATATTTCTTTTTAAATCCTGCATTTTAGGTTTGTGGGAATCTAGAATAGGGTCCAAGGGTCCGCGCAGTAGACCTAACCTTACACCCGAACACCGAATAGATGAATTTTAGATCTCTTTTATGTACTTCACGAATATATCTCCATTGTTCCAGTGTATAGCTCCATTCAAACTGAAAGATATAGTAAACATAAAAGAATAATGAAAAGTGAGTAAAAAGCTTAGTAGAGTGCATAAAGAGTAGAAAAACTACAAATAAAATATTTGTAGTTTGTGAAAGCCAAACTATATTGGCTATTAATCTAAAGGCTTCCGGCATTGATGTTATTAATTTAGCCAGCTCCTAATTTTAAGGAATTATTATTCCATGATAATATTTTAACGGGAATATAATATTAAAGAAATGAAAGGAGTGATATTAATCATCATAAAAGTATATATATCTAAGATTAGTTTAAAAAAATCTAATTATAAAGCCACAGATAAAGAGTTTTTTTTTAAATACAAAAAATAGAAATCATTATTAAAAGAGGAAGAAATACATTAAGGGGAGGATATCTCCAAATGTAACAAGACATAAAATATTAATTATTAGTAGTATTAATTAGCAATAGTGCACAGTCTTGGTTAATAACAGTCATAGTAATAATAAAACCGCGTTATAATTTTAGTATGTGTGTTATTTGTTTGTGTTAGTTATATATTATGAGTAATTGTCAATGTTCGGTGAGCTTCTTCCAATCCGGGAAAACATTTCGTTCCATACGACATTGTCCGTTCCTTCTGATTTCTTCTAATTCCATATTGTCGTATATAAAGTCTCATAAAATGTTAAGAGACGCGTACTAGGTCTTTAAAAAATAGTAAAAGACAGTATATTTGCTTGTAGATGGTTTTCAAGTGTCAAACTGCTTTGCAAATTCCATTGCTTCTGTTGGAGTCTTGAAAAAGTGTTCCACGCTGTTATAAGTAACTCTTAGGATGGCTGGGTAATTCAGACCGTAACTCAAGTTTTCTACACCCCTCATAAGGTTTTTGGCTTCGTTAAACGCTTTTCGTTTTCTGGCAACCTCTGGGGGATAGTCTCGATAGATACTGATTCTTTGTCCTTGAAACATCAGATTCTTTGTTCTCGAGGCTCTCCGCATAATATCCTCGAGAGTGAAATCATATTGTAACTTTACAATGATTTGTCTTGGGGGGGGGGGGGGCGTTTTGCACTGGTCTGTCTTCTGCCGACTCGATGTGCACGAGCTAAAAACAGGCATATCATCCAAAGATAAAACAGCTTGCAGTAATTTAGCAGTGAATTCTCGAGTGTCTTCGTGTTTCTCTAGACCTTCAGGAATCCCTGCAATCCTCAAGTTCTGCCTTCTTTGATAGCCTTCTAGCTGCGTGCATTTATCTGTTACTTTGGATAACAACTCCAGTAGACGTTCTTGTTCTGTTATCAGCTTTGCTGTAGACACAGTACTAGCCTCCGCTATCTTTTCAAGGTTTTTAATGCCATCAACTTGTTGTTCGACCACATTTGCAATAGGGTCAATCTTATTTTTAAAGTCTTTTTTAACATTTTCAAGTTTAGCCTCCATCTTGCGTTCCATATTATTAATCATATCAATGATTTCATTCTTCAATATTTCTGATTCTTTCTTGAACTTATTATCAATTTGTGTCTTTGTATCTTTTTGAAATTCACTCCATTGATTTTTCATCAAGTCCATCTGATTATTAATTTGAGAGATTTCTTCCTTTATATCTCCCTTTATTTCTTTCATTTCTTTCTTTATATCTTTCATTTCTGCCTTGAACTCACGTTTTAAATCAGCCATCTGGTGAGAAATAAAAGTTCTCAAGTCCTCACCTCCTGTGTCTGCTTTCCTGGAGACGTCTTCCAGGGAAACTGGCCCTACTCGAGTCGAGGCTTCTCCCAGGCCTTCTCCCGGTCTCCTCCGGGTTTTTCGACCCTTCGTTTTCTCGGTAGGGCTCCGTGCCGTCATGATTTGTCGCAGGGCTGATGACGTCAGCCGGTACCGTCGATGTTGAAGCGGCAGACAGTAAAAGCAGGCGATCGGTAAGTTCTTTTAAATCCGTTTAAATCCCCGTTTTTTCAAAAGTTTTGCGGAGCTGGCTGGCGCTATGCTTTAACGCTCCATAGCGCCACCGGAAGTCCCGATTTACCAGGACTTCAAAGGGCAGTTGGTTAACTGGTGCCCGTGCAAAAAAAGCACACGTTTCGCTGAAAAATTAATTTGCATATAATATGCGTTTATAATTTACGTTTCTAGCAGTCCATGGTGCTTTAGAGACATGGGAGGGGTACAATTGATGGGTCAGAGCTGTGTTGTCGTATCATTATTACGTGACCTCTATTGGTTCAGCAAAACGGATAATACGGCACGACTCTGGAACCAAAGATGCCGGAAAAAGGGGGGCAGACATGTACTTCTATCAGTCTCCCCTCGGCCTCCAACACTCCAGAGAAAACAATTCAAGTTTATACAACTTCTTATAGCAAATACTCTTTAATCTAGCCAGCATTCTGGTAAACCTCTTCATAACTGTCGTCACCCCTTCCGTTAGCTTAGCACGTTCCTATAATGTGGAGTCCAGAACTGCAGACTAATCATCGAAAAAACTGAAACCGTATTTCCTGGCTCCTATACGCAATATTCTAACCAATGAAGACAAGCATATCATATGCCTTATTTACCACTTTACTTTCAAGGGTCCATGGACTTGGATCTCAAGATCCCTCTGTACATCAATGCTGATAAGGGTCTTGCCATAAACCGAATACTTCTCACATTCAAACTCCCAAAGTGCAACACCTCACACTTGCTCGGATTAACCCCCATATGCCACTTCTCTGAACATTTGAGGCCGATATATATCCAGCTGCTTATTTTGGCAACTTTCCTCATCACCGAACACCACCTCCATCTTGATCTCAAGCTATTCTAGCATTTACCAAATCCTCACACTGATCTGATCGGCCTTCACCTTGGTGAATACAGATGCAAAGTACTTGTTTAGTATCTCACCTACATCCATCCTCTGACTCCAAGCATTAATGCCTACCTTTATGCTTTTTAAAACTAGAGATGAAAAGATTAAAAGATAACTATTGTGAAAGAGCAGGAATCAGCACGACAGAGCTGGAGGTCACACCCTATTGGGCCTGTCCTACTTAGGCGACTTCAGGAGATTCCGCGGTCGCCACATGTTGTTAAGTAGTTGCCAGGGAGTCGCCTTCATTGCTCATGAGGAGATCCCGCATTCTGGGAAATAGTGGCGGCCTCATTAGGGTCGCCGCTAATTTTTCAACATGTTTAAAAATTAGCGGAGATCAGAATGAAGCCGCCATGGAGAGTAGCGAGAATTCTCATGCCCTCGGTGGGTCGCCCCAGGAGGTCGAAGGTTCTCGTTGGTTGTAGCCGGTGCTGACCAGTGAATTTCATTGGCTCAATGGGGGATAAAAACATAAGCAGTAGACTTCAGAAGCAAGGATAACCGGCCGGTAACATTAATGTCCGCCGATCTTCACAGCCGTGTGTGCGTTTGTGTGTGACTTGACAGTTGCCGCCAGTCGCCTAAGTGGGACCGGCCCAAATCTTTTCTGACCCAGGAACAGTTAGAGCAGAATAAACAATTCTGACATTCTGCATTAAGAGAGCAAATAAACAATTTTGACATTCTGCCGTATATGACCCTGCCTGCCACTCCCATACCCGTAACACTTCATGCTGGACCCAGTGAGAGGTAAAGGAGATAAGATCCAAACCAAAAATAATTGGAGGTGTGAGGTTGAAGCTGGTTGTTAGTTCAATGACCTATAAATTGTTTTTGTTGGTAGGGCCAGACAATCTAAAGCATCTATTGAGTGAATGCAAGTGCTTCAGACTTCCCGCGAAGAATTTGCTGCCGTCGTTCCAAATGCACTGTAATGTTGGTATCCTTGTGGAATCCTGTAGTTACCAACATCCTGCAGGATATCTGGATAAGGACACTCACAGGTTACACCTGGTGAACATACACCAACTCCATTCATTTTGCCATGTCTGCTTAAGGGGCACAGAGATGTTTAGGGTTGTCAATTTGGCACTTCCACACTTAACATTCACACATCATTTAACCATGGAAGGTGGCTCCAATACACCATCTCTTTTTACTTTGATCACATCCTACGTTCATTTAATTTGCAACATCCTTCCAGCATCTGCACAGCTTGCTTAGTATCCATGTTCATCTGGAATAAGACTACCAATCTCCATGATTATGGGAACTGCAGCCTCAGATTTCACTCATTAGTAAACAGGTCACGATTATCAGTAGAGCATTGGTCAGGTTTCCCCAAAGGCAAATCTATTATCACATGTTAAACAGAGGAACTCCCACAATCCCACACATGGATCATTTCAGCAGATGGGTTTAACTGTGAAATCAACTGTTCAGCGCTTGCAGTGCATTTGACTAGACTCCTCTACACGTAATAACTATGCTATCAAGATTTTCTCCTCGACAGGCTACTGTAGCATCCTGCATCTCTTACAGTAGCAACCTGCATCTGAACATTTTTCCGGACCTCACCAGCAGGAGATCTTGAGCTGAGATTCGCACTGAATACGAAAAAGTGTCATCATCCTCATCCTCCACAAATTGATGTGGGTTTCCCGTCCAGACCTTAATCTACAGAATAAGACAACCAGAGGAATGAACAATGAGAAAAGATAAATAAATATCACACACAAAGAACCTAGGACCAAATACTGAACAATGTAGCAAACCCAGGTAAAATACTTAATGTTACTCTAGCTACCAATGCCCCAACCAGTAATTAAAGGCAACGCCTGTTCAGTTGTTGTTCACACCCTGCCTTGAACAAATTTTACAACAGGAGCTGCAGTGATGGCCTGTGACATTTTAGAGGAAAGACGAGTGCATATACTGCTTGGTTGTGGTCAGTCCCATCCTGGAGAGTGGCTGCACAAAACGGATACGAAAAATCTCAGTATTTTTCTGCAAAAGTTAGGAACTTGAGCATGTCAATTATTTACATTGAGTGAAACAGGTACACAATGTAAATTGTTCATGAGTTAGGGTATTGAGTATAGGAATTGGGGCCTTTGCGTTGCAGTTGTATAAGACACTGCTGAGGCCACACTTAATCATGGAAGTACTGTGTTCAGTTTTGATCATCCTGCACAAGGAAGGATGTCATTAAGCTGAAAAGAGTGTAATGATTTGCCGATCACGGGGTCAAGTGACTGATCTTTTAACTTTCTGAATCAAATGAGTTCCCATAGTGTGACATAATTCGCATTTTGTGATAGCCTGGGTTGCATCTACAGAAAAAACAATATTCACTTAAAATGTTATGCCGTCCAAGAAGAGTGTAGAAATAACATTTCAAATTAATTAGGATACGAAAATACCCCCCAAAACACAATAAAATGAACAGATGACATTAAGGCCCACAATATCATTAAGTTGCAACAACATGAGTGATTCTGGAATGGAACTGTCAATGTTTGATATTATCTCGATTCTTAGTAATTATCTAGTTTTAGAGTATGGTACAGAAGGTGAAGTGTCACCTGCTCTTCGGTGATCTGCATATACAAGATGATGTAGTAAATCAACTCAGGTAGGGCCTTCTTCACCGTGTTCTTGAACTTCCTGTTCTCCAGTAGCGTATGCACAAACTCAAAAATATTGAATACCAAGTTCTCAAACCCCAGCACCTCACCTAAGAAAGGGGAAAGAAAGTAGTCAACCAATCAACCTGTTCCATCAACATGGTCAGTAACCCAGACAGCAGGGACTCTAAGATGAGAGTCCACAGCTGGAAATACAATTGGCAGCAACAGTACTGTTAACATTGCTACTTATCAGGAGGCAAGATAATATGCATTATTACAAATACTCAATTATGCCCACAAACCTAACCTATTCAACGCCACTTCTCATTCATCCCCACTCCTCCAACTCAGTCACTCTTTGCCATTGAAATGAATTTTCTTTGTTCCCACGAATTTACAAATAGATGCTGTAATTCAACAGAGACCAATTTACACAACTGTTCTGTATCAACCTTTATTCTGGTAAACAACAGCTCTAATTACATTCTCCCAAGTCGAATCAGTAGTAAAGAAAGCAAACTCAACGCTAGCATTTATTTCAAAAGGACTTGCATACAAAAACAGGGATTTAATGTTGAGGCTCTGTATGGTGCTGGTAAGGCAGCACTTGGAATATTATGAGCAATTTTGGGCACCATATCTAAAGAAGGATGTGCAGGCTCTGGAGAGGGTTCAGAGGAGGTTTACAAGAATGATCCCCGGAATGAGTAGGTTAACCTATGATGAGCGTTTGTTGGCACTGGGCCTGTACTTGCTGGAGTTCAGAAGAATGAGGGGGGGGGGGGACCTCATTGAAACACACAGAATAGTGAAAGGCTTGGATAAAGTGGAAGTGTCCACTAGTGTGTCAAAAGGTACAGGGAGACGGCACAAGATATGGTTAGGAGGGCGAGTGAACTTTCATTTCACTGCACATCTTGTATGTGTATGTGACAAATAAACTTGACTTGAGATAGATCAGCCATGATTGATTGGCGGAGTAGACTTGACTGGCCGAATGGCCTAATTCTACTATCACTTATATGTTCCTTTATCTTCTATAATTTCCAAACTCAAATGCATACTCAGCTTCCATCTTGAGCATTAAACTTGGAAACTTTCAGTTTCAACACAAAGAAGCTTCTATTGCTTTGGCATAAAACTCTTCCATTTGTTCGACTGTCATCCATCCCTAAAGGTTACTTTCCTCAATTAAACGACTAGCAATCAATTTAAGACAAATGCAATGCTCCCACTTACCATCCGAATCCACTGGATCATCTACTTCTTCCATGTAATTCACCTCCGTCCTTACATAAGTGTCAGACAGTTAAGGAAAACAGCAATGGTTTAACTACCTGAATCTTTTACTAACTTAGAACTATTTATCACACCATGTGGAGTGTGTCATGTATTAACCGCTACCCCACACCAATGCTTTTTGCTCAGCACTAAGCAAATTATCTGGATCTATTGACACAAATGTAGGGTTCTGGGTGTGTCCTGTTTGTCGACTTATTAAGTATTTCATGTCAACAGATCACATTGAAACAACTCATACCTGAAAACATTGTACTAGAAAAGCATACTTTGTAAAAAAAGAGGCACGAAAGAGGAAGGTCAAAACAAACTGAATAATTAAATTCTACTTAATATCTATGAGGCAAAAAACTGACCCAAACCAAAATTCCTGAGTAGTTACCAGAAGACACTCCCCAACATACGAGTCAAGTTTATACATTTTGTTTGGAATAGTTTGTGGCAGTGCACACAACTGGGGCTACAATTAATGTCTCAATTACACGGTCATTTAGAAGCCACACCAGCATCAGACTTGAGAAAGGTTGCTAAATCAAGGCAAGAGGACCATTCCATTTCAAATGCACTACAGTATGAGAATAAGCACAGTGAATATTTAAAATTCAGTCTGCATTCATAAGATAGGGCTTACTTACATCTGTTTAAAGTCAGGATCTCAGGGACCTTCCACTAAGTTTAAGCTAAGAATAAACATTTATAAAATAAAAATACTGTCCTCACTTGACTATTGTGTGTTGACTATTGATCAGGAATGTGAAATACTATTGAGCTGAGTGAAAGATAAAAACAAAAAAGGTTGGAAATATCTGCATCTATGGAAGATGTAGTTAACGTTTCATCAGTATAGAGTAAAGGATATGTGGCTGCACTATCAGTTAACGTATTCCAAACAATCGGTAGGATTTGTTGCATTGATGAAACCATGTGCTTTGGAAAATTCTTAACCAAAGCCGTCACTGCCTGCAAAAGAAGAATTGAGAGATGTCAACAGTATCAATGCCAATCACACATATCAAACCACATACCCTGCCTACTCCCTGTAACTTTCAAATCAAAGCTGGGATAGGAAACACCATTGTCTATAATAAGTATATAATAGCTGTCCAGGTTGTACCTTTCTGCAACACACATTAATTCCAGGAAGCTAGTCTGCCACCAAGCACATTATCAATTGACAGATAATCAGAAGCATGCGTTAGGACCATCACTTCCCACAGCAAATGGGGTCAAGGAAAGAATTAGGCACAAATGTCTACAACAGAACCATAAGTCATGTTAACACCAGTTATAGCACAGGAGTCAGGACTGTCGCTCTATTTAATAAAATGAGGGAAATGTTTCAGGACATTCAGTGTTACATCAGAAGTTGGTCTACTGGTCAGGACAACATGGCCAGAACAGCAGGGACCTCTGTCTAAAACAATCACCTTCTAAAACAGCACAAAGAGCAAGACCATTGTTTATAACAGCAGGGATCATATCCTTCTCTCCCACTGAGCATTGAACCAGGTCAGGGCTATCACTGTCTACAAATCAAAGGAGGAACAGAAGTTAGGGGCAACACCGACTGCAACAAAATCAAGTGCAATCATTAGCCCGTGCCACAATCAAGAGCTTTCACTGTTTGTAGTACCAGAGCTCAAGATTGTCGATAACAGTGAGTCAGGGTCACAGCCATGGTTGCCTGCATCAAAATCAGGATAAGAGGTCATACCAAAATTCTACAGAACCACCACTTAAAACAGTCATGAATGGTGGTGGACAATTAACAGAATAAGATAGCTAACAGAAAGATGAGGCTCCAAACACATCGCCATCCTCAACATCAGTGCTCAGCACGAGTGCCATAGACAAGACTGAAGTTTTCATAATCATATTCACCTAAAGCTGCCAATGGAGTGATCCACCTCAACTCTCCCCGAGATACCCATCAACAAGAAAGCTAGTCTCCAGACATTTTGATTCACTCTACATGAATTTAAAATTTAGATAGTGAGATAGAGAAAAGACTACAGAGCCAGACAATTGCCATCCATAGCCATGATAGACTTGAGATTGAGGTCAACTCGCTCCAGTTTTGTGGGCTCCGAAATGTCTATTGAGGTCAGTGTGAGAACGACATACTATTCCACAGCTGGGTGATGGTGTGCAGCTCCAGTAAGGCATCTTTGTGGCCGTGATGCACAATCTTAAGGTTCTCAGTATTATCTCTTTTCTATTTCTGGGCCAGAGGTTCTCAGGAGTCCTTGGAGGCGGTGTAGTTCTTCAAGGAGGCTTTGAGAACATCCTTCAATTTTTTCTTTAACTATGGTAAGAGTTTGGAATAGTATCTGTCCTAGGAGCCTGTTGTTGGGCATGCAAATATGGCCTACCAAATTGTAGCTAACCATTAACAACCCAGTGCCTCAATTTTAGAGATGTTGGTCTGGCAGTAAACACAAACATTTAACATCTGCCTTCTCTGCGATGACCTTCAAGATATTGGGTGGTCTATGCTCTTCAGAAGCACAATCCTTAACTGTTGGACAGCAGTGTGGCGCAATTAGGGAAAGTCGGGAAAGAATCTTGGTTTTGTGGATGTTGAGACCAAGTTCTATCTACTCGTACACTGGTGATATGAATATAGATAGGGCAGCCCGAATGAGTGACAATGTCTTGGAGCCCAACTTCTCTGTTTGCACAAACACACCCAAATTGGGCTGAAAGGCCTATGTCCTTGGCTGTGCAGTTGTTCAAGGACGGCAGTAATTCAAGAAGACAGCTCACCATCACCACCAACCCCCCCCCCCCCCCCAGGAATTAAGTATGGCAATAAATGGTGACAGTTAAAGCAACACCAATACCCCCAAAGTGAATTTAAAAATCTGAGTAAATTAAGAGCATAGTTTACCAATACTCTGAACATAAACAGGACCTCGATTTTGAACAAAACTATCTCTCTTGATTGGTTATATTATACCGTTCAGTACTTACAGCATTTTATTCATAATGATACGGAGTGTTGGGTGAATATTAGCCGAGATATTAGAAAGAGCTCCATTTCTGATCTTTGAATCTTAGGTCTGAGGCCATATTAGTGTTTCTTCTTTTTAAAAACACGTCTTTGGTGGGGAAATACCACTTCCACTGGTATGTCTAGTATCAGGAGGTATCATCAAAAAAGGGTAAAGTGCAGTTGGGTAATATTTAAAAGAAAATACTTAGAATTGACATAGTACACAACAAGTATTGCTGGTCTTTTTTTAAGAAAACGATTGAGAAAGATTTTTGTATTAACTGAGTTTATCAAAGGAATACAAAAACAGAAAATGCTGGAAACAGATTTCCAGCCTTTTCTGGTTTTATTTCAGACTTCTGTCATATGCATTTTTTAAGGATTTTCAAGAATCAAAAAGATATGGGACAAAGCATATGGTATTAGGCCACATATCTCACGCTCCTACTCTCTAAGGAACATGTGCGTATTTAGTTGGCAGTTTCTCCAAGGGACATTCACTTCAGGGTTTCTTGGCTTGATTCCTGTTATAAGACTAAATCAGCAAGAAAATGTCATTAAACAATGCTGTTACCAACATGAAAAATGTTATGTGGTTTCAAAAACCGAGAATGCCAGCTCAGTTTACAAATGTTGCCCGATTACTCCACACTACTCACCTTCAATACCTCCATCTTCAATCCACTATCAGAATTTGGTCCATCTGGCATTTGCAGAGCTTGTACAAATGCCTGGGTGAACTGCTGTACCACAGGGAATATCAATGCCTTGGCTGCACCCTAATGGAAATACAGAAAAAGCCTTCAGATATAACTTTTCACGTCATGCAGTAGACAACCCACATAATGAGCGGACCAATGAACACACAAGGAACTGCAGGTGCTGGTTTACAAATAAAAGACAAATTGCTGGAATAATCCAGCAGATCTGGCAGCATCTCTGGAGAACATGAATAGGTGAATGTGGTGGTAGGGGAGAAAGGAGAATCCTGGAAGAAAGGTGGGGGCAGGACAATGTCTTGAGTGATAGGTGGATACAGATGAGGAGGATTTTTGATTGGCAGTTGGTTAGACAAAGACCAGAGATGAAGACAAGGTGTGAGATGAGGATAGAAGAGGTTTGAGTTGTGTGTGTGAAGGGGGAACTATAGTTGGAAGGGGACAGGAGGTCAGGGGGGAGAAGAATGGGTGCAAAGCCAGGGAAGAGAGGGAGAAAAGAGGGAAAGAAGGGGGGTTGTTGTAAGTTATGGGAAGCGGACGAAGCGCAAGTGTTCAGCGAAACAATCACCTAGTTACACTTGTTCTTGCCGCTGATCAGGAACACCAAATGCAGTGGATGAGGTGCATGTGAACCTCTGTTGTTGCAGGAGAAAGTACCTGGGGATGGGGTGATTTTGGTGTGGAGGGATGAGTGAATCGAGGGGCTGCGGAGGGAGGTCTCTGCAGAAGGTCTAAAGGAGTGGAGATGGGAAGATGGGACTGGATCTAGCTATGTAAAGGATAAGTCCACTCATGGACAAAGGTGGGAATTTATGTGCACACGAGTACCTTGCATCCAAGGTACCTTCCAAGCAGAGGGAAACAGATGATAGCAAGATCAGGAAGTGGTGGGAATATACGAGCCAAATGAGTTTCATTCTTAGGTTTAAGTTTCTTTACACTTACCTTTTCAACCTCCTCGATGGCACAAATAAGGTTGGCACATGTAGTGAAGATCTCAACTGCACGTGCTCTAGTCCGAATACTGTAAACCTACAGAAACAAATGGAAATCAACACCTGGATATTTTAAACAATTCATCTTCATTTAGATTGATTTATCAGTCAGAACACATGGGACTTATTGCATCTGATTAGGTGCAAAAAAAGTTGACTTAAGTCCAAGTGCAAATGTACATGCTTTGCGTATGAATAATATCTGTGTGGAGTTTATACATCATCCTATAATCACATGAATCCTGAGTACTTTAGGTTTCTGCCACAAACCAAAGGCATGCTCGATAAGTGACTTGGCTACCACAAATTACTCACAGCGAGTTGATGACAGAAGAATCTAACAAAGTGTTAATATGGAAGCGAGGGAGAAAATGGGATTTGTGCAGATGGGTGCTTGATGATCAGCGCAAATGCAGAGGGCCGATGGTCTGTTCCTGTGCTTTACGACTGCATTGCTATCCTTAGCTACCCAAGTCACTGACCTGACAAAGACACTGGGAACTCCCAGGATAGTCCCAGTCCAAAAGAAAAGGACAAGGACAGCAGCAATGTTGTTGAGGTCAGACCGTGCATTTAGGACTTGTTCCTCATTTCCTCTCCCAGTGACTGGCAAGGTCAGATGGCCCAACTATTGCCAGGGGCCAGAGACAACATCAAGCCCTACACTAGATTTTGAGCCGAGTGAAAATTCATGTCTATATCTGACTCTGGTTGCAGCTAAATATTACTGGTGAGCAGGGATCAGTCACCATTCAGCACTGTCACAGCATGGTTATCCACAGGTTAGTGCAACGCACACGAATTGGATAAAGGTTTCAGAATGAAATTGACTGCAATCTCAATTTGCTTTTTTATGGAGTAGGTATAGGCGTAAAAGCTTCTATACATTACCATAAGTTTAACTCAGTGACGAACCAGTGATGAGCCTAAAGAACAATAAGTATTAAGGGTGAACAGGGAGGAACTATGTGCAAGTGAAATTTTGACTCAGATGTGAGCAGCTAGCTGTTCTTTTAAAAAAAGCTTTCATGCATTTTTTCTGAATGGTTTGAACAAAATAAAACATTTCTCATTGAGTAGCCCACAGATGTAACTCAGCGGGACAGCTGAAGAGGAGGAATGGGTGATGTTCTGTGTCGAGACCCTGCTTACCAATGACAGCAAGAAAGGAATTTGAATAAAAGCAACATTTTCTTCCTCCTATCCCCCCCCCCCCCCCCAAGAGACCCGTCTAAAGATGGGTCTCGACCCAAAACGTCACTTATTCCTTCTCTCCAGAGCTGCTGTCCCGCTGAGTTACTCCAGGCTTATGTGTTTATCTTTGGTTTTAACCCGCATCTGCAGTTCCTTCCTACTCTATTTGCTGAATTGCAGCCACATTTTTATCCATTATCCCATCGGCTCCCTGATTCTCCAATTATGGCAGCTAACCAAAGGCCTTTTGAAAATAGTTGCACTGCCTCTATTACCACAATACAATTGCTGATCAGACAATGCCATTGAAATCTACAATTATTCCTTTCTTTCTCTGTATTTTTCCATGAGACCAGTGTGTAAAGATTCCATACTCTCTCTTCACAACTCTTCTTTCTCCTTTTTTAAATAGTGGAACTGTTACCAACTTTTGCGATGTCGATTATTTTGTTCTTTCTAAGGATAGCATGATCAAGCAACTGAAATATTGACAGAGTTGATAACTGCTGCTCGTACACAGATAAACAGAATATCAATCTTTCTTCTATTAAATAATACCCCCCTGACCCTTCTCAAAACGTTATCTCAAAACTTGCTTCCCCAGTTACTATCATGCATTAATTAGTCTCAGTCCGGGGGGGAGAGAGGAGGAAGAACACGTTACTTTTATTCTAACTCCTTTCTATTGCTGTAATTTGTGACAATGGACGTGTCATCACTGGGACTGGACAGATGAAAACAATTTGATGCAGAGATAGTGGAGGTTGAATATCAGCAAAAAATACTTATTTTCAATAGGACGACTTATGAAATCAGCCTGCCCACATGCATGATTGGAACATGTTTTGTTAAGACAATTATTTGAATTAGTAGGAGGGGCACAAATGTTCAGGAAATTTAATTAGAAATCTCACAAAAAAAAAAGCTGACATTTTAAAGTGACCTCGCACATTTCTGGCACAGCCCAGTTCCTTAAAGGAGGAAACCTGTGCCAGAATCAGGTGTTTATGTGGACAGGTACACATAAATGCTGGAGAAACTCAGCGGGTGCAGCAGCATCTATGGAGCGAAGGAAATAGGCAACGATTCGGGCAGAAACCCTTCTTCAGACCGATAGGGGGTGGGGGGAGGTGGGGAGAAGAAAGGAAAAAGAAGGAGGAGGAGCCCGAAGGCTGAGGGAGAGGTGGGAAGGGGAGGAGACAGCAAGGGTTAACAGAATTGTGAGAAATTGATGTTCATGCCACCAGGATGCAGACTGCCGAGCGGAATACGAGGTGCTGTTTCTCCAATTTCCGGAGTTGCTCACTCTGGCCGTGGAGGAGGCCCAGGACAAAGAGGTCGGATACGGAATATCCGGAGTGGGAGTTGAAGTGCTGAGCCACCAGGAGGTCAGGTTGGTTAATGCGGACCGAGCGGAGGTGTTCGGCGAAACGATCGCCAAGCCTACGCTTGGTCTCACCGATACAGATCAACTGAAATCTAGAGCAGCGGATGCAATAGATGATGTTGGAGGAGGTGCAGGTGAACCTCTGTCGCACCTGGAACGACTGCTTGGGTCCTTGAATGAAGTCGAGGGGGGAGGTAAAGTGAAGCATCTCTTGCGGTTGAAAGGGAAAGTGCCCGGGGAAGGGGTGGAGTGGAGGGAAGGGAAGAATTGACAAGGGAGTTACGGAGTGAGCGGTGTTTGCGGAAGGCAGACGGGGGGGGGGGGGGGGGAGAGATGGGAAGATGTGGCAAGTGGTGGGGTCATGTTGGAGGTGGCGAAACTGACGGAGGACTATTTGTTGTATGTGCCGGCTAGTGGGGTGAAAGGCGAGGACCAGGGGGACTCTGCCCTTGTTGCGATTAGGGGGATGGGGAGAGAGAGCAGTGTTACGAGGTATGGAGGAGACCCGGGTGTGAGCCTCATCTATAATAGAGGAGGAGAACCCCCGTTCCCTGAAGAATTAGGACATTTGCGATGCCCTGGTGTGGAACACCTCATCCTGGGAGCAGATGCGGCGTAGACGGAGGAATTTGGAATAGGGGATGGAGTCCTTACAGGAAGCAGGGTGGGAGGAAGAGTAGTCAAATAGCCGTGGGAGTCAGTGGGTTTAACACAATAGGTCTTTCATTTTTTAAATGTTGTGAACCACCAGTTTGAAAACAGCCAAGCAGCTGAGGGAGACTTGCTGGAAACAGGATCATAGCACAAAGTTGTGTGATGTACACTGACAACAGGTTTACTATACTCCCTCCTCTGTGAGCATATTCTAATCTTTTGCCATTTGTAGAACAGTATATTCCTTGCAAATTTACTTTCATTGATCCACTTTGGTTTTCTAATTGTCTATGACTTTTCACAACTATGCATTCCCTTTGTTTTCTTTTGATTCGTCCAATGCGTTTCATTATTTGATTGTTTGATTCCCTTGATAGTGGTTTAAAAAAAGGGGACGTAACAAGCTCCTGATAATTTCCCAGTGCCAATTTTATCAGCCATTAAGTTTCCACAATTTAGCTTCAAGTTTTATTCTCATCCTTTCAAAATTAGTTTTTAATAATATGACTATTTATTTCCCTCATATGTCCTTCTTGATATACCACATAAAAATAATTATGATCACTATTATCTGGATTTTCCCAACACATTTGAGATATGCTTTGATTCATTTTCCTATCGCTAGATCAAGTCACACTTTAGTTTAGTTTACACATACAGAGTGGAAACGGGCCCTTCGGCCCATCAACGATCACCCGAACACTAGTTCTATCCTACATACCAAGGACAATTTACAGAAGCCAATATACAAACATGCACATCTTTAGAATGTGGGAGGACACCCGAGCACCCGGAGAAAACAAACACATTCATACAGAGAAGGTACAAACTCCTCACAGACAGCTCCTATAATCAGGATCAAACCAGAGACTCCGGCACTGTTAGGTTGTAGCCTTTGACCTGTAGACTGGAGCCACCCTGTGTTCTACTGCTTACATAAAACATTTAACGGATCCCAAAACCTAATTTGTTTTTGGCTTTTATCTACCTCAACAGTACATTTGGAAACAGATCTTTTTTAATCTCAGTATTTTTAAGTTCTCAGATTTGTTGACATATTCTTTATTAATAGGTGATTCGCAACATATTGTAAATATCCATTCCTCCTCATTTAGATTCTATTTCTATGGTAAAAGTTGATTTTGTGCTTATAATTGCCATTATATTCTCCAGTTTGTATATTGACCAATATTTTTTCTGCCCAACCCTTTTTAAATATATGTCCCACAATATTTGGTTGAAAGTCATAGACGTTGCTATAATTCAGTTATCCCAAAATAATAACAACATTCAACAGTTGCCTACAATTTGATGATTACACTACAAGCAACATAATACATTTTATTTGGTCTAATATGTTTGATAGCTTGCTTTTTGTTCCCTAACTATTTATATTACTCGTATTCCTCACCTTGGTCCTTGCTTTGTCTTTGCAGGCTTGTTATATACTCCACGGGAATCCTCAACACCACTTCCCTCCAACTCCTGCACAATTCTCCCATCACCTGCAGCCATCACCACCTTCCTGACCAGGTATTATTAGTCAAATATATAATTGGATCCAAATAATCTTTTCTCATGGATTCTAATCACATTCTAGTTCAAGTAGAAACGTCTTCAGAGTACAGCTCTATATTTTTCCTACGTCACTGGCCCCAAATGCAACTGCTGAACTAATTTCCTTCACTTAAGAACCTCCGTGGATGTTGAACCACACACTACTCAATTACAATTTCTTTTCGGTTTTCTTCTACCTTACATCTGTTTCCTAATCACCATTGTTAGCGCAAGCATCATGCAAAGTCAATGCCTATGACCATTTCCCCAGGTTAAAGGTGCATATATATTTAAATAGCCACTGACGTTTTGTAACACCATCACAAAATGTCTTCCATGTAGAGAATTTAAGTTTGAAGGCAAACCCAGAGCTTCAGAAGAATGAATGGGGCCCTGGGTCACATACCTCAGCCATTGTAAAAATCTTATACATTTCTGGCAAAATGACAGGAGCCACCAGTGGCATCTGAATGTCCGTAACCTCCCGAGTGAACTCTACAGAAGAATGTGACAAACAGAAATTAGGAACCGAATATAGGGCCAGCCCAAAATAATTAAATAGTACTTCTTCAGTTTAGAGCATTACTAATTGAAGAAATATGACAATACATTTAAAACAACACTAGACCAGGTGCGGCCCTGTTGGGCCCAACCCCCAAGGCAATATTCCACCACTGACCCATAGCCCCCAACTGCGCAGGCATAGTTGATGGATTCCCGTTGTGACGCCAGAGATTCCCGTTGTGACGCAAGTCACAGCAACCCTCCCCCAACTGCGCAGGCGCGGCCGGAAAGCGAGAGCTCGACAGCGACATTTTTAAAGTTCAAAATGCCAATAACTTGTAAAATATTAGATCAATGTGAACACATCTCACTCTCCGTCTTCAGTCCTCTATTCCCAATCTCCATCATCTTCCCTCTCCCCAATCTCCTCCATTGCGCCATCCCTCTTCTTAGCCCTATCCTCCTCCATTCCCCCTCATCCCCAGCATTCCATCCCCCCCACTGGAAAACATCGAGTCAGCATGGATTTACGAAGGGGAAATCATGCTTGACTAATCGTCTGGAAGAGGGGGAGAGGGACAGGGGGGGGGGGGAGAGGGACGGGGGCGGACGGACAGAGGGGGACGCAGGGGGGGGCGAGAGAGGGGGGGAGAGGGGGGGGAGAGAGGGGGGGGAGAGAGGGGGGGGGAGAGAGGGGGGGGAGAGAGGGGGGGGGAGAGAGGGGGGGGAAAGAGAGGGGGGGGGGGGAGAGAACCAGAGAGAGAGAGCCAGAGCGAGAGCCAGAGCCCGAGAGCGACAGACAGACAGCGCGAGACAGACACAGAGCGAGAGAGACAGACAGAGCGAGCGAGACAGACGGCAGCGAGACAGACAGAGCGGCAGCGAGACAGACAGAGCGGCAGCGAGACAGACAGAGCGGCAGCGAGACAGAGAGCGGCAGCGAGACAGAGAGCGGCAGCGAGAGACAGACAGAGCGGCAGCGAGAGACAGACAGAGCGGCAGCGAGAGACAGACAGAGCGGCAGCGAGAGACAGACAGAGCGGCAGCGAGAGACAGAGCGGCAGCGAGAGACAGAGCGAGGCAGCGAGACAGACAGGCAGCGCGAGAGACAGGCAGGCAGCGAGAGACAGACAGGCAGGACAGCAGCAGAGAGAGACAGACAGCAGCAGGCAGCGAGAGAGAGACAGACAGGACAGCAGGAGAGAGAGACAGACAGAAGGCAGCAGAGAGACAGAGACAGAGGCAGGCAGGACAGCGGAGAGAGAGACAGACAGGCAGCGATGAGAGACAGACAGACAGACAGGCAGCGAGAGAGAGAGACAGAGGCAGGCAGCGAGAGAGAGACAGACAGCGGCAGCAGCGAGACAGACAGGCAGGCGTGACAGCAGACAGACAGACAGACAGACAGCAGCGAGACAGGCAGAGAGACAGGCAGGCAGCGAGACAGACAGGCAGGCAGCGAGACAGACAGGCAGGCAGCGAGACAGACAGGCAGGCAGCGAGAGACAGACAGGCAGCGAGAGAGACAGACAGGCAGGCAGCGAGACAGACAGACAGACAGCGAGAGACACAGACAGAAGACAGCGAGAGAGACAGACAGACAGACAGCAGCGAGAGACAGGCAGCAGCGAGACAGACAGCGCGAGGAGACAGACAGACAGCAGCGAGACAGACAGACAGCAGCGAGACAGACAGGCAGCAGCAGCGAGAGGCAGACAGAGGCAGGCAGCGAGACAGACAGGCTGAGAGGCAGCGAGAGCAGACAGACAGGCGAGAGGCAGAGGCAGACAGCGAGACAGACAGCAGCGAGAGCAGACAGACAGCGCGAGAGGCAGCGACAGCAGGCAGCGAGAGGCAGACAGACAGCGCAGAGACAGACAGACAGCGCAGGCAGGCAGACAGACAGCGCGAGAGGCAGACAGACAGCGCGAGAGAGCAGACAGACAGCGCGAGAGGCAGACAGACAGCGCGAGAGGCAGACAGACAGCGCAGGCAGCCAGCGAGAGGCAGACAGACAGCGCAGGCAGACAGACAGCGCGAGAGGCAGACAGACAGCAAGAGCAGGCAGACAGACAGGCGAGAGGCAGACAGACAGCGAGAGCAGCAGACAGACAGCGCGAGAGGCAGACAGACAGCGCGAGAGGCAGACAGACAGCGCGAGGCAGACAGACAGGCGGCGAGAGGCAGACAGACCGCGAGAGGCAGACAGGCAGCGCAGAAGACAGGCAGCGCGACAGACAGAGGCAGACAGACAGCGCGAGAGGCAGACAGACAAGCGAGAGGCAGCGACCAGACAGCGCGAGACAGGCAGACAGACAGACAGCGAGACAGACAGACAGCGGCAGACGCAGACAGGACACAGGGCAGACAGACAGGCAGCAGGACAGACAGACAGCAGCCAGACATCAGGCAGACAGACGGGCAGGAGAGCAGACAGACAGCGAGAGGCAGACAGCGACAGAGCAGACAGGCAGACAGACAGGACAGACAGACAGCAGACAGGCAGACAGACAGACAGCGACAGGCAGACAGAGACAGCGACAGCGGACAGACAGCAGACAGCGACAGGCAGACAGCGCAGGCAGACAGGACAGACAGCGACAGGCAGACAGCGACAGGCAGACAGCGACAGGCAGACAGCGACAGGCAGACAGCGACACAGACAGCGACAGGGACAGACAGCGACAGGCAGACAGGACAGCGACAGCGCAGACAGGCAGACAGCGGCAGACAGCGACAGGCAGACAGCGACAGGCAGACAGCAGACAGCAGACAGCGACAGCGACAGCGACAGGCAGCAGCGACAGGCAGACAGACAGCGACAGCGACAGACAGCGACACAGCGACAGGCGACAGCGCAGGCAGACAGCGACACAGACAGCGACAGGCAGACAGCGACAGGCAGACAGACACAGCGACAGCAGACAGGCAGACAGACAGGACAGCGCGACAGCAGACAGACAGACAGCGACAGAAGCGACAGCGACAGGCAGACAGCGACAGCAGACAGGAGGCAGACAGCGACAGGCAGACAGCGCAGACAGCGGCAGACAGAACAGACAGCGACAGACAGACAGCGCAGACAGCGGCAGACAGCGACAGGCAGACAGCGACAGGCAGACAGCGACAGAGTCAGCGACAGGCAGACCAGCGACAGGCAGACAGCGACAGGCAGACAGCGACACAGACAGGACAGCCAGACAGACAGCGACAGCAGACAGCGACAGCAGACAGACAGCGCAGACAGACAGGCAGACAGCGACAGCAGACAGACAGGCAGACACAGCAGACAGCGACAGGCAGACAGCGACAGGCAGACAGCGACAGGCAGACAGCGACAGACAGACAGCAGGCAGACAGCCACGACAGACACAGAACAGACAGGGACAGACAGACAGCCAGGACAGACAGCGACAGACAGACAGACAGACAGACACAGACAGCCACAGACAGACAGCCACAGAACAGACACAGACAGCCAGCGACAGACAGACAGCCAGACAGCCACAGACAGACAGCACGAGACAGACAGCCACAGACAGACAGACAGCCTGACAGACAGACAGCCAACAGACAGACAGCCAGACAGACAGACAGCCACAGACAGCCACACAGACACACAGACAGCCACACAGACAGCCACACAGACAGCCCCACACAGCAGCACACAGACAGCCACACAGACAGCACACAGACAGACAGACAGCCACACAGACAGCCCACACAGCAGCCACACAGACAGCCAGACAGACAGCCACAGACAGACAGACAGACAGGACAGACAGACAGCCACACAGACAGCGAGACAGACAGACAGCCAGACACACAGACAGCCAGCAGACAGCAGACAGACAGACAGCGAGCAGACAGCGAGACAGACAGACAGCACACAGACAGCCACCAGACAGCCACAGACAGCCAGCGAGACAGACAGACAGAGAGACAGACAGCGAGAGACAGACAGGGACAGCGATACAGCCAGCGAGAGAGACAGCGGACAGCCGAGACAGAGACAGACAGCGAGACAGACAGGACAGCGAGACAGACACAGACAGACCAGCGAGACAGACAGCCAGCGAGACAGACAGACAGCGAGACAGACAGAGCGAGAGACAGACAGCAGACAGACCGCGAGACAGACAGACAGCGAGAGAGACAGCCGAGACAGACAGACAGCGAGACAGACAGACAGCGAAGAGACAGACACAGCGACAGCGAGACAGACAGACAGCGAGAGACAGACAGCGAGACAGACAGACAGCGAGACAGACAGACACAGCGAGAGACAGACAGACAGCGAGAGAGACAGCGATACGACAGACAGCGAGAGACAGACAGGACAGCGACAGACAGACAGGACAGCGAGAGAGACAGTCAGACAGCGAGACAGACAGACAGCGAGACAGACAGACAGACGACAGACAGCGAGAGAGACAGACAGCGAGAGACAGACAGCGAGACAGACAGACAGCGAGAGAGACAGCCGTACAGCGAGACAGAGACAGCGAGACAGACAGAGACAGACAGCGAGACAGCGAGAGAGACAGCGAGAGAAGACAGCGAGCAGCAGACGTCCGGACAGCGAGACAGACAGACAGCAGACAGAGCGAGACAGACAGGGACAGCGAGAGAGACAGACCCGACAGACAGCGAGACAGCGACAGACAGACAGACAGCGGACAGACAGACAGACAGAGACAGACAGGGACAGCGAGGACAGAGACAGCGAGACAGACAGACAGCGAGACAGACAGAGACGAGACAGAGAGACAGGACAGCGAGACAGGACAGACAGCGAGAACAGACAGACAGCGGACAGCGAGAGAGACAGACAGCGAGACAGACAGAGACAGACAGACAGAGAGAGACAGACAGACAGCGAGACAGACAGACAGCGGACAGCGAGAGACAGACAGCCGGACAGACAGAGCGGACAACAGCGAGACAGACAGACAGACGAGACAGAGACAGAGACAGACAGACAGCGAGACAGACAGACAGCGAGACAGACGGACAGCGAGAGACAGACAGACAGCGAGACAGACAGAGAGACAGGACAGCGAGACAGACAGACAGCGAGACAGACAGACAGCGAGAGAGACAGCGACAGACAGACAGCGAGACAGACAGACAGTGCGAGACAGACAGCGTGACAGACAGCGAGACAGACAGACAGCGAGACAGACAGACACGACAGAAGACGGACAGACAGCAGACAGACAGAGACAGCGAGACAGACGGACAGCAGAGACAGACAGACGGACAGACAGACGGGACAGACAGACAGCGAGACAGACGGACACAGACAGAGACGAGTCGGAGACAGCGAGACAGACAGACAGCGAGACAGACAGACAGCGAGACAGACAGACAGCGAGACAGACGAGACAGCGAGACAGACAGACAGCGAGACGAGACAGACAGCAGAGACACGAGACAGACAGCGAGACAGACAGACAGCGAGACAGACAGACAGACAGCGAGACAGACAGACAGCGAGACAGACAGACAGCGAGACAGACAGACAGCGAGACAGACAGACAGCGAGACAGACAGACAGCGAGACAGACAGACAGCGAGACAGACAGACAGCGAGAGACAGACAGACAGCGAGAGACAGACAGACAGCGAGAGACAGACAGACAGCAGACAGAGACAGACAGACAGACAGACACGAGACAGACAGACAGCGAGACAGACAGAGCGAGACAGACAGACACGAGACAGACAGAACAGCGAGACAGACAGACAGCGACAGACAGACAGACGAGACAGACAGCGAGACAGACAGACAGCGAGACAGACAGACAGCGAGACAGACAGACAGACAGCGAGACAGACAGACAGACAGTGAGAGACAGATAGACAGTGAGAGACACAGACAGTGAGAGACAGACAGAGCGAGAGAGACAGAAAGACAGTGAGAGACAGACAGAGAGCGAGAGAGACAGACAGACAGACAGAGAGAGCGAGAGATCTGATGAGATGGCTCATTATTAGTACCTGTGAGGACACGCATGGCTCCGTGCACAGCATTCACATCACCGCTGATCAACATCTCCATCAACAGTCGGAAGAGCTCTGGCCAGGCCTCAGGCCAGTCCCAGTGAGCTATTGCTGATATAGCATAGGCTACACTGGATCGCACTTTACTGATCGATTCTTGCAGGCCACTTGGTAGTAGTTCTCTGATGGCCACCTTAGCCTGCAAAAATAAATGGCTGATTACCTGCTTAATCCTGTGCAGTAACTGAGTTGGAGGATGACATTTAGTCAACACAGCCATCTCCATAGCAATCTTGTCTTATCTATTCCTCAGCTCCATCCGCTTTCCCCAGAAAGTTTATTTTTCTCTAGTGTCTAACCTATTGCTTTTCAAATCCCGGGTCGCTCACACTACCATCATCCTCATAGGCAGTAAGTTTCAGATCATTACCACTTGCTCTGCAATAAAGTTGGATTTCCACAAGATCGCACCTCCTGAATTAGCAAATTTGCAGGCGACACTAAAGCGGATATATTGTAGATAATGCAGTACCTAATAGATTGTAGTATAACCTTCAATTATGGCTATCAACCGTTGCAGCTGGATCTTGATCAGTTGGGCAAGTGGGCAAAGGAATGGTTAATGGAGGTGAATGCAGGTAAATGTGAGGTGTTGCGTTTTGGGAAGACTAACCAGGGCAGGCCCTTCACAGTAAATGGCAGGGCGCTGGAGAGTGTTGTAGACCAGAGAGATGTAAGAGTGCCGGTACATAGTTCCTTGAAAGTGGTATCACAGGTAGATATAGTAAAGGCGGCTTTCGGCACATTGGTCTTCATCAGTCAGAGTACCGAGTAGAATGATCCAGAAAATTAACATGCATAAGATCCAGGGTGACTTGATCACTTGGATTTAGAACTGGCATACTCGTAGAAGAGAGGGTTGTTTTCTGGCCAGTGATCTGCGACTAGTGGAGTTCCGCAGCGATCTTTGCAGACAACACCATAAATTAGCCAGAGGAAGCAACAAACTGGAGGACTGGGTGAAATTTAGAATTGAACAGAGGAGGACAATGGGGTTAATTAAGAGGGGAAAAATAGAGCATGAAAGAAAGCTTGCGCTGAATATTAAAATGACTGTAAAAGCTTCTATAGATATGCGAAGAGGAAAAAAAATATGGGATGGCGGGATTGATATATGATGAAAGACTGGATTGACTGGACTTAAATTCACTGGAATTTAAAAGGATGAGAGGGGATCTTTTAGAAACATATAAAATACTTGAGGAATTGATCAGGCTAGATGCAGGAAGAATGTTCCCAAATGTTGGGAGAGTCCAAAACTAGGAGTCGCAGTTTAAGAATAACAAGTAGGCCATTTAGGACTGAGATGAGGAAAACAAATTTCACCCAGAGTTGCAAATCTGTGGAATTCTCTGCCACAGAAGTCAGTGAAGGCCAATTCACCGGATGTTCTCAAGAGAGTTAGATATAGCTCTTAGGGCTAACGGGATCAAGGGATATGGGAGAGAGCAGGAACAGGGTACTGATTTTGAATGGTGGTGCTGGCTCGAAGGGCCGAATGGCTTACTCCTGCACCTATTTTCTATGTTCCATGTTTCTAAGGTCAAATTCAAAAGGAAAGTATACAATTAATGGCACTGACACATAGAGGGACATTGGGGTCCAAGTGCATTGCTCTTCGTAAATAGCAACACAAATAAGAGTGGTAAAGGAGGTGTGCAGTGTGCTTTATCAGGGGCATTGATACAAATCTCAGTAAGTCTTAAAGCAGCTTTATAGGATTTTTGAATATTACAAGCAGTTTCTGTCGCCCCCATTGCAGAAAGAATGTGGAGGCTTGTGAAAAGGTGCAGAAGACGTTTAGCGAAATATTAACAAGAGAGTATTAACTACAAGGAGAAGTTGGTCAAACTTGGATTGTTTTCCTAGAACATTGGAGGCCAAGGGGAGACCCAGTAAAAGTATATGAGGCATACACAGGGTAGGCATCTCTCTCTCCCCCCCCCCAAGTGGAATTGTTAAAGCCAAAGAGGGCATCATTTTAAGGCAAGAAGAGCAAATTTGAAATTGTTGAACTCCGTGAGAGCAGTGGCATATTAATTTAAGTTAGCTGCAGTCAAAGCAGTCGTAAAAGATCTCATCTGTGTCCTCAGACCAGCAATAAACTGATAGCTGCATCTAAGAGGCTTTTGGACGGGCACATGGCTGTGCAAGGAATGGAGGGATATGGATCAAGGATAGGCATAGATTAATTTTACATGGCATAATGTTCAACACAGATATTGTGGTCCAAAGGGCCTGGTCCAGTTCTGCTCCATGTTCATACCCACAACTAAACTAATCCTTCCTATTCTGCTACAGTTCCAAATATCTTACTAATTTCCAAATTTGCTATTTTTCTGTCTTTAATGTTTCATCCTGATGCTCACACCCAGCTGGAAAATACATCTATTAACATTTTATAAAGGTCACGTTGTGCTCTTACCCTTTCGGTAGTCTCAGGTGTGTGAAATTTCTCCGACTGATTACACCAATGATTCTCCACATACTGTTTGAGGATTACAGATGCCAGCTATGGATAAGTCAAAAACAAAAAATTAACCAAATATTTCTATTTACACACTATTCTGTATTAGATTCTTAGAATCAGCATTACAGGTCTCTTACATGAGAGGATATTAGAAGTTTTACCTTTGTCTTCCAAAGTCGAAAAGCTTCAGATATCGTGATTCAAAGTCACTGTGATAAAACACACACTTAATTCATGGGGCATTAACCACCCCGTTTCCTCTACTGAAACCACCTTGAGTGATTTGATCACAAATTGATCAATCCTCCATAAGGGAAAGCCAAATACAAACTAGCCAAATTTCTAACATAGAGACTAAGTAGAACTTCCTTTTAATTTATATAATTTGAAATTATTCTATTTTATCATGCCCCACATTGAGCTATCGAAAGGTGCTTCATAGGACATTCAAATGAAAGTGGGAAAAGAGGCTTTATTGTTATAGAGCTCATTTTGGGGTCAAATATGGCATTAAGACTGCAAGCAGTTTGCTTCAGCTCAAGAGGCTGATTCCCAAGGGGAACTGCAGGTGGTACCCTGATGAAAGGAGAGCATAGCTAAAGATGAGTGTCTGCTTATCCAGAATTGGATGTTCTACAGGAACCGCACAATGAAGGAGCCTGGCCAGAACATGGTAGAAGTGGGTGCCGACTGCACAATTGAAATTGACAATGTTTCCATAACTTGGGCAGCATGGACAAGTTGGGTCGGTGTTGGAATTGGAGTTTCAATTGGAACCTCTGACAGTATGGGGGCAGAGGACAGTCAGAGAACAAAACACATGCTTAGAAAGTGAGGGAAAAATACAAAATCTCTAAAGTCTCATGAATGAATGGGCAAAGAATACAGACTCCCCAAAACCCTGGATCCCATTAAAATCCAGAACTCTGTCCCAAACCATAAAACAACACAGCATCTAGTTAATTTTTGTAATGCTACTTCAAAATGCAGATATGACCGGCTAGCCCAGCATTTATTGTCTATTCCTCTTTAACCTAGCAGTCGTAGTGATGGTTATTTTGTTTTAAAATCTCAGCAAAGCAACTGGTGAATGTACTACGGTGATGCTGCAGAACCTTTGATGTAGAAATGATACAGTTGATGATGCAGGGCTCTCGGTTAACTTTTTTTCCCTGTTGTCAGCCGGGCAACCGTGACAGCTTTTTAGGTTGCCAAATCAGAGTTTAGGTGGTCATTTAAGACAGTTTGCATGACGCGTGCAATAATGTGCTCGGACGAAGTGCGTAGTTACCAGTCAGAATTATCAATGAAGCATTCACATATTATGTTCAAGAAGGAACTGCAGATGCTGGAAAATCGAAAGTAGACAAAAGTGCTGGAGAAACTCAGCGGGTGCAGCAGCATCCATGGAGCGAAGGAAATGGGCAACGTTTCAGGCCAAACCCATCAGTCTGAAATAGGGTTTTGGCCCGAAACGTTGTCTATTTCCTTCGCTCCATAGATGCTGCCGCATCCGCTGAGTTTCTCCAGCACTTTTGTCTACATTCACAAATCATTTCTGCTTCAAATAACCCAAACTAAACATATTCACCAATCAAGACATGATATATACCACAAAGACATGCAGCAAAATTATAATACAATATCTCAACTCTTTTTACATATTACAATTAATGCAATTTCTATTAGTTCTTTCCACTTCCAAACAAAAATGTGGTTGTATTATTCAGCGTACGATCAACCTGTGTCAATAAATCCTGGACCATGCACACTACAGATTGATGCAAGCATGTTTTCTGTAAAGGACCGAAAATTACCATATCAAGGCCATAGATGGGTCGTTATTGCTATTGGCACAGAAACCCTCTGGCTTCCCACATAATTTATCAATAACAAAATATACAGGTTGCAAGGAAATTTCTAAAGGCATGTTATGATAATTGCTGTTAAGACCGACTATACCCACCTGACAGGTTAAACATTACACTAACTGACAAGACATGGCCAAAGGACATAACTGCAGCAAATGTTCTTTTGGTAATATGTTTAAAGGTGTCAAAACAAATAATAACATTGGGAATTAAAGCACATTTGATTGCATTCCGTTATCAAACATAGTCAATGTTCGCTCTGAAGACCATGAATCACAATAGGGTCAGGGGGTGGATAGATGGCGGGGGGGGTGGATGGAGGGGGGGGGGGGGGGGTGGGGGGGGGGGGGGGGGGGGTGAGAAGGCAACCAGTGCGAAATGGATGGATTGAGGCAAGTGAATTAGTACGTGTTGGTTGGAGTATGTAAAATTGTGAGGGGAGAGCACGGGGATGTCAGTGGTGTTGAATTGGGGGTGGGGGGATCATACAGGAGGGGGGGGGGGGGGCCTTTCAACGAGAAACAAAAAAACTAAACAACAAAAAACATACTACAAAAAACACAAAAAACAAACACACAAAACCAACAGGGGACAGGGAACATGGACATGGGGACAGGGGACAGGGGACAGGGGACAGGGGACAGGGGACAGGGGACAGGGGACAGGGGACAGGGGACAGGGGACAGGGAGGGAGGAACATCACCCCAATGCCAAAATGCCGCCGCCAAAGGGGGAGGTGGTTGGGAACTCGTCGCCACCGTCTCCCCTTCTCCGCCAGGTAGGTGCGGGTCTGAGCGGTGCAGCTCAAAGATCCTATAGGTGTAGGATCTTTGGTGCAGCTGCTTCAGTCGGCAGAAGGAGGCCTCCACACCCCTCTCCCTCTCCCTCTCTCTCCCTCCCTCCCTGGCGTGCGAGAGGGTTTGTATTGAAAGCGCCATTAACGGGTTTTCAGGCAGCGGCCATTATCAGGGCGATAGCTGCTGCTGCCTGCAAATAAAAAGACACTGCTGCAAATCCACCAACTGCGCTTTCAAAACAACGCCTCTCGCACGCCGAGGCCGGGAGGGAGGCCTCCTTCCGCCGGGCGGGGAGACGGTGGAGCCGCTATCACGGCCGCTGCTGCCGCTGTTCGGTGCCCGTCATTCGCTCTGACCCTTCGTCACCACGCACCTGGTATCTTTGCCCCGCAATCAAAGATACTAGAGGAATACAGCTGCAGCCGTCGACACGAAACATCACACTCCTATTCTCCAGAGATGCTGCCTGACCCGCGGAGTTACTCCAGTTTTTTGTGTCTATCGGTATAAACCAGTATTTGCTTGCCAAGCCGGTCAAAATGAGTCGGCGTTTAGGTTGCCCGGTGGCACTTTGGGTGGTCATTGGCACCCGGGCAACCACTAATTTCGAGCCCTGTGATGTATCTGTGTCTCTCACCCTCCTTTTTGGTAGAAAATTGGGGGTTCTGTCAGAGTAACCGAGGCGAGTTACTGCTGTGCTTTCAGCAGATAGTACACACAGCAGCCATTGTCTACTCGTTGCGGAGATAAGGAATTTTCTCTCAAGGTGTAAGAAGCAAGATCAGCAGACCTTTCTATGTTTCATCAAGATCATGGCTATTTTTTAATATCCCAGATATCTAAATGTTGAGGGTACACAAAAAGCTGGAGAAACTCAGCGGGTGCAGCAGCATCTAAGGAGCGAAGGAGATAGGCGACATTTCGAGTCGAGACCCTTCTTCAGACAACATTCAGAAATGTTGATCTCTTTTCTGAGAAAATTTAACAACTAAACTTCCAGAACTAATTCCTTTTACCACCAGTGGAGTGTGGTCGCTCTTGCAGCATTGAGTTTCCAAACTCCTCAGCCAAAGGGAAACATCCATGCTGCATCAAGGCTGTCAAGGCATACACAAATGTTGCATGTTTCAATTAGATCTCCTCTTATTCTTCTGAATACAGGCTAAGTGTAATGTCTCCTGAAAGGGCTAACCTGACTTCCTTGAAACTAGAGTACTGAAAACACTGAATTGGAGATGCTGGTTTACACAAAAGCACATAAACTGCAAGAGTAACTCAGCAGGCCGGCAGCATCTCTGGAGAACGTGGATCAGTGATGCTTCGGGTCAGGGATCTACAGACAAGTCTGAAGAAAGGCTCCGATCCAAAACATCGCATATCCCATGTTCTCCAGAGATGCTGTCTGACTGCTGAGTTACACTAGCAGTTTGTCTCCTTTCCTTGAAACCAGTCAAATGGACTTTTTCTCCACTCCCTCTATTCTTAAAACAAAAATTATAAATTACCCCATCTGGTCTCTCCAAGACCCTATACAATTGCAATAAGACTTCTATATCTTATATTTAAGGCTATTAAAGGCTAACATTTTGACTACTTGCTGCATCTGCAACTTAATTGATACAGTATAAATCAAGCAGCCAGCTTTTTTCAAAGAATTCTATCATGCTCTTAACTATGTCTTAATAGAATACCCACATTTGAGCAGCCCATAGCCACAGGCTTACTAAGCCAGCTCAGGTTTTGGCCGATGGTGCCAAGTACATTGATGGTTGAGAGCTCAATGACATGAAGGATACCAGCAGGGCTCGAAATTAGCGGTTGCCGGGTGCCATTGACCACCCAAAGAGCCCCCAGGCAACCCAAACGCCGACTCATTTTGCCCGGCTTGGCACCCAAATACTGGTTTATACTGGTAGACGCAAAAAACTGGAGTAACTCCGCGGTCAGGCAGCATCTCTGGAGTATAGGAACTGACTTTTTATGTGGGCGGCGGCTATATTCCTCTAGTATCTTTAATTGCGAGGCAAAGATATCTTTGCTAGGAGCGGGGTGACGAAGGGTCAGAGTGAATGACGGGCCGCGACATCGGCTCCACCTCCTCCTCTTCCCTCACCCCGCGGAACGAGGCCTCCCTCTCCCTCCTGGCGTCGACGTGTGAGATGGGTCCTTTTTGCGGATTTGCCGCTGATCGCTGCTTGCAACTCCGCGAACAGCACTTTCAAATCAACCCGTGTGGCGCGCCGAGGGGGGGGGGGAAAGAGGGAGAGGGAGGGAGGTCTCCTTCAGCCACCTGAAGCAGCTGCACGGCAGATCTTATAGGATCTATGAACAGCACCGCTCGGCCCCGCACCTTGCTGTTGGCTATAGGAGGGGAGTCGGCGGCACTTTAGCGTTGGAGAGGGACGGCCAAGGCAGCGGGCGATGTTGTCCGAGGAGAGAGAGACTCTCCCCCTCTCTCCCCCCCCCCTTATCCTGGGACCCCTCCTCTCCACTCCGCACTGATCCCCATTCCCTCCTCTATTCAGTCTTCATTGACATCCCTTGTGCTTCCCCCCCAATCTATTAATCACCCTACCCACCTCGCATTGATTCTCCTGCCCCCCCCCCCCCCAATCGATCCATCACTGGTCCCCCTGTTCATCCTGTACTGACCCCCCTTCCCATCCATCCTGCACTTCTTGCCCTATTCATACTGCACTGATCCGCCCATTCATCCTGTACTGACCCACCCTCCATTTACCCTGCACCACCCGCCCCATCCACCCTGTAGTGATCTCCCCATTTATCTTTTACTGATCACCCATTCATCCTGTGCTGATCCCCCATTCATCCTGCATAGACCTTCCGATCCACACTATCCTGACCCCCCCCCCCCATTCATCCTATACTGATCTCCCCCCCCCCCATTCATCCTGTGCTGGACCCCCCCCCACCCCCATCCATCCTGAACTGTCTGAAGGTCTCGACCCGAAAAGTTGCCTATTTCCTTAGCTCCATAGATGCTGCCTCACCCGCTGATTTCTCCAGCATTTTTGTCTACCCATTCATCCTGTACTGAACCCCCATTCATCCTATACTGATCCCCCCCCCCATTCATCTTGTACTGATCCCCCCCCATTCAACACCACTGACATCCCCGTGCTCTCCCCTCACAATTTTACATACTCCAACCAACACGTACTAATTCACTTGCCTCAATCCATCCATTCCGCACTGATTGCCTTCTCAACCCCCCCCCCCAATCATCTATCCACCCGCAATGATTCACACACCCCCTATTGTGCTTCATGGTCTTCAGAGCTGCAGTTTGCTGCAGTTATGTCCTTTGGCCATGTCTTGTCAGTTAGTGTAATGTTTAACCTGTCAGGTTAGTCGGTTTTAACAGCTATTATCATAAAATGCCTTTAGAAATTTCCTTGCAACCTGTATATTTTGTTATGAATAAATTACGTGCGAAGCCAGAATGTTTCTGTGCCAATAGCAACCCATGCTGTGGCCTTGTTATGGTAATTTTCAGTCCTTCACAGAAAACATGCATCAATCTGTAGTGTGCATAGTTAAGCATATATGTTACCACGGTCCAGGATTTATTGACACAGGTTGATCATACGCTGAATAATCCAACCACATTTTTGTTTGGAAGTGGAAAGAACTAATAGAAATTGCATTAATTGCAATGTGTAAAAAGAGTTTAGATTTTGTATTATATAATTTTGCTGCATGTCATTGTGGTATATATGTCTTGATTGGTGAATATGTTTAGCTTGTGAGTTATTTGAAGCAGAAATAATATGTGAATGTAGACAAAGGTACTGGAGAAACTCAACGGATGCGGCAGCATCTATGGAGCGAAGGAAATAGGTAACGTTTCGGGCCGAAACCATTCTTCAGCCTGATGGGTTTCGGCCTGAAAGTTGCCCATTTCCTTCGCTCCATAGATGCTGCTGCACCCGCTGAGTTTCTCCAGCACTTTTGTCTACCTTCAATTTTCCAGCATCTGCAGTTCCTTCTTGAACATAATATGTGAATGCTTCATTGAGCATAATTCCGACTGATAACTACGCACTTCGTCCGAGCACATTATCGCACGTGTCATGCAAACCATCTTCCATGACCACCTAAACTGTCATTTGGCAACCTAAAAAGCTGCCACGGTTGTCCGGCTGGCAACAGGGAAAAAAAGTTAAGCGAGAGCCCTGACCAGACATCCGTCATTTTAACTTGTTTCTTTTAAATGTTAGCACTTAACTTATTTGCATCACTTTTTTGTAGGTGTCTATACAGGATTGACCGCACATCAGCAAAGCTTGAACATAAATTAACTATCCTGCACTCATGACTGAAAAAACAATGCCTACACACTCAGAGAATAATTCCACCATAAATTTAGCCCTGTGACCACATTGCTGTTAGTGATTGAGACTGAAGTGACCATTGATTCTCCGCACCCCCCCCCACCAGTCTGAAGGATCTCGTCCCGAAACGTTGCCTATTCCTTCACTCCATAGATGCTGCCTCACACGCTGAGTTTCCCCAGCATTTTTGTCTACCTTCAACCATTGTTTAATGTGACCTGTCTCCACCATCAAATGTTCTGGCAAAGAAATCACAATGAATTCCTGTAGTTTCCTCCCTACATTAAAGATACCATCCTCCAAGACAACTGATTCTTAGCTGTACAGTTTATTTGCTGAGAGCCCAAAAGTGCTGTTGCACTACCTCATTATACAACACATTGTAAAGCGAACTAAAGTAAGATATTCACGTTTCCCTATATGAGACATTGCGAAGACATTTTCCACATACCTGCCTGATAGCCAGAACTCCCTGGGGATCCACTGTCAACTCAGCTAGGTGAACACCAAATTCTGAAACAGAGTACAACCACCTATCAACAGGAACAGATTTTACTTCATATGCTATACACATCAAGGACACAACACAAGAGGGGTGTAAGGTGAGAAAAAAGCACTAACAGGCAGAGGGAGGGAGGGAATGGGAACTGGAGAGGTAAACAGAGGGAGGGAATGTGGGCAAGGAGAAAAGAGGGCACTGCGCAGGCAGGGGCAGAAATGACAACTGGACAAGTATGCGGTGGTGCAAAAAGGGCAAGGGAAGTGAAGGGAAAAAAGGGGTTGCAAGGGAAATTGGACATAGTCAGGATGAAGGAATGGGGGCATGCACCTGAAGTGAACTGAGGGAAGGGAAGCACGGATCAACCAGGGCAAAGCAAAGGCAAACAGGAGAGGCAACAGGGAGGGGGAAATCTTATCCCCATCGCATATGTCTCCTTTGTAATTATCCCAGTCCAAACACTTCTCTCAAAATATCCCTTCCTTCCCTCCCTACAACCTCACTCTTCTATGTGCACCCGTCCTCCACCTATTCAGTGCCTCTCTACCCATCATCCATGACCCCCTCAACCCCCTCCTCATCCCTCACCCGTCATCCATCCCCACTCAACCTTACCCTCTCCACATCCCGACCGCCCTGCACCCCAAGCCCAACCTCGTCCTTACCCCACCCTTACTTCATCCCTGTGCCACCCCACCCGACTCGTGCTTGCCCCTCTTCTAACCCGCCTCATCCCCACCCATCTCCCTCCCTTCGTTCCTGTCTGCAGCCCCCTCATCGCTGCCCCATCCACATCGTCACTCCTCCACCGCCTCGTCCCCTCCCAACCCCCGATACCCCCACCCCCCCCTCCCCTCCCCTCCCCGACGCTCACCCTCCGTCACCTCCAGCACTTTGATCTGCTCCTCCCCCGCGGCCCGCACCTCCTGCACTGGGGAGAGGATGGAGCCCAGCGCTTCGAATAGCGCCTCTTTCAGACCCTGCTGCACGGGCCCAGCGGGAGCCGCCGTGATTGGGTTAGTGGAGACGCTGGCTGCTGGAGCAACGCTCGAGTGTCCTGGGCCGGCCGCCACTCCGGCGCCCGCTCTCGCTGCCGCCATCTTCCCGCTCACACACTGGCGGCTCGGGCGGCAAACACACCGGAAGTAGCGACGGCGCACGCGCGCACGCCGGTGCTCTCCGGGCGCAGGCGCGCGGGCACCAAGCGCAAGCGTGACTTGAGCGCGCGCGCACGCGCCTGCTCCCCACTGGCAGCCTGCAGCTCCTCGCAGCAGCAACATGCAGCAGCAACATGCAGCAGCTCCTCGCAGCAGCAACATGCAGCAGCTACATGCAGCAGCTCCTCGCAGCAGCAACATGCAGCAGCTGCTCGCAGCAGCTACATGCAGCAGCTCCTCGCAGCAGCAACATGCAGCAGATCCTCGCAGCAGCAACATGCAGCAGGGTGATGGACCGGGGTGGAGTGATGCGGAGGAGAGGGATCTTCTTCTTCCGTGGGGTGTGCACAGCCTAAAGTTGTAGCAGTGACTCCAACTCTCCCGCTTTCGGCGGGAGATCTCCCGCCGAAAGGCCATTTTCGCAAAATCTCCCGCTCTCCCGCTTGAGATTTAATTTCTCCCACCCTGGCTTTGTGTCTCCCACTTAAGATGTATTTTCTCCCGCTTGAAATGTTCTTTCTCCCGCCCAATCTCCTTTTTGAAAAGTGGAATTTAATTTTCATGCATTTCCACGGTGTATAAATCACCAAATGCGCACACGCAATACTACATACGTTTTAATGCATGTAGTGCATACATGTATAATGTGCATGCTAGGCGCTCTACCCCCCCCCCCCCCCCCCCCCCCGGCCCGCGTACGATACACACGGCACCGTGTACATAATGTAGCTCTATGTGCTTTAGCATGCACACTCCGATCCGACGCGACTCCGTGACCGTGGCCGTGGGCCTTGATGCAGTACGCGCGTGTTTTATGGTCCAGATTATCTAAGGTAGATGTAGATCGAGCGAAGCTAGCTCATACGTGTGTACGTGTATTATTAGCTACATACACGTAGCTACGTAGCTAGCTGCATATGCATGCAAGGCTATGCGCTTGACAGCCTAGACTAGACTTCAAGTTCTAGAGATCGAGTAAAGTCATGTCTGCCAAACGGAAGAATGCCGAAGGCGACGGCGAAGTACTAGAAGTACCTAGTAGTAGTAGTAAAAAGAAGTATTTGTGCTCATGGAAACCAGAGTGGTTCCGAGAAGACCGATTTCGTGGCCTGCTCCTCAACAGAAGGACACCGGCACCTCAACTGTTTTTGCACGTATTGTGTTACTACATTTTCCGTGAAGCATGGGGGCAGCAGTGATATGGTTAAGCATGTGAGCCTGGCAAGCCACCGTGCAAAACTCGATGCCGTCAAAAGAGAGGGCAGGCAGGCAAGAATGGTGGATTATTTTGGCCAATCGAAGGAGACTCATTCCTGTCAAGACAGAGTGACAAAGGCAGAAATCTTGTTCTGCCAGTGGATCGCCGAGTCTAACTTGCCATTCAGTCTGGTGGACAGCTTTACAGATTTATGCAAAATAATGTTCCCAGATAGTGAGATTGCAAAACTTGACCAGCCATGCCACTGCTGCAATTCTCAGCTGCAAGGTCAATTTCGATGAGCCCAGCTACAAATTCATCCCTCCAAAAAGTTTGATAAGGGCAGCAAAGGTAGCAACAAGAAAATACAACCAAGAACATACTTCTGTCTAAAGAAAACGAAGACAAGGACTATGGATATGGAAGACTTGCATGATAAATGACATTGAAACTAATTTAGTAAATCATATTTTGCCGGGTTATGAATGGCTCACTGAGTGACTTAACATTAAACCGTTGGATTTTATGAGTTGGTAAGTACTGTATTTCATCAGAATTTAACAAATCAGAAAATTTTCAGAAGCAGTGAAATTGTTAATAACCAACTGGGAAAAACCTTACTCCAGAGATCACTGCTTTCTCTAATTCTCTCACATCTCTGTGGTAAGATGTTCCAAGAAACCAAAATGAAGAATCTTTATTAAGCAATTATATATGATTTGAAGCATTGGATTGTTACTAATTTAGTGTGATCATATGTTCAAAAATAAGCCTAAGATAGCACCAGAGAGCATCTAGAACCCTAGAGCTTCCAGGGCCCTTAAGCGGGCCCTGGACCCCGGCCGCAAGGGACTTCGCGCTTCGCGCTCGTGATGTGCGCTTCGCGCACATGAGTTTGGAGTCTCCAGTTTCCTAGGGGATCCAGGTGGGAGAATCTCCAGATCAGAAGGTGCTTGGGGTTGGAATCTCTGTTGTAGGACAACTTGTTCTATTTGATCTTCCGTTTGTGCACGTCCAGTTGATTGCATTAGTCGAAACAGGGCGGACCACGTGAAGGTTGAAATCTTGGGATGATTTTAGTTCAACGTGTGCAGTGAAAAGTTTTTTTGTTGCACGCTAACCAATAAATTCATGATTACAATCGAACCATTTACAATATATAGTTACATGATTAATATTATTAATATAAGTGGGAAAAGGAATAACGTTTAGTGCAAGGTAAAGTCCGATGAAAGATATAGGGGATCTTTATAAGGATAATTCTTTTCTTTCAACAGATATTTACAAATCAGAAACTATATCTCTGCAAATACACAAGAACTTAGAAATAGAAAGAGTGAAATTTTAGATGAATGCTTGAATCATCCAAATACAGAAAAATGATATCATAATATAAAGTGATTTTCCCATCATCGGAAATACATAGACAGCGCTGGGAAAATGGGTAGAACTATCACCTATATGTGATAAATGTCAAATCATGGAAGCAACTCTGTCACACTCATTTACTAATTGTACGAAGATTTTAGAATATTGGAATGAAATATTCAAAATAATCTCGAAAGTTATTAATATTACTATGATTTATGACCCAAAGTTAATCATACTTGGAATACCGGAAACGGAACAAATAATTACAAGGAATCATAGAACTTTTATCGACTACTCTTTAATAATTGGGAAAAAATTAATATTAAAATTTTGGAAAGGCCCTGTATCCCCAACAATTAAAATGTGGAATACAGAAATGACGGAGACACTTCACTTGGAGAGATTGAGACTTGTCCTCATGGACAGGTTAGATATCTTCAAGGAGATATGGTCTCCCTATATTAAATATCTACAGGGTCACAATGGTTCGGCGCAGGGACTTGACTGAGGCCTGAATATCTGAATGGATGAAGAAATACACATAACAAATCATGAATGTATCTCCAAGATTGGATTACTTAGTAATACTTCAATCTCCATCAAACTTTTCACATTTTCTTTTCTATTTTCTATTCTTTTTCTCTATCTCTCTATCTTTAATTAAGGAAAAAATTATAGAAACATATTATATAAACTTTTAATACGTACACACTTATTTCTGTTCGTATGAAAAAGATTATAGATGTCTTAAACTTGTAATTATATAAAACTATGTATTTTCAATTATACAATAATTATGAAATATAAAATTAACAATAATACAAACATTATTAATATTTTGATAACATTATGAATATCAAAAAAAAACTTTGTTTAAGATTGGGTACTACGTAGTTAAATTAGCGGGGATTTCTATTTGGTAATTAGAAGAATATCTATGATTTGAGAAATCTAAGTGTATTACTTATTTTAGGAATATACTACATATACTCCCAATTATATAAAATAAATAATAATGAAATGTATAATGGATAATACTACAATTATCATAAATAGTATTAATCAATAATCAATATGTTATAATTTTATACATTATATAACTCTCAATGTTGTATAAGAGTGTACTTGGTATATATTGTTTCTACAATAAAAAAATTAAAAAAAAAAAAAAAAAGAAAGATAGTCCGAGGGATGGACGAGTAAGGAGTGAGATGGAGAAGGGTGGTAGAGCAGGAGATAGTTACATGAAGGAAGGTAATGGACCAGGAGGGAATGACAAGGGTGAAGGTGATAGACGAGATGGGATGATGTGAGGAGAACCTAAACTCAGCACAAAGACTGCGTCCTTTTTAGAACACTATTTCTTACTTTGTACTTTCTCTCTCCATTCTTCACACCAAAATGCACCATATTTCTCTGCATTAAACTTCATCTACCCTGACTTCCCATTCCATGTTCCTATTTGTATTCTACACTTTACCAATATCCTCTTTGTAATTAATGATAATGCAAGGTTTTATATCATCCAAAAATTAAGAAATCTGACTTGCATCCCCAGTCTAGATCATTATTAATATAGGTGGAAAAAGTAATAGTCCCCACTCCAATCTCTGGGGAACACCACTATTCACCTTACTCCGAATTTTTTTTTATCAGGATCCTCTGTTGTTTGCATCTAAGCCAACTTTCTATCTATGATGTCAGTCCCTTTTAATGCCATATGCTTTAACTTTGCTGATGAGCCTATCTAGTGACATTTTATCAAAAGCCTTCTGAAAGTTAATGTACACATCAATGCATTGCTGCATGAACACTATCGATTTGATTTCAGTGCATCCAGTAGGACTTGGCAGTTTTGCTAGATTTCCTTAAATGCTGGTGATTATTGTCTGCATGTATGAGCTCCACCTTTAAGTTGTACAGAGATAAGTTACATTCTAGCATCATTGCAAGCTGTCAAGCGTCACCTATATGTGGGTGCTAAACCTTTTAATGTTAAGATTATGAACGAAACATTAAGTTCTGGAGGTATGCAGTGGCTCAGGCAACATCTGTGGAGGGAATGGATAGGCGATGTTAAGGTCAGTCTTCATTATGTAGCCAACGTGGTCACATTGTTCTGGAAATAATTGTACATGATCACCACTTAACCAACTTATTCCTGATGCAATGCCCTCCCCTCCCCTGGCTCCATCTATCATCCAGCTGCCTGTTTTCCAAATACCACCCCTCTTACCGTCTCCATAAACCAATCATCCTTCACCCCTCTTACTCCTCCAATCATCTCTAGCTTCTGGCTCACCATTCCCCTTCTCCTCTTGAAACTAACTTTTTCCCATGTCCACTTAATCCTAATGCAGGGTTTTCATCTGAAATGTAACGATGCAAATGGAAACATGTAACGATGCAATGAGACCTGGGTGTCATGGTACACCAATCATTGAAAGTAGGCATGCAGGTGCAGCAGGCAGTGAAGAAAGCAAATGGTATGTTAGCATTCATAGCTAAAGGATTTGAGTATAGGAGCAGGGAGGTTCTACTGCAGTTGTACAGGGTTTTGGTGAGACCACACCTGGAGTATTGCGTACAGTTTTGGTTTCCAAATCTGAGAAAAGACATTCTTGCCATAGTGGGGGTACAGAGAAGGTTCACCAGACTGATTCCTGGGATGTCAGGACTTTCATATGAGGAAAGACTAGATAGACTTGGCTTGTACTTGCTTGAATTTAGAAGACTGAGGGGGGATCTTATAGAAACTTACTAAATTCTTAAGGGGTTGGATAGGCTAGATGCAGGAAGATTGTTCCCAATGTTGGGGAGGTCCAGAACAAGGGGTCACAGTCTAAGGATAAGGGGGAATTCCTTTAGGACCGAGATGAGGAAAATCTTTTTCACAGAGAGTGGTGAGTCTCTGGAATTATCTGCCACAGGAGGTAGTTGAGGCCAGTTCATTGGCTATATTTAAGAGGGAGTTAGATGTGGCCCTTGTGGCTAAAAGGATCAGGGGGTATGGAGAGAAGGCAGGTATAGGATACTGAGTTGGATGATCAGCCATGATCATATTGAATGGCGGTGCAGGCTCGAAGGGCCGAATGGCCTATTCCTGCACCTATTTTCTATGTTTCTATGTTAACTAGTCCTTTCCTCCCACAGGTGTTGCACGACCCGTTTGTTTCTGCCTGCTTCTGTCCCACGGAAATGATTTCCACATACCTCGACTCCACCCTATACCCCTGGTCCAATCTCTCCCGACCTATGTCCAACATACCTCATATGCCCTTCGTCTCTTTAATGACTTCCGCATTCCGAGCCCCCACTCCATCATCTTTGCTGTGGACGTTTAGTCTCTCTACACTTCCATCCCAAGGGCTGCCAACTCTCACACATTGAGCATGAGTCTCACGCATTTCACAAAATTCTCACGCTGATCAGAAATTACTCATGCTCAAATTTTAAAGAAATAAATAAATAAAGTCACGAACAATTCTATTCGCCCAAAGCTTCCAAATCTCCTCCACACTCACCAATAAGAATAGTTTTCTGTTGGCGAGTTTCCTGTAAAGAACGAGCAATTTAATTGACAGGCTCTTAAGCACAATATTTAAAATTGCAAACTGCAGTACATTTGATATTCATGGAACCAAAATCTGCAGGTGCTGGAAATTCAAAATTAAGCAAAAATTGTTTTTGAGGTGAGTAAAAACCACGAATGGAATATATAACGTGACTGCATAGTCTTTTTTCCTGGGATGTGTGATTCAAGAACTAGAAGGCGTTGGTTTAATGCAGGGGTGCAAGCTACCAGCCTGCGGAATGATTTGGGGGAAAAAAAGTATTTTAGTTTCTCCCCTGCAGATGGTGTGATAGGTGAGACACGGAGGTGGTCCCAGCACCGACCGCTGTGACACCGCTCACACACCCCACCCTCACCTCCAGCGGCTCTGTGTCCGTCGGCCACTTTGTTCACACCCCATAGAGTTTTAACCCTGGCCCAGAGCCAGGAGCGAACTGTCTGGGTGAGTGGAGGCGTCGGTGCCGCCTCCGGAGTCGCAGGGATGAATCTCGGGCTAAGGCTTCGCTCCGATGCCTGATCCCCCTGGGTCACTGTCCCCCACCTCCCACGGATCCCCGGGTCACTGACCCCCACCTCCCACGGATCCCCGGGTCAATGACCTTCACCTCTCATGGACCCCCGGGTCACTGACACTCACCCCCCCTCTGACCCCCGGGACCCTGACCCTCACCTCCCCTGGACACCAGCTGGACACAGAGCACCTGGGCCGGCCCGCATTACGGGGGGGGGGAGGGAAAGGGAAACGCTCCCCAGGCATCACCGTCTCCGCGCACTCCGGATGTTGTCGCCGCTTCACTGACACACTCACACACACACTGGCAAACGCACCCTCACACGCCCTCACACACACACACACTGGCACACGCAAGGTTTAAAGGGATATGGACCAAATGCGGATAAATGGGACTAGTTTAAATGGGGCATCTTGATCTGCATGGACAAGTTGGGATGAAGGCCTAGTTTCCATGCTGTAAGACTATGGTACATTGTAGAAAGGATGCAATTGCTCTGGAGAGGATCCAGGGGCGATTTATGAAGATGTTGGCAGGGCTGGAAATTTTTTTTTCGCTTTGAAGCAAGATTTGATAACTTGGATTGTATTCTCTGCAGCAACGGAGGTGAAGAACAGACTTAATTGATGTGAATAATATTATGAGAATAGGACCTGTTTCACTTAACAAAGAGTGTAAGAAGGAACTGCAGATGCTGGTTTAAACTGAAGATATACACTAAAAAATTGAATAACTCAGCAGGACAGGCAGCATCTTTGGAGAGAAAGAATGGGTGATGTTTTGGGTCAAAACCTTCAGACTGAAGAGGTTGAAAGCCAGTCATAAAACACAATGACTGGAGATATGTGTAATTCAACTAAGGGCAGAAATCAGAATCATATGTTCATCTTTTTGATGTGACACCATAATAAATACATTACAGAAAAAATAATTTAATGGGGTGTGTGAGGGATAAAGTGATTAAACCCTATTAAAGAAAGGAGTTTTAAAGAGAATTCAAACAGAGAGGGGCTGGAGAGGAGATTCTGACAGCAGTGTCTGAAAATTGCCAGACCCATCCTTGAGGCCTTGAGTAAGAAGAGATAGCTTTGTCTCGCTAGAGAAGGGGGTGATGTAGAGAAATCCCTATCAGTGGAAAGGAGTGATGGATGGGACCCTAGTCACTATAGCTTAGCTTTAGTGCTGATATAGGAAAACTGAGAGGGTTCACTAGGAGGTGAGCGAAACTGGGCCAGGTCATGAGCAACTGAGCATGCTTAATAGAATAAATGAATATTACAACACACCCCTGGTCAAGAAATTGATCATTACCATGAACATGTTTGAACATGCAATGTATGATGTGGGAGGTGCGAGGGGGATGTACGGTGGGTTGTACCTACAGATTGTGCACCTCCGACCCTGATTGGAGAGAGGTCCGGAGGAGAAATTGAATGTAAGATTTTGTGTATAAAGGGGGATGATCTCCCTGGCTTCAGTGTGTCTCGAGTTGGAGAGGCACCCGGTCTGCAGACTCGTAAAATAAAGAAATCTCTTGCTTCCAGGATTTAGTCTTTGAGTATTTATTGTGAGCATAAAGGGTATCTCACAGGTGGAACGATGGCGCAGCGGTAAGAGTTGCTGCCTTACAGCACCACAGACCCAGATTTGATCCTGACTACAGGTGCAGTCTGTACAGAATTTGTACATTCTCCCTATGATCACATGGGTTTTCTCTGGATATTCCGATTTTACCCACATCCGAAAGAAGTGCAGGTTTGTAGGTTAATTGACTTCTGCAAATTGTCCCTGGTGTGTAGGGTGGAACTGGTGTATGGTAGATTGCTGGTCGGTGTGGACTTGGAGGGCTGAAGGGCCTGTTTTCATATATATGTTTTACATATATATCTTAATTTCAT
This sequence comes from Okamejei kenojei, assembly GCA_035221665.1. Taxonomy (NCBI): domain Eukaryota; kingdom Metazoa; phylum Chordata; class Chondrichthyes; order Rajiformes; family Rajidae; genus Okamejei; species Okamejei kenojei. The sequence continues at coordinate 16,186,078 of CM069154.1, read as the reverse complement.
TGAACCATATATGATTGAATATGTGGCATTTTGTCTTGTTTCTATAGTCATAGGGTAAGGTTAATTGATTTATTTGTGCAGAATAGTGATGGAAGTCCGACTCTTGCCTTGTTTCTCTGTTTTTTTCTATATATATATGCATAACAGCATGAATTATAATCTAATTTCCATACATGAATATGCTAAGGTCATTCATGTGCTGCACCTGTTGATCAGAGCCTGGCTCTACTGTGGAATGTAATTAGGAATATAATTTAGCGTAACCTTATTCATACGAACCCAATTTAAAGCATAAATGTTGCATTCAAGTGTAAGTTAAAAGACTCGCTACAGTATGCACCAGATTGCACAATTTCAAGCTGAAAAATGCAAAACCTCCCTACCGTAGGAGGGGGTCGCTATTCTCCCTTGCAATTTCTCACTCTCACCCAATGTTGGCAGCCCTGTCCATCCCCCACTAGGAAGGCCTTAAAGCCCTCCGTTTCTTCCTCGACTGCAGAATCATCCAATTTCCTTCTACTAACACTCTATTCCACCTAGAGGTGCTTGTCCTCACCCTCAACGACTTCTCCTTTGATTCCCTCCCACTTTCTCCGTCCAAGGTATAGCTATGGGCACCTGCATGGACCCCAGCTATGCCTGCCTCTTTGTAGGGTACGTAGAACAATCACTGAACTAGGCGTACACTGGCCCGATCCATAAGTTTCAAAGGTTTCAAATGTCTTTTATTGTCACATGTACCAATTAAGGTACAGCGATATGCAAATTACAATACAGGAATACGAAAAAAAAGCAACAAGACACACAACTACATAAAAGTTAACATAAACATCCACCACAGCGGATTCCCTACATTCCTCACTGTGATGGAAGGCAAAAAAGTCCAATCTTCTTCCTCCTTATTCTCCTGTGATTCGGGCAGTCGACCCATCCGTCGGACCGATCGAAGCTCCCGCAGCCGGCGGTCGAAGCCCCCGCATCAGGGCGGTCAAAGCTCCCGCGTTGGCGTGATCAAAACTCCTGCGATGGGGCGGTCGAACTTCCTGCGGCTTGGAGTTCCCGAAGTCGGACTCTGACCAAAGACTCCGTGATGTTATAGAAGTCGGCAAGCACCAATGGTTGGAGGTCGATCCGTGGAAAAGGGATCACGGGCTCCACGATGTTAAAGTCCCGTAGTCTCCCCACCGTGGAGCTCGCAAAGGTTGGTATCGACCAAAGGCTGCCAACTCCTCGATGTTAGGAGATACGATACGGGAAAAAAATCGCATCTCTGTCTAAGTTTCCCCCAACCCCCCCCCCCCCCCCCGACGACTATATCTCCGTTACATTGATGACTGCATCGGTGCTATCTCCTGAACCCATGCAGAGGTCATGGACTTCATCAACTTCACCACCAATTTTCACCCTGCACTCAAATTTACTTGGACCATCTCCGACACCTCCCTCCCCTTTCTTGATATCACAGTCTCCATCACAAGAAATAGACTACTTTTTTTTAAATAATATTTTTTATTAGAAGTAATCCATCATAATAATAGATTTAAATCAATAAGAAAAGTGATTAAATAATAATTTTGATTATATAGAGAGAGAGAAAGAGAAAAGAAAGAGAAAAAAAAATAAAAAAAATTGTTATCTATATATTTAATTAAAACAAAGTATTATATATATATATATAAAAGATTATAGTATACATCTTAATAGTGAATAACACAATTTCAAATAACGATATCAATAGAGACATGTATACAAATTTAAAAAAAGGAATTATTTTCATCTAATCTTGCCGGGTACCCATTGAGTTGTGATGCCAAGAACAGCTACCCCTTCAAATATTCTGTATATGGAAACCATATCTGTTCAAAGATTCATATTTGTCCATTAGGACAGATCTGATTCTTTCCAAATGCAACGTCTCCAACATTTCCACTGTCCACATTTTAATTGTGGGGGATAATGTTCCCTTCCAAAATTTCAATATTAATGTTTTCCCAATTATCAAACAGTAAGAACTTCAGAGGTAACTCTAAAGATTTCTGTCCAATAATTGTTGAGTTTTATACATGTTACAAAACTATGCGTTATATTAGCTTCCAAGTTCTGACATTTATCACAAATAGGAGAAATGTTAGGATAAATTCTATTTAATTTCGTTTTTGAATAATGGAATCTGTGTAATACCTTAAATTGTATCAATATATATCTAGCATTTAATGAGCAACGATGTATACGTTGTAAACTTTCTTCCCAAGTTTCCTTCATTATAGATAAACCAATTTCATTTTCCCATGTTTGTCGATATATTTCCGAAGTTGGGATTTTACTATCCAAGATAGTATTGTATATATATGCTATTAATTTTTCTGTATTTGGGTGTTTATTAAACAATTCATCTAATAATCCTGGTTTTCTATTTTTATAGTCTTGCGTATTTGACTTAATATAGTTTCTAATTTGTAAATACCTAAATATGTTATTTGACTGCAATCCATAGATATCCTGTAACTCTTGAAATGAAGGAAATTTTCCTTTCTTGTAAAGGTGTTCTATCCTTTTAATTCCTAAATCATTCCAGTGTCTAAACCCCTTGTCCAATACAGGGGGCTTAAACAAAGGATTATTCATAATTGGCAAACAAAGTGACAAATTATCCATATGTAGGGTCTTAACTATTTGTTTCCAAATACGTATGGTTATCGCCATACATTTTTTTTTTGTACTTCCCTTGGTGCAAAAAGAATCGAACTTACATCAAAAGGCAAACAGTCTTCCTTTTCCATCTTTAGCCAGCTTGGCTCATAATCTAAATTTACCAACCAAAAATTCATATTTTTAATCTGAACGGCCCAGAAATAATATAAGAAATTTGGTAGTGCTAGTCCACCATTTATTTTAGATTTACATAGATGTTTTTTACTTATTCGATGATTTTTATAGTCCCAAATAAAACTATTAACCAAAGTATCTATTAAAAAAAAACATTTTAGGGAGATATAAAGGGATGGCTTGAAATAAATATAACAATTGTGGAAAAAAAAAATCATTTTTATAGCATTTGTTCTACCGATCATTGAAATAGGTAGTATTTTCCAATTTAAAATATTTTTTTTTAGTTTATTTAACAATTGAGGGTAATTATATTTAAATAGACAGTTATAGGATTTAGATACATTAATTCCTAGATATTTAAATTTATCCGTGACTATTTTAAGTGGGAATTGTTCTAATATATTTAATTTTATTCCAGTTATAGGCATAATTTCACTTTTATTCCAGTTAATTCTATACCCAGAAAATGTGCCAAACTTAGTAATAACATTAAGTAGATTGGGAATACTAATCTCCGGTTTTATGATATAAATTAAGATGTCATCTGCGTATAGAGATATTTTATTCGTTGTAGTTTTGGTATTATATCCATATATTTCTGGTTCTGATCTAATCATTTCAGCTAATAGTTCTATTACCAGAGCAAATAGTAATGGTGATAACGGGCTTCCTTATCTACAACCCATAAAGAGATTAAATTTTGCTGATAACATTTGATTTGTTAATATTCTTGCAGTTGGATTCGAGTATATGATTTTTACCCATTTGGAAAAACTATCCCCCAGTTGAAATTTCTGCATTATTTTAAATAAATATGGCCAATCAACCTGGTCAAATGCTTTTTCAGCATCTAAGGATATGACAGCTAGTTCAATATCATTCACTCTTTTTGAGTATATGATATTGAATAGACGTCTCAGATTATAAGATGAATAGCGTTTTGGGATAAAACCTGTTTGGTCATGATGTATTAAGTTATTAATCACTAAACTTGGCCTCCGAGATAAAATTTGAGTTAGTATTTTTTTATCAGTGTTTAAAAGAGCTATTGCTCTGTATGACCCAGGGTCTTCCAAATCTTTATCAGCTTTAGGGATAAGTGTAATTGTAGATTAATTTAATGATTCTGGTAACTTTCCTTGTTCATAAGCATATTTATATATTATATGTAAATGTGGAGATATCAGATCATAAAACTTCCAATAAAATTCAACACTTAAGCCATCAGGGCCTGCGGCTTTTCCGTTATTTAATGATCCAATTGATTCTTCAATATCTTTTACTGATATATCAGCATTTAACAAATCTCTACCTTCCTGATCCAAACTATTAATATGACATTCTTGTAGGAATGTTTCCATTCCATCTGATTGTCCTGCTAGTTTAGATGAGTAAAGATTTTGATAATATTGTAAAAATGCATTGATATCTTTTGGAAAAGTCAATATTTCTCCTTGCTCAGATCTAATTTTATGTATAATTTTCTCCTCATCTAATTTTCTAAGCTGGCATGCCAGTAATTTTTGTGGTTTATCCCCAAATTCAAAGTATACTTGTTTAGTCTGTTGAAAAAGTTTAATAATCTGAATTGAATATATTTTATTTAGCTTATATATGTTAATGATGCAATTTTATTACTTAGCCCCTTTGAAGGGGATATTGCATTTTCAACATCTAATTGTTTTATTTCATTTTCCAACTTTTGTTGAGTCTTTCAAATTTTCCTTATTAAAGTATGCGTGTGCTGATATTATCGCACCACGCATAAATGCTTTAAATGTATCCCAAAGCAGTGATGGTGAAATTCCAGGTTTGTCATTAGTTTCAAAAAATAATTTAATCTGTTTTACCAAGTAATCATAACAAGCCTTATCATTTAATATTTGGGGGTTGAGTCTCCAGTTAGAGGTTTTAATAGTTATGTCTTTTAATTTTATCTTAAATGTTAATGGAGCATGATCCGAGATAATAATATTATGATATTTTGAGTCATACGTAAATGGGATTACTTTTGAATCTATTAAAAAATAGTCTATCCTTGAATAGGTTCCGAATACAGGGGGAAAAAATGAATATTCTCGACCAGATGGGTTATCTGTTCTCCCAGATGTCCTTAACATTTGCTGTGTTAATAAAATAATTTATAAGTGTACTTGACTTAGAAGTGGTTTTCCTTTTTTATTGATGATCTAAATAATTATCTAAGGTAGAATTAAAATCACCTCCAATTATCATATTATGTTGAGTGGATATAGGGATATTGTTAAATATTTTCTTGAAGAATAATGGGTTATCAAAATTAGGACCATATATATTACTTTTTTAGAATGTAATTCACCTGTAATTATTATATATCTACCCTCAACGTCTTCTATTATTGAGCTTTGTTTAAAAGGTATACCTTTACGAATAATTATTGCTACCCCTCTAGACTTATGTGTAAATGAAGAGTGATATACTTTGGAAATCCATTTTGCTGTTAATCTATACTGCGCGTCTTTTTTAAGGTGTGTCTCTTGGAGAAAAATAATAACAGATTTCAATCTATTTAATTGAGCTAAAACCTTACCTCTTTTAATTGGTTCGTTAATTCCCTTAACATTCCAACTACAGAAGGTGATTCCATCACCCCCAATCCTAGTATTTATGTCATACATGTTATTATTAAGGTGGTTTATAATGGAGTAGATGTCTCAGCTCATCTAGCCCAATCCTATACCCAAACCTCAGATCGATGAAATTTAATATCTCTGTCATTGTCTTATACACAAGTCTCTTTAAACTAACTATATAATACCAATCATACTTAAATCTATATAATCTATAATATGAACTAAAATACATAATATAAAAGTAATAATAAAAAATGTGAGTAAAGTAAGTGATGTTAGTAAAGTGTAAGGGGAAAAAAAAGTGACTACAACTATAATTAGTGCAGTTAGTATTAGTGTAAGCCACACTAGCGTGGCTATTAATCTACGGACTTCCGTGAAAAAAAAATGTTAATAGTTCCAGCTCCATTTTTCCCTTAAGGGCTATATATGTCGGGGTGGAGTAATAAATTTATATACTTAATAATTAATAATACTACTAATATCAAATATAGTTAGTGTCATAGCACTATATTAGGAGAGCTAACATACATTTTTAAGGGGTAGTTAATACAAAACTATATTTATTAATAATCTATCCATCCCTCCTTGACCCCAAGATAGAGTCCATGTCCATTGTTCCTCCTCCTTCCCTGCGGATTCTCCTTCAGTGTGAATCCTCCTTTTCTGTGGATGGGCACTATCATCAGGTAAGTGATCAATAATATTCAGTATTCTTCATCTTCATCTACTTCTTCCTCTACTTCTTCCTCTTCCAGTTTCTTCTCAATGTTTCGAGCGAATTCAAGTACTTCTGTATGTTTCGTGAAATGGTGCTCCTTGTTATCATAAGTTACTCTTAATGTTGCCGGGTACATCAGGCCATATCTCAGATTCTTTATGTTCCTCAGGATACCTCTTGTTTCTGTAAATAAAGATCTTCTCTTGGCCACTTCCGCAGGGTAATCTCTGAAGATACTGATATTGTCTCCCTCATATTTGAGATTTTTCTTACGTATTATTATCTTCATCATATCTTCAAAAACATGATCATAAGCCACCTTCACAATCATCTGTCTTGGGGGAGCATCCCTCCTAGGGGTACGTCTCAATGCCCTGTGTGCTCGGCCCAGCAGAGGTTCTTGGTCCAAGTTCAGAATATCTTTTAGGAGTTTTGCAGCAAATTTTCGAGGGTCTTGATTTTCCTCTCGACCTTCACTCAATCCAACAATACACAAATTCTGACGCCTTTGACGTCCCTCCAAGTCAATGCATTTCTCAGTTATTTGTGTAATAATTCTGATAAACGCTTGTTCTCAGCAAGACGCTTCTCGGCTGATTCAGTCAATTCTTTTATTGTGTCATTTTGTTGGTTAAGTGAGATTCTAATAGGTGAAAATAGACTATTGACAGATGTTTATTACAAACCCACTGACTCCCACAACTATCTTGACTACACTTCTTTCCATCCTGCTCCCTGAACTCTATCCCCTACTACTATTTCCTTCGTCTACTCTGCATCTGTGCCCAAGATGAGGTGTTCCATACTAGAACATCCAAGATGTCCTCATTCTTTAGGAAAAGGGGGTTCCCCTGTCCCATCATAGATGAGGTAGCCCGCAGCTGCGCCCTTGATCCCCATCTCCCTAGTCGCAACAGAGATAGAATCCCTCTAGTCCTTACCTTCCACCCCATCAGCCGTCGCATACAACACATAATCCTTCAGAATATCCACCACTTCCAATGGGATCCCACCACTAGCCACATTTTCCCATTGCCACTCCTTTCCGCCTTCCGCAGAGACCGTTCCCTCTGCAACCCCCTGCTTAACTCATCCCTTCCCACCAAAACCACCCCCTCACCAGGTACCTTCCCCTGCCACCTCAGAAGTTGCAACACCTGTCGCTATACCTCCTTCCTCGCCTCTGTCCAAGGACCCCGAGTCCTTTCAGGTTAGGCAGAGGTTCACTTGCCGCTCCTCCAACCTCATCTACTGTATCCGTTGTTCAAGCCTTATACTTTGGCGAAACCAAATGCAGACTGAGCAATCGTTTCGCAGAACACTTTCGCTCAACCCGCCTGAACCAACTTGATCTCCCGGTTGCTGAACACTTTAATTCCCCTTCCCATTCCTACACAGACCTTTCTGCCTCAGTCTCCTCCATTGTCAGAGTGAGGCTAAACACAAATTGGAGGAACAGCATATCATATTTCACTTGGGCAGCTTACAGCCCAGTGATATGAATATTAGAAATATAGAAACATAGAAAATAGGTGCAGGAGCAGGCCATTCGGCCCTTCGAGCCTGCACCGCCATTCAATATGATCATGGTTGATCATCCAACTCAGTATCCTGTACCTGCCTTCTCTCCATACCCCCTGATCCCTTTAGCCACAAGGGCCACATCTAACTCCCTCTTAAATATAGCCAATGAATTGGCCTCAACTACCTTCTGTGGCAGAGAATTTCAGAGACTCACCACTCTCTGTGTGAAAAAGGTTTTCCTCATCTCGGTCCTAAAGGAATTCCCCCTTATCCTTAGACTGTGACCCCTTGTTCTGAACCTCCCCAACATCGGGAACAATCTTCCTGCACCTAGCCTATCCAACCCCTTAAGAATTTTATAAGTTTCTATAAGATCCCCCCTCAGTCTTCTAAATTCTAGCGAGTACAAGCCAAGTCTATTCAGTCTTTCCTCATATGAAAGTCCTGACATCCCAGGAATCAGTCTGGTGAACCTTCTCTGTACCCCCTCTATGGCAAGAATGTCTTTCCTCAGATTTGGAGACCAGAACTGTACGCAATACTCCAGATGTGGTTTCACCAAAACCCTGTACAACTGCAGTAGAACCTCCCTGCTCTTGTACTCAAATCCTCTCGCTATTAACGCCAACATACCATTCGCTTTCTTCACTTCCTGCTGCACCTGCATGCCTACTTTCAATGACTGGTGTACCATGACACCCAGGTCTCGTTGCATCTCCCCTTTTCCTAATTTGCCACCATTCAGATAATAGTCTACCCTCCTGTTTTTGCCACCAAAGTGGATAACCTCACATTTATGCACATTATACTGCATCTGCCATGCATTTGCCCACTCACCCAGCCTATCCAAGTCACCTTTAAGCCTCCTAGCATCCTCCTCACACCTAACACTACCCCCCAGCTTAGTGTCATCCGCAAACTTGGAGATGTTGCATTCAATTCCCTCGTCCAAATCATTAATATATATTGTAAATAGCTGGGGTCCCAGCACTGAGCCTTGCAGTACCCCACTAGTCACTGCCTGCCATTCTGAAAAGGACCCGTTTACTCCTACCCTTCGCTTCCTGTCTGCCAGCCAGTTCTCTATCCACATCAATACTGAACCCCCAATACCGCGTGCTTTAAGTTTGTATACTAATCCCTTATGTGGGACCTTGTCGAAAGCCTTCTGAAAGTCTAGATATAACACATCCACTGGTTCTCCCTTATCCACTCTACTAGTTACATCATCGAAAAAGTCTATAAGATTCGTCAGACATGATTTACCTTTCGTAAATCCATGCTGACTTTGTCCAATGATTTCACCACTTTCCAAATGTGCTGCTATCCCATCTTTAATAACTGACTCTAGCAGTTTCCCCACTACTGATGTTAGACTAACTGGTCTGTAATTCCCCGTTTTCTCACTCCCTCCTTTTTTGAAAAGTGGGGTAACATTAGCTACCCTCCAATCCTCAGGAACTACTCCAGAATCTAAGGAGTTTAAAAAAATTATCACTAATGCATCCAGTATTTCTGTGGCTACTTCCTTGAGTCCTCTGGGATGCAGACTATCTGGCCCTGGGGATTTAACGTGCTTTAATCCAATCAATTTACCCAACACCACTTCCCGGCAAACCTGGATTTCACTCAGTTCCTCCACCTTATTTGACCCCCGGTCCCCTGCTATTTCCGGCAGATTATTTATGTCTTCCTTAGTGAAGACAAAACCAAAGTAGTTATTCAATAGGTCTGCCATGTCCTTGTTCCCCAAGATTAATTCACTTGTTTCTGACTGCAAGGGACCTACATTTGTTTTAACTAATCTCTTTCTCTTCACATATCTATAAAAACTTTTGTAGTCAGTTTTTATGTTCCCTGCCAGTTTTCTTTCATAATGTAGATATTGATTTCTCTCACTTCAGGTAGCCCTGGCATTCCCACTCTCTCTATCCCTCCCCTACCCAAGTCGCACTAGCTTCTCATTTTCACCCTACAAACAGCTTAAATGGCCTGTTTCCTTTATCATCATTACTTTTTTGCATATCTTTCATTCATTGTTCCTTATCTTTCCACATCACTGTCTATATCTCGTTTCCATTATCCCTAACCAACCTGAAGAAGGGTCTTGACCCGAAACGTCACCCATTCCTTCCCTCCAGTGATGCTGCCTGTCCTGCTGAAGTACTGCAGCTTTTTGTGTCTATCTTCCGCTTGTTTGATTGTTTGTTGTTCTAGATTCCAGCATCTGCAGTCTCTTCTGTCATTATTACCATCTAGCCATTCTCCCTTCCTCAATCTGCTCTTTCAACATTTCTTCCGGCCACTTGCCCAGCTGATATAGATCACGCTGCAATTTTTGATAACCAGCTTCATTATCTACGATACCACCCACTTTAGTGTCATCTACAAACTTACTAATCATGACTTCTACATATTCCCCCATATTGTTGATATAAACCACAAACAGCAATTGGCACAGCACCAATCCGTGAGGCATACTACCAATCACAGGCCTCCACTCTGAAAATGCGATGTGCGAGCTTGTAGGTTAATTGGCATCTGTAAATTGCTCATAGTATTGCAGGGAGTGGATGAGAAAGAGGAATAATGTAGTACTAGCAGAATTGATTGTCGGTCAGCATGGACTTGGACTGAAGGGCCTGTTTCCATGCTGTATCCAAAAACAAACACAATTTCTCCACATACAAAACCATGCTGACTTTCCCTAATTAGCCATCTATCCAAATGCATATACATCATTTTCCTCAGAATCCTCTCCAGTAACTTGCCTACCAGAGATGTTTGCCTCAATGGTGTAGTTACTAGGCTTTTCCTTGCAGACCTTCTTAAATGGAGGCGCAGCATTCACCACACTCAGTCTTCTGGCACCTCAGTCATGTTTAATAATGATTTCTATATCTTAGCCAGTTCTTGTGCTATTTGTTTGCTAGCTTCCCACAGACTCCTCAGATATATCTGATAAGGCCCAGGAGATTTATCTACCTTCATACACCTTAGGACAACCATCACCTCCTCGACGGTAAAATAGGAGAATTCTCAAAACATTTCTATCAACTGTCCCAAGTTCCCCAATCTTCATGCCTTTCTCCATAGTAAATTCAGAGAAATATTTGTTGAGGACCCTCCCCATCTCCTGTCACTTGACACAAAGATGCCTTCTCTGTTTTTTGGGGGGCCCTCATCTCTCACTGGTTATCCTATTTCTCTTAATGTACATAAGTCTCAGACTCATTCTTGCAACCAGGGTATCAAGGGGGCTGGTTTAGTTGAGCTTCTGGTTAATGGTGCAGTCTCACCAAAGTGGTATGTGGTTAGAATTCCTTTGTTCTAAAAGGTCATTACCTGGAACTTTTGTGGCATGAACATTTTAACTTGTCAATTAGCAGCCTATGGCTGAATGGTGCCATGCTCTCATTGCATACATGGGGTGGAAGATTGCAACCTTCACGTGGTCCGCCCTGTTTCGACTAATGCAATCAACTCGACGTGCACAAACGGAAGATCAAATAGAACAAGTTGTCCAACTTGGGGAACTGTTGCTGGCTCGGGCCCTGGGTGCTTCTCATTTTCACACACACACACAAAACCGAACTTTTTGCATATCTTTCACTATTGTTCCTTATCCACATCACCGCTATATTCCCTGATCCCTGTCGACCCGAAATCCGCTGAGTTCTCCAGCTTTTTGTTACCCTATTCTCCAGCAGGTTCAGTTCCTTCTTTAAAACTGTGTATCTAATTGGATCATTTTGCAATCATCAGAAAACATCCTCGTAATGTGAGATACATAATTGATGCAGCAGATGAAGACAGGTGGGCCTAGATCAATGTCATGGAACTAATGGTGACATCCTGAGGCTGGGATGATTGACCTATAGATACAACAATCTTTCTTTGTGTGATGTATGACTCCAGCCATTGAAGTTTTTTACTTTAATGCCCATTGACATTAGTTTTATCAGGGCACCTCAATGCCATACTTGGTCAAATAATGGCTAATTATCAAGAACAGTCGCTCTAACTTTTAAAAGTTAGCTCTCTGGCCCGTATTTACACAAGGGCGATGAGATCTGGAGCCGAAGGTCCTGTCTAGACCTCACTGAGATGTTGGTTTTGTTGAATATACACATTCTGACAGCACTGTTAAAAAATCCATCATTTCTTTCTTATAATTGAGAGTAGATTGAGTGGGTGCCAATGAGATATTAGATTGGATACCTCAAAAACAAAACAAGTGTATGAGGGAATTAAAATTAAACTATTGACCCTTAAAAAAATAAAAACATTTGCTTGATCTCTTCTGTCTGACTTTTGATTATTTCTGATAAAATGTTTAACATATTTGGGAAAAGTACATGAAAGAAAGTGGCACTTCCAGTTCAGCCCTGATAGCAAACCATATTTATTGAGTGAGATGACCTACAGATGAGGTGTGCCGTTTGAAATTGATAACAATCCAATCTCACTTCAAAGAAAAACCCAGTGAGCCACAGAAATGAAAAGCAATCTTTGCAATTACAGATTTTACACTACTTGCAGTGAAAGAAAGAGTTAATTGAAATTTCATAAATGTGCCAGTGCATATCAACTAACTCAATAGGCTAACTCATTGTCTGTTAGCAATATAATAATAATAATAATAATAATAATAATAATAATAATAAATAATACTTTGTTGTCATTGTAAATACATACAACAGGTGCATTGCCCGAGTGGAGCTCCAACATATCAGATAAATAATAACAACAAATAATAACAACAAATAATAACAGCAAGAAAAACATCAAGTCAAGTCAGAATGTGCAATATTTCACAGTATAGTGTTATAGCAGTACAAAATATTGGGTATAGGGGGTGTGTATACAGTGCAGAGTTCAGAGTGGTGATGGCCTTGGCGTAGAAACTGGTAATCTTGTGGTGTGTGATTTGATGGACCCGTAACGTTTTCCTTAGGGAAGAAGGGCAAACAAGTGATGTGCGTGATGCCTTTCGCAGGCAACGAGAGCTATTGATCTCTTTCAGGGCAGGCAGATGTGTGTTGGTGATCTTCTGGGCTGTGTTGATGACTCTCCGCAGAGCCTACTTGTCAGCCGCAGAACTGTTGCCATGCCGCACCAGGATGCCATGTGTCAGGACGCTCTCTATGGAGCAACGGTAGAATGACAAAAGCAGCTGTTGTGGCGTTGACTTTCCTGAGTGATCTTAGGAAGTAAAGCTGTTGTTGTGCCTTCTTTACCAGGGAGCTTGTGTTAGTGGACCACCTGAGATCTCCTGAGATGTGGGTGCCCAGGAACATGAAACTGGAGACACTGTCCACTCTTTCTCTGTCTATGTGCAGTGGGGAATGGTCACCCTGCTTCTTCCTGAAGTCAATGATGAGCTCTTCTGTTTTCTTGGTATTGAGTGCTAAGTTGTTCTCTGAGCACCAGCCTATTAACCTCTGTACCTCCTCCCTGTAGGAAGAGGTTAACATTTATTTCTCCTCCCTGGGGAGAAGGCAGGCACGGGTTATTGATAGGGGACGATCAGCCATGATCACAATGAATGGTGGTGCTGGCTTGAAGGGCCGAATGGCCTCCTCCTGCTGCACCTATTTTCTATGTTTCTATGTAAGCTGATTCATCGCCCTCAGTGATCAGCCACTGTCGTGTCGTCTGCAAATTTAATGATGGTTTTCGTAATGTGGGTCGGTATGCAGTCATATGTATAGAGGGAGTAGAGGAGGGGGCTCAGCACAGTCTTGTTGAGCTCCTGAGCTGAGTGTCAAAGTGGTGGGGTCCCATCCTGACTGACTGCGGCCGGTCCGTTAGGAAGTCCTTAATCCAAAGGCAGATGTGTTTGAAGCCTAGGTCGGACAGCTTGGGAGACTGGATAATATGATTTATCATACACAGCATGACTGAAATTGTGCCCTATTATGGTGATGTGATGACTTACTAATAATGGAAACAGTGGAAAATAAATGTTCCAGCAAATCAAAATTCTGCAATTAAATTCCGAATTATTATTTTTTTTTAAACAATGAAAGACTATGACATCTGAATGTATTTATAAATGATCAAAATGTTTCCTTTTCATAACAATTTTTCTTTGATCTTATAATTCTGAAATTAGCATAACAACACTTCCTGATATTATGATGGTTTCTTAATTTAAGTTGTAGTTGTCCATTATTGCCAACGGGAAACTATGAATTGATACAAATAAACAATGTTGTTTTTATGCAGATCTGTAATCGATTTCCTCTTTTAAGAACTTTCAAACAGCTTTGAAACTGCATGACTATTATCGAGGAGGGAAAAAATACAAGAAGACAAAACAAGAATTCTGATTCAAACTTGAGATGACAAATGAAACTTAAGAGAATCTTTTTTATAAAAGGCCTGAAGGAATTAAATTTTCATTAAAATGGGAAAAAGGGCTTTGGTGGGTGCAGAGAAACAAGCCAAAAATAATTACTTGGAGACATAAATGTTAACTTTTTATTTGACAAAATCTGTTAATCTAATGATGTTACGTTTATAGACACAAGAGACTGCAGATGCTCGGAACTTGAGCAGAAAACTCGATTCTTCCCACATCAGTCCAGACCAGAAACATCGTTTGTCCATTGCCCCCCACAGATGCTGCCTGACCTGCTGAATTCCTCCAGCAGATCCTCGAACAGGGAAGAAAGGCCGGACTGGCAAAGGAACGTTGTAGTGCTTGTCTGGCCAGCCACGCTTAATGACATAGGTTATGGACCATGGGGTCTTGTTGGTGGCAGTGTGGGTAACCAAGTCCTCCATCCATGTTGAAGGGATGAATGATAGACATCACGATAAAGTCATCATCCTGCGAGGGCAGATCCTCGCAGGTCTTCCGAGGTGCAAGTGAGAGTGTCTGCCAGGTGCATATCCTTTCCCACGTTTGTAGGTGAGGACGATGTCAGTGCGCTGGAGAGTTATGAATAGGTTTACTGAAAATGCTGATAAGAGGTTGGTGGTCGGTTTCAATTGTAATTATGTGATCAAAGATGAAATCGTTGAACTTTTTGCAGACAAAAACAACCGCTACCAATTCCTTTTCAATTTGGGTGTATCGTTGTTCTGTGTCAGACACGGTGGGCGAGGCATAGGCGACCGGCTCATTGCCATGGCCATAATTCTGGGAAGGCATGCAGCGCCCAGGCCATGTTGTGAGGCGTCACATGTAAGTATAATAGGCAGTCTTTGATCAAAGTACGCTAGAGTAAGGATGGCCGACATCTGCCGTTTAAGAGTGTCAAATGCTGTCTGTTGTTGTTCATGCCAGGTCCAAGCAGTGTCTTTGTGTGTGAGAAGGCGTAATGGGGCTGACGTTTCGGTGAAATTAGGAATTAATTTGCTCAAATATTTCGCCATGCCAAGGAACCTCTGCAAATTGGGCACATCAGTGAAAGAGTTAGTTATTAATTGATTGTTGTCATATTTAAGCTTTCCTGTGGGAAAAAGACAATTGTAATGCATGATGGGATTTAGGCAACTCCCATCATGACAAGGGTTTTTTAAACTTAAGTTAAATAGTTCACAGCTCTCTTACAAGGTTTTTTTTAATGTAAATTGAAGAGGTTAATCAGATAAGAAGGGGCCCAGAGGATGCCATTGGGATGACTGGCTTTTGGGAGAGGTGGGTGATGGTTTTTGTACATTACATCATGCAATTGGTTTTATATCTGTACGTATATAAACTCGGGTTTTCTGGTATTTCTTTGTGTGTGTTGCTGGAGATTCAGACGTAAAACTGTTGCCTCTGGGTCTCTAGGTCCACACCCGTCAGACGTTAAATTAAAGCTTTGTATGGAATTTGTACTTTGTCTATCTTTTTAAGTGAACTTTTTCATTAATGGGTGCTGGGGAGTTCATTAATGGCACTGCTTTTCGCCGGATCAGTTTTCAGGCCTGTCCTTGGTAAATATATGGCCTAGTTATTTTACCTCATTCACTCTGACTCTGCATTTTTTGGGATTAAGTTTGAGATGGATGGCCTTGGCACGCTTCAATACTTTTGTCAGATTGGCGTCGTGTTCCTCGATGGTTTTCCCAGCAATGAGGATATTGTCTACTACGATGGAGCATGGGTATCCGGAAAACAATTTCTCCATCCTGCGAAGGATCTGCAATAAAAGAAACCATTTCGCGAAATGCTGTAGATCGCGAAACAGCAGATTTCAAATGAGACAGTCTGTCAGCTTGTTAAACCAGGACAGGATGAATATCCTAGCTCCCAGTTCCCAGAAACAGATGATGACAGCACAGAGATTAATGTGCAGCGCCAAGGACAAGGCAAGCAGGCCTCTGCCGCCAATGACCAAAGGACAGGTGGTCCGCTTACAGACTGACAAAGGCCATGACCGTATTGGGGTAATTTCTGGTCTAGCTTCGGAGCGACGCTCGTACATTGTTAGAGCCGATGGTGGCACCTGCAGACAACATCTTCTGCCTGTGAAGGAGTCAATCCTTCCTCCTTATTATCCGGATCGTACAAGTTCATTTCAAATGCATCTGGTGATCCTCGCATGCTCTTGCCAGTACACCAATCCATGCCTGTGACAGTTCCTCTGTCTGTCCCATCTTCGCCTGTACTGTTGCTGCTCAGTCTCCTGCTTTGACCCCAGAGGCGTTGGTCCACTCCCCCACGGAGGTGAAATCACAACTCTGTCCCCGGAGAAGAGGAATGGAGATGACCTCTATCGTACATGTGCCGGTCGTTTAGTATCCGGACTATATTTGACTTTACATACGTCTGTCATCAGTTGTGATATTTGCTTTGCTTAGTTATGGGTATACAGTGTTATTGATTCTTTAAGAGGGGAGATGTAGATTAGTGACTCAAGCTATGAGTTATGCTTTTGTAGTTATGCCCACTAGCTTATTAGCGTCGCAGTCTACTGCACTCGGCAGTCTAAATTGAACTCTCAAGTGAGAACTTGGAGTTGTTTATTCTAAATAAAGTGTATAACCTGACATGATGCATGGTCTATATTATTACAAGGACTCTAAATCAACATTTGTTTTCGTTTCCATGTTTAGATTTGTGATCATTCTCATTCTCAGAAATGTATGAGGCTGTCCTCCTCTCCATGGCAGGAGTTGGAAGGGTTGTGGGCCTGGTTGTGATTCGACATGGAAATAGCTGCAAAATCCATTTATTTTGAGTTTATTTTACATCACATAAAGCATTGCGATTGAATTCCTGAGCTTGTACTCTCCATTGGCGCCGCTAGTAGAGCCGTTGCCTCACATCACACATTTACCCAGTCTCATTGCATAGGCTATCACTGAATGCTCTGTTTAGCTCCTTCATCTTGACCTATGGGTTGGAAGGTTAATTGGCCACTTTGAAATGCCCCCAGTGTGTCACTGTGTGGTAGAATCTGGGCAAGTTTATGAGAATGCAGGGAGAATAAAAAACTGGGATTAATATCAGTAATGTTAGTGGGTAGTTGGAGCAGAATCAGAGGGCCAAGGGGCCTGGTTCTACGCCATTTCTCTTCATGACTATTATAATTTTTATTTTCCAGAGTCTGTGTATAGGGTGGAATAGTAACACTGCTACCGCATGCCTGTAACCATGAATGGGAAATTAAAAAAATTAAAAGTACAGGCCACAGCACAGCAACATTGGAGAATACAGGAATGTTGGGAAAATAGGTTGAACCTGCTTGTAGTAACACAAACACTTAGCACTGACATTTGGACATCCTTTGCTCAGACTTGGAATTCAGTCCCAGGAAAAGTTAGTCCCACTATTCGTTACATCCATTCCCCTCCTGTTACTAAAGTACAAAAATAATTATGGATATGAAAAAGATCAATGATATACATGTTATTTTAAAATCCAGAAGAAAGCATGTATAAAATAAAGTTAACTATTCATGATTATGTTTACTCATTCACTGGAATTGGGAAAATAATCAAGTGAGAACTGAAGATTTTATTAAGACAACTTAAGGCTGATACAGATAGAAACTGCCAGAAAACACATTATTTCCAATTTCTATCATTTTCTGTTTTTTGCTTTAAATGCATATTGTTATATTAACAACATATAGGCTATTAATTGCAGATTTATTGCAGATTAAGAAAAAAAAAAATCACATGGCTGGCAGGATTCAGAGCAGGTAGAATCTTAACCATCTCCTCAATCAAGATTGATCCATGTACGCACACTCTCTACTTTCCCATCTGTGTTGTAGTCTAATGCAGATACCGACGGGTTTTATTGTGTGAGCAAAATCAACACTTCATTTTTACGAGTCATTTCCTTTTAATTTTTAAGAAATGTCTGTCATATTTCATAATATTAAACATTATGATTATTTGGATCCCAATGTGATTGATGGACCAATGTGGAATCTGCAGACTATGCCACAGATGGCCCAGAAGGTGCCCGATTGAACCAGTGAGTGGATGGGCAGTTTGGGAAGTGGTGTGCTGCTGCTGTAGTTTACACTGAGTTGTGTGTTCCCAACACATGGACTCAAGGTTCTCAATGCTATCCACACCGTTTCTTCTCCACATTGGGTTGGTTTGAGATTCCAGGTGTCAATAAGGATATGGCATATATTTTCCATGGCGGCTTTGAGAACATCCTTGACTACGTTTTTTTGACTACGTGTCTGGTATTCACCAATGACAGAATAGAATGATTTGAAAATATGAGTTTTGGCTTGTGAATTACGTGACCTGCCCTCTGGCCCAGAGTGTAATTAGGGCCTCATTATTGGGAGTGTTGGCTTGGAAAGTGATGCTGATATGTACTCCATCTCTAAGGACATTTACCGTATCTCACGCTCAAAGATCATCCCTTTGTTAACCATTCCCCTTCTAAGGTATCTTTGTCATGCCCTCAAAATCTATTCCTTTACCTTACTTTTCAGGGTTATTCCTCCAACATCCTTCTCTTTATACCAACCCTTCTGGTACACTCTTTCTTTCTCAAAGCATGTCTCACTGGTTCCCCTATCTCAAGGCCAATACATTCGTGATAGACATAAAATGCGGGAGTTACTCAGCGGGACATGCAGCATCTTTGGAGAAAAATAAATCTTTCATAATTTACAAAGTTGGAATTTTGAACTGGACATTTGAGTATTTCCATTTTTTTCCCTCCACAGTAATATTCCCAGGTTGGATTGGTATGTTAGGCACAGTTAAGATTCTTACTGCACTTTGAATCAAATCACAGAACTGTTCACTCCATTTACTATATTTTTTATTGAAACATGGTGTTTGCTGCTGTGCAAATCTATGTTTTCAGTGTACTTTGCTGACAGCTGGGGTCACGGGGTCATTAAGACACACTGAACCAAGTAACTAGTGATGTGAATGCCAACAATAATTGCTCACAGGGAGTTGGGTTAGGAAAGATTGTAGTGAAGTCCAATAAGCATTGCCCAGCTGCACACATGTGCACACTCAGAAGGGGTTTCTACTGATGAATCAGTTGCGACAGTATTTACTTTATTCTTCCTCCACAGTGGCCCATAGAGCCGATTGTATTAGTTTAACATCTGCCATACTTCAAGCAATCATTGGCAGAAGATACGAGCCATTCAAAGAGCTTAGCTTTGTATTCCATGGTTATTTACTAATCCAAGTGTAGTCTTGGTTTCAGGAAAAAAAATCATGTATATTTAATATGTCAATATTTTTCAATTACTTTGGTATACTTATACATTTAAAATTCTAAAGGAATACGATTTCACATCATTTCTGTGTGTAAATATCCTTTCAAATCAAGTCAACTATTTAGTCACAATTTCATTTTGGATTGAGGACTGTTTACCGACTTTACAAGGCTATTACATTTGTCTGGTTATTCTTTACCAAATTATTTTGTTTAGCCTTTGATTCATTTGCTGTTTTTTCATTGCGGAGGTGATAAAGTTTGTGCTTTTTCATTTTTCTTCCCTGTGCTAGTTTGGAGCAACAGCTATCAATCTGTTTTGAGGCTAATTTACCAGTTTAGAGCTTTTGGGTTCATCAGTATCATAACATTTATGTCAAACTCAGACAGTAGTTTAATCAGCAATATTAAAATTCTGTGAATTCAAAAAAATTGATCAAATTTGATTATTGGTTAAAAAAAAACGTAATTCCACTGATGGGGCTGGAAATTAAATGTTTATTGCACTTGGTGGTACAATCCCAGCCTTCCTGCCAGGCTGCTGCACAATTGTACTCTACCAGTTTATCTGTATATCCAAAAAATCTTCAGGGGCACCAAGTGGTGAATTGGAAACTGGGAGCTTGCTTACCGCCCACTCTACTATATGAAAATCCACAACAAATGCCAAACTGCCTCCCAGTCAATAAAGCAAACACCAGGATCTTAGGAATTTTTACAGAGGATAGGAGCAATAGAAAACTGGGTGTTGTGTACTAATACCCATGCACCAAGTGTGAAGTGGTAGGTCAATGAATACAGATATTCAATAAACATGAAGTAATAACTTTCACATAGATTTGGATAAACAGATTACTCATGATGAAAAAGCTAGTAAGCTAGAACATTTCTGGATTGAGAACTTCTGGACATAGAATCAACAAGAAACCAGCCATCGTATAAAGGGTCAGACAGACTAATGGTACTTTAAAAATGTTTCCCATTAAGTTTATGCCCATTTTCTGCTTTAAAAAAAACGTACTAATCCAGAATTCTCTGGATTCACCAACTGTTAAAAGTATGATCCAAATGTCTGATATTTAAAAGCATTTTATTTACACGATTAAAAACAAAAGATAAATATCCAATGTTTAAAAGTCCAAAGCCCATTAAAATGATTTATGTAAATTACAACAAGTCAAATAAAGTGTAAATTTGCTAAAACTCACCTTTGCACCTTGTGGCACTTCCACTTCAGTGAATGAATGCAAGACTTTCCTGCCACAGGTTACTTGTGTGGATGTCCCATAAAAATTGACAACGGTCGCAACTTTAAAATGTGCATTTTTTCCAATCAAAAAACGTTGCACTCCTCTGCCGGTCTTTGTGTGGTTCATACTACGAACTAATTATTGAAAAGCCACTTTGGGACTTCAACATAAATATGGAAGCCGTAAATCTGCTATTTGGTAGGGAAATCTCTGGGTAACTTATAGATATTTGGATCATTATTTAGTTGAGTGAATACATAGTCAATGTGAGCCAAATGCAAGATTATCATTAGAATGAAAGAATAGAATGGAGGGTCCAAATATGAAAAGCTCGAATCGGTGGAACGTGCAAAGGGTCTCCAGGAGCCTTAGTATTGTTTAAATATACTAGATAGGCATATAAATAGTCAAAGCCTAAGAAATGCAGATTTCTACAAAAGGCAAATTAATGCTAAACGAATTGTTAATTTTAAATCTTAGATTGATAGCTTATTGTTAAGCTAAAGGTAATAAATAATGTGTGAAATGGAGTTAGATCACAAATCAGCCATCTCCGTATGAATCATGACTGAAACAAAAAACAAAACGATATTTTTCCAATATTCCAATTTCACCTCTGCCGTGTGACAGAATAGACCAACAGTGACCTGTTCCCAAGTTTCTGCCTATACCCTCCAATACTTCAACAATATCCCAGACACGGTTCCACATCCACTCTACGGTGAAGGTTTCACTGAGATCTGAAGAAACCGATGAAACAAAGCCACTTAGTCTACCAGATTGATGCAAAATTTGTAAAAGACTGTCCCTGGTTCAGAAATTTAAGTGGTGCATAACAAATTACAGTCTAAAATGCTCATTTGTAACCAAAGGTTTATTTCACAAAGGAGACTTTAACATTAGATACAAGCTACCAAAAAAAGCCAAAGTACAGCGAAGGCAGTAATTTTACAGACCTGGGTCCATTGTCTATCTCTAATATTCCCTTGCCACAAGGAACTTAAACACCTCCATTCTGTACAATAACCAACACTCTCGGAAAACCATGTCTGACCCTTTAACTCACAAATCTGTTATTGCTCAGATAAATAAAACTAAACTACAAAACAAGTCAGAAACTCTCTTTAAGATAAAGATGCCTGTACTAAACAGAGGGTCCCAAGAAAAATAGTCATTTTTTGGTGACTGGAGGTCCTTAAGACCCAGTGAGGCTGGGTATGTTTTCAGGGAAATCTCAAACTGAGGTAAAGGAAGTATGCACTATTTAAAAAGAGCCAATAGATTTCATAATGGGTAGAAAGCCCTGGGGTGTAGTCAGCATCATACATTTTCACAACAACAGACAAAAAGATCATACAAGAATGAGAAGATACAAAGGTGGAAAAAGTTTGAGAGTCCTCGTAGATGATCCCATGAGTAGAGATATAGCACCATTTGGGGGCTGTAGAGCTATCAAATCCACTGCTTCTGGTGGAATCTTTGATTTGCCACCATTGTGCCCAAGGCTAACCCTGGCCAATCTGATTCCTGTCGATCTGGTCTCTTACAGTACAGTTGACACAGATATAGTCCTCCTTTTCTGCTGTTTCTGAGGACACGCCAACACAGATTTGATGAAACCACTGGTTGCAGCTACCATCACATTGGACCCAGTCAACCTACACAAAAGGAAGAAACTTTTACCACAACTACATATCAAAACTACATTTTTTATTTACACCTGTGTTTTATTGGAAAAAGATGAATTTAGTGAAGACAAAGCCATATCCTTTATTAAGGTATTGCCATAAAAATATCTACACAAATGTATGTATTCACATACGCTTAAAAGGGCTCATTTTTAATGGGGAATAGCTCATCTTAAATTTGGCTGAGGTCAAATGGATGAGCCCTCTTTCCTGCCCCAGGAGAGGCAAGCAAAACTTAAATTGAACATGGACAAGAGCTTCATTTCAATATTATAAGAGATATAGAAATACGTATACAATTTCTACACAACAATCACAGCAATATCTATTTAATTTAGCAAAAAAAAAACTACATGGATACTATCAAACAAAAGATTGAAGCAAAGTGACACAAGGATGTATGATTAATGGATTGAGGTCAAAGATACAGGTTTCTAAGGAAAAAGTGGTGAGGTAGACAGGTTTTAGGAGTGAATTCTTGGTGACAGAAAACTAACAGCAATGGAACTATTAAATTAGAAGTACTGACAGATACGCACATGAGTTATCTTAAAGGAACTTGGCAAAGTTAGAAAGCTGCTGAACTGTACAGAAACAGGGAGCAGCATGTGGATGGAAGGATTATAAGGAAACGGTAAGAATTTAAAAACAAGTTGCCAGGGGAGAATTAACTTCAAATCCAAAAAACCTTGGAACCTGCACCCAGAGTTATAGGGTACATATTTCTAAATTAATAAGATGTTTTACACTAAATTTTGAGATGTTGAGGTGTTTTTTCAATACATTCGTTTCATTATCGTTGCAGCAAAATACACTTTTTTTGCCAGAATCCAAAGAGCATTATTACATATTTAATTAGTTGGATGAATAGTATTTCAGAGTCAATGTTCAATGGTTCGTGACTTTGGTAGGTGTGACTATTTCCCCAGGCACAGACTCACTTTATTTCTTAAGGATAGTTGTGAGGCAGAAACAATACTGGTCATGCATATGGCTGATAAATGCGCAAGTACAGAAATGATCAGCTGTGGCTGAACATGCATGCACTTTCATGAAATAAACCCAGCAATGCATCCAATGCATTATTTTCTCAACGTTCAGAAGTCAAACAGTGAGCTTTTTATCAGATCAGCACCAAGTTAAACTCTTAAATTCGTTTTTCAATTTTTACATTGAATCCTATTACATAATATTCATTTCTCTACGTAATGATCTGTTACTGGCTTCTAAATTCTCTTCCAGCAACCAGAAACATCAAACGGTCTTTATTTTGCCCTGGGGTCACAATCGCACATCTCCATTTTTTGAGATAAATGGGACTTTTCAGTTTCTTTTTCTTCTTCTCACTGGAAAATCAAAAGCAATTAATGAGAATGAAAGTTCTTATTTAAAAGTGATGTTTTATGTGTCCAACCTCCATATTTGCATATTGCACCCAGATGAAGTCTCTGAGTGAAACTATGTGACACACAAACAGGATGAGGAAAAGTAGGGTGAGAAAAGGTGAAAAAAAGACACTGGAAAACATAACGAGAATATTTAAGTGCCTTCTTTGAATGAGTTAATTGAGTTGATGTCTGGGTTGCAAGGTTACAAAATAAAAATAAAATTCATTATTTATTTTTAAAAACACTATGCATTAAATTTTCATTTTAAAAACCTTAAACCCAGGCATCAGCTCAATGAACTTCTTGAATGTAATCTTAGATGAAAACAAATTTACACTTTAACTATGCTTCTGTTCCTCATTTTCCTCAATAAACCGTCTGCAGCAAAACATCTATTCACCATGTGCCTGCAAAAGCTGAAAAAAATGAATACTGACCTCATCCCCCTCTGGTTGTTGGCAGCTTTCCGCAGGGCAGATTGCATCCTCATCTTCAGAGTCCTCTGGCTCAGAATATGGACATTCCATTATCACCAATGGTTCTTCTGTTGGGTGTGCAAATTCAAAACACTTGTCTGCCTCGAGACTTCCAAAACTCAGATCTTTTGATTTCTCTTGGGTTAATTTGAGACCTCTTTGTTTAGGGTTGCTTAATTTTTTCAATTTTTCTCTTTTTTCACCCATTGAGCCATCTTTTTCAATTCGTCTCTTTTTCCTTTCACAGTTTCCTTCTCTTTTCACTGGTTTAAAACAGCAATCTTCATCCTGAAACGGAGCACAGAATACTGTCTCAGATAGGCAAAATGACCATCTGCTGTCACTTCCCTGTTTGAGAGATATTGGGGGCGCTTAAGGCGGCTTCAGGGAAGTTCGGTATCTGGACAGGGTCTTCACCGAGGATCACAGCCAAGCATGGGGCTGCCCAATAGCAGCAAAGGCACAGGAGTCAATGACTTAAGTGTTGTAGAGTCAGGGAGCTGTGGACCCTTCGGCCCACCTGGTCTATTCCGACCAGGTTGGCATACTGGGTTAGTCCCATATGCCTGCATTTGGCCGGTGACTCTCCTATTTACGCAAAGTCTTTTAAAGGTCATAATCACATATGCTTCTGCACCTTCCTCTGGCAACTCTTTCCACATGCGATCTAACCTCTGGGCAGGAAGTTCCCCTGCGGTCCTTCCAGGGTCTCTCGCCTTGAACCTATGCACTCTGGCTTTAGAATCCTCTGTGTCTCACGTGTTTAACATGGCGCAAATAAACATATCCATCAGGAGATCCATGGAAGATACTGACCTCATAAATTGATGGACTAGAGACCTGGGTTCGATCCTGACATCAAGTGTGGTTTGCATGTTCTCACTGACCGCAAAAGTGGGTGTGTCGGGGGGGGGTGTAAAGAGGTGGTCATGGTGCAAGTGTACATAGCAAGTGAGAATGTCCTTCAATGAGGAAAATTTAAGTAAACAAACGGTTGGAAGCAGATAGAAATTATGCTGGTGCATTATACGAGACGGTGGCTAAATATACAATTGCATCCTCATAGTACAGGAACCGCTTGACTCATCGAATGTTCACTAGTTCTATGAAAACCAATTATATCAGACCCATTCTCACATTTTGCCATTACCCCCCTCGCCCCCCCCCCCAATTTTCTTTCATTAAATGTCCATCTACCTTTCATTTAAAAGGCTGATTTTAACATAAATGACTTTATCACAACCCCCAAATCATTTGCTTGCAAAGGTTATTCGAAACAGCTTCTTTCCATTTACCTTTGTTACCTATATATCTATGAACTTGTCATGATCTTGTACACCACTATCAAAGTTCTGCTCAACTTTCGTAGCTCCGATTTCTAGCTCCCTCAGTTTGCATTACGTTGATACATAATTAATCAAAGACAGGCATAAGCAAAATATACAATAATATTATTGAGCTAAGATCTTGCATGCTCCTTGTACACTGTTGCAGCCATAGATATTATTACTCAACAAAAATATTAGAAATAGTAGTTGCCAATTGACATATCCAAGCATGTATGCTTTAGAAGTAAATGCAAGTGATTTCACCAACATATTTCTGCTGCAAATGTTTGCAGTTCCATACCTCAGCTGTAGAAGCATCACAGGCCTCCGTAAGACATTTCATAACATCCAATGGTTCGTAGCTCAGTCGTTCAGATTGTTGCTGGTGATCTTCTACCACAGGGGACTGAGTTAGCCATACGATCTGGTAAATGTGTTGCATCTCGGGTAGAGTGACCTGCATTAATAGACCCTCCATCATCAGTTCTTCAAGTTGGGCTGTCACATCATCAGACAGGCACAGCCCTGGAAGAGTCAAAAGTTTGTGACAGCAAGTTCCTTATCCCAAAGACAGTCTAAAAATATTTTCAGATGGGACAAGTTTCCCCAAATAACACTGTTCTTTCAAATTTGTCCTGTAAAATACAACAATTGATGAAAGATATATACATCAACCATTGACAACTATTGCAGTCAATGCCTTACTTTCAAAATCAAGTGTTATGAGCAATTCAAATGGAATTGAAGTTTTAACACCATAGGGATTGACCAAGATGCTCAATAAACCACTTGGGTATTTTTTGGTTAGAAACAGTCTTTGATCCGAACATAAATTGGGCTGGACTCCACAGTTCATTTTGTCCCCCAAGCAAATAAAATCAAAATAAATAGTTAAGGATAGAGTTCCAGAACTTTCTTTCATTAGGCTATTAATTGTCCACCATTGCAACATTTAGAATTGAATGTCAGAATCAAATGTTGCAAATTGAAGTACCCAAGACTGTGAGAGATCAATCATCACAGTACCAGGACATGGCTGCAGGGGTTTATTGGCCTAGAGCCAACTATATTAGCTCCTTCATCAATTAACTTCCCTTATGTTCTAGGATCAGAAGCATGGATGCTTGTTGATGATTTGCACAATAATCAAATCAATTTGCAACTCCTTAGCACATGAATACCAGCATGCAAAATATCTTAGACAACGTTCAGGCATGGGCTGATAAGCAGTATATTATGTTTGTGGCCCAAATGTGCCAGGCAATGACCAATCCTGATAAAATAAGAGTCTATTCACCCACCCTTGACAGCAATGACATTACCATTTCCAAATAACCCACCATCAACATCCTGGGGTATCATGTGCAATCATAAACTGAGGTAGACCAGCCACATTAATACTGTGACTATATGAATGGGTAAGAGGCTGATTATTCTGCTATGACTAACTCGCATCCTGAGATTCCAAAGCCATTCCACCAGTTTTCAACCACTTGTCGGAATCCGTGTAGCTCCACCTTCAGTCATGAAACCTGAGAACTTCTAATTAAAGAAGTCCACTTAGTTGACTGCTTATCTACAACCTTGAAAATGCATCTGCTCCCAAACCAGTACACAGTAGCCACAAAATGCACTCCTCGTGGCCACACTGAATCTCCAAAACGCGCAAACCTTATCACCAAAAAGGAGAACAGCAGGTCCATGATTTCACCACCAGCAGGTTCCTCTCCAGGTTGCAGAATATTTGCCATTGGGGGAGAGAGAGGGGGGGGGGGGGGGGGGGGTGAGAGAGAGAGGGGGGGGGGAGAGAGGGGGTGGGGAGAGGGGGTGGAGAGAGAGGGGGGAGGGGGAGAGGGGGGAGGGGGAGAGGGGGGGGAGAGAGGAGGGGGGGCCCCGAGGGAGAGAGGGGGGCCCCGAGGGGAGAGAGGGGGGCCCCGAGGGGGGAGAGAGGGGGGCCCCCGAGGGAGAGGGGGGCCCCGAGGGAGAGGGGGGCCCCGAGGGAGAGGGGGGCCCCGAGGGAGAGGGGGGCCCCGAGGGAGAGGGGGGGGGGGGGTGAGAGAGAGGGGGGGGCGAGAGCAGGGAGAGAAGGCAGGAGGAGGGAGAGGTGGGGGAGTGAGGACCGTCTTTTGAATAACGGGGAGGAGGGAGAGGTGGGGGGGTGATGTCACGCGCAACGCATGGAAGACGGCAGGCACGCAGATCCATTGTAATGTCATCAGCGAAAGAGTCTTTTTTTTCAAAGTTTTGCCCGATTTTTCATTAATACATTTTCATTAATAACTCTAGAAATAAAGCGTGACATTTTCAGATATGACGATTTCGGAATCCGCGGGAAAAATCTCTACCGGAATATGTAAAAATGTTACCATTCGTGCGTCGCTTTTTCGAGAAGATGTGATTACACACAAACAAATAAACACACAAACAAACACATCCACATATAAGATCAGATTTTTAAGTATATAGATAATTGAAAACCATGGAAGTTTTGATAAACCTGTACTGACAAGGCTACAATTATTTACTTCCTACAACAGAGGTGTAACAACTAGGGACTGTCAAGTTAATTGTACTTGATAAGATTTCAGGAAAAAATATGATCAATGCCAAAAAGGGTGGTGACTGCAAAAAGCCTCAAAGCATCTAAAAACTATCTGGAGTACTTTGGGCTCATTCTTTAGAAAGCAGCTCCCTTTGTTTGTGTTAAAAGTAAACCAATCAATTGCAGTGATTAGCCAATAACTCCATTAGCCTTGTAACATACAATTATCAAGATGGTAAAACGACTTGATCTATTCCCCAATCAGCATAACTTTCCAAATTATCAGTGAGAAATAGAATACTTCATTTCTACTAATTATCAAATGGAAATTTCCATCCTTTGGCCTAGAAATGGCTCAGTTTGGGATGTTATACCAAACAATTGATAGTCATCCAATTACAGTGAGTCTTCTTGTTGAGATATTACTGGATGATGAGACAATAACTTTAACTTTTGGACTCAATTGCCTTTTGTTTCTCCAGGTAATGTGTGAAAAATAATTCGTGGAATTGAAGAATCATGAAATAACGTATGTTAATCAGAGATAAACTTTTGCATTTCACATCCCAGAAATATATCCTCTACACATGATTACCACTGATTGCAACAAGGACTGCATTTTTGTAAGCTTCTCATTCCATATGTATAATTACGCACCTTTGCAAAAGAGTCATGCAGGAAGATAAAGAGAAAACCGCCTTCATGAAAATTAATTATTTTTCATTGAAAAGCTTTAATGAAAAGTAAGCTGCAACTCCACTGCAAGTTAAATATACAATTACAAACCTTGTGCTGGGATGCACTTCTGCCAAAAAGATGTGGAATCTCCTGTCTTCTCTTCTTCCGATTCATTCCCATTGCAAACTGCAGTATAAAACTTAACCTCTTCTGCATCTGAATTCACCTGAATAGATAAGAGAAATGAAATCCATGAATACATTTCATCCATGAATAAATTAAATCTATTTCAATTGGTTTACATGTCAAAGATGGGGAAGAGAAAAAAATGAGATAATAGATTAAATACAGCTTCTGGGATAAGAAATAATGGTTGAAAGTAAGCATGCAGGTACAGCAGGCAGTGAATGTGAAGAAAGTGAATGGCATGTTGGCCTTTATAACAAGAAGAATCGAATATAGGAGCAAAGAGGTCCCTCTGCAGTTGTATAGAGCCCCAGTGAGACCACACGTGGAGTATTATGTGCAGTTTTGGTCCCCTAATTTGAGGAAGGACATTCTTGCTATTGAGGGAGTGCAGCGTAGGTTTACAAGGTTAATTCCCAGGATGGCGGGACTGTCATGTGCAGAGAATAGAGCTGCTGGGCTTGTACACTCTGGAGTTTAGAAGAATGAGAGAAGATCTCATTGAAACTTATAAGATTGTTAAGGGCTTGGACAGGCAGGAAACATTTTCCCGAGGTTGAGGGAGACCAGGGGCCACAGTTTAAGAATAAGGAGTAAGCCATTTAGAACAGAGACGAGGAAACACTTTCTCACCGAGAGTGGCGAGTCTGTGGAATTCTCTGCCTCAGAGGGCAGTGGAGGCAGGTTCTCTGGATGCTTTCAAGAGAGCTAGATAGGGCTCTTAAAAATAGCAGAGTCAGGGGATATGGGGAGAAGGCAGGAACGGGGTACTGATTGGGGATGATCAGCCATGATCACATTGAATGGCGGTGCTGGCTCGAAGGGCCGAATGGCCTACTCCTGCACCTATTGTCTAAATGTGTATTAAATGATTAATAATTTCCACCAAAGAACGAGAATAATTCTACCACAAACGTGAAATCTTAATTTGCATGCTCAGTCAAATTATCAAATTGGTAAATTGAAACCATTTTATTGATTGGTTTGATGACATTGGCAAATGAGCAATAGCTTCATTACATGGATATCCGATTCATGCACAGACATTCATCACAACCAGAAGTCATACGTGAGAAATCCATAACTAGTTAATTAAGAGATACAGCATTGAAACAGGCCCTGTGGCCCACCGTGTCCACGGCGACTGTTGATTACACATTCATAGTAGTTCTGTGTTATCCCTCTTTCTCATCCACTCCCTACACACGAGGGGCAATTTACAGAAGCCAATTATCCTAACAACCCTAACGCCTTTGGGATGTGGGAAGAAACCAGAACACCCAGAGGAAACACACACATAGTCCAAGGGAGAATGTGCAAACTCCACACAGACAACACCCAAGGTCAGGTTCGAACTTTGGTTTTTGGCGCAATGAGGCAGCAGCTTCATATGAAGCAGCAGCTGCCACTGTGCTGCTAGTTTTTCCATAATTCTAGGTAATTATTTGAGGAATAACTCTAAATTCGTAGCGTTCCATTCAATTAACTGGGCTTGAAGAAACCGCTGATTGGTGGACTTGAGTACAAAGCTGACTGGCAGTCAGATTCCAGCAGTTTGTAGTGTACTGTACTTTGTATTGTATTTTTGCATTGTACATTGTATTTTGTATTGTATCTAGGGTAAGGAAAGTATGAGTGCCAGGGCAGCTTACTGTTCTGGATGTCAGATGTGGGAGGTCATGGAGTCGGGTAGCTCTCCAGACGTCCACATCTGCGCCAGGTGCGCCGAGATGGGGCTCCTAAAGGAGTGTGTTAGGAACCTGGAGCAGCGGCTCGATGACCTCCGTCTGGTCAGGGAGAGTGAGGAGGTCATAGAGCGGAGTTACAGGGAGGTAGTCTCTCCAAAACCACAGGAGGCAGACACATGGGTCACGGTTAGGAGGGGCAAGGGGCAGAGGCGGGCGCTAGAGAGTACACCAGTGGCTGTACACCTTGAAAATAAGTACTCCCGTTTGAGTGCTGTTGGGGGGGGGGGGGGGGACGGGGGGGGGGGACGGGACAGCCTACCTGGGGCTAGCAACAGCGATCTGGCCTGCGGTACATACACCGGCCCTGTTGCTCAGAAGGGTAGGGAAAAGAAGAGGGCATTAGTAATAGGGGAGTCTATAGTTAGGGGGTCAGATTGGCGATTCTGTGGAAGCAGTCCGGAGACCCGGATGGTAGTTTGC
Source organism: Okamejei kenojei (assembly GCA_035221665.1). Classification (NCBI taxonomy): domain Eukaryota; kingdom Metazoa; phylum Chordata; class Chondrichthyes; order Rajiformes; family Rajidae; genus Okamejei; species Okamejei kenojei. The sequence continues at coordinate 16,155,035 of CM069154.1, read as the reverse complement.
CTCCCTGGTGCCAGGGTCCGCGATGTGTCTGAACGTGTCCAAGATATCCTGAAAAGAGAGGGAGAGGAGCCCGAGGTCGTGGTACATATTGGTACCAATGACATAGGTAAAAAAAAGAGAAGAGATCCTGAAAGGAGAATTTAGGGAGTTAGGGAGAGAGTTTAGGAAAAGAACCGCAAAGATAACAATCTCAGGATTACTTCCTGTGCCACGCGACAGTGAGAGTAGGAATGGAGCAAGGTGGAGGATAAATGCCTGGCTGAAGGACTGGTGCAGAGGGCAGGGATTCAAGTTTCTGGATCAGTGGAACCTCTTTTGGGGAAGGAGTGACCTATATAAAAAAGACGGGTAGCATTTGAACCCGAGGGGGACCAGTATCCTGGCAGGGAAATTTAAAAAGGCTACTGGGGGGACTTTAAACTAGAACGGTTTGGGAGAGAGACTCAAATAGAGAAAGGCAGTAGACAGGAGGAAGGAGGCCAGTAGACATGAGGCAGGAGGTAGAGAAGGGAAGCACTCAGACCCAACATGTAGGGGGGAAAGAAGAAAAAAAGTGGTGGGTTTCCAGGGCAAAAATCAAAAGGGGCCACTTGTCAACATGATTGTATAAGGAGTAAGAGTATTGTAAAAACAAGCCTGAAGGCTTTGTGTCTCAATGCAAGGAGCATTCGTAATAAGGTGGACGAGTTGAATGTGCAGATAGCTATTAATGACTATGCTATAGTTGGGATCACGGAGACATGGCTCCAGTGGGACCAAGGCTGGGAGCTGAACATCCAGGGATATTCAATATTCAGGAGGGATAGAAAGGAAAAGGAGGTGGGGTAGCGTTGCTGGTGAGAGAGGAGATTAATGCAATAGAAAGGAAGGACATTAGCTTGGAGGATGTGGAATCGATAAGGGCAGAGCTGCGAAACTCTAAGGGGCAGAAAATGCTAGTGGGAGTTGTGTACAGGCCACCTAACAGTAGTAGTGGAGTTGGGGATGGCATCATACAGGAAATTAGAAATGCGTGCAACAAGGGTAAAACAGTTATAATGGGCGACTTCAATCTACATATAGATTGAGTGAATCAAATCGGCAGGGGTGCTGAGGAAGAGGATTTCTTGGAATGTATGCGGTATAGTTTTCTAAACCAACATGTAGAGGAACCAACGAGAGAGCAGGCTATTCTAGACTGGGTATTGAGTAATGAGGAAGGGTTAGTTAGCAGTCTTGTTGTGCGTGGCCCCTTGGGCAAGAGTGACCATAATATGTTTGAGTTCTTCATTAGGATGGAGAGTGACATAATTAAGTCATAAACAAGGGTTCTGAACTTAAACAAAGGTAACTTTGAAGGTATGAGACGTGAATTGGCCAAGATAGACTGGCAAGTGATGCTTAAAGGGTTGACAGTGGATGTGCAATGGAAGGTATTTAAAGACTGCACGGATGAACTACAACAATTGTTCATCCCAGCTTGGTAAAAGAATAAATCAGGGAAGGTAGTGCATCCATGGATAACAAGGGAAATCAGGGATAGTATAAAAACAAAAGATGAAGCATACAAATTAGCCAGAAAAATTAGCCAGAGGACTGGGAGAAATTCAGAGTCCAGCAGAGAAGGACAAAGGGCTTATTTAGGAAAGGGAAAATAGATGATGAAAGAAAACTAGCAGGGAACATAAAAACTGACTGCAAAAGATTTTATAGATATGTGAAGAGAAAGAGATTAGTTAAAAAAAATGTAGGTCCCTTGCAGTCAGAAACAGGTGAATTGATCATGGGGAACAAGGACATGGCAGACCAATTGAAAAACTATTTTGGTTCTGTCTTCACTAAGGAAGGCATAAATAACCTGCCGGAAATAGCAGGGGACCGGGGGTCAAATAAGGTGGAGGAACTGAGTGAAATCCAGGTTAGTCGGGAAGTGGTGTTGGGTAAATTGGATGGATTAAAGGCCAATAAATCCCCAGGGCCAGATAGTTTGCATCCCAGAGTACTCAAGGAAGTAGCCATAGCAATAGTGGATGCATTAGTGATCATTTTTCAAAACTCCTTAGATTCTGGAGTAGTTCCTGAGGATTGGAGGGTAGCTAATGTTACCCCACTTTTCAAAAAATGAGGGAGTGAGAAAACGGGGAATTACAGACCACACCTGGAGTATTGCGTACAGTTTTGGTCTCCAAATCTGAGGAAAGACATTCTTGCCATAGAGGGGGTACAGAGAAGGTTCACCAGACTGATTCCTGGGATGTCAGGACTTTCATATGAGGAAAGACTGGATAGACTTGGCTTGTACTCGCTAGAATTTAGAAGACTGAGGGGGGAACTTATGGAAACTTACAAAATTCTTAAGGGGTTGGATAGGCTAGATGCAGGAAGATTCTTCCCGATGTTGGGGTGGTCCAGAACAAGGGGTCACAGTCTAAGGATAAGGGGGGAATTCCTTCAGGACCGAGATGAGGAAAACATTTTTCACACTGAGAGTGGTGAGTCTCTGGAATTCTCTGCCACTAGAAGGTAGTTGAGGCCAGTTCATTGGCTATATTTAAGAGGGAGTTAGATGTGGCCCTTGTGGCTAAAGGGATCAGGGGGTATGAAGAGAAGACAGGTACAGGATATTGAGTTGGATGATCAGCCATGATCATATTGAATGGCGGTGCAGGCTTGGGGGGCCGAATGGCCTACTCCTGCACCTATTTTCTATGTTTCTATGAAAAGAAATATGCCAGTTCAGTCCAATTAACTCCAGCCCCGTCAATATGATTGGCACTTTACGAGTACTTAAGGAAGGAAAAGTGCCAACATTGCCAACAATGTCCATGAGCAAATAAGTTTCTTATCCTTCAACCATAAACTGCTGCTTTGTGGATGTATCCTGGCTTCTACTTTGAAAATGCTGGCAACATGCAAAGAGATTTCCTTTGCATCCAGATACCACTTGAATATTGAATGGAAATGCATTTTGACAGTGTGACAGATAAAAAGCATCAACATGAGCACTACCTGCAACACACACCCTCTCCTTTGCATGTGAAATATGAAGATGTTGCCCCTTATAAACATAGCATTTGTACTGTAGACTCTTTTAGTAAGTAATCCTTTTGGGAGATTGGTAGCATGTGTGAGATTGGAAGTATGTGCTGGTTTAAACATTTGTGTAATTGTAACTTCCCAAATCCCCATTTCATTTAGCTAGAGGTTAGTCTGCATGGGTTCATTCTGTGGCAGCTGCTCTTCTGAGGAAGAGATCATTTGGTCTTCTGAGATTCAAAGGAAAATGGCATTTGCTTTATTCGTCCTTACGAATGGTAAAAATGTCTATTTTGCATGTTTCATTGACATCTTTCAAACTTCATTTTTAAATTTTGTACCATTAATACAATCTGCAAAAGTGTTTTTCGTTCCATTAAATGAAATCAACAAAAAATAAGTTAAGAAACGGCATGGGTAAAAAGACCCCAATGGGATTTTTTTTACAGGCCTACGAATAGTAGCCAGGATGTAGGCTACTAATTACATCAGAAGATAGAAAAAGCATGTAGGAAAGACAATGTTACAGTGGATATGAGGGATTTGGATATGAGGGATTTCAATTTGCTGGTAGATTTGGGAAAATCAGGTTGGTGTTGAATCCCAGGAGAAGGAGCATGTAGAATACTCACGAGATGGCTTTATAGAGCAGCTATTGGTCGGGCTCACTAGGGAAAGGGCAATTCTAGATTTGGTGTGTGTTATGAATCTAATGAGCTGAATGTGAAGGAACCCCGAGGGAGGCAATGATCACATGATAAAATTCAACCTGTAATTTGAGAGCGAGAAGCCAAAATCAGACATATAATACTGTTGAGTAAAGGAAACTACAGAGGCATGAGGTGGCTAAAGTTGATTGGAAGGGGACCATAGCAGGGATGACAGTGGAGCAGCAACGGTAGGAGTTTCAGGGAGTAAGTCAAAAGGCACAGAATCTTTTCATCCCAAAGAGGAAGAACCATACTAAGGGGAGAATGAGGCGCCAGTGGCTGACAAAGGAGGTCAAAGATAGCAAAAAAGCAAAACTCTGTGCCTTCTCAGAATATGGCTGACTTCAGTAAGATTTTATTAAGAGTCCATTATTAAGGACAAGGATTCGGGGTACTTGGAAGCACATGATAAATAGGCTGAAGGTAGACAGAAATGCTGGAGAAACTCAGCGGGTGAGGCAGCATCTATGGAGCGAAGGAATAGGCGACGTTTTGGGTCAAGACCCTTCTTCAGACTGATAAATAGGCTGAAGTCAGCATGGTTTTGTTAAGGGAAGCTTATGTCTCCCCCTTTTTTACCCTGTGCCCCACCTGGATTATCACCCCTTTCTCCCCTTCCCCCTCCATCGTCTGGTTTTACAATTCGCTCCTTTTCCATCCTTATCTTATGTTTTATCTTTTAATCTCTGGCTTTAGTCCAACCATTTGTCTATATCCCCCACCCCCTCCCCTCACAACCTACGTACATCCACATACCACTTGCAAAGCTTTATCCTGCCCCACCCCATAGCTTTCCCCTCCCCCCACACAACCCAAATCGAGAGGTTTAAAATGGCCCGGAGCAGGGCCTTACATCACCCGCCAGGGGCTTTAACATCAATAGCCTCAATCACCTCTACGCAGCAGTTGGACTGCTTGACCGCGGGATCAGAACAAAGAAAAGGGAAGAGATAAGACTTTTGCCTTCCATCACAGTGAGGAGGTGTTTGGAGATTCACTGTGATGGAGGTTTGTGTAAACTGTGTTAATTGTGTTTTTTGTTTGATGCTATGACTGCAGGAACGAAATTTTGTTCGTACCATGTCTGTTCGACCGACAATAAATTGCATTCTATTCTATTAATTCTATTAAATATCAATGGCGAGTCAGATTAGGAAAAACCCCAAGGCATTTTATTTGTACATTAAAACCAAGATAGTAACCAGAGAGAAGGTAGGACCACTTAAAGATAAAGGAGGGAGTCAGAAGATACAGACGAGGCACTGGACATGCACTTTGTATCTACATTCATAAAGAAGGACAGTGACAGTTGGGAATACTAACATGCTTGGGCAGTTTGAGATGAAGGTGGTGATGGTTTTGGGGGCTCTTACAGATTTGGACGAGGGGATTGAAGGCTTTGTGGCAACTTTTGCGGATGAAACAAAAATAGGTGGAGGGGCAGGTAGTGTAGAGAAAGCAGGGATTCTGCAGAAGGACTTGGACAGGTTGGGAGAGTGGGCAGAGAAGTGGCAGATCGAATATAATGCAGCAAAGTGTGGAGTCATGCATTTTGGCAGTAGGATTAAAGGCATAGACTATTTTCTAAATGGGGTGAGAATCCAGAAATCAGAGGTGAAAAGGGACTTGGGAATTCAGGTGCAGGATCCCCAAAAAGTTAATCTAAAAGTCGAATCGGTAGTAAAGAAAGCAAACTTAATGCTAGCATTTATTTCAAGAGGGCTTGTATACAAAAACAGGGATGTAATGTTGAGATTCTACAAGGCGCTGGTAAGGCCACATTTGGAATATTGAGCAATTTTGTGCATCATATCAGAGGAAGGATGTGCTGGCACTGGAGAGGGTCCAGAGGTTTGCAAGAATGATCCCAGGAATGAGTAGGTTAACCTATGATGAGCATTTGTCGGCACTGGGCCTGTACTTGCTGTAGTTTAGAAGAATGAGGGGGGACCTCATTGAAACATACAGAGTAGTGAAAGGCTTGGATAGTGTGGATGTGGAGAGAATGTTTCCACTAGTGGGAGAGTCTAGAACTAGAGGTCATAGCCTCAGAATCAAAGGATGTTGTTTTAGGAAAGAGATGGAGACATTACCTTAGTCAGAGGGTGGGGAATCTGTAGAATTGTTTGCCACAGAAGGCTGTGGAGGTCAAGTCATAGAAAGTGGATATTTTTACTGCCGAGAGATGGATAGATTCTTGATTAGTACAGGTGTCAGAGGTTATGAGGAGAAGGCAGGAGAATGGAGTTAGGAGGGAGAGATAGATCAGCCATGATTGAATGGCGGAGTAGACCTTATGGGCCGAATGGTCTAATTCTACTCCTATTCCTTATACCTTATGAAGAGCATTAAAATGGGTATATCCCCTGGGCCTGATGGGATCTATACCAGGTTATTGATAGGGACAAGAGGGGAGTTTCCAGGGGCCTTCATGAACACCTATGTATCTTCTCTAGTCACTGACGAGGTCCCGGAGTATAGGAGAGTAGCGAATGTTGTTCCCTTGTTTAAGAAAGGAAGTGGAGAAAATAATAGGCCAGTGAGCCTCATGTCAGTGGTGGGGAAGCTAATGTAGAGGATTCTTTTAAATCAAATTTGGAAGATAAGCTAATTAAGGACAGTGAGCATAGTTTTACCCTAAGAAGGCCACGTCTTATGTATTTGAGCCAGTATTTTCAGAAAGATGATCAATGAGGGTTGTGGAAGTTATCTACATGGATTTTAGTAAACATTTGATAAACTCCCTTATGTAGCGCGATCCTGAAGATTAATATGCAAGGGATCCACGGTGATTTTGTCGTTGGAATTCAGAACTGGCTTACTCAGATGAAAGGGTAGTGGTGGAAGGGAATTATTCTGGCTAGAGATCTGTGACCAGTGACGCTGCATGGGAATCTGTGCTGGGTTCTCTTGTGATATAGATAAACTACTTGAACGTAAGTGCAGATGGGTTGGACAGCATTAAAATGGGTGGAGTTGCAGACAGTGAAGGTGGTTGTCAAAGTATACAGTGGAATATAGATCAGCTGCAGAAATTGGCAGAGAAATGGGAGATAGAATTTTATCCAAGCGAGATCAAATCAAGGGTAAAATATACATAAAATAACAAATTAAACAGCATTGATAATCAAACAGAGCATTCTTAGAGTCCACGGTTCCCTGAAAGTGGCAACACAGGTAGATACAGTGGTAAAGGAAGCATATGATATGCTTGCATTGGTCTGGGCATGGAGTAAAGAGCCAGGAAGACAAGTTGCAGCTTTATATTACTTTGGTCAGGCCACACATTTTATTGTGTGCATTTCTGGTACCACATTGCAGAAAGAATGTGGAGGTTTTGGAGAGGGAACAGAAGATTACCAAAATGCTGCCTGGATTAGCTATAAGGAGAAGTTGGATAAGCTTGGATTATTTTTTCTGGAGCATTGGAGGCTGAAGTGAGCCCTGATGGAAGTATATAAAATTATGAGGTGCATAGATCAAAGACCAGATGGCATATCCTTGAGTTGAGAAAGCAAAGTTTAAAGCAACTTTTTTTTAAACAGAGAGGTGCGTTCCTGGAACACACTGCCAGGTGTGGTGGAGTCCAATATAATAACGGTATTTAAGAGACTTTTAGAGAAGTACATGACTAAGCTGGAGGGACATGGATCAAGCGCAGGCAGAGTTAATCAGTTTAACTGGAATGCGTAACACAGTCTTTATGCTCGAATGGCCGGTTTTTTACAGTACTGTTGAAGGAAATGGGGATTAGGGAAATATAACTGATGGCAATTTTCCACTGGGATCCGGACTAGACCAAATATGACAAATGAGCTCCATGAGCATTGTAAAAAGTATCAAACATTTTTAAAAGCTGTAAATGTTATCAATTCTATTACAGGGAGTTGCTCTAAATGCATTGTTCCTCTGAATTGGAAATATGTTTTTTTTCTTATAAGTATCAAAATCAAAGTGGGCACAACATTTTTTCACTGCAGGCTTCAAATAATGAAGCCCAGCATATTTGCAAATATTCAAGCATTTAAAATCTGAGTTTGGTATTATCAAAATCATTTCAAGCAATTTTGTGTTTAGTCTTTCACTTTAATAGCAATTAAGAGAAGCAAGGATTGAAATGTGTAGCAATTAGCATCTTTAAACTTAAAATGAATTATGCTGCAGGTATGGTAGCTAGAAAGACAATGGCCCGCGAGAACTCAAGATGTCAATTTTTCTATTGAGGAAGTTGCTATTAAGAAAAGTATAGTAGAATAGTAGAATAATTTCATTTCTTGGGAAAGAGAAGTTGGATTAAAAAGTAGTCGTGACCTACCTGCAAACTGCATTCATCTACTTGTTTCTCCAATTCAGTTGCAGCCATTTGTTTTGTAATACCTGGCCAAGGTTGGGTTGCTACTTGTGAGGTGATAAGGGCCAAATGTAGTTCCTCTGTGTCAAGAAGCTGCTTTGCCCGATGCTGCCAGTTCACAGCTCGTTCAAAAATATAATTTAGTGCTTCACCCTCTGGCAGTCTGACAGGAATCTTTTGTAGCGTTGAGAGGAGTGGGAGGATTTTTTCAAAAGATGGTTTTTCTGATCGCAGACAGAGTGGGCAGAGCCATGGCAGCTCCTCATGGCAACCACTAGCAACTGAGACACAGTGGCTGTGGAACCAGTCTTTGCAAAGCTCACACTGCAGCATGGAGCCTGATGGACCATTCTGACAAACACACATTTTGATTTCAATGCACTCTGTATCAGAAAGGTACTTTCTGGAGTTTGTTGCTTGGAGGGAACGAAAGGATTCCATTTCTTTCAGCCTGGCATCATTGAAAGTTTCCATCTATAAATCAGAAAAATCAATTATATTTGCAAATTGTAATATTATTATATTATATTTGCAAATTGTAATATTTGCAAATTGACACTATGCCAATAAGATATTTCCCCATAAATTAGCTACGTTAACAGCAATGAACTAAAATCAATTTAGCTAACATGCCCCAGCATTACAACTAAATTTAAAGCTCTAAATTTAAATGGAAACCAATCTATATTAATGATTTGACAGGGACAGAATACACCCTGGTCAGATTTACTGACAAAACAAAAATAGGTGGATTACCATGTCAAGTCAAGAGCCAGCAAAAATAGATAAATTAAGTGTGGGCAACTAGATTACAAATGTGAGGAAACATGAGGTTATCCACGTTGGAAGAATGAAAGAAAAAGCACATTACTAACTACATGGAGTGAGGTGCAGAATGGGATGGGGAAGTCTGGTACTTGGAATACAAAATTTTAGTATGCAGATATAACAAATAATTGTGAAAGCCAATGGAATGTTATCTTTTATTGCAAGAATATGGAATATAAAAGTATATAATTTTGATCCAACTTGGCAGGCAGTACTTGGAAAATTGTGCAGAGTTATTGCCTCCATAGTTAGAGAATTATATAGTTACATTGTAGATGGTGCCGAGCAAGTTTAATTGGGTCCATTACTGGGACAAAGGGGTTGATGTATAAATAATTTTTTTTTTGTTAAATATTTTTTTATTATAGAAACATTTATGAAAATTCCAATGTTTTACATAAATGAAAATACATCATTATATACTTTCATAATATTAACAATATTGATATTATTACTAATATTAAAATTTAGGACTGTATGCTTCTATACGCTTTTTTAATTATTTTTTATAAATAAATAATGAAGAAAATATGAAAGCGAATGGAGTATTAATCATTAATCTTATGGAGACATAGGCATGATTTATTATATATATTTCTTCATCCATTCTAATATTCAGGCCTCAGTCAAGCCCTCGTACCGAGCCGTTATGACTCTGTAAATATTCAATATATATATGGAGACCATATCCCTCTGAAGAGATCTAACCTGTCCATTAGGACAAGCCTCAATCTCTCCAGATGAAGAGTCTCCGCCATTTCTGTATTCCACATTTTGATTGTAGGGGATGTAGGGCCTTTCCAAAATTTTAATATTAATTTTTTCCCAATTATTAACCCATAATCAATAAAAATTCTTTGATTTGTTGTTACTAATTGTTCTGTTTCCAGTATTCCTAGTATTATTAGCTTTGAATCAGGTGTCAAAGATATATTAACAACATTCAAAATTATCCTAAATATTTAAATCCAGAATTTTGTAATTTTTATACAGTTTGTAAATGAATGTGACAAATTGGCTTCTAAATGTTGACATTTATCACATATAGGAGATACTTTTGGGAACATATTATGTAATTTGGACTTTGAATAATATAGTCTATGTAATATTTTAAACTGTATAAGAGTGTTTAGCATTTAGCGAACAATGATGTATATGTTGTAAACTATCATCCCATACTTCTGGTCTAATAGTTTGGCATAATTCATTTTCCCAAGATTGTCTATGTATTACTGTTGATGGAACATCACCTTCCAATAAGATGTTATATATATATGAAATCATTTTTTCTGTATTCGGATGTTTATTCAAACATTCATCTAATATTTTTGTCTTTCTATTTCTGAGTTCTTGCGTATTTGCTTTAACATAATCTCTAATTTGTAAATATCTAAAGTAATCTTTAGAGTGTAGTCCATAAATTTGTTGTACGTCTTGAAATGAAAGGAAGGAGTTTTTCCTATAGAAATCACCGATCTTAATAATTCCATTATTTTTCCATTGTAAAAAAGCTTTATCCATCATTGAAGGTTTAAACGTAACATTATTTACAATGCTAAGAGATAGTGGTATAGATTTTAGTTTTAATGTTTTCTTTATTTGTTTCCAAATACGTATTCCACTTCCTATTATTGGGTTTTCACTATAAGTTTTCTTAGCTAGATTAATATTAGCGAATATTATAGAACTAATTTCAAAAGGAGAACAATCTTCTTTTTCCATATTTAACCAAGTTGGTTGGTTATCTATTTCTTCTAACCAAAAATTCATATTTTTAATGTTAACTGCCCAATAATAAAACATAAAATTTGGTAGAGCTAGACCTCCGTTTATTTTTAATTTACATAAATGTTTTTTATTTATTCTATGGCACTTATAATCCCAAATGAAGTTAGTGACTAAGGAGTCCACTTTTTAAAGAAATTTTTAGGGAAATATATCGGGATTGATTGGAAAAGGTATAATAATTGTGGAAGAAACACCATTTTTATTATATTAATTTTACCTATCATTGAAATAGGTAAAGTTTTCCAATATAAAATATTCTTATTTAATTTGTTCAATAATAATGGGAAATTAGTTTTAAATAATGAGTCAAATCTTTTTGTTACGAAAATTCCAAGATATTTAATTTTTTCATTTGTTATCTTAAAAGGAAATTGTTGTAATATGTGTAAATTGTTTACCGTTATTGGCATAAGTTCACTTTTATTCCAGTTAATACTATATCCTGAATAGGATCCAAATTCAGTTATTAATTTTAACAAATTACGAATACTAGTTTCTGGTTTTGTGATGTAAAGTAGCACATCATCCGCATATAAAGAAATTTTATTTTTAGTGTCTCTAGTATCGTATCCATATATTTCCGGATGTGATCTCACCCTCAGAGCTAGCGGTTCTATTGCCAGTGCAAACAATAAAGGGGATAAAGGGCAACCTTGTCTACAACCTCGAGATAAATTGAATTTAGGTGATAACATTTGGTTTGTTATTATTCTAGCTGTCGGATTTGTATATAGCAATTTGATCCAGGTAATACACTTTTCTCCCAATTTAAAAGCTTCCATAACCTAGAACAAATAAGGCCATTCCACTTGATCAAAGGCTTTCTCTGCATCTAACGAAATAACTACTAAATCTTTATTAATATCTCTTTTCGAGTATATAATATTAAATAACTGTCTCAAATTATATGAAGAGTATCGTTTTGGTATAAATCCTGTTTGATCAAGGTGAACTAATTTATTAACAACTGAACTTAACTTTTGTGCTAATATTTTAGTTAATATCTTTTGATCAGCTATTGCTCTAAATGACCCTGGTTCATCCAAGTCTTTGTTTATTTTAGGTAAAAGTGTTATAGTAGATTCATTTAATGTTTCTGGTAGTTTTTGCTGTATATATATATATATATATGTTCATATAATAATTTCAAACGTGGTACAATCTGATCATAAAATATTTTATAAAATTCCGAGCCAATGCTGTCTGGTCCCGGTGTTTTACCCTTTTTTAATGATCTGATAGATTCTTGGATTTCTTTTATCGTGATATCAGCATTCAGTAACTCTATATTTTGTGAATCCAACCCTTTCAGGTTACATTTTTTTAAGAATGCTTCAAATCCTATTTTATTATCTATTGTTTTCGCAGTGTATAAGTTTTTATAATATTGCATAAATCTTTCATTAATATCTTTAGGCTGTGTTAACAATTCGCCATTATGTGATTTAATCCTATGGATTATTTTTTCAGCTTCCATTTTCCTTAGTTGACGAGCCAATAATTTTTGATGTTCATCACCGAATTCAAACTGTAATTGTTTAGTATGTTGATAAAGTTTAACAACTTGGTCTGTAAATATTTTATTTAATTTATATTTCAATGCTGCAATTTTATTATGTAATATAGTAGTTGGATTCATTGCATTCTGTATATCTAATTGTTTAATCTCCTTTTCCAAATCTTGCTGATCCTTACGATTCTTTTTATTATAAAATGCTTGAGAGGAAATCATGATTCCCCGGAGGTATGCTTTAAATGTTTCCCATAATAAGGAACAGGATATTTCCGGTTTATCATTTATTTCGAAAAAAAATCTTAATTTGTTCTGTAATATATTGCTGAGTAATTTTATTTTCTAATATTTGTGGGTTAAATCTCCACTGTTCTGATTTTTGTAGTTTGCCATTTATTTTGATCTTGAATGTTAATGGTGCATGATCTGAAATTATAATATTATGATAATTGGATTTATAAGTAAGTGAGATAAGTTTAGCGTCCACCAAAAAATAATATATTCTTGAGTAAGTTTTACGTACTGACGAGTAAAAAGAGTATTCTCGTCCAGTAGGGTTTTCAATTCTCCAAACATCTTTGATATTAGTAGTTTCCATATATGCATTTAATAAATCACTAGAATGTGATTTAGTTTTCCTTTGCCTTGTAGATCTATCTAAGTATGGATCTAGTGTACAATTAAAATCTCCTCCAATTATTAGATTGTGTTGTGTTAATTCCGGGATATTATTAAATACCTTCTTAAAAAACAATGGGTTATCGAAATTTGGTCCATATACATTAACAAAAATCATTTTTTGTGTATTTAATTCTCCTATGACGATAATGTATCTTCCATCTTTATCAGTTATAGTTGATGTATGTTTAAATAAAATACCATTACGAAATAATATTGCTACGCCTCTTGATTTATGCGTAAAAGAAGAGTGATACATTTTATCTATCCATTTAGCTTTCAATCTATGTTCAGCATCTTTTTTAAGATGGGTTTCTTGAATAAAAATTACATCAGCTTTATTTGCCTTTAAATGTGCAGAAACTTTTCCTCTCTTAATCGGTTCATTAATACCTTTAACATTCCAACTACAAAACATTATTCCCTCATTCTCTATATTTATTTTTGAGTCTTGCATCTTTTGACTATGGAGGTCTGCAATAGAGTCTATGGTTCAGCACATCAGACCCGACCTTACACCCGAACATCGAATAGATGAATTTTAAGTCTCGTACATGTCTCTCACGTATATATCTCCATTGATACAATATATAACTCCATTCAAATTGAAAAAAAACATAATAGATTATATGAGAAAAGAACAAAGGATAGATTAAGAGGTTAGTAATGTGCAAAAAGAGAGGAAAAACTACATCTAGAGTTGTTGCAGTTAGTGCTAGCCATACTAGCATGGCTAACCATCTACCGACTTCCGTCGTTGATGTTGGTAACTTAACCAGCTCCCAGGTTTTTGGAATTGTTATTCCATAAAAATATTTTACCGGGGGTGTAGCATTAGAAAAAAAAAAGAAAGGGAAAAAAGAGGGGTAAAAATAAAGACTTATTTAGTAAAGGCATATTTACATTATAACAATTAAAGGTATAGAAATACAATTATTTAAGACTTATTTAAAAATCTAATTATTATAAACAAGAGGAACAAAAAAGAAGATATCAAAATACATATTTAAAACTTAATTAAAAATCTAACAATTTTAAACAGAAAGAACACAAAAAAAAGATAAGAAAAAAGAAAAAAATCCATCCAACAAAAAGAAAACAGAAATTAAGAATGAAAATGAAAAATTGCTGGCAAAAAAGAAAAATCTCCAAATGAAATCAATCCCAAATTTTAACTCTATTCATTCCAACATAGAAAATCATTAATTATTAGTAATAGTGATTAATATTAATTAGTAAAAATGGTGTTAGTAAAAATACCGCGGTGTGTCTGTAATATGTGTTAGTTATTTATATTAGTAGTGTAATGATGGTTAGTTATTAGTATCCAAGTGATGTTTTCCGATCCACTTCTTTCTCCGACTTCCATCCAACGTTGCCCAGTTCAGTCCAGTCCTGCATTGTTTTGTGGAGTCTTGCGAAGTCTTGGAGATTCTTGTAGCATTCTTAAGAGTCAATATATTTGAAAGTAGCTGCTTCTCAGGTCTGGATCTGGCGCGCAAAGTCCATTGCTGCTGCTGGGTTGGAAAAGAAATGCTCCTCGTTTTTGAAGGTAACTCTTAGAATAGCTGGATAATTCAGTCCGTATTTCAAGTGTGCCACTCCTCTCATTAGACTTTCAGCCTCGTTGAATGCTTTCCGTTTCCTGGAAACTTCTGCAGGATAATCTCGGTAGATACTGATCCTGTGACCTTCAAATTCCAGGTTTCTATTTCTCGAGGATTTCCGCATTATCTCATCCAAGACAAAGTCGTATTGTAGCTTTATAATCATTTGTCTTGGAGGGGCATTTGCTCTTGTCTGACGTCTTCTGACTCTGTGAGCACGGGCTAATAAAGGCTTTTGTTCCAGAGATAAAACATGTTGTAATAAGTTCGCAGTAAATTCTCGAGGATCTTCATCTTTCTCTCGTCCTTTAGGAATACCTGCAATTCTTAGGTTTTGTCTTCTCTGGCGACCTTCTAGCTCAGTACATTTCTCAGATATTTTAGCCAGTAAGTTCGTTAGACTTCGTTTTCTGTAATCAGCTTTGCTGTAGTCATAGCACTGGTAGCAGCTAGTTCTTCAAGGCCTTTTATACCGACCGTCTGTTGTTCCAGTACCTTTTCCATAGGATTCAGCCTTTTTTCAAAGTCATTTTTGACCTTTTCAATTTTATTATCCATCTCCTTTCTCATTTCGTTCATCATTTCTGTAATTTCTTTCTTCAAATCTTCCGATATTTTCTTGGTCTTATTATTAAAATTTGAATTCGTTTCCTGTTGAAATTCTTTCATTTGAGTATTCATCTGGTTTATTTCGTCCCTTAAACCAGCAATCTCGCGAGAAATGAAAGTTTTCAATTCTTCACTTTCCGCTTGTTCCCCTGTTCTTTTCGATACATCTTCCTGGGATGAGGTCCTACCTGAGTCCGAGGCTTCAGTTGGGCCTTCTGCCAGTCTCTGCTGGGTTGGTCGACTTTTCTGTTTATCGGTAGGGCTGCGTGTTGTAGACATAACTAGTCACACGCCTGATAACGCCACTCACAACAATCAGTGCAGAAACGGCAGGCAGCAAGCAGCAGGCAGCAGGTAGGTCCGTTAATCCCCCGTTTTTTCCCGTTTTTTTCACGGAGCTGGCTGGCGTTGTCCTCTAGCCCTCCATAGCGCCACCGGAAGTCCGATGTATAAATAATTAGCGAGCAATTTAGGCCTATACGCATTAGAATATAGAAGAATGATAAGTACTCGCATTGAACACTAGATTGAGGGGGATTAGCAGGGTATATTTTGATAGAATATTTCTCCAAATGGTGGTAACCAACATGAGGCCACCACTTTAAACTGGAGATTACAAATATCTTCTGAGGATCGTGAATCTTTACAATTTTCTACTAGAGAGCACTGCAGACCCATCATAATTGAAAATATACAAAATGAAGATTAATGGACATTTGAATTATAACTGAAGCAAGAGGCATGGGTAGAGAGAGGGGAAAACAATGTTTAGGCCAAGATTAGATTAGCCATGATCTTAATGAAGAACAGAGCATGGATATGTCTGCTCTTGTTCCCGTTTCTTATGTTACATTGGCCAGGCAACATCAATAGAGAGAGTGAGTTTGTTTCAGGTTGATGACCTCTGATTCTCTCTCCACTAATGCTGTTTGACCTGCTGAATATTTCCACCATTCTCTTTATCTAGATTTCCAATTTTTCAATCAAAAACATTTCAATAAAGGGAACTCCTCCCATTCCTGGGTACAAACTGCACAACAAAGTAATTTTATGGCACTGCACAGTACCGAAGAAACCAAAGTATTGTATAAAGGGTCTCCTTAGCCATTGCACCTACTCCAGCTCTTTGCTGCAGTTATTATTACCAACTCCACAAAAGATCCAAGGCTACCAAAAATCTCAATTTTCAAATATGGGAATACCTGGATAAACAGAGGATCCCCAATTATATCAAACTGACCACAGAAGTCCCTGAATCAAAGGGGGATTAATATGATACTGATAATAAACAGCTTTAAAATGCATCACAAACTGATACAAATTCACTTAAACAGTTCACTTTAGTCTAGAGAAACAGGCCTTTTGGCCCACCGAGTCCGCACTGTGGACGCACAGTGCGGACTCCCCGCACATTTACACAATTCTACACACACTGGGGACTATTTTACATTTATATCAAGCCAATAAAGCCCTACGTCTTTGGAGTGTGGGAGGAAACCGAAGATCTCGGAGTAAACCCATGCAGGTCTCAGGTAGAAAACACTACAAACTCCATACAGACAGCACCTGTAGTCAGGATCAAACCCAGGTCTCTGGCGCTAAGACAGCAACTCTACACACAAAAGGCCACCATCAACAACATGCCGAGCACATTACTTACATTTTCCAGCTTTGAACTTTTCCATTTTCCATTCTGCAAATGCTCTTTTGATTTCTTGGCTCTCTTCTTCAGCCCAGTTGCACAAGTGTCTGACCTGGGACACAGCACCTAAATTAACAAACATAACAACTTAATTTAGCAGCAATACAACAATGACAGAAGGATTCAAACTTCAATTATCAGAATAAGACTCTGATGATTGACTATTATCAAAATCTCAAAGATTATTCAACAGTGTTAAATATCCCAGATTTTTGAAGATTTACATCTGATTGCTACACAAGGTCAAACTCTAAACCAAGCAGGCAGGCCTGGTGCTCAATAGCATTCAAACTATGCACATTATATTTTGCTCTGGACAGTAATTTTCAGATTGTAGTAGAAAGATATGTTTATTTTCATATGCATCAGATATGAACCAGAACAATTAAGTTCTTACTTGCAGCAGCTCCACAGACACATAAGACACAAAGAAAAAAATATATAAACAAATACTTAAAAACTATATAAATTACAGTTATAAGTCAACAAGACGTTGGTAGTGCAAAACCCAAAATACACATAGCAACCGTAGCAGCGCAAAGTTTGTATTGGTGCGGTGCTGAGATAGGGTTGTAGTTGTGGTTGTGCTGGGTAGTCCAAGGACTTGGTGGTTGATGGGAAGACGCTGTTCTTAAACCTGGAAGTAACAATTCTCAAGCTCTTGTATCTTCTTGGTAATGGTTATACAGAGAAGAGAACATGGCCAGTGATGCGAGTCTTTGGTGATATCAGCTGTCTTTTTGAGGTAGCTCTTCTCATAATCGTTTTGATGACGGGAGGTCAGACTCTACAATGAGCCAGGTACTTTCCGAATCCTGCTTTTTTCTGAATCCTGATGTGTTCTGAATTTGCACACCAAGCCCTGATGCAACTAATCGGTTCAGCATTCGGCAACATGCTGAATCTCCACAAATGTCTGAGGAATCAAAGGCATTTTGTGATTGCATCAATGTTCTGGACCCAGGACAGATCAGGGAGGTGTTGCATAAGAACCTGAAGGTTGCAACTTCTGTTACTGCACTTTGCATATATGTTAAATGGGATGCAATGTTGCCTGACCTCACTTACACAATGTTTTACCACATATAGAACCTGAATACTGAAGCTGAAATATGCAGATATTTTAAGCGTAATTTAAGCTTTAGAGGGCCTGGAAAATGTGACTGAAAAATGTCCATGTTATCCATCTACCTTCCAGTGCTACTACAGTAACTGTGCCACCCTTCTCCCACTGCTGTTGTCCTCTCGCCTCATGGTCCCAATTCTCTGACATTTGCCCCCATTGCACTCTCCTGCTCCAGCCTATCTTATAGCCTGACCCACTGCCAAAATCCAATCGCGAACTCACTTAAACTATATCATCATTTGCGCCAGAGGGGCAAAAGATAGTGACAGAAGGATGCTTTTCTGAATGGAAGTTGTACCACAAATAATGATGCTGCATGCCTTGTTATCTGCAATATATATTAGCAACTTGGATGTGAATGTATGAGGTATGATTACTGAGTTTGTATTTGACATATAAATGGCTACGGTTTGAATAGCACGGAAAGTTCTCCAAGGCTGCAGCTGGATACAGTTGGGCAGAGCATTAGTATTTGAAATCTAATCCCAACAATGGCGAGGGAATGCATTGAGTTTAAATAGGGTTAAGCACATGTACAGTAAATAGTAGAGCGCGAAGGAATGTTAATAAACAGAAAGACTTGGGTCTCCAAGTCCAGAGTTTCCTGAAAGTGACAACATGTAGATAATGTGGTAAAAGTAGCAAGTGGCTTCATAGGCCAAAGCATAGAATATAGGGGAGCTAAAGGAAGGATGAGGACGTACTGGAGACAGTGCAGAGGACATTCACCAGGGTGAAGCATGGACTAGAGCTATAGGAGAGAAAATGAATAAGTTGGATTTGTTTCTACTAGAGCAAAAGAGAGTGAGGGGCAATCTGATAAGAGGTATACAAGATTCAAGACATATATAGGGTAGACCAATAGTAAAATATGCTGGCCTCTCAATTGATATCCAGATCCTGAAAATTGAATAGATAAAAGATTGCTTTTCAGTAACATTGCCAGGAGAAAACCAGCAAGCAATGTGGTGAGAGAATCCCAGCAAGCTGCAGACAGAACCACCAGCATCCGGCAGGCCACACGGCCTGTAGGGAAGAAGCCGCGGAGCCCATCCTGTTTGTCCCCCAAAGACCGGAATACCGCAGAGGAGAGAATCAGTGATTGCAGTCAACAGGAGCAAGGCCGATCACCACTCACGGCAGAAGGTTGATCCCAGAGTCCAGCAGCATACCCGATAACAGGCCTGGCTGGCCCACCCAGAGAGGAGGGAAGGTAAGCAGACCGGCTGCGGGAGGCAGCGCAGTACCTCGATGGCGGAGTGGGTCGCTGGAGGTCTTGCAACTGCCTGGGGTGCGGCTGGATCAAGTGCCGCTCCAAGAGACCGCAGCCTACAGTGGTGGAGTAGTGCTGGAGGACACCATGACTATGCCTAGCCAGACCGACACTGGAATGCCATCGGGACTACGGGCCTTCATGGGTTGGGCAAGAATCCGGCACTTACAACAACAGGGATGTGAAAATGTTGCCAAAATACGGTGACTCTGTATATTATTTCAGTGTACCACACACTTGTACTGTATATGAGATGCTTATCAAAGAGGTATCCAAGTGCTTATGTAGAGTGATACTTGCACTGAATATAAAAATGAATTTCAACAACAATAAAGGATCACTGAATCATATTCATACATTACAATACTGAATAAAGAACATGAATAATGTATTGTAACATTGCTTACTTCATAAAGGGAGCAATTAGAGTTCTTAGTCAGAAAAATGTTAGCTGCACTGTCTTTCCAACTCTCAGCATCTTCAAGCAGGGACTCAAGGCGAGGAAGTGGATGCAGATTAACTGGGAGTGCACGGCCTCGTGTCACAAGCTCCATCAAGGTTTCAAATGGGTGAGGTTGGCCAGAGCTCTAAAAGTAAATACAAAGAACAGAAACTAATTACACATAGAATTATACGGTTAAAAAGTGGCCAACTTGTTAAGTTTATTAAATGTCAAGTCAGCCCGAGTGCAAGTTTTTTAATATTTCAGTAGTTAATAACAAAAAGTCAATAAAATTAAAATAGTTGAATAAAGGGTCCCAAATGCATTCAAATCTTCATATCAGAGGATTCATTTTGAGTGCTTTAATATCTTCCTTCAACACGGTGCTAAAATAAATTACTGATACTACAATAGAGAAGCTACTGAAAATACATTCATTTTTGAACACTGCATGTTTACTAGACTATTGGCAATTTATTTTTGGGGGATTTGGTTTGCAAATATCTTCCATTTAGTGTATGTCATCTAATGTGACATCTAATGTCATTAGATGTTATATAAATGAAACACATGATTTTGCCCCCCACCTTCGTGTAAAATAGGCACAAGCCTCGCCAAACCTTCGTGCTCTGCCTGCAATGGCCTGCTGGAGCTTTTGGTTGCTAGCCATTCCCCTTCCCAAATCAACCTTTTTGTCCTCTTCATCCATTACCAGAGGCCACACACAAACTGGAAGGATAGCACCAAATATTCTGCTAAGGTATCCTACAACTCAATAGCATGAACACTGAATTTTCCAATTGCATTTAACCAACTCTCACCTCCTCATCTACCCAGTCTACTACTCCCCAAGCAAGTGTCTTTCCACAAGGCCTGCTCCCATCACCAAGTTGCTTTCCCATCCTCCATTTGCACATCTCCCACCCACTCCTTCTCTTCGTACCCCATTTTCATTCCCACCAACCCTCTGCCCACCTCTTCTGCCAACAACTCTACCCACCTCTTCTACCAACTAAGCCTCCCTGTGGTTCCACATCTTCATCCTTGTCTTCACCACTTCAGCTCCAACTTTGGTTACCACCTCCACCCATCTCTCCCTGACTATACTCACCTGGTAATCAACCCTTCCTCATCTGAATGGACCCATCACTTGCTAGTGCTTACCCCACCCCTTCTCCCTCATAAGGAATAGAGCAAAATTTGGCCATTTGGCCCATCAACTCTACGCCATTCAATCATGGCCGATCTATCTCTCCCTCCTAACTCCATAACCCCCGTCACCTGTACTAATCAAGAATCTATCCATCTCTGCCTTAAAAATATCCATTGACTTAGCCTCCACAGCCTCCTGTGGCAAAGAATTCCAGATTCACCACCCCCTGACTAAAGAAATTCCTCCTCAACTGCTTCCTAAAGTAACGTCCTTTAATTCTGAGGCTATGACCTCTAGTCCTAGACTCTCCCACAAGTGGAAACATCCTCTCCACATCCACTCTATCCAAGCCGTTCACTATTCAGTACCTTTCAATTAGGTCCCCCATCATTCTTCTAAAATCCAGCGAGTACAGGCCCAGCCATCAAACGATCATCATATGTTAGCATCTCAACACTCTCTACCAGCTATCTCCCTTCAACTCCAGTTTGAAGGTACCCAAAATGATGTCTGTCCATTTATCTGCACAGTTCCTCCAGCAGTCTTAAAGTCAAGTGACACTTTAACTGTATACTGCATTGGAACCTCCAAGTTTACTCTGAGATGGAGAGAGAGAGAGACACACACACACACACTAAACATCTGTTTACACTTCCTCATTCTGGGGTATTGGTAGATTGATGATAAAAAAATGAATGTAATCAATTTTAAAATAAGGCTGTAACGTAACAAAATGTGGAAAAGGTCAAGGGGTCTGAATACTTTCTGAATGCACCATATATACATACACATATCTATATTTACACACACACACCAGAAAATGTTAGAGCTGGAAACATTTTCTTTTTGTTAAAAGGAATCTTCAATTTAACCCTGTTCCCTTAAATCTCATGGATATTACTGATAAAAATTACATTTTCTGTAAAAGTAAACTATAATTATTAAAACCCATGCATTAAAGTTAAATTTTTAAGAAACACCAATTAAGAGGGGAGATATACTTGACCAAATACAAATGTGGTTAATAAACTGTTAATTTCCTTCAGTCTCAAACTTTATTTTAAAGATTACCTGCATCTCTCCTGAAAGCTCACCAAAACTACTAAACTGAAGCTATTTGCAAATCCATTGAACGATATAGAAGCTGGGTACACAGTGCTTGTCCAGAGTTCAGCATTAAATATTATATTGTAACTTTGGTGACTAAACAGTTGCTTTTTCAGTGAGATAATAGGTTCGAAATACAGTTTGGTCCTCTAACATAATAATGCCATTGCTGCTGCAGCTGAGCGAGGGTGCTGTCTCGAGCTCAATACCTATTGACTTGGTTGATCTCAAGGTGAGATAGGTGGGATGTAGAAGGACACTCCCCTTAACCCATGTACAAATGATGGGTCTTTGTCCCAAACATTATGGAGGGCACTGTATTCCTTCCTGTGGCATCATAATAGCAAAGGCTACTGGGGAGACTTTAAACTAGAAAGGCTGGGGGGAGGGACTCGGGTAGAGGGGGCTAGGGGACAGGGTGTGGGGCAAGAGGCAGAGAAGGGAAGCACTTGGACCCAAAATGTAGGGAGGAAGATGAAAAAGATAATAGACAGAGAATAAAGGATGGTGGGTTTATAAAATGTGCATATTTTAATGCTAGGAGCATTGTAAGTAAGGTGGATGAACTTAGAGCCTGAATTGACACCTGGAAATATGATGTTGTGGCAATCAGTGAAACATGGTTGCAGGAGGGCTGTGATTGGAAACTAAATATTCCAGGATTTCGTTGCTTCCGGGGTGATAGAATTGGAGGGACCAGAGGTGGAGGTGTTGCATTGCTTGTCAGAGAGGATATTACAGCAGTGCTTTGGCAGGATAGATTAGAGGGCTCGTCTAGGGAGGCTATTTGGGTGGAACTGAGAAGTGGGAACGGTGTAGCAACACTTTTAGGGGTGTACTATAGACCGCCAAATGGGGAGCGAGAATTGGAAGAGCAAATATGTAAGGAGATAGCAGATATTAGTAGTAAGCACAAGGTAGTGATTGTGGGAGATTTCAATTTCCCAAAAATAGACTGGGAAACACATTCTGTAAATGGGCTGGATGGTTTGGAGTTTGTAAAATGTGTGCAGGATAGTTTTTTGCAGCAGTACATAGAGGTACCGACCAGAGAAGGGGCAGTGCTGGACCTCCTGTTAGGAAATGAGGCAGGACAGGTGACGGAGGTATGCGTTGGTGAGCACTTCGGGACCAGTGATCACAATACCATTAGTTTCAATATAATTATGGAGCGAGTCAGAACAGGACCTAGAGTGGAGATTTTTGATTGGAGAAAGGCTAACTTTGAGGGAATGCGTGAGGATTTTAAAGGAGTGAATTGGGACACTTTGTTTCATGGGAAGGATGTAGAAGAGAAATGGAGGACATTTAAAGGGGAAATTGTAAGAGTACAGAATCTTTATGTCCCTGTTAGGTTGAAAGGAAATAGTAAAAATTGGAAAGAGCCATGGTTTTTCAAGGGAAATTAGACACTTGTTTCGAAAAAAGAGAGATATCTACAATAATTATAGGAGGCATGGAGTAAATGAGGTGCTAGAGGAGTATAAAGAATGTAAAAAGGATCTTAAGAAAGAAATTAGGAAGGCTAAAAGAAGATATGAGGTTGCTTTGGCAAGAAAGGTGAAAGTAAATCCAAAGGGTTTTCTACAGCTATATTAATAGCAAAAGGATAACGAGGGATAAAATTGGACCATTAGAGAACCAGAATGGACAGCTATCTGCAGAGCCAAAAGAGATGGGGGAGATATTGAACAATTTCTTTTCTTCGGTATACACCAAGGAGAAGGATATTGAACTCTGTGAGGTAAGGGAAAAAAGTAGAGTAGCTATGGAAACTATGAGATTCAAAGAGGAGGGAGTACTGACACTTTTGAAAAATATAAAGGTGGATAAGTCTCCAGGTCCCGACAGGATATTCCCTAGGACATTGAGGGAAGTTAGTGTAGAAATAGCAGGAGCTATGACAGAAATATTTCAAATGTCATTAGAAACGGGAATAGTGCCGGAGGATTGGCGTACTGCGCATGTTGTTCCATTGTTTAAAAAGGGTTCAAAGAATAAACCTAGCAATTATAGACCTATTAGTTTGACGTCAGTGGTGGGCAAATTAATGGAAAGGATACTTAGAGATAATATACATAAGCATCTGGATAAACAGGGTCTGATCAGGAACAGTCAACATGGATTTGTGCCTGGAAGGTCATGTTTGACAAACCTTCTTGAATTTTTTGAAGCGGTAACTAGGGAAATTGATGAGGGTAAAGCAGGGGATGTTGTCTATATGGATTTCAGTAAGGCCTTTGACAAGGTTCCCCATGGAAGGTTGGTTCAGAAGGTTCAATCTTTGGGTGTTAATGGCGGAGTAGCAAGATGGATTCAACAGTGGCTGAATGGGAGATGTCAGAGAGTAATGGTGGATGGCTGTTTGTCAGGTTGGAAGCCGGTGACCAGTGGGGTGCCTCAGGGATCTGTGTTGGGTCCACTGTTGTTTGTCATGTACATCAATGATCTGGATGATGGGGTGGAAAATTGGATAAGTAAGTATGCAGATGATACTAAGATAGGTGGTATTGTGGATAATGAAGTAGATTCTCAAAGTCTACAGAGAGATTTGGGCCATTTGGAAAAGTGGGCTGAAAGATGGCAGATGGAGTTTAATGCTGAGAAGTGTGAAGTGCTACATCTTGGCAGGACAAATCAAAATAGGACGTACATGGTAAATGGTAGGGAATTGAGGAATGCTGTGGAACAGAGGGATCTAGGAATAACTGTGCATAGTTCCCTGAAGGTGGAATCGCATGTAGATAGGGTGGTAAAGAAAGCCTTTGGTGTGCTGGCCTTTATAAATCAGAGCATTGAATATAGGAGTAGGGAAGTAATGTTAAAATTGTACAAGGCATTGGTAAGACCAATTCTGGAGTATGGGAACTTCTTTACTCAGAGGGTGGTGGCTGTGTGGAATCAGCTTCCAGCAGAAGTGGTGGAGGCAGGATCGATTTTAACATTTAAGAGTAAAGTGGATAGGTATATGGACGTGAAGGGAATGGAGGGGTATGGTCTGAGTGCAGGTAGATGGGACTAGGGGAAAACAAATGGTCGGCACGGACTGGAAGGGCCGAGAGGGCCTGTTTCCGTGCTGTAATTGTTATATGGTTATATGTTATATGGTTTATAATTCACACACCTCCTATCCTTGTCAAGATGTACAAATTTAAAATAGAGGACTGAGCATATTGGCACCAGGACTTAATGTTGGCTAGATCTGGCATAGATCATAATATAACCAGCTGTAATTAACTGAAATGGAGCATCAGTATGGTTATTTATGATGCACACTTAAAATGTAAATGCCCCCTTTTCATGCACAACTTTATATTGCTACCTTCAATGACTAACTATAGTCATGGATCCACCTCCCAGGGCATTAATGAGATAAAAACCACATAGAACCCAATTTGCATTTTGGTATGAATAACCTGAAAAATCTCCACTTCTTGAAGCCAGATTCCAGCTTTCTTTACAGCATCCTTCAGTGCAAAGCCACTGGGGAAATAAGCAGGAATTACTTCTACTTCTTCCAAGGCAGCAGATAAAGTTGTCAAAGAGTGTGGAGGCCTGCAGGAATCAGAAACACTTGTTAAAGCATCCTCACCTTAACTACATAATATTTTAATAATCTCTTCTTAACTCTTTTTTAAGAACCAGAAATAAAATCAAAACAATTTATCAGAACCAGGTCATCTGATGTCATCTTATTTATGTTATGTAGGATAACTAACATCCAAGAAAGTTTGAGGTTCTGCAAGGAGATTCCTATTGATTGCAGACAAAAAAGTTATTGTTATTTTTGTGTCCACACCAAGATAATTTTCAAGCAAATGTCTTCTGCTCAGTATTGTTCATTGCATAGTCCCTTCTTCACAAATGTATAATAACCTAATCAAATGTATAATAACCTAATCAATTTCTACCTATTTTCTGTTGTTTTAATCAGAACAGTTTATCCAAATAGCGTGGTACAGACATAACCAAAAACTGTTTGGCAAAGACATAACTGATATTTTTTTAAACAAACTGATAAGTAAGTCTGATCTTGCACTTTTCCTGCATCTAGCTTTTCTATAATTTTATATGTCTCTATAAGATCCCCCCTCATCCTTCTAATCTCCAGTGAATACAAGCCTAGTCTTTTCAATCTTTCCTCATGTGATAGTCCTGTCATCCCAGGGATCAAATCTTGTGAACCTACGCTGCACTGCCTCAATCATAAGTCCTTCTTCAAATTAGACCAAAACTGTACGCAATACTCCAGATGTGGTCTTACCAGAGCCCTATACAACTGCAGAAAAACCTCTCTACTCCTATACTGAAATCCTCTTGTTATGAAGGCCAACATTCTATTAGCTTTCTTCACTGCCTGCTGTACCTTCAGTCCCATTAGCCTACCCAATACTATTTCTCGCCGAATGAACATTTTTTTCAGTTCCTCTGCCCTCCACTACTTCTGGGAGATTGTTTGTGTCTTCCTTAGTGAAGACAGATCCGAAGTACCTGTTCAACCAGCAGGAACTTTTACAATGAGATGTCACATTTAAACATTACATCATAGAATGGTTACAACATAGGATGCCATTCAACCTACTACGTCCATATTGGACATCCGCAAGAGTAAAAAATCTAGTTATTCATCAGCTTCGCATATTTTCTGCACCATTATTTATTTATCCAATTCCTTCTCGAAGGACAGTGACATCCGTCTCCACTACATCCGCAAGCAGCGCATTCTAGATTGCAACCAACGCTGTGCAAAAATGTTATGTTCTTGTCACGTTTAATTCGCTTCCCCTTTATTTTACATCTCTCGTCCATGAAAGGGAACAGTCTTCCACTATTTACCCTGTTCAGACCTCTCAATAATTCACCCACTTTTATCATGCCTACTCTTAACCTTTCCCTCCTCCAAACAATGCAGTCCCAGCCTCTCTTATCCATCCTTGTTACGGCACGCATCTCAGGTACCATTCTCAATCTTTTCAGGGGTCTCTCTAATGCCGTCACCATTTTCTATAATGTGGTGAACAGAATTGAATATAATAGTCTAATTGACTATGTACCTGTACTTTAGTGATGTAAAGTGTAGCGTCCCTACTGTTATACTACATGCATCTGCTGATAAAGCCCCAAAATATATCTTATTAGCTGCTTTCTCAAGATGCCTTGCCATTTTCAATGATTTGTACACACATGCCCACAAGTCTCAAAGCTCCTTATAGTACAGTATATTTTATTGTACATATCCTCTTCACGTTTTCCCTAACAAAATGCACCAGCTCACATTTCTCTACGTTAAATTTAACCTGCTGTGATTGCCCATTCCATCAGACCAACAAGTACAACTGATGAGATGGAGTACAAGAAGGAGATAGAGAACTTAGTAATATGCTGTCAGGACAACAGACACTCACTCAATGTCAACAAGTCGAAGGAGCTAGTTAGACTTCAGGAAGTGTGGTGGAATACCTGCCCCAATCAGCATCAATGGTGCCAGAGGAAATGGTTGAGATCTTCAAGTTCCTTGGAATAAATATTACACAAACTGTTGTGTATCAATCACAATGATGTAACACCCATGAAGGCACACCAAAGCCTCTACCCCCCCTTCACTCTATTTAATGTACTCGAGTTTGGCTTGATTTTATTAATGTGTAGTATTATCTCAATTGATTGGATAGCATGCAAGCAAAGCTTTTTGCTGTACCTCAGTACACAAGACAATAGAAACCAGAAACCGTTATTAACAGTACTGCAATTATCAGTAATTAACGCATGTAAATTGACAAAGACACTGTCTTTGAACTTTGAGGTGACAAGTAATATTATTGAACACAGACAAAAGAACTCAATTTCAGAAAACAACTTAGTACAACCGTACAATATCAAGGTCTAATAAACCCGGCTTATGGTGGTGAGTGGGGCAGAGGAATGGGTTGGGGTAGGTTTTCTATCACTGACTGGAGTCACACTATAGGACAACGACAACCACCGCACTCAAGTGCCATATCATGATTATACCCAATGAGTCTCTGACTACTAATTTGTCATTCAACAATAGGATATTCCCAGTCCACCAACAGCATTCTTAAGCTTTACTGGATTAACCTCATACCTTCTGTGGTATGATAACAGGTCAGACTGCAACAGTTCAAAAAGGCAGCCAACATCATTTACATAGTAATTAGGGGTCAGCAATAAATGCTGGCCTTCCAGTGAGACTTACATCACACATACAAATAAAAACATCCTTTAACATTAAAACTGCCAAATTGCCTCTCAGGTGAATCAAAAGGATCCGATGAGGCTACTTAATACAAGCCCTCTAGTCAATATTTGTCCTCAACAAACCTAAAAGATGATATGGCAATTGCTATTCACCTGTTATGAACCATGTAGTTACAACCTTATTTACAATTGATTCATTACAAAAGCGGCCACACCAAAACATTCCATTGGTCGCAAAGCTTCAAGGTTGTGAAAGGTTTCTTGTGAATCTGATCAACTGTACAGATGGAGGTATGTTTGCAGCTTTATATGAATCATTAAGCCTCTCACCTGGATTTTATCAAATTGTGAGTTTTCTCCTCCCAATGTTCTGAAACAGTGAGGAGTTCCTGCAAGTGAGCCATGGCCCTCTCTACAGCCGGATGAGGTGCTAATCCCACACCAGAGTCAATCAGCCGTCTCATATCATCCAAAGCAAAAGATTCAGGTGCAGAATGAGCTAGCTGAACATCATCCAGCCATCGTGCTTGCTCCAGGTGCTCTTGAAGATATTGTATCTGTGGTAACTCTATGTCAAACCCAAAACTGATATCCAACAGTTGCTGGAGCTCAAATGTATTGGGTATTTCATCAGAGAGCACTTTTGCAGAGCGCAGCTGAAAATATTCTACGGAGTTTAAAAGTTCCTGTAGAAAGAATTACAAATTTAAAATTTATACCAGTGAATTAAGAATGTTACAGAAAAAAAGATATATTTAATTACCTTTAAAATCCAACTGTAGATAGTTTAAAAATACGACTTTTCCTACTAAACTTCTGAGCTATACATACCTTCAGTAAGGGAGCCTGGTCAATGATGCAGGCAAGGTCATAGAGCTGCTTAACAAAAGCTTGAAGCTCTGCAACAGTCAGTCGATTTTGGGACTTTCCTCCACCAGAACGGTACCTAAAACACACAAGAGTAAGACATTGATTCTCAAGCCTGCTGCATATTGAATAATATCCATTGATCCAACCTTAGCTTAAACTTTTCTGCCTTTTCCTCTAATCGTGGACTGCCCCACAGTCTATAAATTTGTCTAATGCAGACTTAAATGAATTCAGTATCACAGCTTTTATATCTCTCCAGATTTAGAGAATTCAAATGATTCATGTGCCTCAAAATAATTTTCTCTGAACCTCGGGACAGCTCTTTAATCTTAATCACCATACCTATGTAAAAGAAAAGCCTTTCCTCACATCTTTTAAGCTTTATTTTAGAAGCAAAGTCTTTGGACCTTGAACTGTTAAAAGACCAGATCTAACCCTGGATGATGCCCCAATAAGAGGGTTTCAGCTACGGAGAGAGGTTGGATATTTTTCTCTGGAACAGAGGTTGAAGGGAGACTTGCTAGAAGTTTATAAAATTATGAGAGGCATAGATAGGTAGACAGCCAGAACCTTTTCCCCAAGGTGGAAATGTCCAACTCTAGAAGACATTGCCATAAGGTGAGAGGGGAATAGTTTAATGGAGATGTGTGGGCAAGTTTTTTTTTCACCGAGTGGCGAGGGCCTGGAATGTATTGCCAGGGGTGGTGTTGAAGGCAGATACGATAGCAGTGTTTAAGGTGCTTTTAGATAGGCACATGGTAGTGCTGGAAGTAGAGGGCTGTGCCTCATATGTCGACAGGTGAGATCAGTTTAACTTGGCATCATGCTCGGCACAAACATTCTGGGCCGAAGGGCCTTTACCTGTGCTTTACTGTTCTGTGTTTTATGTTCTAAACCAGTTATTAGTTTGTACATCTCTATCTAATTTGTTTCAAGAACATTAGCTTCTCTTGTCAACTTTCTAGACAAAATCCCTCAATTCTTCACACTGCATGAGTAATTTCTGAAAATGTAAATTGGGATATGCCCATACCTAGTAAAACACTACATATTCCCATTCAGGGCCACACATGGCACGCATTACAATTCTGTGTATTTAGTCTTAAACAAATATTTCCTACAAGGGCGATGACGGTGACGTAGCGGTAGAGTTGCTGCCTTACAGCGAATTCAGCGCCGGAGACCCGGGTTCAATCCCGACTGCGGGTGCTGTCTGTACGGAGTTTGTACGTTCTCCCGGTGACCTGCATGGGGTTTCTCCAAGATCTTCGGTTTCCACCCACGCTCCAAAGACGTACAGGTTTGTTGGTTAATTGGTAAATGTAAAAATTGTCCCTAATGGATGTAGGATAGTGTTAATGTGCGGGGATCGCTGGTCGGCCCAGACCCGGTGGGCCGAAGGGCCTGTTTCTACGCTGCATCTCTAAACTCCTGCTTACTCACATGAATCAAAAAGGAAAAATATTTTTGAATGAAAATTTAAGGATGTGATTCTGCTTCATACTGAAAGGATAGATGGTCAGAGTCCGTACCATGGACAATGAGTATTTTTCTCCAGGGAAGAAATGTCAAAGGTCAGTGGGCATAGGTTTTAAGGTGAGGGGGGCAAAGTTTAAAGGTGATGGGTGAGGAAAGTTTTTTTCATACTGAGAATGGTGGGATCGATTAGTTTAATTTGGCACAACGTGGTGGATTGAAGGGCTTGTTCCTGAGCTGTCTATGCATGTTTTATGGAACTTTGGGCTACAAAGGAAAGTTTTACAAAATAATAATTGCAACTAGACAAGTTTTAAAAGTAATTGTCAGTTGAACGTATCCTTGCAGTAAATGAAAATATAGCCCAATATTGTCAGCACACTCTTTAGACTCAATGTTGTGTAAAACATACGCACCTGGTTTGCCGTTTATCATTAAGTAATTGCTGGGCAACAAAGGCACATTTATCTGCCTCTACAACAGCTTCCCACAGCTGTTTCAATGAATCATTTTCTGGAAAATTTTCCTTCTCTGCTTCCTTTAACAATGATTTGAATTCCGAGAGACCTGATAAAACGTAGATGACAAAGACAATGAGAAAAAAAGCCAACTTCAATTTTTTTTCTGAAAGACCAAGCCAATATTTTAGAACAAGAAAATTTATTTTCCCTTTAAAGTACTGTTTAATGTTTATTGATTACGACTTATAAAAGTGATGTGCAAAAATGCCTTGGTTAAGAAATACCAAATAACCTGAAATGAATAAAGATAAATTATCTTTTCTAATGACTGACAGATCTGTAGATAAATGTTAGGCAATAAAATTTACTTCTATTCGAAACTTCTTTGCGTTCTATTGTTAGATGTCAAAAATATAGAATTTAAAAATAAATCTACACAATTTGAAACTTCACGAGAAAGGTAATAAATCAAATGCTAAAAATTTGAAATACTGTAATAAAATCTTGCAAGGAGCTATCCAATGGGAAGCAAAGACTAAAGGCAGTTCAATTCTACGTGTGTCTGTTCAATTAAGAGAAACTTGGAATGAGGTTTTGCTTCATCTCTAATTTTTCTTTAATATTTCCCTCTTTTGCTTTTCATCAACTGGAAATACAAGGATGGAGTACAAGGGAAAGACAGTAGAGGAAAAGTTAAGAAAGAAACCAGAATTAATAGGGCAGAAAGCTCACGAAGGGATAGGAGAGTATGGCCAAGTGAAATAGGAATCTATGTGAACAGTGAGGTGAGGAATGGACTAAAAGTACTATACATGAATGTACAAAGTATAAGAAGTAAAGTGGATGAGCTTGAGGCTCCGAGATTGGTAAATATGACATTCTGGGGATTACAGAGACATGGCAGCTGGAGGATCTGGACTGGCAACTGAATATTCAGGGTTATACGTCCTATAGAAAGGACAGGCAGGTGGGCAGAGGAGGTGGGCTAGCTCTGTTGGTGAGGGATGAAATTCAGTCCCTTGCGAGGGGTAACATAGGGACTGACAATGTAGAGTCGCTGTGGATAGAATTGAGGAATTGTAAAGGTAAGAAGACACTAATGGGAGTTATCTACAGGCCCTCAAACAGTAGCCTGGATATAGGGTGCAAGTTGCAGCAGGAGTTAAAATTGGCATGTAACAAAGGTAATGCCACTGTGGTTATGGGAGATTTTCAATAAGCATGCAGACTAGGAAAATTAGGTTGGTTCTGGACCCCAATAACGGGAGTTTGTAGAGTGTCTCCGAGATGGATTCTGAGAGCAGCTTGTAATGGAGACTACCAGAGAAAAGGCAATTCTGGATTTAGTGTTGTCTAATGAACCAGATTGAGGGAACTCAAGGTAAAGCAACTGCTAGGAGGTAGTGACCGTAATATGATGTTTTAATCTGCAATTTGAGGGAGAGAAGGTTAAATCAGAAGTGCCAATGTTGCAGTTGAACAAAGCAGACTATGAAGGCATGAGAGAGGAGGTGGCCTAGGTCGATTGGAATGACGGTGGAAGAGCAATGGCAGGAATTTCTGGGCATAATCCAGAAGATGCAGGATCATTTCATTCCAAAGAAGAAAAAAGATTCTAAGGGGAGTAAGAGGCAACCGTGGCTGACATGACAAAAGGTGTATAACATAGCAAAGAGTAGCGGGAAACCAGAGGATTGGGAATACTTTCAAAGGCAAACAGAAGGTAACAAAATGGGCAATATGAGGTGGAATGGTGAAGTACGAGGGTAAGCTGGCCAAGAATATAAAGGATGATTATAAAAGCTTTTTCAGGTATGTTAAGAGAAAAAGATTATTAAAGACAAATGAAGGGAGAAACAGGTGAAATTATTGTGGGGAACAAGGAAAAGGCAGAAGAGTTGAACAGGTACTTTGGTTCTGTCTTCGCTAAGGAAGACACAAACAATCTCCCAGATGTACTAGAGGACAGATGATCGAGGGAGACAAATGAACTGAAAGAAATTTGCATTAGGTGAGAAATAGTATTGGGTAGACTGATGGGACTGAAGACTGATAAATCCCCAGGGCCTGATGGTCTGCATCTCATGGTACTTAAGGAGGTGGCTATAGAAATTGTGGACACATTGGTGATAAGTTTCCAATGTATAGATTTAGGATCAGTTCCTGTCGATTGGATGGTAGCTAATGTTATCCCACTTTTCAAGAAAGGAGCGAGAGAGAAAAAAAACAGGGACATATAGACCAGTTAGCCTGACATCAGTGGTGGGGAAGATGCTGGAGTCAATTATCAAAGAAGTAATAACGGCGCATTTGGATAGTAAAAGGATTGGTCCAAGTCAGCATGGATTTATGAAGGAGGAATCCTGCTTGACTAATCTTCTGGAATTTTTTGAGAATGTGACAAGTAAAAAGGATGAAGGAGAGCCAGTGGATGTAGTGCATCTGGACTTCCAGAAAAACTTTGATAAGGTCCCACACAGGAGATTAGTGGGAAAAATTATAACACATGGTATTGGGGTTAGAGTATTGACATGGATAGAAAATAGATCAACGGGTCCCTGTCAGAATGGCATGCAGTGGCGAGTGGAGTGCTGCAAGGCTCGGTGCTGGGGCCGCAACTATTTACAATATATATTAATGATTTAGATGATGGGATTAAAAGTAACACTAGCAAATATGCAAATTACACAAAGCTGGGCGGCAGTGTGAACTGCAAAGAGGATGCTAGGAGGTTGGAGTGTGACTTGGACTGGTTAAGTGATTGGGCAGATGCATGGTGGATGCAATATAATGTAGATAAATGTGAGGTTATCCACTTTGGTGGCAAGAACAAGGAGGCAGATTATTATCTCAATGGTGTCAGATTAGGAAAAGGGAAGTGCAACGAGACCTGGGTGTTCTTGTTCATCAGTCAATGAAAGTAAGCATGCAGTTACAGCAGGCAGTAAAGAAAGCAAATGGCATCATGTTGGCCTTCACAACAAGGAGTTGAGTATAGGAGCAAAGAGGTCCTTCTGCAGATGTACAGACACCTGGAGTATTTTTTGGTTCCCTAATTTGAGGAAGGACATTCTTGCTATTGAGGGAATGCAGCGTCGATACACAAGGTTAATTCCAGGGATGGCGGGACTGTCATATGCTGAGAGAATGGCGAAGCTAGGCTTGTACACTCTGGAATTTAGAAGGATAAGAGGGGATCTTATTGAAACATAAGATTATTAAGGGTCTGGACACGCAAGAGGCAGGAAACACGTTCCCGATGTTGGGGGAGTCCAGAACCAGGGGCCACAATTTAAGAATAAGGCATAAGGCATTTAGAGAGAGATGAGGAAACACCTTTTCACACAGAGAGTTGTGAGTCTGTGGTATTCTCCGCCTCAGAGGCGGTTCTCCAGATACTTTCAAGAGAGAGCTTGATACGGCTCTTAAAGATAAGTCAGGGATATGGGGAGAAGGCAGGAATGGGGTACTGATTGTGGATGATCAGCCATGATCACATTCAACAGCGGTGCTGGCTTGAAGGGCCAAATGGCCTACTCCTGCACCTATTGTCTATTGAGGCATTGCAGAGTAGATTTGATGAGGTTAATCCCTGGGATGACGGGACTGTCATACAAGGAAAGACTGGGCTTGTATTCACTGGAATTTAGGATGAGAGGGGATCTTACAGAAACATATAAAACCATAAAAGGACTAGACATGCTAGTTGCAGGAAAAATGTTACCAATAATGAGGGACTCCAGAACCAGGGGCCACAGCCTAAGAAGAAAGGGGAGGACATTTAAAACCGAGATGAGAAAAAAAAAGCTCACCCAGAGTTGTGAATTTGTGCAATTCTCTGCCACAGAAGGCAGTAGGGGTTGGATGAATCTAAAAGAGAATTAGATAGAGCTCTGGTGGCTAGCAGAATCAAGGGATATGGGGAGAAGGCAGGCATGGGAGAGCAGGGAAGGGGAGGGAGGACTACCTGAAATTGAAGAAGTCAACGTTCCTACCGCTGGGACCAAGCGCAGGCTTGGAGATCGCTTTGCCCAACACCTCCGCTCAGTTCGCAATAACCAATCCGATCTCCCGGTGGCTCAGCACTTCACTCCGCCTCCCATTCCGAATCTGACATTTGTCCTAGGCCTCCTCCATTGTCAAGAGTGAGGCCCAGCACAAACTGGAAGAACAGCACCTCATATTTCTCTTGGGTAGTTTACACCCCAGTGGTATGAACATTGACTTCTCCAATTTCAGGTAGTCCTTGCTTTCTCCCTCCTTTCCCTCCACTTCCCAGCTCTCCCACAAGCCTACTGTCTCCACCTCTCTCTTTCTCCCCCCCCGACATCTGTCTGAAGGGTCCCAACCCAAAAAGTCGTCTATTCCTTCCCTCCATAAATGCTGCCTCACCCGCCAAGTTTCTCCAGCATTTTTGTCTACCTTCGATTTTTCCAGCATCTGCAGTTCTTTCGTAAACAACCTGCAATGTTAAGTCTGTTCAAGTCAACTCAGGTCTTGCCTGACCTGTTGAATATTTCCAGCATTTTCCAGCATTAAGCATTTTCTGTTTTATTTCAGCTATTTGGAAGCAAGGACTAAACATTGATCCATGCCCAAATTTCTGAATCGTATTAACCATATAACATATAACAATTACAGCACGGAGACAGGCCCTCTCGGCCCTTCCAGTCCGTGCCGACCATTTGTTTTCCCCTAGTCCCATCTACCTGCACTCAGACCATACCCCTCCATTCCCTTCACGTCCATATACCTATCCACTTTACTTTTAAATGTTAAAATCGATCCTGCCTCCACCACCTCTGCTGGAAGCTCATTCCACACAGCCACCACCCTCTGAGTAAAGAAGTTCCCCCTCACGTTACCCCGAAACCTCTGTCCCTTAATTCTCATGCCATGCCCTCGTTTGAATCTTCCCTACCCTCAATGGGAAAAGCTTATCCACGTCAACTCTGTCTATCCCTTTCATCATTTTAAAGACTTCAATCAAGTCCCCCTTTAACCTTCTGCGCTCCAAAGAATAAAGACCTAACTTGTTCAACCTTTCTCTCTAACATAGTTGCTGGAACCCTGGCAACATTCTAGTAAATCTCCTCTGTACTCTCTCTATTTTGTTGACATCCTTCCTATAACTAGGCGACCAAAATTGTACACCATACTCCAGAATTGGTCTTACCAATGCCTTGTACAATTTTAACATTACTTCCCTACTCCTATATTCAATGCTCTGATTTATAAAGGCCAGCACACCAAAGGTTTTCTTTACCACCCTATCTACATGCGATTCCACCTTCAGGGAACTATGCACAGTTATTCCTAGATCCCTCTGTTCCACAGCATTCCTCAATTCCCTACCATTTACCATGTACATCCTATTTTGATTTGTCCTGCCAAGATGTAGCACTTCACACTTATCAGCATTAAACTCCATCTGCCATCTTTCAGCCCACTTTTCCAAATGGCCCAAATCTCTCTGTAGACTTTGAGAATCTACTTCATTATCCACAATACCACCTATCTTAGTATCATCTGCATACTTACTTATCCAATTTTCCACCCCATCATCCAGATCATTGATGTACATGACAAACAACAGTGGACCCAACACAGATCCCTGAGGCACCCCACTGGTCACCGGCTTCCAACCTGACAAACAGCCATCCACCATTACTCTCTGACATCTCCCATTCAGCCACTGTTGAATCCATCTTGCTACTCCGCCATTAACACCCAAAGATTGAACCTTCTGAACCAACCTTGAAATTGATATTGAAATTGTTCAATATCTCCCCCATCTCTTTTGGCTCTGCAGATAGCTGTCCATTCTGGTTCTCTAATGGTCCAATTTTATCCCTCGTTATCCTTTTGCTATTAATATAGCTGTAGAAACCCATTGGATTTACTTTCACCTTTCTTGCCAAAGCAACCTCATATCTTCTTTTAGCCTTCCTAATTTCTTTCTTAAGATTCTTTTTACATTCTTTATACTCCTCTAGCACCTCATTTACTCCATGCCTCCTATAATTATTGTAGATATCTCTCTTTTTTCGAAACAAGTGTCTAATTTCCCTTGAAAACCATGGCTCTTTCCAATTTTTACTATTTCCTTTAAACCTAACAGGGACATAAAGATTCTGTACTCTTACAATTTCCCCTTTAAAGGTCCTCCATTTCTCTTCTACATCCTTCCCATGAAACAAAGTGTCCCAATTCACTCCTTTAAAATCCTCACGCATTCCCTCAAAGTTAGCCTTTCTCCAATCAAAAATCTCCACTCTAGGTCCTGTTCTGACTCGCTCCATAATTATATTGAAACTAATGGTATTGTGATCACTGGTCCCGAAGTGCTCACCAACGCATACCTCCGTCACCTGTCCTGCCTCATTTCCTAACAGGAGGTCCAGCACTGCCCCTTCTCTGGTCGGTACCTCTATGTACTGCTGCAAAAAACTATCCTGCACACATTTTACAAACTCCAAACCATCCAGCCCATTTACAGAATGTGTTTCCCAGTCTATTTTTGGGAAATTGAAATCTCCCACAATCACTACCTTGTGCTTACTACTAATATCTGCTATCTCCTTACATATTTGCTCTTCCAATTCTCGTTCCCCATTTGGCGGTCTATAGTACACCCCTAAAAGTGTTGCTACACCGTTCCCACTTCTCAGTTCCACCCAAATAGCCTCCCTAGACGAGCCCTCTAATCTATCCTGCCAAAGCACTGCTGTAATATCCTCTCTGACAAGCAATGCAACACCTCCACCTCTGGTCCCTCCAATTCTATCACCCCGGAAGCAACGAAATCCTGGAATATTTTGTTTCCAATCACAGCCCTCCTGCAACCATGTTTCACTGATTGCCACATCATATTTCCAGGTGTCAATCCAGGCTCTAAGTTCATCCACCTTACTTACAATGCTCCTAGCATTAAAATATGCACATTTTATAAACCCACCATCCTTTATTCTCTGTCTATTATCTTTTTCATCTTTCTCGCCTACATTTTGGGTCCGAGTGCTTCCCTTCTCTGCCTCTTGCCCCACACCCTGTCCCCTAGCCCCCTCTACCCGAGTCCCTCCCCCCAGCCTTTCTAGTTTAAAGTCTCCCCAGTAGCCTTTGCAAATCTCCCTGCCAGGATATTGGTCCCCTTCGGGTTCAAGTGCAACCCGTCCTCTGCGTACAGATCATGCCTTCCCCAAAAGAGGTCCCAGTGATCAAGAAACTTGAATCGCTGCCCACTGCACCAATCCCTCAGCCACGCATTTAGCCTCCACCTCATTTCATTCCTACTCTCACTGTCACGCGGCACAGGCAGTAATCCTGAAATCGTTACCCTTTTGGTCCTTCTCTTTAACTTTCCCCCCAACTCCCTAAATTCTCCCTTCAGGACCTCGTCACTTTTTCTGCCTATGTCATTGGTACCTATGTGTACCACAACATCAGGATCCTCTCCCTCCCTTATCAGAATCTTCTGGACACGTTCTGACACATGCGAGACCCTGGCACCAGGGAGGCAAACTACCATCCGGGTCTCCCGATTGCGTCCACAGAATCGCCTATCCGACCCCCTAACTATAGAGTCCCCTATTACAATTGCCCTCCTCCTTTTGCTACCCTTCTGAGCATCAGGGCCGGTCTCTGTGCCGGAGGCCCGGCCGCTGTTGTTGCCCCCAGCTAGGCTGTCCCCTCCAATCGTACTCAAACCCGAGTACCTATTTTCCAGTTGTACGGTCACAGGGGTACTCTCTAGCCCCTGCCTCTGCCCCTTGCCCTTCCTAACCGTGACCCACTTGTCTGCCTCCTGTGGTCTGGGAGTGACTACCTCCCTGTAGCTCCTCCCTATGACCTCCTCACTCTCCCTGACCAGACGGAGGTCGTTGAGCTGCTGCTCCAGGTTCCTAACACGAACCTTTAGGAGCCCCATCTCGACACACCTGGTGCAGATGTGTACGTCTGGAGGGCTATCAGATTCCCTGACCTCCCACATCTGACATCCAGAACAGTACACTGCCCTGGCCTTCATACTGCCCCCCTTACACAGGATACAATAGCAACACAATATAAAATCACTACAAACTGCTGGGATCTGACTGTAAATCAGCTGCTTTCCCTAGTCCACTTCCCACCAATCAGCTGCTTTCCCTATTCCACTTCCCACCAATCAGCTGCTTACCCTGGTCCACTTCCCACCAATCAGCGGCTTCCTCAAAAAAAACCCACTTCTCCAAATGGAATGTTATGGATTTTGGTAAGCTCCAGTGGGCCTCTGAAAAAACAAGCCCCGCGCTAGATTTTATAGCTTACCGGTCGGGTGTCGCTCCTCCCCCTCCTCCTCTTCCAACGGCTCCTGTGGGCCTCTGAAAAAACAAGCCCCGCGCTGGATTTTAAAGCTTACCGGTCGGGTGTCGCTCCTCCCCCTCCTCCTCTTCCAACGGCTCCTGTGGGCCTCTGAAAAAAACAAGCCCCGCGCTTGATTTTATAGCTTACCGGTCGGGTGTCGCTCCTCCCCCTCCTCCTCTTCCAACGGCTCCTGTGGGCCTCTGAAAAAACAAGCCCCGCGCTTGATTTTATAGCTTACCGGTCGGGTGTCGCTCCTCCCCCTCCTCCTCTTCCAACGGCTCCTGTGGGCCTCTGAAAAAACAAGCCCCTCGCTTGATTTTATAGCTTACCGGTCGGGTGTCGCTCCTCCCCCTCCTTCTCTTCCAACGGCTCCTGTGGGCCTCAGTATTGCTCTATCATTTGTTGCAACAAGTGCATGTATATAACTTTTGTAAAACACTGTTAGAAATTCCTTTCACTTCTGTCTTGAAATACCTTTCTGTCCACATCCTGCTGCAACTCTTGCATTACGGAAATCTGCATTTAAGATCTTGTCAACGGAGCAAACCAATTGGAGCTGCAGAACATTATACCACAAACACATCAATAATACCAGTGCTCAAAAAGAGGAAGGTGACATGCCTCAGTGACCACTGACACTAATGTCCGAGGTAATTAAATGCTTTAAGAATTTGGTTATGATGCATATTAACTCCTACCTTCGTAAGGCCCTGGATGGATGACAATTCACCTACTGCCACAATAGATCAACAATGGACACAATCCCACTGGCTTTCCACTCTGCACTGGACCACTTGGAGAATAAACGTGTGCCAGGCACGTTGTTCACCATCTACAGCTAGGCATTCAACACCATAATTCCCTACAAACACATCATAAGTCAGGAAACTGCATCTTTCCTCATTCCTGTGTAACTGGATCCTCAACAGCAGACCACAACCAGAACAAAGTGGCAACACTTCCACCTAGATAGCAATTTACGCAGCAAGACCTCAATTCTGTGTGTTCAATCCCCTACTCTACTCTCTCTATACCCATGAGTATGTCGCCAGGCACAGTTCCAATGCTATCTTTAAATTCGCTGACGATAATTGTTGTTTGACAAATAAAGGTTAATGATGAGTCTGAGTACAAGAGAGATTGAGTAGTGCCATAACAACAGTCTTGCTGTTAATGTCAAGACCAAGGAGCTGATTGTGGTCTTCAGAGGGGAAAGCCAAGGATCCGCAAACCTGTCTTCATCGAGACGGTGGTGATGAGAGTCAACAGCTTCATGATCCTGGTTATGCACACCTCTAAATATCTATCCCAGGTACAGAACATTGATGCAGTCACAGAGCTCATCAATGCCTCTACTTCCTTGCAAAATATCAAGATTTGGAATGTCAGATAACTTCTGCACAGGTGCACAGTAGAGGGCACACATAATGGCCGTGTCATAGCTTGAATCGGCAACTTGAACATCCAGGAACAAAATTATAGAAAGCGGTAGATGCTGCCAGGTCCTCTGCAGTACCAACCTTCTCATCATCAAAGGGATCTTGTCAGGAAGCGTTGCCTCAAAAAGGCAGCCTTGATCAACGACCAACATCACCCTGGCCACGCTTCCATTTTGCTCTACCTTCGGAAAGGTGGGTCAGGATTCTGAAAACA
Organism: Okamejei kenojei; assembly: GCA_035221665.1. Classification (NCBI taxonomy): domain Eukaryota; kingdom Metazoa; phylum Chordata; class Chondrichthyes; order Rajiformes; family Rajidae; genus Okamejei; species Okamejei kenojei. Next base: position 16,114,111 of record CM069154.1, on the reverse strand, counting down.
GCGACCACCAGGTTCAAGAACAGCGTCTTCCCAGCAATCATCAAGCTCTTGAATATTACACTACACTAACCTCAGCAACTATGAAGTTTTATGAATTGTGTCTTTGATTGCACTACAAATTTAGAGGTTTTTTTATTACAGTTATGCTTTGTTGATTTTTAACATTATACATATCTGAGCATATTATGCTTATGGGTCTGTTAAGCTGTTGTAAGTAACCATTCATTGGTCCATTGTCTGTACAGTGACAAGTAAACTCTTGAGTTGACTCTATAAAATGTTTTCACTTACTTTTCTTTTCATCATCTTTTGCTTCCAGGAAAGCAATTGCTTTGGAACACCATTCATCATATACTTCCACATGTAATTTTAATTCACTCAGAACAGGATAAAGGTCATCCAAGGTATAGCGATACCTGGAGATAAAAAACAAGAAATAACTGAAAAATGTAATCAAAGAATCAATATCAACAAACAGAGCTGATAGACGACAGACAAAATGCTGGAGTAACTCAGCGGGACAGGTAGCATTTCTGGAGAGGAGTGGGTGACTTTTTGGGTCGAGACCCTTCTTCAGACTGTCAGGGGACAGGGAGATACATAGATAAGGAAGTGGAGTGTGAAAATAGGACAAAGGAATTGAGACTCAAGGAAAATATAGAATAGATTATTATTAGCTGGGAGAAGGTAAAAAAGCAAATAGAGATAAAAATGTAGTCGGAGACAGTAAGACTGGTTGGAGGGGAAGGGTAGAGGGAGAGGGGAGGGATAGAGGAAACTAGGGTTACTTGAAGTTAGAGAAGTCAATGTTCATACCACTGGGGTGTAAGCTGCCCAAGCGAAATATAAGGTGCTGTTCCTCCAATTTGCTCTGGGCCTCACTCTGACAATGGAGGCGGCTCAGGACAGAAAGGTTAGTGAGATGACTTTGCACCAGGCACTGCCTCCCCAGACTAAAATTATAAAATGGTTAATTACTGAATATAAATAGTAAAGGCATGGGAGAATTATGCCTATCTAAGAGATCGATCTCTTAGGTAGACATAATTCTCCGTGCCTTTCATCCGCAGCACTTACAACACGCGAAGGTCTGTGCCGTCAGTGCTGCTTCAAGCCGTCAATTGCAAGGAGAGCTGAAGGCAGCAGAAATTCTGCCTTTGCTGTACTGTGCACGCACAGCACCCTACTGCGCATGCGCAGCGCTAGTTTCTTGGCGGGTTTTTCAAATGGTTTGCCATTATCTGAAGAGTATCTTAGGAACCAAAGAGAGAAGAATGGAGTTCGTGTACCAATAATGTGGTAAGCACATTTCTTAATGCTATATGTTTTTTAAATACCATATTTCCCAGGATTGGGGGGGGGGGGTGGAAAAGATCGTGCCACTTGCTCCTTGCACGGAGGCGTGCAATGCCACCGCATTGAGGCCGGGGAGGGGGGGGGGGGGGGGGGAGAAGTAGCTCGGGTGGCTGTGAGCGGCCGCCGGACCGGACAGTGGAACCGGCTGCCACCTCAGCTCCTTCTGCCGGCCCCCGCTCACCTCTGGCAGCTCTCAGTCTAAAAACCTCTCTCCTGCCGCTCGCTGTCCTCACTCATGTCAGCCGCTTCCAGCAAATCCTTAAATTCCGACAGCGTGATTGAGTTTACTTGGCTGTGGGAATTTAAGGATTTGCGAGAAGTGACTGACATGAGCGAAGTCGGCGAGTGGCAGATGAGAGGTGTTCAGACGGAGAGCGGGCTGGCAGAAGGCGCTGAAGTGGCAGCCTGTTCTGCTGTCGGGTCCCGGCAGCCGCTTGCAGCCACCAGAGCTGCTTCTATCCCCGGCTACAAAGCGGTGGCTCCACATCCGGAGCGCCACCGCAGCAGTGAACGAGTGAGCTACTGGCATTATCTCCGACCCCTTCCTGCTCAACACTCCTGCCCTCCCCACAACTTTACCCCTGGCACAGACTCTACACACGCTGTGAAAGGAAATCTCCCCCCAATTGGTCCCTTGACCAAGTGTTGTCATTCAATAAGATGACAACTGATTCAACTTTTCTCTGTGCTCCCGTTTTTCCCACCATCTCTCCCACCTGCCATCACCCTTCACCCCCCACCCATTCAGTAATTCAGAATAAAGGAGACTTGGAAGCCTTGGGCAAATTGAAATGTTACTGTCTTTATTTTTGTTTTTTATTTTTACGGAGAGAACAATCTGCGCATGCGCGGTTTATGTTTTTTTTTAAAAGTCAACTGACTGCCTAACCTGAGTAATTACTCACGGCAAGTGCCTGCTTTGCACCTATCTCTCACATCTTCACTACCTACATTCCTAAACTATTTACACCTCAACAATCCTCCAGTTTCATAATATGCAACTCCCTAGTCCTTTTGTCCCACAGCTTGTGTGTGTTTATCTCTGGCATTTGTCCAACCATTTGCCATCAAAAACTCTCCTCACCTGTGTTCACCTATGACCTGCCATGCTTTGCCCTGTCCCTCCTCTTCTTTCTTTCCCCACATTCCTGCAATCAGTCTGAAGAAGGATCCCGATTTGACGCGTCACCTATCCATGTTCTTTAAAGATATGGGGGAAAAGCAGGAACGGGTACTGATTTTGGATAATTAGCCATGATCACATTAAATAGCAGTGCTGGCTGGAAAGGCCAAACGGCCTACTGCTGCACCTATTTATTTCCTATGTTTACTTCAAAGAGTTGCTATAACATTTTACCTCATTTCCTTCAACAAGGATATTGAATTCAATACTCTTGGCAAATCAGCAGATGATATTGAACCAAAAGGTCAAAGTCTGAAGAGACTGCTCACAATTACAGAATGTGGTGGGGAAATATCTTACTTGCTATGACTGAACATTTCGTGATGTGCAAAATATTTATGGTATTTCCTGGATTGAAGCAAAACACCTCCCCTGCAAATGGTACTGAAATAGCTAAAAACATAGCTGAATTCTTAGCAAATCCACCACAAAATTAAAAAATACATTGTCTCCAATGATTCATAATGAATTTATACAGATGCACCATAGGAAACATTCTATCAGGATGCTTCATATTGACTTGGCATCTGCTCTGCCCAAGCCTGCAAAAAAATTGTAGAGGTGAACGCAGCCCAGTCCATTAACCTCTCCCAGCAAATCATCACTCTTTCCCCAACCCACTCTCTCAATTAGCTTCTAACAAACCTGGTAAATGGCATCAACATTCCACGATTAACTATTTAAGATAAAAACAACAATTCCTAGTATTATGTATGCAGGTTTCACTAACTTTCTGGTAATGCAACTTTTAAGAAATTACCTAGACTGTTGACAGAATTTTAAAAGTAATTTTGAGTATTCCATCATTAGCTAAAAGCTACAACCAAAATGCAAATTTAATATTGGATTGTGTTGAAATTGGAAAGTGAACCCGTCACTTTAATACTTAATGCAGGGGTCGGCAATCTACGAATGCGGCCCGCAACCTGAAATTATACGGCCAGCAGGCGTCTTTCTTTTTCCAGTAATTATCCGGCCTGCAGACTTCCGTCATCTCCGGTTCCTCCCGGGCCTGAGGCCTCGGCGCCCAGGCGCGGTGATGCACGGAGGCCTGCGCTGGCGGAGCCGCCGAGCAACACCAAGCTCTGGCTGTACCGCATACTGCGCAAAGCCGCCGGCAAGGCCGCGCACCTTCTGTGTTTGGGCTTCACTGTCGGGATCAGTGTTCTCAATAGGCAGGGGATGAGTACGAGTACGAGTATTTGAGTCACCGCCTTCAGGACAGAGCCAAGGCAATGGTCACTAGGTATGCCATTTTTGTGAGTTCCCATAACTAGGGGCCAATGCTCCGGGTGGCGTCCTCGAAGCTGCAGGATCTATGTGAACACGCGATTTGACGCCTGCCAACTGGGGCAGGATCCACGTGTACACGTGATTGATGTGGCCCGCCATCTGCTCAGACATGCGTCCTGGCCTGGTTGCAAGGTTGCCGACCCGACTTAATGGAACAATCAGTGATCAATAGTAGTTACCCGAGTATACCAGGGTTAATTTATTCTGAGTGTCCTTGGAGCCACATGCATCAAGGCAAGTGAAAATTCCCGGCAGGTACAACTGGCAGTTCCAGCAATATTGGTTTAATTTAATAATATTTCTGTTACAAGATAGTTAGACTGAGTTTTTGCTGCTTGTCAATGTTTCACAACAATGTGGACCATAACAACTGGATTTTTGTTCTCCTATACAGAGTTCCTCTCGACCCCCCAAAAGCTGATGAATGAATAAGTTTATTGGCCAAATATGTACACAAAAAAGGAATTTGCCTTGGTGCTCCGCTCACAAGTAACAACACGACATACAGTGAACCATTAAGAATAAAACAAAACATTTAAACATTAAGAATAAAACATTATGGTTTAAACATGTGAATGAAATAAAATACCAGAGCAAAAGGAGGCTACAGACTTTTGGTTATTGAGCAGAGCTACTGCCCGTGGGAAAAAAACTGATTTTATGTCTGGCTGTGGCAGCTTTGATGGTCTGGAGTCGCCTTCCAGAGGGTAGTGCTTCAAAGAGTCTGTGGCCAGGGTGAGAGGGGTCAGAAATGATCCTACCTGCTTGCTTTCTGGCCCTTGCAGTGTACAGTTCATCAGTGTGGGGGGGGGGGGGGGGAAAGGTTGCAGCCAACAACCTTCTCAGCTGACCGAACGATTCGCTGCAGCCTCCAGATATTGTGCTTGGTGGCTGAGCCAAACCAGACCATGATGGAGAAGGTGAGGACAGACTCTACGATGGCAGTATAGAATTGGACCATCATTGCCTGTGGCAGATTGTGTTTCCTCAGCTGCCACAGGACGTACATCCTTTGTTGAGCCTTTTTGACCTGATCTTTTGGGCCTTGATCTTTTTGGGCCCGAATCAGAAGTACCATCTCATTCCTTCCGCGATACTTCTATTTATTCTAGTCTTCCACATTGTCCTCGGATATATCTGATCAGGCACAAGAGATTTATCTACCTTCACGTGCCAGAGGACATCCAACACCTCCTTGTCTGTAATATGGACTGTCCTCAAAACATCTCAATACCATTTTCAAGTTTCCCAGTCTTCATGCTCTTCTTCACGAAAAGAAAGACAAGAAATATTTATGGAGGACCTTGCCCATCTCCTGCAGCTCCACAAAAAGGTCACCACTTTGGTTTCTGAGGGACCCTATAAGTACATTTAATCTCTTAGGACTTTCCTTAATATTATCAGCCAGAGCTACAGTTTGGGACAAAGACCCATCATTTATTTATTTGCCTCTGTACTCCACAAATTGAGATTTGTAATAGAATAAAATCACATGTGGTTAAAGTGCACATTGTCAGATTTTATTAAAGGTCATTTTTATACATTTTGGTTTCACCATGTAGAAATTACAGTCCCATTTCATGGCACCATAATGTTTGGGGCACAGCAATGTCATGTAAATTAAAGTAGTCTTGTTTAGTATTTTGTTGCATATCCTTTGCATGCAATGACTGCTTGAAGTCTGCGATTCATGGACATCACCAGTTGCTGGGTGTCTTCTTTGGTGATGCTCTGCCAGGCCTGTATTGTGGCCATCTTTAACTTATGCTTGTTTTGGGGGCTAGTGCCCTTCTGTTTTCTATGCAGCATATGAAAGGCATGATTGACATGGGCACTCAAGAATTGACCATTTTTTAGCTTTGAAAAACTCCTTTTTTGCTTAAGCAGTACGTTTGGGATAATTGTCTTGCTGTACAATGAACCGCCTGCCAATTGGTTTTGAGGCATTTGTTTGAACTTGAGCAGATAGGATGTGTCTGTACACTTCAGAAGTCATTATGCTACTACCTTCAGCAGTTGTGTCATTAATGAAGATAGGTGAGCCAGAACCTTCAGCAGCCATACATGCCTAGGCCAAAACACCCCCATCACTGTTTCAAATTAGGACCCTTGACTGAATTTTGTCAAGGCAGATGGCTTCAAGAGTTAGTGACAACGAGGCAACAACTGCCAAGCAAAAAACAAAAAACAAAAAAACAAAAAATCAGGTTAAGTACCATTGGCTGAAAGAATCCACAAACCAGGTATATTACAAATTTTGTAAAGATAAATGTAGAAGCAAAAATACTCTGAAACATAGGTGAATCCTGAGGTCAGATGGAAATATGCAAGCCAAAAATATCTAGAGAAAGGAAAAATGAGCAGAAATAACCTAAAGACATTAGGGATTCTGGTTACCAAAATAAACTTGCAACTCCTGGAAATGATTTGCCAGCTCAGATTTTTGTGGCCTTCATGAAGCCCAACTGTATGGTTCAGTTTAACCTAACATTAAGAGTTCAAATGTTTAAGGCAACATGTGTCATACTGTGACTTCCCCAAACAATGTTGGATTTCCGCAACTGGATTGCAGACAAGGTTCAATGCAGAAAAGAAAGTCTGTGCATTATTTACCTCATATGACATCTGTAAGGTGGACATGAGCAGAGTTCCTTCACGTGACGCAGGCAAACCAGTTGATTTGATTTACAATGGCATGAGACTGCAGATAAGAAACAAGTCGTTTTGCACTTTGTACACTGTCGCTCATCATCAGGCAACAACTCAAAATTTTCTCTCACAGAATCGATTATTCCCTAGAATGTGAAAAAAAGATTTATTTGCAGTGAAAATTTTTATTCAGGTTCAATGAAACTTTATTTCCAAATATATATTTTAAAGTAGAAGAGGCTCAATACACCCATAATCCAGAATGAAGACAACTTGAAATATCCTTCAAGACAAATATGGGAACCAAACCCGTGACAGATTCCATCAGAAAGCACTGTTTAATGCTGATCACATTTTAATAACCAAGCACAGAGGATGAAATCAGAAGTTCCTCAAACAATGTTAAAATTTCAGGGGCAAGAGTGTCAATTTCCATGTGGGTCTGAAGAGCACCATGTTCAGGAGAAGTAGAACAAAATACATTTTGATTTGTTGTACATCTAGGTTTCAAATGTTTTTGTATTATTAATTAGCCCCAACCTATTTATAAATAGGTAAGCAGCTTACATTACGTTTTGCCTTTCCATCATCCCAAGGCTCATTTTCATAATAGCAACCAAGATTCTTCATTTGGAGCAGAAATCCTATAAACATTTTGGGATGAAAGTTTGAAAGCTGCCTTATGCAGGACTCTCTCCAAAAAAGATGTATACAGAGCATTGTGCTAATTATTTACACCATTTCAGGAGTGCGCAGGCAGGATGGTGACATTATTAAAGACAGCTTATTATAATGATGGGAGTTTAATGAATGCAGAAACAACAGCAACTTTGCTGTCCTCAAACTAGATGCTTGCTTTATGGCAAAACAGACACTCCCCAACTAATGCAAGGGTTATGTCCCATAAACCCTTATGCAAGTCAGGTTTGACGCAATTCAGAATCACCTTAAAACTAGGTAGAAACAGAGAACTGCAGATGCTGGTTAATACACAAAATAACACAAAGTGCTGGAGTAAATCAGCGGATCAGGCAGCATCTCCAAAGATCATGGATAGGTGATATGAAGGGTTGGCACCCTTTAGTCCGATTCAGACTGCTGAGTTCCTCCAGCACCATGTCATTTCCGTGTGCAGACGTGGCGCCGACGGATGAGAAGCCGAAGCAAAGAGGTGGAACCCACATAACTGAATGGAGACGAAGCCGAAACGCCAAAATAACTGAATGGTAAAAGCCGAAATGCCAACTAACCGAAAGGGTGGGACGGCTAAATGCAAACCAACCGAAAGGGCGGGACACCTAAAAGCCAACTAACCTAAAGGCTTCGTCAGCTAAAAGCAAACTCACAGAATGGGTGCTCTGCCGAACACACACTCCATGGTGGACAGATGACAAGTGTGCATGACAACGAACAATTTTATCTCGGTCACTGCGGGACTCTCTTCGCCTCTCACCAACTGCCACTTCTTGTCAGCCACCGCTTTGTCTACTCTGTATCTTCCTGTCCCTTCTTCCTTCTCCCTTTGTCCATTCAACTGCCCCCCCCCCCCCCCTCCACCGCCTTCTTCTGCTCCTCCTCTTCTCCCAGAGTTGCTGGCATCCTCTACAAGGTGAAGCATCTTCCAAGGGATGGGAGAAGGAGGAGACAGCAGTGGTGTAGGTGAGGGAGTGTCGAAGTGGACAAAGTGACAGGGCGGGTGGAGGAGAAGGAGGGGGTGGAGGAGAGGGGGGAGTGTCAATGACAGCCACCGCCATGTTGTAGAACTTCAAGTTGCCCAGCGGAGCGCGCAGCACAACCTGAACACGTGTTCAGTGGTTTCAATCCAGAGCCCCGGGGGGGGTGGGGCTGGGCCACGCAACTCGCAGCTTGAGGAAAACAGCGCCCAGCAGGCTGCGCTTTGAAAACTGTGCAGCTGGCTGCAAGGAGCAGAGGCATTTTTTTTTCATTTCACTGCACATCTCGTATGTGAATGTGACGAATTAACTTGACATTGTGACATCAGCTCGTTAGCTTTTTTAATAATAAACACAAGAAATAATGAATCAAATTTTCAGATGAGGTGATTTTCGAGATCATGAGGTAAATTTCTACCGGAGCATGTAAATATTTCACCATTAGCGCTATGAGTTTGAGGCGATGTGAATCACATACAAGTAAACATCCAAGATCAGTTTTATAATATAGATAATAATGACAATTATAGCAGTGTAGAGAAGACAGAGTCCTGCACCTAGCTAAAGTACGTTAACAAGCATTTTGCTAATGGTATGCATGCTAAACAATCTAGGATGTTAATTTGTTGCAGTTTTTTTTTCTGTTTTGGAGAAGGTATTTTACTTCAAGAAATCTTGCTGTTTTATCAGGAAATGAACACATTTAAGGCAAAACAAAAATATGCCGGTGTATAACATCCTCATCAATAATCAGCCTGCAATTTGCTTTGTTTTAATTTATGAAGGGAATAAGGAGGAAATTGGAGTAAAGTTACGACGTTTCCATATAGGTAAAGTCTTTTTTGTTATGAACAAGTGGGATTTAGAGCGGGATATAATGCATGTCATCAGTTTTAACAGAGGATGGTGAATTGGCAAAGGGATACGGTTAGTGAAACTTGCAAGTAGCAGGCAAAAAGATTCAATAGCAGCACAAAAGTGTTGGATAAACCATCTGTTTGATTGACAATGTTAACAATAGATTAAAAGTAACGACATTTTGTGCCACTTACCATTTTGCGAACTGTTTCCCTTAATTTCTTCTCCTCATCCATCATAATGACCATATCTTTATAGACAGCAAATGCCAAAATTACATCCAGATCCTTTGACTTGGATGCCATCTTACAAATCATCTCATCATGAGAGAAAACACAGTAACGGTTCAAGAGACGATAATGTTCCACACACTGACGGCCCATTGGCAGCTGCAAGACAAACATCCTCAACATAACACATGCCGCAAATGCAATTAACCAGAAATTCCTGAATTTTGAGTAAAGTCTGTATGCAAGAGGTAAAATAATTTTGGCTCACCGTTAGAATACTGGATTAAGGGGTGTACAAAGATAATGTATCACATTTATTTAAGACTTAGAATTCAAAATGTAAACAAAACAGTTTCCTTCAACATAAGATTCAGAAAAAACAATTTCACATTTCCCTCACGCATCCACTGAATAAATACACCTACCCAATCCATTGTGCAGAAGTTCACCGCTTCTGCAAAGTTGAATCCCTGATTAAAACCACTGTGATAGGCTCTAGGAAATGTGATGACAAATTCCCCTGCACACTGATTAGTTCTGTAAACCTGTATTGAGGAAACAAGATATGATTGATAAACATTAATTTCAATACACCATGGTGAAGCTTAAAAACAAACACACATCTGTTAAACACAAGCTATAATTAGATGATTTTAAAATAATTCAAATGAGTTCTTGCCCAAAAAGAAAATGCTTTGTGTGTAACTTGAAGCATTTTCAAACTTTGTGTGCAACTTGAAGCATTTTAACCCAAAATTTCTAAAGCTGCTTATTGCCATGCACATCAAAAAAACAGCTTTATAATCAAAGATGAGAAATACCATTATTGATTTTTTATTGCTCATTTCAATATTTGGTCTATGTGGTTCAACTTGACATGAGAATTAAGGGACAGAGTTTTCGGGGTAACGCGAGGGGGAACGTCTTTACTCAGAGGGTGGTGGCTGTGTGGAATGAGCTTCCAGCAGAAGTGGTGGAGGCAGGATCGATTTTAACATTTACGAGTAAAGTGGATAGGTATATGGACGTGAAGGGAATGGAGGGGTACGGTCTGAGTGCAGGTAGATGGGACTAGGGGAAAACAAATGGTCGGCACGGACTGGAAGGGCCGAGAGGGCCTGTTTCCGTGCAGTAATTGTTATATGGTTATATGGTTATATGGTTTTTGCTTTCTTTATGTTGTTTTTATTATCTACATTCCATATCTTACTCATAACAGTTCTAAACAATTAAACCAGTCAAACACTCCGCCAATGCCAAATACAATGTTTCCCCGTTCCCTTACATTTTTCTTGACATTATTTATTGTATTGTATTGCCAGGTAATAGCAAGTATGCTTAATAGGCATAAACATTTAAAATCTTTTGCAGAATGGTGCTGAAGTGGAGATGTAAAAATAAAGCAAATAATTATCAGAAATGACAAGTTGCTTCATAGATAGAAAAAATGATATGCACAGACATTCAACATAACTCAATGTTGCTACCTAGACTGTCAACCTCGTTTCAAATGAATACTCATGATCATTTCATGATAACATTGCAAATCATTGATGGGAACTTTTGATTGATATCCACTTTGAGACAGTATAGACTCTCACATTTACTTCCAATTGCAGAAGAACTGAAACCTTCTAACCAGTAAGCAAATATCTTAAGTGGTTTGATTTCATACTAGCAAAAAGAAAAACATAGTGCAGAATAGTGTTGTAACTACTACATTTAAAAAAAGCAATGGCCGCATCAAGGTAGATTGGGAGATCAGAAAACATCCTCAGCATTGAGTTGTACAGTCAATAATCTGATAACAGTGGGGAAACAGCTGTTCTTGAATCTGATGGTACATTCTTTTATGATTTTGTATCTTCTGCAAGATGGGAGAGGGAATGACCGTGGAATGATTGGTCTTTGATTATGTTGGCTGCTTTCCCAAAGCAGCATGAAGGTTATAGAGAGTCAATAGTGGGGAAGATTGATGTGTGTTGGACTGCTAGGCAGTGTCCATACGTTTCTGCAATTTCTTGCAGTTTTGGGCATAGTGGTAGCCAAACAAAATGTTGATGTAACCTGACAGGAAGCTTGCTTTGTTGCATATGTAGAAACTGGAGAATCACTGGAGACATGCCAATTTCCTTAGTCTTCTGAAGAAAAGCCATTGATGTAATATGCTTTCTTGGCTGCAGTGTCAACGTGGTTGGACCAGATATTTGGTGATATTTACACCAAGGAACCCGAAGCTCACGAGCATCTCCACTTCAGCACCGTTGATGCAGACTCCATCTTGCTCCCTAAAGTCAACATTTAACTCCTTTGCAGGCTGCTCTGACGCTTGCAACAATGAACGTGGATTCAATTAATGATATTTCCTGACTTCATCTTTTAGCCCATTACAGCAAAAAGCCTTGCCATAATTGTCTATGTCCATGTGCTAATTCTGGCACTCTAGCTTGGTCTGAAATTTTTCATTAGTATCATCGATAGCCATGCGAAGAACATACATAGATGTCTTGCACAGCTCAGGACCATTGATGCAGACTACACCTCCGACTTGAACTTCACTCTGGAATGGACCGACAGGTCATCCAAGGTTTTCAGTTGATGAACATTTGGATTGTTGTCTTTGGTATGCAGTCCTCTACACATTTACTGGCAAAAGTCTATGACTGCAATAGCATAGTCACTCCCTATTCATGTGGCAATGTTTTACATGTTACTGCAATTATCATAATGAATATCACTTAACAATTTTCTTAACCCGTTTTGCATTGCAATCCACAGCTTTTCAGGTCATGTCAAAGTTCTCGCCAGTATATCACAAATTTGATTTATGATATATGTTCTTTGAAAGTGGCATGCAGATATGATTAAGTTATGTTATTTTAAATTTTTATGCAGATATGATTAGCTGTTGTAATACACTGAAAAAAACAGCAGCATTTTGTTGGTTAAATCTATGGCAATGGCTGGAGATAATGTGCGTGTTGCTATGTGCACATGCCCGACAGCAGGATAACCCACATGCGTTCACCATCTGAAGTATTAGATATCAGGTCATACCACAGAGTGCTAGCAGAATGTCCATGCTTTCTCAAGCTCTGGGCAGAACAGGCTAATTTATAAAAACAACTAGTTTTATGTGAAGAGTACAAAATCTACAGAAGCACAAGCCAAAATAAATGAGATCAAATAAAAAGCTTAATAGACAGTTAAAGGTCAAAATAAAATAGGCAAATGCAGAGGAACAACGAAAGATTAAAAACCTATCTGGAAAAATAACTTAATCAAATGAAATCCGAGACAGAAAACTAGCACAGTGACATCAGCAGCATCTCCCATCACTGGACGGTGTCTTCGGGCAAGGTTACAGGGAGAGAGTCTGCTTCCTAATGAACACCTCCTGGTGATCAGACATGGCGACCCTAGAGAGTTCATGGTCCCCAGACCTGGAATATCTAACTATGAAGTGCCATCCCTACTACCTGTTGAGGGAATTCACCTCACCTACATCCCTCCCCATGTGGTTGTCAAGATTGCTCTGAATGAACAGTATTCCACTACCAATAGCCGTGAGATAAAATACCGCAAAGCCCTGGTCATTGCAGCCGGAGACTTCAATCAAGCCAACCTCAAGAGTGTACTACCAAAATATTATCAGTGTCTCTCGTCCCACCAAGGACCATAACATCCTCGACCACTGCTACACATCCATAAAAAATGTCCACCGCTTCATTCTCCAGCCCATTTCAGGAAATCTGACCATCTTGCTGTGCGTTTACTCCTTGCCTCGCTAAACATAAACTGAAGTGGGAAGATCCAGTACATAAAGTTGTTTAGTGCTAATCTGCAGACACATGACATCCTATTGAGTTAGTGGACTAGTCCATATTCAGGAAATCTGCGGCAAACCTGAATGAGAACGCCACTTCCTCAGCAAATGCGTAGAGTTTGTGCTGAAGAAAACAATCAAAGTGTTCACCAAACTGAAACCATGGATGAACCATGAGGTACATTCCCAGGTGAAGGCAAAGTCAAGTGAAACAAAACACAAAAGCTCGCTAAGATCTTCAAAGCCATCAGAAAGGCCAAGAGACAATACTGGGACAAACACGAGTCCCAGAATAATCATTCGGACGCCTACAGTGTGGGCCTGAATACTATAACTGGCTTCAAGCAGTCAATATCGCTGGTGATTGTGCGGTCCTCCCTGATGAACTTAATGCATTCTACACTCGCTTTGAGCAGAAGGCCAATAGGGTGATGACATCCATTCCATCAAACTTGGCTGAACCCACAGAAAGCAACTGGTCCAGACGGAGTCCCTGGCCGCGTACAAAACGGCAAGAACCAACTTGCGAAAGTGTTTACAGACATCTTTACTGTCCTTACTCCGTTCTGAGTTAATAATACTAGGAATACTGGAAACAGATCAATTAATAACAATGAATCAAAGAATTTTTATTGATTATAGTTTAATAATTGGGAAAAAATCAATATTAAAATTCTGGAAAGGTCCTACATCCCCCACAATCAAAATGTGGAATACAGAAATGTCGGATACACTCCATCTGGAAAGATTGAGGCTCGTCCTAATGGACAGGTTGGATCTCTTCAGAGGGATATGGGGGTCTCCATATATTGAATATCTACAGGTCAAAGTGGTTCAGTGCGGAGGCTTGACTGAGGCCTGAATAATAGAATGGATGAAGAATTACGTATAATAAATCATGGTTATATCTCCAACGATGGATAATTGTTTAATACTCCATTCACTTCCTTATTTTCTATATTATTTTTCTCTATCTTTTCCTACTTAATAAAAAAATTTAAAAAAATGATAGAAACATAAAGTCTTAAATGTTAATATTAATACTATTATGAATGTATGTAAGAAGTATTTTTTATTTTTAAAAAAATGAGAAAAGTATGTGTCTCTGTGCGTGCGCCTCTGTGTCTCTGTGCGTGCGCCTCCGTCTCTGCCTCTGTGCGCCTCTGCGTGTGCGTGTGGGAAGGAGAGAAGGGAGTGAGGGAAGTAGAGAAAGAAGGGAGGGAAGGAGAGAAGGGTAAAGAGAGAGGAAGGAGAGAAGGAAGGGAGGGAAGGAGGGAAGGGCAGAAGGGAAGGTGAGAAGGGAGGGAGAGGGCCGGCAGCAGGAGCGGATGCCGGGGTCCGGGCGGAGGGGTGTGAGCTGAGGCCGAGGTTTGTAAACGTTGCTCCAACCCCCGGCCCGGCCCTCCCTGTATTGTTCACCGCGTCTCCCTAGGGAGAGAGAGGGGTGGAGCCGGGGCTGTGTGCGTGAAGCACGGCAAGTGGAGGGGCGGGAGTGCTGGCCCAGGACTGTGAGGGATTCTGGAGAGAAGGAATGTGTGGCGTTTCGGGTAGAGACCCTTCTTCAGACTGAACTGAAATCTCGATGAGAGCACTTGTGATTGTCTGAAGGAGGGTCTCGACCCGAAACGCCACCCACTTCCCCTTCCCAGCGCTGCCGCCCGTCCCGCTGAGCTATCCCAGCCCCCGTGTCCACCTTCAACTCCAGAGCCAAACAAAAAACAGAGTGCTGGATCAACTCAGTGGACCAATCGACACCTGCGGAGGAAACGGACCAGGAGCCACCCCGGGCCAGGGCTCCCCCCAACAGGAAGGAACCACAGATGCAGCCGTCCCCACAAAACGCCAAATGATTCCGGGAATGCCGAGGCGAGCGACGGAGCGAGAGACAAGATGAGGAGTGGGAGAGAGAGAGGGAGGGAGGGAGAGCGAAAGACAGAGACACAGCGAGAGAGGGAGAGTGAGGGATGGAGGGAGAGAGAGAGCGGGGAGAAAGGGAGGGAGAGAGAGAGAACGAGAAACATAGAGACCCGAACCCAAGCACTGCGGCAGATGAACGCCCACAAAAACAATCATCCAGATCTTGAAACCCAAAACACCAACAGATTTAATCTGTTACAATCCACAGAGGTACAGCATGACCTACCACATCCCTACATTTTCCAGCAGCAAGATCCCAAGTCAACCCCACCGGGCCACCACCCCTCCATTGGCGAGGCATGGCAATGAAACAGGAAGTTGGGCCGATCCCACCTGCCCGCTGCACCTAGTTGTTACGATTATCTATGGTCGATTTTGCGTTGTTAAATATCGACTTTAAAAAAATCCGTATTTAACAACGCAAAAACGTACATCCGCATTCTTATCGTATTTCTGTACAAAATACGGAAAATCCGTACTTCTTGGCAGCTCTGATGTATGTATCTAAGTCTCTGTGTATTTGTATCTTCATCAAAATGCTACGCGGCAGCGCTGAATATTTTTTCAAATTCTTACAAACAATTTTCCCGTCATGCCATAATCAGGTTCCCTTCAGATTTCATGCTACATTTCACGATATTGATTAGTTTAAAAAAAGCCAAAAATGGCTTCTGAGAGAGTTTTCCAGCAGCTTCCAGTGAAGATGTCACAATACCATCTCACACAAGCTGCCATGTCCGACAATGACATCACAAAGGGACCTTGCCATCGGTAATGGTAGAAATAGCTTGAAGAGGTTGCCAACGGTAATGGCAGAAGCCTGGAGGAGAATGCTGCTTGCCGCCAGGGGAGGAGAAGTGGAGGGACGTCGGGGGAACTGGCAAGTGGTGGAATATTGCGTTGGGGGTTGCCAACGGTAACGGCAGCAGCAGCTTGAATGAGAATGCTGTGCGCCACCATCTTCAGTCCGACTGGGCCGCACAAAGGGGGGTGGGGTGGGGGGTGTGTGACTGGGGGGTGTGGGGAGTGTGTGACTGGGGGGTGGGGGGGGGGAGGAGCGTGTGACAGGGAGGGGTCGAGTCAAAAGTAGAGTCCATTCATTGAATCAAACATTGATTGGCATTTTACAAAAAATATTTCCAGAGAATCCTGTCCCCCCACTCCCCAACGTGGGGACAATTGATTGCCTCCATAAATTCCATAATTTTCCTTGTGGGGGGTGATTGGCTCCGGGTGAGCGCCGACGCCACGCCCACCCCACTTTAGGGGGGTTGTGAGTGTGTGTACGATTCTGATCGTATGTATGCCAAAGCAGTACACGGTTGCGCTAAAATTGTTGTAGAACCTTACTCCACTTTTTCCCGTTGTCACCCTTGTCAAGTTTCCTTCAGATTTGATGTTATATTTCAAGTTATTGATATTTAAAGGTTTAAAAAAAGCCAAGTTTAAAAAGATTTTTACTGTTAAATCCCTGCAGCCCGATTACAACTTCCATACAAAGTTGCAATTCAGGAACACTCTGTGCTTCCACCAAGTTTTCACCTGAATGGAATCTCAGTTCGCTGACATTTGCAACAATGTTGCCATCATAGAACACTTACTCCTGCTCCTGTCAGCACAGGAGGGGGAGGGGATAGGGGAAGTGTCATTGCAAGTGCTGGTGGAGGCAGGGGTAGTGCAATTTTTTTTCCCCAAGTTCAGCGCTGGGGGAGGCAGGGGAATGGTGGAATCTTACATTGGGGAACAAGTTGCGTTGGGGGACCAGGCCGCCCATGGGGGCTATGGGTGAGTGGTGGAATATTGCGTTGGGGAACGGGTTGCGTTGGGGGACCAGGCCTTCCATTTGACAGGGACCCGTTGGTCCCACTTTGACTAATACATACAACTAAAACTCTAATCTTGTTTGTTTGTTTGCGTGTGTGTACGTGAGATCCCAAATCCCTCCCAAAACGGTACACGATAGCACTACAATTTTTGGCCCACCTTACTCACCATTGTCCTGGGATGTAAATGAAACAAGTTTTGTTTGGATTGATTTTATATTTTACATGTTATTGACACTTTTTAAACCAATTTTCCACTTGTCCTACCCGTCAGCTGCGTTCGACGTTACAATGACGTCACAATGGGATCCCGCATGTCATTTACATAAAAAATTGTGATTTTCAAAAAAACTCGGGTTTAATCCAATTCTTCCTTTTTCATTAACAGTGGACAAAACAGGAAGAGTAGCAAGCCTAGGTGACATTTTTATATCTATGAAGCAAATGGGAAGCCTCATCTTCCCCCCCTCATTGCAATTACGCGGATCATTCAGGAAATAGGATCACCTATTGTGAATTGTTTATGTAAGTGCAAGTTTACGCAACTCACCCATTACACGTCTTTTAAGGTGTGCAAATAAAGTTCTCAGAAGACTAATGTATAATACTAAACTGCAGAGTAATTTCTGAAAAAGCTTTTATGATATTCGGCAGACTGTCAAAGTTATTTAATAGTTTACCTAGGGAATGAGGCAAGTACTTGATTTTGGCCTTGTAACAATTCTGGCTCGTCCTTTATTTTACCAATTCTAAAAGGACTAATATGACAAAACATCCTATAGTAGATCTGCACATTGGCAAGTTACATATTTGTCAGGTCTTGGGTCAAACTAGAGTGGTAATTAGCCATCCTTCCCACTATTTTACAACTGAACTCCAAGCGTCACCCCCTTTATTACAATGTGGCTTAGAATTGGCCCTCTGGGTGAATTATAGACTTGCAATTGACAATTAAAAATATTTAGGAAACTCTTGAACGACAAAGCAAACGAGGAATGAAAAATGATTCATAGTATTCCATTGAAAGTCTTTATGCCAAGTGTCAAACCTACACAGATTGTACATGGCAATGATTATGATTGTCATGATTATGAATTACAAAGAAAATGAATAGCCATTCAATCAAGTCTGAAAAGGTGACTACATTAATAAAAGATAATCAATTCAAGTGCCCAAAAGGCTGATTTGGGGCTTAAAAATTTTTTTTTACAAACTTGGCAAAACAAAGACTAAATGCAAAAGCAGAGTATGATTACATTTGGACGTGCTGCTTTTGTTTTTAATATGTCCACTGAAATGGGTAAGTCGTGAAGAGATACTTAAATTATATAGCCATATTTATGATGCCTGCCTATAAAGTGATTTAGGGCATTCAAAGATAATTCTGATCTTCAATCACAATTTAAATACAGCAATATTGCACCATAGATAATGATTCTTCAGTTTAAAAGAAAACAGCAACCATGAAGTAAAAGTTCTAAAGTTTCTTTGCAAAAATAGGTTCTAATATTAGAATCAACATTTTAGGCAGATCTGATATTATTTTCGGAAGCAATAGGAGAGCAGAAGGATGTGGATAGAAAAAGGATGAAAAAATATACCAAGCACTGCAATTCATTCGTGGCAACTACATGTGTGTGATTCTAAGAAAAGTTGCATTAAATATATAAATGTTATTAACTGCAATGTAACCAATTCTAGCTATGCATGATATTTGGGAAATATTGTAGTCAAAATTATTGGAATTGTGTTATTTGATGGATGTAAAGGTAAATTACTATATAGTGTATTCAATACTCAAAATATTACATTGGTCACATCACCGCCAAATACCATGACCACTTAGAAGTACGCTTAAAAAAAAAATAAAAAAAATTCTCCAATTCCATCCCAAGCAAAATAAGCCTAGACTATCAATCGATTTGGCCAAAGCTTTGCTTCAAATGGATAAATGATGCATCTCTGGCAATTCTTTGTTAAAATATAAAATCTAAGTTTAAAATCAGGATCTCAGGGCTGCATGGAGATCTGCAATACGTACTGGCACTCCGTGAGCCATCAGAGTGTTAGGATTCATGATGGTGACCAGCTGATGCAGAAGGTCAGGCTGGGATTCAAACAGCTCAGGCGCCAGTCTCTTCATAACACTCTCCAGCTGTTCTGCCACGTATGCTGGTGCTCCATACCATGTCTTAGGCTCTCCCCTAATTAGTTTTAAAAGAAAATTAGAATCCATGAATTTGAGATTATAAAGCACTCTGTTTATGGAAAACTGATCAAAATATAAATAAACTATCAGGACTCTTTTTAAATTACAGGTGGTAGTGGATTTGAGATCATTCTGAAAAATTGTTGACATCCAATGCTGAAACAATTATATTTGTTGCCTTATGAGAGAACCCAATACAGCTCCTGGTCATATAAATAAAAAACAAATATTTTGCCATGATAGTAGTACCTACAGAAAAAAATTATATGGCAATAATTCAGAGCCCTCCATACCTGTCAACTGAAAGGTAAAGCAGCACACTAAACTCAGAATGGGATGCAAAACACATAGATACATGCTCAATTATCTGCAAATGACAAAATGCATTTATGTCCAAACCTTCTGTAGAAATGCAAAGTGTGCTTTGTTTTACCTACACTACCTTCCCACCCACAATCATTTCCTTTTTTTCCTAATTCCACACAAAATCTTGAGTTCTAAATGCTCTGAACTATTGAGCAGTTGAGCCATTTTATACATTGACACTTATAATCTGATTTAATTTGTTATTTATCCAAGCATTCTGAAAACTATACTAATTCAAGTAAAACTATAGACAAGTCCATCCATATCTTCAGTACATTCTACATTTTAGAGATGCCAAGGGCAACCTTCTGTGGATTCTCTGTCAAAAAAAAAATTCTATTTGACATTACACCTCAAAAATCCTTCCGTTCCTACCATTAAATCCAAATTCACATGATTAGCATCCCATGATTTTAAGTTTATTTTTAATGGAGATTTACCACCCCCCCCCCCCCCCCCCCAAAAGGTCAGAATAAATTAACACCTCCAAATGCTATACCTGAGAAACATTTGAAATTGTGACACTTTACATAATGCGGATGTTAATCCCCGATGTTTGGATCCCTACACTACATCAGTATTTTCAGGCTGCTTGACAGACACACGTTAATGAATGAGGAAAAGTTTCCTCAGAACAAATATGATGACGGAGCCATTTAGGTCCCGGCCATGAACTTCATTCCTTATCCAATGCCTCGGAGAATTCAGAATGTTCAAAGCTATAGCGTCATTTTTAATCTAATCTGAGCAATTAATACTATATTCTTTCCTTGCCAAGCATTTTGTGGTATATAGGTA
The DNA here is from genome assembly GCA_035221665.1 of Okamejei kenojei. Taxonomy (NCBI): domain Eukaryota; kingdom Metazoa; phylum Chordata; class Chondrichthyes; order Rajiformes; family Rajidae; genus Okamejei; species Okamejei kenojei. Next base: position 16,093,930 of record CM069154.1, on the reverse strand, counting down.
TCACTAAGAAAGCTAGCATTTATTGTCAGTGAGAATGGGATGCAAGAAGAACATAAGAAATTATAGCAGGAGCAGGCCATTTGGCCTTGTGCCTATTCTGTCATTCACCAAGACCATGGCTTATTTTTCATGCTGTCGATGTATTGAAGATACTACCAGCATTTTGAGAAAAACAATGAGCATTAACAACAAAATGATCAGTATTTCCAGTCAGTTGGTTGCCTGTTTGCCATTGTGAAAAGGAAAAACATGGGGGAAAGAATGTTCGCAATACTTTTTCAAAATGGTGTTGAATGCATACAGCTCTACTTTTATCAATTGGATGGTAATTTGCAGGTAATTTCTTATACCAGTATTTATTCCAAGTTTATTTCACTAAATAAAAAAATTAAACGTTGAGGATTCTCAGTGTAATCCTATATATCACTGGCACCATCTTGGTAGATCTCTACAATTAATGGATAGGACATACCCAGGGATCACAATGGAAATCTACAATATTTGACAATGGTAACATGAAGCAGCTGCTTTGCAGGGCAGCTTACCCAAGTTTTTCTTAGATCCACAGAGACAGTGAAGGCAAGTTGCAAGGACTTGTGTTTTCATTAAATCTGATGTGGGGTTCTACATTTGTTTGTTTTAATATATATCGGTTAATGTCTACAGATTTGCTGCAGCAGTTCAGAGTAGTTAAATGTCACCATATTGCCTCAGGTCTGAAGTCGCATCAATTGCCTTCCTTGGATACATTGTCTTAAGACCTAGAGGGGTTTTTTCGCTGGTAATATTACAAATAAGAGCCTTATATTTAATCAAATTTAATTTCTCCATTGGCACAGGGGGATTTGAACATGTGTCTCTACATACTTAGTTCAAACCTTCAATCTCCAGTTCAATAACCTAACTATTATGTTAATTGTCTACTATAATCTTTGTAATAATGTCCATCGCCATTTTTGGCCCAATTCTCCATGAATTTTTAAAAAAAAGGTCATTCAACCCTTATACTTTAAATAACCCATTCTCATTTTCCAAATGTTTGACCTACACTGGCTGTCCGTTCCCACATTACCTATTGTGACAGTCTAAATCCTTCATATTTGGTTGTCTTGTGGTTTACCACCCTCAAATATTTATGTTCCTCCAATTCAACCATTTGGTCACCAAGCCATGAAATTCCTTCCTTAAACTTCAACCAGAGTAACCCTTTAAAGGCATTCAACATATTTGGCATATTTTACAATTATCACACACCTCACCTTTCACTGCATTTAAAATTTGTTTGACTCGCTTGTTCTGCGACTGATGAAAAATCATGGACTGAAAATATTAATTGGTTCCCTCTATACATGATGAAGCCTGACCTGCAGAATAACTCCAGCATGCTTTGTTTTATTTCATAATCCCAGCACTTGCAGTTATTTTCCCTATTATTTAGTTAACATTCAGACAGTTAAATCTTGGAATAAGTTAAAGTTTTTAAACAAAAATTATGGATTTTTAAATTTTATTTAAAAAAGTCTTGTATTTGCTTCCACTCCTACAAAACTTAATAACGGTAAATAAATTATTGATGTTGACAGTTAGGGCTCAATAAAGCTCCCTCCCGACCTCAACCCCCAGAATGCTAAAGAATGAAAGTTTAAAACACTAATTTATCACAATATTCAGCATGTGGGCAACATACACAATTAAGCATCGAAGCTGAGTACTGCCCAAAAAAACCCTGCAAAAATACTGATAACATCATAAGATTACCCAGCTTTCGCCAGCTCATGTGACAGTAATTTCTGGAACTTATACAGTATATACTGACAATGCAGCTTGGAATATTTTTTGTATAATAATTTGGTTAAGGATAAGAATAAAGTATAAGATCCTACTTTTTTCCCATGCCAAAAGGAAAGCCTATAATTAAGGCAATAGCAAGCAGCAACTTCAAAAGTAATTAAGATTAGGGAATGTCAACACAGATTTATGAAAAGATGATCATGGTCAAATCTGAGTTTCTTGAAGTTTCTTGGGCTTTCAGACAGTCTTCAATGAGATGCTACACAACAGGTTATTAAACAAAATCAGTGCACAAGGATTGGGGCAATATACTGATGTGGATTATGAATAAGCACATAAGAATACATTGATTGGGAGTGGGGGAATGTGACCAATAGGAGGCCATAGATACGAGCGTTAGGGTTGCACAATTCCCATCAATGATTTGGAAGAAAGAACCAAATGTAGTAATATCTAAATATATTAATGACATAAAACGGGCTGGTTTAATGTGAGAGTCGTATGTCTCTATGATTCAGTGATGATGCAGAGAGTGCACAGGAAAATACAGAGGCAAGAACAAAACAAATAGAACATAATGTAGACATATGAGAAGTCATCCACTGTGGTTAAAAAATAGAAAAGTAGATGTATTTTGTAAACGTTAACAGATTGAAAGATGTTCAGATCATCCTATCCATCCTTATACATAGATCAGCTAACATGCAGGCATAGCAACCAATTAGGAAGGCAAATAATCGATTTCCATTCATTACAAGTTCATTTGAGTAAATGTGTCTTAATCCAATCATGCTAGGGCCTTGGTGAAACCACACCTGGAACAGAGAGAAAGTTTGGACTCCCCACCTTTACGTGGGTCTACATAGAGGGAATGGCAGACTGGTATACCAGACTGTTTCCTGGAATTACAGTTTTTTTATAAGAGAAAAGGCGAGGCAGTGTGCAATTACTCTGTCAATTATTCTGTGCAATTATTTAGAGACATATGTAAGTTTCAAATTAAAAGGTCAGCTCTTTATGACAGGTGAGAAAAAACATTATTTACTCAGAGGATTGTCATTTTCCAAGAAAGCTGTGGAGGCACTGGGAAGAATTTAAAAAAAAGAAGCAATTTTTGGATATTAGGGGAATCGAGGGATACAATGTTAATACAGAAAACTGGTATTGAAGATCATCCATGACCTTTTTGAATGACATAATTGTGTTCAGGGCTAAAAGGCCTACATTTGCTCCTGCTTCTTATGTTCTTACACTATATTCTGCTTCTTGTGTTCTTAGCCCCTGGAAGTTCTAGCCCCTGCAAACGTGTCCCATTAATGTTGAGCAGTTGAGCAAACTGCTGCTCTTCATCTCTGCATGATCAGTTAATTTTAAAAAGTTGGTGAAAATCTTAAATTTTACAACTGAAACAAAACCTTCTTGCAAGTTAGTGACTTTCTCACCAATGTAGATAATTGATCGAATAGCTCCAGTGATCCTCAATATGCCAGCAAAAGGAGGAGAAGCACATTCCCACGTACAGCCAAGGTAACTTCATTCCACAAATATCTGCACTGACATGAGTCAGGACTGAAGGTTCCAGAACAGGCATATTATTTAAATTCCATCCTGAATCCAGGTACTCCTTCAAGTAAAGAGACACAAAAAATATCAGATTTCAGAATTACAATGGTTTTGTATACTTTAGAATAATTTATTTCTGTTACTGACACGACTTCAACATGATCAAAGTGTCCAAAAGACTGGACATCAGCAGTTCATTGCTGCATAAACTCAACTTCAACAATCAACCACTGGATTACTTCATTTTAACAAACTCAACGTTCACCACATTGTCATAAGAATTTGTTGCATGAAAACACTGAACAAAAGTCGATCACCTGAAATCTATTGACTATGATCTTCCTGCTGCTGGAAAATAGTTCTCACTTTTACTCAAAAAAAAAACGAGTTATAATTTTCCACTCTACAATGTAATTGTTTTCCATTCTAAGCATAGTATCAATAATCTGCCTAGTCCCTCAACAGAATGAAGCCCTCATTACTGCCCTCATTCTTCATCTACTGTGCACTCTCCAAGGACTACAAATCCTACAGTATGGTTTCCCAAAATTCGACACTATACGCCTTTCGTGGCTTGATCAGTTTATTAATGCATGAAAACCTGCTATTTTTAGTTTGGAGCCTCGTATCAATAAAGTAAAGACCCTTTCACCTCGAAGAAAAAAAATCTTTAATTTATTCTACCATCTTCAAAGATCTGCAATACAAACACCATTAGATTTTCTGTTCCTCCCTCCAATTTAAGATTGTACCATTTTGTGTACAGATTTTGAGCAATTAGAAGCTAAATGCGTGTTATGCAACTGTGATAAATGAAATACAAATTCTGAAGCCTCCTATCATCATATCAGCACCAAATGCATGACACAAGTCAGGAACATTATGGAAAACTTTCCACTCGATTACACAAGTGTAATTTTAACAACAGTGAAGTGATAAAAGTAAAAAGGATAATGCCAACTGCTCAAATGCCCCCCCCCCCTTCACAATTGCATTTGGAACTTCACTGGCAGTTACTTATGAAAACTACTTCAACTATATCTCCCAACCATCCAACCTTTACCACAAAGTATGACGAAGTCAACAGACAAAAAACAGCAGCACCTATAAATTATCTTCCCAAGCAACATACCAGCCTGACATGAAAATAACTTCAGCATCAATGGGTTCAAATCCTGAAATTTGACACCTATCAATCATGTGCAACATTTATCACAAGAATTAGAACAATTCACGAGCAGCTCACTGTCACCTTGAGTGCAATTATGCACAGGAAAGTCTCACCTGTGACAACTTAATCTCAAATTTTAGATATTCTGAATCAATACTCGTATCCTTGCTAATAAGTACACCCAAAAATATTACCAGTGAACTGATTAAAACTATTAAAAGCAATAGGCGTCACTGTACGCAGTCAACTAACATGTTCTATAGCTTACTTTTCCCTCACTGATGCATGAATGCCAACTGTAATTGGCTTTACCAGTTAATAAGAATTTGGAATTACATTTTGTTGAATTATGTCTATAATCTTGCTGGTTAATCTTAGTTGAAATTCACCAAATAATTTTTCATAATGTTTAGTATCAGGGAAAACAGTAACACAGGAAATTTACTAAACATTGGAAGAGAGTCTCAGCATGTAATTTGGCCATACTTGGGCTTCAAATTGTGGTTGAGCAACTGGTTATTTTGCTATTTATGCAGATTTATCATTATCACAAAGGGAAATTGTAAGACTTACTGAAAAACTCAGTTGACATTAAGGCCAAGAATAGTGTTTCCCAGAATCTTATAAATTCAAAGCAACAGCCATACCTGTTCATCAGCTCGTAATTTAATTTTGCCATTTTTGATGGGAAAGCCACTACCAAATTCTTTTGATGCTATGTCAGCTCCATATTCCACTGTTACATCTTCTTCAATGGTACTAACCAAACGCCAAAATTCCTTCTCCACAAGCTCCGTTGGAACCATCTGTATTTTGACGGATTTATAATTTAGGATGGGGTGAGAGGAGAGAAATAAAATATCCATTGTTCTACGTTAAGATTTGACTGAAGAGCTTTATGCTCGAACTTAACATTGATATATATATACACACACACACATATATATATATATACACACACACACACATATATACATATATATATATATATATAAAGCACACTCACATGAACTGGCATATTGAAGTAGTCCGATTTAAAGGCATCTGCCATTTCTCCAAATGCACGGAGCGTGTAGTCCCTCGGAGCCTGTTCGAACCCAAAAGCTTCTTGAGGTTTGCTGCACTCCTGTAATAATCAAAATAAAAATGTTCAGGCAGTGCTTAACCCTTGGCAGGCTTCCTACATTAATTGCTGCTATAGATGATATATCAAAATAAATATGGGGATATGTAGATCTATTTAACCACTACAACAGTGTGTTGAAAATGCAAAGTTTAATGGCGAAGGATAGAATATCACAAGGTAACCATCTTATCAGGTGACAGTCAAGGTCAAAGACTCCTTTAAGGGCTGAACTGAACAAGATAAAAGGAAGGAAACAAACAAGCTTAGTTTGCAAAATACTTGCAGAAAGAAAAAGCAATTTAATGGAGTCACTTCTTCTGTCAACCGAACAGCCTAATAATATGCCTAAAAAGGGAGATAAGCAGTCAAGTGAGTAAATCTATCAATGTTACTCAAATTCACATAGAAAGGACTAGAAAATGTTCCCTACAAGATAGTCTAAAACTGCCTGGACTATAAGCTATTTATTTAACTAACTGCCTGGACTATAGGCTATTTATTTAACTGACCTGGAAAGTAGATAAGCATCAGATGCCATAGAAATAAAGGTGCACTTATTTTGGCAAAATAGCTTTGCCAAAATGTTGTCAGAATTTGAAGCATTGACAACAAAATCCAAAATGTAAGGAAGCTATCTGCTCCACGCGTGTCTCTTGAAAAATAACTTGTGGCAACCCTAGTCCCATTTTCCATCACTTGGGCTGTAGCCCCATGGATGACTGCTCCAAGTACACATTAAATCCAAAGAGGGTTTTCACTTCCGCCACCTTTCGACTAGTAAGTTGCAGACCCCTACCACCCTCTAGACGCAAAATAAAACACTCATCCCCCTTCTAATCTTTCTATCAATTACATTAAATCCATGTCCACCCTAAAGAAAGCTGGGCTTTGCCCTAATCATTCATTATTTCAAAGTTCAATCATCCCAAGCCTCCACTGTTAAAACATTATAGTCTTTACAACACCCTTGTAAATCTTCTCCATTTTAACCTAACTGACCACACCATTAGTTTAGAGATACAGCAAGGAAACAGGTCCTTAGGCCACCGATTCACACCAACTATCGATTACCCATTCAGACTAATTTCTATGTTATCCCACTTTCTCATCCACTCTCAACACACTCAGGGATTTTTTTTTTCAATTAATCTACAAACTTACAAGGATACAGGGAGAACATGCAAACTCCACACTGACAGCACCCAAAGACAGGATCGAACCATGGTCTCTGGCACCAAGGTAGGGGCTCTACCAGCTGTGCCACTGTGCTGCTATTAACTTACTAAATAATTTATAGCAAAAACCAAGGAACCAATTACTGAGCTGCGTGGAACCAAAATGATGCAACAATCTTCCAGTCACAAAAACACCTGCAAATCGTTTATCTTTGTTTTCTGTCAATGGGATAAATTGGCATACATTCTGCCACACTACCTTGGGCAGGTGCTATAGACCTGCATGGGTAGGTAGATGCTCCCGCCCCCATGATTCTCGGGCAGATGGGGCTCGTCAGTCATCTAGGAGGGAAAATTCTGATTTAAAACCTCCACTGCCTTGTGACCACATCCATCATGGAAAAGGCTCCTGGAGTAAACCTCAAGAAAATCCAGAGTCAGAGCCCCTAAGGCAGTTCGTCGTTGACTACAAGCTCGCTCTGGCAGCTCCTGCGACGGCGCTGGTGCCAAATTGTAACGGCCCTGCTGTTCCTTTGGATCGGTCAGCGACGTGGAGAGGGAGGAACGATCTGCATGGGCAACAGCCTTTCCTCCACATGACATCGGCCAGGCTTGCATCCGACCACACATCGCCTGCAAACTAGGATGCATCACCCATGATCAGTCATGAGCGAGGGGGGCCAACTACCTTGGATCCCACAGACATCTTCATTGACCAGCCCGTCATCTGAATTGCATCAAAAACCTATAGACTGCATCAAATATAAGTACACGTATACAAGATCAACATAACTTAAATAGGGTAGACAAAGGGAAGCCAATCGCATTTGTGAACAGTTCTCAAGGTGTTGGGTCACAGAGATAAAATAATCAGCAAGAGACATGTGAAGGGATCTTAAAATTATTGAACAGTTAAGTAGATGTGTAGGAAGGAACTGCAGATATTGGTGTACACTGAAGACAGAAACAAAATGGCGGAGTAACCGACCGGGTCAGACAACATCTCGGGGGGAGAAAAGGAATAGATTAATTAAAGTCAAAACCTTTCTTCAGATGATAGGTGATGCTTCTTCAATGTTCAGTCTGCAGAAGGGTCTTGACCCGAAACATTACCCATTCCTTTTCTCCCAAAATGTTGTCTAACCTACTCCAGTTGAGTTACTCCAGCATTGTGTGTCTACCTTAAGTTGAATTGATGTCATGATCTGACACTAGCTGCTTACAAGGATGATCGAAACATGTGGTCAACCAGGGCTTCCAATACATTAGAACTGATAGACAGTTCTTGGAAAATAATTCGCGGGAGTGCAAGGCGGTATAAAATTGGGGAATTGGATTTGTCATATTGCTCTAATAAGAGCTTGTACTTCCTTGAAGGGGACAAAGGTTTCCCCTTTGTTGCAATTCCATTTGCACCAAAGACATCAAACCATTCTGAGCATAACATCAAAGGATATTTTGACCATGCAGAAAACACAGTTAACTGAACTCCAAAAATTAAATTACAATGCGAAATTATGATTTTATTCTGTGGCATTCCAAATGTTAAATTGTGACATGAAAGGTCCACAAGGATATAGACAATAGGTTCAGAGGTAGGCCATTTGGCCCTTCGAGCCAGCACCACCATTCAATGTGATCATGGCTGATCATCCCCAATCAGTACCCCGTTCCTGCCTTCTCCCCATATCCCCCGACTCTGCTATTTTTTTTTTTTAAAAGAGCCCTATCTAGCTCTCTTGAAAGCATCCAGAAAACCTGCCTCCACTGCCCTCCGTGGCAGAGAATTCCACAGACTCACCACTCTCAATAAGAAAAAGTGTTTCCACGTCTCCGTTCTAAATAGCTTACTCCTTATTCTTAAACTGTGGCCCCTGGTTCTCGACTCCAACATCAGGAACATGTTTCCTCCCATAAGCGCGTCCAAACCCTTAACAATCTTATATGTTTCAATAAGACCCCCTCTCATCCTTCTAAACTCCAAAGTGTACAAGCCCATTCTCCATTCTCTCAACATATGACAGTCCCGCCATCCCGGGAATTAACCTTGTAAACCTACGCTGCACTCCCTCAATAGCAAGAATATCCTTCAAATTAGGGGACCAAAACTGCACACAATACTCCAGGTGCGGTCTCACCAGGGTTCTGTACAACTGCAGGACCCCTTTGCTCCTATATTTGATTCCTCTTGTTTTAAGGCCAATATGCCATTCGCTTTCTTCACTGCCTGCTATACCTGCATGCTTACTTTCATAGACTGGTACAAGGACCCCCAGATCTCGTTGTACTTCCCCTTTTCCCAACTTGACGCCATTTAGATAGTAATCTGAATCTGCCATCCTGTTTTTGCTACGTAAGTGGATAACCTCACATTTATCCACATTAAACTTCATCTGCCATGCATCTGCCCGCTCCCCCAACCTGTCCATGTCACTCTCCTCACAGTTCACACTGCCACCCAGCTTTGCGTCATCTGCAAATTTGCTAATGTTACTTTGAATCCCTTCATCCAAATCATTGATGTATATTGTAAATAGCTGCAGTCCCTGCATCGAGCCTTGTTGTACCCCACTAGTCACTGCCTGCCATTCTGAAAGGGACCCGTTAATCCCTACTCTTTGTTTCCCGTCTGCCAACCACTTCTCTATCCATGTCAGCACTCTACCCCAATACCTCTTAAATACCCCATGTGCCCTAATTTTGCCCACTAATCTTCTATGTGGGACATTATCAAATGCTTTCTGGAAGTTCAGGTACACTACATCCACTGGCTCTCCCTTGTCCATTTTCCTAATTACATCTTCAAAAAATTCCAGAAGATTAGTCAAGCATGATTTCCTCTTCGTAAATCCATGCTGACTCGGACTGATCCTGTTACTGCTATCCAAATGTGCAGCTATCTCATCTTTTATAATTTACTCCAGCATCTTCCCCACCACCGATGTCAGGCTAACTGGTCTATAATTCCCCGTTTTCTCTCTCCCGCCTTTCTTAAAAAGTGGGATAACATCAGCTACCTTCCAATCCACAGGAACTGATCCTGAGTCTATAGAACATTGGAAAATTATCACCAATGCATCCATGATTTCTAGAGCCACTTCCTCAAGTACCCTGGGATGCAGACCACCAGGCCCTGGGGATTTATCAACCTTCAGTCCCACCAGTCTATCCAACACAATTTCCTGCCTAATGTGGATTTCCTTCAGTTCCTCCGTCACCCCAGATCCTCTGGCCACTACTATATAAGGAAGATTGTTTGTGTCCTCCTTAGTGAAGACAGATTCAAAGTACCTGTTCAACTCATCTGCCATTTCCTTGTTCCCCATAATAAATTCACCTTTTTCAGTCTTCAAGGGTCCAACTTTGGTCTCAACTTTTTTCCTTTTCACATACCTGAAGAAGCTTTTACTGTCCTGCTTTATATTCTTGGCTAGCTTACCTTCGTACCTCATCTTTTCTCCCCGTATTGTCTTTTTGGTTATCTTCTGTTGTTCTTTACATTACCCAATCCTCTTGCTTCCCGCTCATCTTTGCTACGCTGTACTTCTTCACGAGCGAGGGGATGCGGTTGCCCTTATCAGCACCAGTCAACCAAGTTAGTTTATAAAATCACGTGAAATTGTCATTACTGAGTTAATCAATAATTAACATTCAGTCCTTTGAGATTAAGAATGACTTGCTTCCACTAAATTTCTGTGCGTTTTGTGGGATCTGCAAACTTTGTCTGGGAAATATGGTAGTTAAAAATGACAGTTTAAACTAATTAGAATTTAAATGGAACCTTGTGCTGTAAGTCAATGACGGCCAGATCCAAAATGAAGAGCTTGTAAAAGATACTTGAATGCCAATGTTGGCATCATGGACACATTTACTGCGTTAGAATTAAATTTTAATTACTTTGTGTTTCTGACAGCTACTAGCATCTTCATATACATCCAGTTATACCCATTACACAGAACACAATGGTAAAAAGTGTTATGCTTTGAAATTAAACATTTTTAATCAGAAAAACCCACAAATTCCTACAACAGACGAGCTTCGGCCTACATTTCAGTTTTAAACCTGGCAAATTAATAAACTGAAGGCAAAAACAGTAATGGCAACAAATGTCCAAGGTTGCATTCCAGTTACCAACCTGAGCCAGGCATTTTGGACACCTCCAATCGCCCTTGGGAACGTCATGTAGGGGAGGAATCAGACAGAAAGTGTGGTAACTATCATCACACCCATCACAAAGCAAAAGTCGATCTTCTTCATTACCTTGTCCACATATCAGACAAACATACATGTCCACCTACAAAAAAAAAAATTCATGAAGTTCTACGAGTCAAACCCTCAATAAATGGTTGCAGCATTTTTACTCTTGTCTGCTATCCAGTATCCCTTAAATGCAACCATGTCACCTGCTCACCATTGAATAAAACAGTTTATTTTGAAAGTCCTTATTTGATTTATGGGTGACATGCCTTGATTACATTCATTTGGCAACACACATGCACACACACTTCCCCAACCAATTAAGTCCTCATTCGAACCTGATACTACTAACCCTTTAGAGCCTCAGGCCTGATCATTCTCCAATTTTGCCCCTGACATTGGAATCGCCAAGGCCCAGGCCCCAATATCCAGTAAATCCCACTACCCACCATTTCCACAGGCATCCCTCTCCTCCAAACATCCTTTGCCTCAAGGATTTGTGCTACGTACCCAAGATTCAGAATTTCTGCATCCTATTTTTAGATGAGCTCATTTTTACCCAAACGTAAAATATATCTGCCAATGTAATTTAATGCTTTATTAAATTACATTGGCAGATTTATTGATCCGTAATTTAATACGGATCAATAGTAAACCTGGATGCAAGACACCGTCCCATCTTGAACTCATGTTCAACTTACATTAATTGGATGCATTTCCAATGTATATTCTAGCAAGATACCACAACACACTACATGCCAACTTAGGAATCATAGTATTGTTATGATTTAAAATGCTATGTGCCCAAGTCCACCACTCCCTAAAAGTGGCAACAAAAGTCAACAGAGTGGTAAAGAAGGCATATGGTGTACTTGCTTTCAGAGGTGGAGCATTAAGTATAAGAGTCAGGAAGTAATTATGTACATTGGTAGGATTTGGTTAGACTGTATTTGGAGCACTGCCTGCAGTTCTGGTCACCCCATTACAGGAGGGATGTGGAGTCTTTGCATAGGGTACATAGCAGGTTTACCTGGATTAAGGGGAATTAATTACAGGGAAAGATTTGACAGACTTGGATTGTTTTCTTTAGATGCAGGAAGTTGTAGGGAGACCTGATGGAAGCATATAATGAGAGACATAGAACAGAAAAATAGGTGCAGGAGTGGGCCATTCGGCCCATCGAGGCAGCACTGCCGTTCAATATGATCTGGTTGATCATCAGTACCACGTTCCGTTCCCCCCCCCCCCCCCCATATTCCTTGATTCCTTTAGCCCGAAGAGCTAAAACTAACTCTCTCTTGCAAACATCCAGTGAATTGGCCTCCACTGCCTTCTGTGGCAGAGAGTTTCACCAATTCACAACTCTCTGGGTGAAGGTTTTTCCTCATTTCAGTCCTAAATGGCCTACTCCTTATTCTTAAACTGTGATCCCTAGTTCTGGACTCCCCCGACATTGGGAACATTTTTCCTGCATTTAGCCTATCCAACCCTTTAAGAATTTTACATGTTTCTATAAGATCCCCTCTCATCCTAAATTCCAGAGAATACAAGCCCAGTCAACCCATTCATTCATAAGATGTTTATGAAAGACCATATGGTAGATGGTCAGAAACTTTTCCCCCAGGATCAAAAAATCAACTATTTTGATGTAGAAGTTCAAAGATCCCTGTAGGTGACAGCGCAGGTAGATTGATGGTGAAGAAGGCACATGGAATACTTTGCATTAGCTGAAAGCAAACAAAATAGGAGCAGGGAATTCATGGCACAACTGGCATAGCATTAATGTCAGAGGGGGCAAAGTTTAAAAGAGATGTGCAGGGCAACTTTTTAAATTTACAGATAGTGGGGAGTGCCTGGAATACGCTGCTGGGGTTGAAGGTTGAGGCAGATATGATAGTGGTATTTAAGAGACATTTGTATAGCTATATGGAGGGATGTGGGTTATGTGCAGGTAGATAAGAGATGGTCTTGGCATCACGTTCGGCAGTTTGGCATTGTGGGCCGAAGGGCATGTTCTTGTGCTGTATTGTTTGATATTCTCCAAGTCACAGACGACAGTACAGCAACATGCCATGCTGACCATAAAGTATAAATTCCATTTATCGGCACTCCACAGCCTTGTATGTCTGAGTGATTGAAGTATTAATCTAATGACTTCATTGTTGTTAGAGCCTTACACCTCCTTGCAATGGGGACAAGTCTCTCTCCATCAATTATTTGAATGCCCCTCAATTTCGTATATATCAATACGGCCCCTTCTTTTTCTGTTCTGCTCTCATACCATCCAGTCTGAAAAGATAGCAGGCAATATCCTAGTGAATCTCTTCTGTACTCTGTCCAGCAGAATCACATCCTTCCTATACTGTGGAGACCAGAATTATACACAATAGCACACCTGTAGCCTAACTAATGTTTTTTACAGTTGTGCCATGAATTCCCTGCTCCTATTTTGTTTGCTTTCAGCTAATGCAAAGTATTCCATGTGCCTTCTTCACCATCAATCTACCTGCGCTGTCACCTACAGGGATCTTTGAACTTCTACATCAAGGTCCCTCTGTTCTTCAATACTCCCTAAGATTCTACCATTTAATGTCTTCTAGCCTATTAGCTTCCCCAAAGAATGTCATCACACTCTTAGCAGGATTAAATTGCATCTGTCATTCCTCTGCACATCTCACGGAGTGATCGATATGCTGTGGCTTGCAGAGGTTTTCATACCCCTTGAACGTTTCCACATTTTGTAACGTTACAACCACAAACATAAATGTATTTTATTGGGATTTTATTTGATAGACCAACACAAAGTGGTGCATAATTGTGAAGTGGAAGGAAAATGATACATGGTTTCCAAATTTTATTACAAATAAAAAACAGAAACGTGTGGCATGCAAAAGTACTCTGCCCCCGAGTCAATACTTGTAGAACCACCTTTCGCTGCAATTACAGCTGCAAGTCTTTTGGGGTATGTCTCTACCAGCTTTGCACATCTAGAGACTGAAATGTTTGCCCATTCTTCTTTGCAAAATAGCTCAAGCTCAGTCACATTGGATGGAGAGCGTATGTGAACAGCAATTTTCAAGTCTTGCCAGAGATTCTCAATTGAATTTAGGTCCGGACTTTGACTGGGCCATTCTAATACATGAAGATGCTTTGATCTAAACCATTCCATTGTAGCTCTGGCTGTATGTTTAGGGTTGTTGTCCTGCTGGAAGGTGAACCTCCGCCCCAGTCTCAAGTCTTTAGCAGACTAACAGGTTTTCTTCCAAGATTGCCCTGTATCCATCCATCTTCCCATCAACTCTGACCAGCTTCTGTCCCTGAAGAAAAGCATCCTCACAGCCTGATGCTGCCACCACCATGTTTCCCAGTGGGGATGGTGTGTTCAGGGTGATGTGCAGTGTTAGTTTTCCGACACACATAACGTTTTGCATTTAGGCCAAAAGCTTCAATTTTAGTCTCATCAGACCAGAGCACCTTCCTCATGTTTGCTGTGTCCCCCACACGGCTTGTGGAAAACTGCAAATGGGACTTCTTATGGCTTTGTTTCAACAATGGCTTTCTTCTTGCCACTCTTCCATATAGGCCCGATTTGTGGAGTGCACGACTAATAGTTGTCCTGTGGACAGATTCTCCCACCCGAGCTGTGGATCTCTGCAGCTCCTCCAGAGTTACCATGGGCCTCTTGGCTGCTTCTCTGATCAATGTTCTCCCTGCCCGGCCTGTCAGTTTAGGTGGACGGCCATGTCTTGGTAGGTTTGCAGTTGTGCCATACTCTTTCCATTTTCGGATGATGGACTGAACAGTGCTCCGTGGGACGTTCAAAGCTTGGGATATTTTTTTTATAACCTAAGCCTGCTTTAAACTTCTCCACAACTTTATCCCTCACCTGTCTGGTGTGTTCCTTGGGCTTCATGATGCTGTTTGTTCACTAATGTTCTCTAACAAACCTCTGAGGCCTTCACAGAACAGCTGTATTTATACTGAGATTAGATTACACACAAATGGACTCCAATTACTAATTAGATGACTTCTGAAGGCAATTGGTTGCACTGGATTTTATTTAGGAGTATCAGAATAAAGGGGGCTGAATACTTTTGCACACCACAATTTTCAGTTTTTTTTATTTGTAATTTTTTAAAAAACCATGTATCATTTTCCTTCCACTTCACAATTATGCGCCACTATCACATAAAATCCCAATAAAATACATTTACGTTTGTGGTTGTAACGTGACAAAATGTGGAAACGGTTCAAGGGGTATGAAAGGTTTTGCAAGCCACTGAATACAAACTTGCCGATTATACTTCTTATATTCACATCTAAATCATTTGTCTAGATTATAAGCTTAAATCATTAGACAATACAAGCAGAGATTCCTTTGGTACACCTTAGTCCTAGGCTTCCAATCACAACGTTCATCCTCCTCAAATAGAGATACTACATTTGCTGTGGAGTTTGCACGTTCTCACTGTGACCGCAAATGTTTCTCCCAAAAAAAAAGCTTCATTTTTCTTTTTGAGCAAAATTACATCTTTCATCATCCAAGGTTTCCTGACATAACCTACTTATCCTTCCTCCTTTTAGATGTAGATCAGAGGTAAGGAGTGGGTTTACCTAAAATTGGAGAATTCAATTCCACACCATTGGGATGTTGGCTATACTGGCAGAATACAAGATGCTCATCTAGTTTGACGGAGGTCTCTCTCTGTTACTGGATGTGGCATAGGACAGACAGGTCAGCAGTCCACATGTGAATCAGAAAGAGAATTAAAATAGCTAGCAATGGGAGCTATGGGTGGACCTAGTGGACAGGGGCGAAGTTTACCAGCCTCTGTTACCTTCACCACCCTTCTCTTCCCCACCCAACTCATCTGCCAACTAACCCCTGCTTACCTCGAACCACCCAACATGCCAGATCTTGACTCACACCAAGCCCTCAACCTTTTCAACCAACTGTCTCACCTACACCCCATTAGTCTGAACACAGGTCCCAACCTGAAACATCATCTATCCATTTCCCTCCACAGATATTGTCCAACCTGCTGATTTCCTCCAGCAGTTCGCTTTTATTTTTAAAAACCCGAGATCGAAAATGGCCTTTTCTATAGTAATTTCCTCAATGTCGATCCAGAAAAATATTAAAACATTTCACAAAATGTCATTTGACCACTTATCACTTCTCATGATTTATTATCCATTTTCGTGCAACATAGGAGGGTATTTAGTTCTTACCATGTACGAATACATGCCGTCAGCCAAAGCACACCTAACAATCGTATTCCATTATTTATTTTCCTGTAACCTATTCTCTCACATACCCATCAACTCTTCCCTGATTCTCTACTCACCCTTGACATGGGGTAATTTCAGTACCAATTAATCTATGAATGAGCAAATCTTTGGGAAGTAAGAGTTCTCCTCAAATTACGACTTGAAAGTCCAGCATTTTAATTGCCTGGAAGACTTTATCCCCTTTTCTCTGCATTGTTGGTAGCAAGGTGGATGACTGAGTAAGAAAGATGTGGAGGCTTTGGTGAGGATGCAGAAGGTTTACGAGAATGCTGCTTGTATTGGAGGCTACTAGCTGGAAGGAGGTGTTGGACTAACTTGGGTTATTTGCCCTGGAGTGGAGGTGGTTGAGATCTGTCAGAAGCCAAAAAAATTATGAAGCATAGATAGGACAGACAATCAGGACTTTTTTCCCCACCATGGTAATGTCAACGACAAGATGGCATAGCTGTACGGTCAGAGGGGAAAGCTTAAGGAGATGTGCTGCCATGGGTGGAAACAAAGAACCAATTCCGCAACAGTTTCCAAAAATGGACAATCTGTTCCAGTCATTGGTGTTTGGATCAGTGCCATTTATTTTAAATCATACTGAAAGTTGAGCTGTATATTTGCTGTTTAATTGCTTGAGGCTGCAGCGAATTGTCCGATCAGCTGAGAAGGTTATTGGCTATAACCTTCCCTCCATTGAAGAACTATACACTGCAAGGGCCAGGAAGCGAGCGGTTAAGATCATCTCTGACCCCTCTCACCCTAGCCACAAACTATTTGAATCACTTCCCTCTGGAAGGCGACTCCGGACTGTCAAAGCTGCCTCAGCCAGACAAAAAGGTTTTTTTCCATGAGTAGTAACCAAAAATCTGTAGCCTCCTTTTGCTTTGGTATTTCATTTAATTCACATGCTTAATCAATAATGTTTTATTATTAATGTTTAATGTTTTATGTATCATTCTTGACTGTCACTGTATGTCTTGTCACTTGCGGGCGGAGCACCAAGGCAAATTCCCTGTATGTGAATACTTGGCCAATAAACTTATTCATTCATTCACTCATTAAAATGCATATGCTGACCTATGTGATAAGCATACAGAGAATACTGTGTTAGCTAAATAAATTATCAAGAATATTACAACTATCCCTTTCTTGCCTCCCCACGCCATCTACACCCCAACCAACCACCAATAAAAACTAATCTGAGAATATTTACAATATTAGAGGCAATGGTACTTCTGTTGTTTCGCAGTGTCCTAGTTCGCTCAGGATCATTAATGCGGTTTTCACTTCCTTCCTTCTTCACTCCAGTAATATTGTATTTTTCTGAAATTTGGAGAAAGACGATTTTCACTTCTGAACAAATTGAGTATGAAGACATTGCAATACACACTATCCAGGAGAAACAAAAACCAGATGCATAAAGGTCTTGCTTTGCAATAAAAATATTACATAAATCTAGATATCTCACATAATTGAAAACTTTAAGTTACAGGCATAAAAAAATGGTTATGGGCAAGAGAAAATGGTGCCAGAATGGAACCTAATTATAGACACTGTAAAGTATAGACAATTTCTGCAAAAAACTAGCCAAAGCAATGTTTCTCATCCCAAAAGTAAAAAGAGAACCTCTCGTATGCACTGGTTTCCTGTTCAGAAAACATCAGAACTAGGCATTTAAATGAACACAATGGCTAATCCTCATAGATTAAGGATGAAAGTCAATGTAACTAGTTATGTTTTGTACAGGTTATGTACAGCAAAACTTGAAAGTGCTTGAAAACCTTTTACAGCAAACTTGAAATTTATGAGTCGCCTTTAAATACAGGAGAGGTGCCGGAAGACTGGAGGGTAGCAAATGTGCCTCTATTCAAGGGCTGCAGGGAAAATGTTGGGCCAGTGAGCTTAACATCCATAGTTGGAAAGTTGCAAGAGGGTTTTCAGAGGGATAGGATATATAGGCATTTAAACAGACAAGGCATATGTGTGTGTGTATATATATATACACACACACACACACATATACATATATATACATATATACATACAGAACCATGTTGACTATGAGCTATAGACAGATATATATATATTATATATATCTCATGGTAGGCGGCCCTGGAAGGTTAGATCGCATGAGATCCAAGGCGAGATAGTTGAAAGGATAGAAAGGTTGGAAGGAAGCAGAGGGTGATGGTGGAAGGTTGCTTCTCAGATCGAGGCCTGTGACTAGTGGTGTGCCTCAGGGTTCGGTGTTGGGCCCGTTACTGTTTGTCATCTATATTTGGATGAGAGCATACACAGCAAGGGTAGCAGGTTTGCAGATGATACAAAAGTGGGAGGATTTGCAGATCGTGAAGAAGATGGTTGTGAAAAATTGCAGCAGGATCTTGATCAATTGGCCAAGGGGGCTGAGGAATGGTTGATAGAATTTAATGCAGAAAAATGTGAGGTGTTGCATTTTGGAAAGTCTAACATGGGTAGGACGTACACAGTGAATGTTAGGGCTCTGGGCAGCGTTGTAGAGCAGAGGGATCTAGGAGTGCAGGTGATGAAGTTGGAGTTGCAGGTAGATCGGGTGGTCAAAAAGGTTTTTGGCACATTGGCCTTCATCATCCAGAGGATTGAGTATAGAAGTTGGGAGGTCATGTTACAGTTGTGGAAGACGTCGGTGAGGCCACATTTAAAGTATTGAGTCCAATTCTGGGTACAATTTTACAGGAAATATGTTGTCAAGCTGGAAAGGGTACAGAAGATTTACAAGGTTGTTGCCAGGACTAGAGGGTCTGAGCTATAGACAGAAGTTGAGTAGGCTGGGACTCTTCTATTCCTTGGAGCGCAGGAGGATGAGGGGAGATCTCATAGAGGTGTATAAGATCATGAGGGGAATAGATTGGGTATATGCACAGTCTCTTGCCCAGAGTAGGTAAATCAAGGACCAGAGGACATAGGCTTAAGGTGAAAGGGAAAAGATTTAATAAGAATCTGAAGGGTAAATTTCACACAAAAGGCAGTAAATTTATGGAACAAGCTGGCAGAAGAGGTAGGGACTATCCCAACATTTAAGCAGCTAGACAGGTATATGGATAGGACAGGTTTGGAGGGATATGGACCAAATGCTGGCAGGTGGTACTAGTGTATCTGGGACATGTTGGACGGTGTGGGCGGGTTGTGCTGAAGAGCCCGTTTCCACACTATCACTCTGACACTGTTACTCAATGCTTGCCCGATTTCAAAGTAGTTAACTGAATTGTTAATGGAACATGTGGTTTCAAAACAAAGTCAATCAAACTGCCAAATGCTGAGCAGGTGTTAAGATAAAATTACTGAAACAATGGACTAGTATTAAAGAGCAATTATAAATTATAAATGAAACGAAGTAGAATTCAAAATTTTCAACGAATTACAATTAGCTGGGGAGAAAAATGTTCCTGTTCACCATCCCATCAAACACCTGAAGATTACACAGGCAAAGACTGAACAAAGTGTACAATGTACACATTCCCTTCAGTCCCTTGTTGCTGATGAAATCTAACCTGCAATTGAATCTATTGGCAAGTTATTGCTGTACCCAATTGTGTGCCAATCGTTTTTTTTAAACTTTACATCCCAACTCAATGAAAAGGTGCCAACCAAGCAACCGAGCTTGCAAAAAAAATTCACATGTTCAGTTTCTGATGCAAAATGTATTGAAAAGAAATTGGGGGAGAAATACTGAACTGTTCTTCGAAATATGACCAAAATCCGTTCAGAAGAGAAGAAATGTTATACTTCATACCATTTTCACACTTCATTGATCCACTCCTTGTTTTTGGTCGCAAGTCACGAGCATGAATATCAGTGATGTCACTGGGCTCTGTCTTTACATCTCCCACCTGTAAATTTAAAAATGCTCCGTCTCAATGAAACCCTTTCATATTAAGATTGATATGGAAATGTCATAAATTGATAGTATGTTAAATCTGGAACATGCTTTTTAAATTCAGCAGTTTCAAGTAAGCTTATAGAGTTTCACGTAAATCAAAACAGATGACAGATTTGCGCAAATTCATTCAATGATCTGGAAATTGGTCAGGCTAATTGACAAGATATTGTCAGATACTGACAAACCAATGACATAGGTACTTTCTCACTGTCCTGCGCAATAATTCATATCATTGTGATAAATAATAATCAGCAGCTGCAATTTAAGATGCGAGAGTGTGGGAGATAGAGGCCTGGAACATTAACTTAGTTGTGCTCCACCCCTTCATAAATGCTGACTGACAGCTTTATGTTCTTATTTCATATTTCAGTTTCCTCCCACATCCAAATGACATCTGGGTTTGAAGTTAATTGGCCTCTAAATTCCTTGTAATGTGCAGGGGGTGGAATAACAGAATTAGTGTGAATGGGGGAAATAGATGATCACCGTGGCCAGAGGGACTGTTTGCACACTGTCTTTAAAACAAAATCCTTAGCAAAGCTGTTCCTAAATTGCAAAATAGTAGCAGATTTTAAAACTTAGGTGTGGTACTGGTAGGATCAACCACCCAAACCTTGTCACTAGTTCTTGTATTTTAAAACATGATTTCCAGTTTCTTTTTAAATCCCAAAAAACAGCTGACACAATTCTCTTCATTTTAAGACAATTATTACTAGCAATCACAATTTTAACAGTTGTTAATACATTTTACAAGTTCTGTCTGCAGACTGTCATTACAGGCAATCCATATGTTAAAACATAATGAAAATTCATGCTTACAGAATTCACAAATCACGACTCAAAAATTAAAAATAAAGAATAAGATTTGTTCTCATGTAATGTATATATTAATTTTTTTTTAAACATTTTTTTAAAACACTCATTTCTTGATGTGTGACAGAAAATCATGCTATGGACTGTATTCTTGAAACACAAAACCTTTGTATTGCAGGCTCGCCTGTACCTGGTTATGTATTTAAACTATTTTTTTTTATCGCATAAACAGAAGAAAAGCTGATTTAGCCTGCAAAAAAAATTGTGCACCATGGGAATATAGAGTGTACCTACTTGAAGAACATTTTAAATAAATGACACAAACTTAAGATTGACATGTCTGAAATTCTGTTTAAGATCAAGTTATCCTTCCATACATCAATTTTTATTTGTTGATTCATTCTGCATGGCAAACAAGGTAAAACTATTCCATCACTTGTACTATCACACCTACCTCTGAACGCATACGTTTTGCACGTCGTGCTGGTACGGTCATCTCTGAGGATTGCACAGACTGCCTCTGAACTATATCATGTGGCTTGTACTCTTGGTCTTTCTCATCATTGATCAGACTTGGCTTCTGTACACACTGAAAAAAGGATACAACAATTAATTGCTGCAGCATATGATGAATTACTTATTGAGCCAAAACTTTAGTTCTTTGTGCTTACTAATAAAATTTAGTCAGGAAATGCACATCACTGGCATGACGAGCTGCTCCAAGGCAGGCAGCAATTGGCTGTCCTGTTGAAAGATGTAGATCAAGAATTTGCAGTCAACAGAAAGAATGTTTAAGAAAATGACTCCATAAAGATGTATTCACTGGCAATTACTTTAGCCCTTTTGATCTTACCAAAACCCTCTGAAAACCTAATGGCTTCCATAGTTCCCCATTATCTAATTTTACTTGTGACAGAACTCGAAGAGAATAATCAAATATGATTTTGGTTTCTTAAACCTAAGCAGATTCTTCTCAATTCTATTATTCTTTTCTAGCTGTACTGTTAGTAATAAAAATACTAACATTTTTACGATGCAAGTCAGGCATCATCTCTGGAGAACATGGATAGGTATAGGTTTGGACTAATTTAAACTGATTTTGGTGATCGGGAGAGCAAGAACGTTCAGAGGGGCAGAATAAAGGCTGGCAGTTAATAACTGGATACAGGCAAGGGGGGTTGATGGAAAGATGCCCCGTCCTTCTCTCCCGACACCCCCTTCTTTGCTCCGGCACACAGACTCATACCAATTTCTCCACTCCCCTTCCACCACATTCCTTTCTCTAGCTTCACAGCTCGCAACTCAATACTTTTGTTTCACACCTTCTGTCCTCACCCTTGTTTCACACCTCCTCCTCAACCACTCCGTGCCCTATGGACTCACTCATTTCTCCCCTCTCATTCTTTCCCCATGCTTCACAAAGCACAACCCTTCAAACCTTTTGTCTCACACCTAGTCTTTTCATCTTTGTCCAACATCTGCCCATCAATTCCCCCCTCCTCAATACTACCTGCCAGGCTTTGACCTGCCGCTCCTCTCCTTTAGCTTTCTTCCCACCACACAATCAGTCTGAAAGATCTTGACCCGAAACGTCACCTTTCCATGTTCACCAAAAATGCTGCCCGACAAGCCGAGTTACTCCAGCACTTTGTCTTGTTTTAAACATATTGGTAGTTCAATTTCTACCCTCCCTCAAAGTATTAGTGGGGCCACACATGCTAACATTCCAGTATCGACAGAATTGAAAAGTGTTAGGAAAATATGCATTATATCTAGAGCCACTTTTCATCACTTTTGTCATTTGGATTTACATCAGAACTCCAGCTCATCAACCTATCTGGTATTCTTTTCCCGAATTTGAGTAGTTATCATATAATCTGACAGAGCATTCTCAAGAAACCTAACTTTATAGAAAATAATGTTTGTAAAACAATTGCATCATTAGGGAAAGGGGGTTAGGACTTGAGTGTTCCAGGCCCACAATTAGCTTTTTTTTTAAAACTGCAAGCTAAAAATACTAAAGGCTGTATATTGCATTGATTAGAGTAATATTGCAGAATATTATGATTGGTATTGGTTTATCATATACTGAGATAGCATGTAAACAAAGTTTTCACTGTATCTACACAAACCATTGAGTACAATCAAGTCATACACAAGTACAACAGCTAGTGACTGCAAAGAGAAAAATAGCGTTATAATGACAGAGAATGTGCAGATTAAAAAAGGTAGAATAGCCACCATTAGTTGATAAGAGGAATGTTCAGTTCAGTCCAATTGATACCAGCAGGGATGAGGCTGTTCCCGAATCTGGTGGTGCATTCTCCCAAGCTTTGGGAGTCTGGTATAGGGAGTTCAAGTTCAATTTATTGTCATATGCACCAATTGGTACAGCAAAATTTGAGTTACTGAACAGCCATACAAATAAAAACAATACATAATTTAATTTAACATAAACATCCACCACAGTAGAATCCACGTTTCTCACTGTGATGGAAGGCAATAAAGTTCAGTCATCTTCCTCTTTGTTCACCCGTGGTCAGGGCCATGAAATCTCCGCAGTCGTCGCTACGGACGGCCCGATGACCATGCCCTCTCGCCGGGATGATTGAAACTCCGGCATCGGAATGGATCGGAACACATACTCGCGGCTTGGAGGAGGAATGACCAGGGTGTACATGGCTCTTGATTATGTTGTCTGCTTTCCCTAGCAGTATAAAGTGTAAATGGAACTGATTGGGGAGGGGGGGCTCCATTTGAGCTTGTTATGCAACCCAATACGATGCTTTCTACAGTCCATCTGAAGATGTTGGAGTCATAGGACACATGCCGAACTTCTTTAGTCTGACGAGGCAGAGGCATTGGGTTGCTTTGTCATAGCTTCAACACGATTGATAATATTTGTGCTCATGAACTTGAAGTTCAAGACCCTCTCCACTTCAGCAGTGTAGCAGATGTAGCCTTGGGCATATACACCACCTCGTTTCCTGAATTACAAGTGCTTTCACCTTGCTGATATTGAAGGAGAGGTTGCTGTCTTGACACCATGTTACTAAGCTCCATCTCCTTCCTGTACTGTATTCTGTAATTGTTTGCAATGCAGCCAACGACAGCAGCGTCATCAGTGCTTAGAAATGGAGTTGGAGCAAAACTGATTCTACAGCTGATGATGAAGTGGGAGATACGCTATATTGACCTTCGAGAGGGAGTGAGCTCTGTGATTATAATTGAAGCACGGACGGGAGAGTTATCCTCTTTCTACAGGAGACCTGAAGGCATTTCACAAACAAACTCCAAGATTAATGCAGATACAAGGAACTGTTCTACCTTCTACGTTAACGGTCCCGACCCAAAACGTCATCCGTATATCTATGTTGTCCGGAGATGCTGCTGCCTGACCTGCTGAGTTACTCCAACACTCTGTGTCTTTTTAAGTAAAGCAGCATCTACAGTTCCTAAGCCACAAGGTGCTGGTATAGCACAGCGGGTTGGGCAGCAGTATCTCTGGAGAACATGGGAAGGTGACTTTTGGGTCAAACAGTCCTGAGTAGGCCCTTCTGAAGAAGGGTTTCTGCCCGAAACGTTGCCCATTTCCTTCGCTCCATAGATGCTGCTGCACCCGCTGAGTTTCTCCAGCATTTTTGTGTAACGTCACCTACCAATGCTCTCCAGAGATGCTCCCTCCGCAACTCCCTTGTCAATTCTTCCTTTCCTCCTGCTCCACCCCTTCCCCGGGCACTTTCCCTTGCAACCGCAAGAGATGCTACACTTGTCGCTTTACCTCCCCCCTCCACTCAAGGACCGAAGCAGTTGTTTCAGGTCCGACAGAGGTTCACCTGCACCTCCTCCAACCTCATCTATTGCATCCGCTGCTCTAGATGTCAACTGATCTATATCGGTGAGACCAAGCGGCGGCATGGCGATCGTTTCACCAAACACCTCCACTCGGTCCGCAATAACAAACCCAACCTCCCGGTGGCTCAGCACTTCAACTCCCCCTCCCATTCCGTATCCGACCACTCTGTCCTGGGCCTCCTCCATGGCCAGAGCGCGCAACACTGCAAATTGGAGGAACAGCACCTCATATTCCCCTTGGGGAGTCTGCATCCTCTTGGCATGAACATTGAATTCTCTCAATTAACCCTTGCCGTCTCCTCCCCTTCCTACCTCTCCCTCAGCCCTCGGGCTCCTCTTCCTTATTCCTTTCTTCACTCCGCCTCCTCACACCCCCCCCCCCCCATCAGTCTGAAGAAGGGCTTCGACCCAAAACATTGCCTATCTCCTTCGCTCCATAGATGCTGCTGCACCCGCCAAGTTTCTCTAGCATTTTGTGTACCCTTGATTTTCCAGCATCTGCAGTTTCTTCTTTAAAACAACATGCTGCCTGACCCGCTGAGTTACTCCAGCATTTTGTTGAGTTATGTGCCATGTTATCAGTAAACAGTTCTTGTCATTCAGGGCTCACCCACTTTGTAATGCAATCTTTGGTAGAATATAGAACATAGTCTAGAAATATTATTCATAGAAGCTGTGCAATAGTTCCATGCTGAAATAAAATTGAAAGCCAAGCTCACCAATTCCCTCTGTTTATTCTCAATAAACGTTATTCCCTTTATCCTGTATCCGTACACTCTGGACGGCTCGATTGTAATCATATATAGTATTTCCGTTGACTGGATAGCATGCAACAAAAAGCTTTTCACTGTACACTAACTAAACTAAAATAAGCAAAAGATAGACGGAAAGTGCAGGAGTAATTCAGCAGGTCAGGCAACATCTCTGGAGAAAAGCAATAGGTGTTGTTTCGGGTCGAGGCACCTTCATCAAACCCAAAACCATCACCTGTTCCTTTTGCCCAGAGATGCTGCCTTACCTGCTGAGTTACTCCAGCATTTTGTGTGCATCTTCAGTGTAAACAGGTATCTGCAGTTCATTTTGACACTCCTTAAACTAAACAAAGTTGCTCACATTTCTTTCTATGAACCTGCATTTTTGAAAAGAGTATCTGAAGCGTTTAGCTCGGAGCAGAAGGTTGCATCTGCAAAGAAACTTGCCCTCATACATCATAGACGGGTAGCTGAATCCCCGCCCTCCCCGCCCTCCTTTTTTGTCAGTATTTCCTGACTGCTGACCTTCGCAAATTCTAGCCAGTTCACAGGCAAGGAAACAAAGCAAAACAGAGACACAAGAGAGTGTGAACACTGTCACAGACTCTGCCCATTACAAAAGCAAAGTAAGTTTTTCTCTTGAGGTTTAGTTTAGTATACAGGGCGGAAGCAGGTCTTTCGGCCCAGCAAGTCCGTGCCGTCCAGCGATCCCCGCATACTAACACTATCCTACACACACTAGAGACAATTTACAATTACACCAAGCCTATTAACCTACAAACCTGTACGTCTTTGGAGTGTGGGACAAAACTAGAGCTCCCGGAGAAAATGTACAAACCAAAGTCACGGGGAGAAGGTACAAACCCTGTACAGACAGCACCGGTAGTCAAGATTGAACCCAGGTCTCTGGCGCTGTAAGGCAGCAACTCCACCACTGGCCACAGTGCCAGTATTTTGGATTTCACATCAGTTGCCTGAGGTCAGCACTGATGAATATTCACGTAAACCGAGGTACAGCGAGAAGTATTTGTTTGTTCTGTGCTTTACCAGTCAGCAGAAAGACTATACATGTTTAGAATCAGGCCGTCCACAGTGCACAGATACAAGATGTACAGTTTAGTTTAGTTTATTGTCATGGAATCAAGGGATATGTGGAGAAGGCAGGCACAGGTTACTGATTGTGGATGATCAGCCATGATCACAATCACTGGCAGTGCTGGCTCGGAGGGCCAAATGGCCTCCTCCTGCACCTATTTTCTATGTTTCTATGTAAATTAACTCTCACAATGCGGCTTTCCCCACACATTCATTCCTTTTGCCACTGTTTCTCAGATCCCCGGTGAGTGCTTTTTGCTCGTTCACACAAAGTTTTCCATTAAAATCTGACTAATCTTCAACATTTCGCTTCTGGCACTCAGCCCAAACCCACAAGTTACTCACGAGTCACTACGTTAAACGCACGGGCTACTACGGTATTACAACGAGTTTAAAAGCTTCAAATTTTTCCTTCAAGAGTAAATTTGACTCGTGGAAATCTTTCAACATGAAACATTTCACGAGTTAACAAGTTTCCCAGAGTACCTGCCGCTAGCGTTACGTGTCCCTAAGTTACGTCCACGAGTTCCGACGTTCCCACTACGTTAATTCTACGTGATTACCACAAGTTTAATTCGGGATCACTTGTGGGTGGACTCGCACCGCGAGACAGGGGTTTTAGCGTCTTCACTACCATCTGCAAACTTTTTAACTATGTTAACTACGTCATTAACATGCATGTCAGTGGACCCAGAACATATCCATACAGCACACACTAGACACACCTCCAATCAAAAAACAACCCTCCCCTACCATTTGAATTGATTTGACTAGCTTACCTTCGATCCCATGATTCAACTACCTGCATTCCTACCTGTTTTATATTTCTCAAAGGATTTTCTTGATCCCAGTTGCCTAAAACTGACAAAAAGAATTCTGCCTAGATCCTCAATTTTCCTCATCAACTGGGGTTCCCTAAAGTTGCCAGCTTTGCCCTTCACTCCAATAGGAACATGCTATTTCAGAAGTCCCAATCTCATCTTTAAAATACTCACACTTGCCAGACATTGCTTTGATTGTAAATGGCATTTCCCAATTAACCTCTGCAAGCGGTCTAATAATTTCAATATTTGCCATGTCCAAGACCAACTTGTGGATCAGTCCCAGCCTTTTTATACCTATTTTAAAACTAATAGAATTAGGTCACGGACTCCAAAGTATTCCAAGCGTTTCAATAATTTTCCCTGCCTCGCTCCCAAATAGGAGGTCTGGTGTAATCCTCTTTCTCGTTGGCTCACTAAATATTGATGAAGCAGTGATGAACACATTCAACAAATTACACACCATCCAAGCCTTTGGCACTATGGGACTCCTAGGAAATACGACAGAGGTTGAGAATCATCCACTGTTAAGAACCTATTACTACTATCTGCTATCTCCATGCATATTTGAGAGCTAGTGGGCCAAAGGTAATCAATAAAGTGCAGGGCTACAGGGAAATGAGAGGGACTAGGACTTATGGGGTTTACTCTGCTGGTAACCAGCATGGAGCTGATGAGCCCAATGAGCTCCTTTTAGTTTAGAGATCAGCTTGGAAACAGGCCCTTTAGTCCATCAACTCCATGCTGACCATCAATCAGCCACCCACTAGTTCTATGTTATCTCACTTTCGCATCTGCTCCTTAAACACTAGGAGCAATGTAAGAGACCAATTATCGTGCAAACTCCACGGACAGCACCTGAGTTCACGCTAAAACCCGAGTCTCCAGTTCAGCGAGGCTGCAGCTCTACTAGCTGCCTCTCTGTGTTGCAGCTGTTACGATACAAAATAATTATGCCTGGTTCAGTTAAGGTTGCGCCGAGTTGATTCTCTTTCGAGAAGGTGGCAATAATTAGTGCCATGTAGCATTAAGAGCATGTGGTTAGATATTCAGTGTTGCAAAGGCTATCACTAATTAAGGAGCCCCTTTAAAGAATACAGACAGGTGGGTTAATCTATCTCCATGACACCATGTTTACCACAGGTCAGCTGGATAGTGGCAGTCCAATTTAGCATTGACACTGTTAAGATAAATTTACACAAGGCAGACATAAACTGCCACATTCAAATCAAACCCAATCTCATCTTTAAAAGCCTCACACTGGGCAGACATTCCTTTACCTGTAAATGCCATTTCCCAATCAAACTCTGCAAGCTCCTGTTTAATAATTTCAATAATTGCCTTGTCCCAATTCAAGACTAACTTGTGGATCGGTCCCATCCTTTCCATACCCATTTTAAAACTGATAGAATTAGGTCGCTGATTCCAAAGTGTTCATCTACTGACATTTCAGTCATTTTCCCTGCCTCACTCCATCAAAAAACTGTTGTGAGCCCTAATTTGTCTTGAATTTGTCCTTGCTTCAGGTTTCTCCCCCCCCCACCACCAGTACAATCATTACAAGCAGTAGCTCTACTCAATAACCAAAAGTCAGTAGCCTCGTTTTGCTCTGGTATTTTATTCCATTCACATGTTTAAACTGTTTTATTCTTAATGTTTTAATGTTTTATTCTTAATTGTTTACTGTATATCATGTTGTTACTTGTGAGTGGAGCACCAAGGCAAATTCCTTGTCGATAGGTGTACATACTTGGCCAATAAACCCCTACCCCAGTACAATCAGTCTGAAGAAAGGTTCGTCCCAAAATATCGCCTATCCATTTTCTCCAGACATGCTACCTAACCTGTTGAGTTAGTCCAACAATTTGTGCCCATCTTTCAAATCAAATCAATTCCACATTGACAAAAAACAGCTTCAATAAGGAAACTTAACAATATATTACACTTACCAATAAACTGGCTCCAGATTGAAAGAGATTATAGGGGTACAAAATACGTTCATAGTGAGATCGAAGTAGCGAGCCCAATGCTTTTCCAGGTGGATATGTCATCCTGTGTGCTATTTTGGACCAACGCCGCTCCTTGCAGACTATTTCAAAACCACCTTCTTCTGCAACCAACTGTAAAGAAATCGGGACACCATATAATTGAAATACAATAACCCAATGAATGCACTAACGAAGATTCCAAAAGTATTGTACATCTTCAATGACAACGGGGGAGGGGGGAGGCAGGGAGTAGGCAAATGTATTTTAAAGCAAACAAGTGTTTTTCAGCTCCATGAAAGTGGCAAGACAGGATAGAATAGTGAACAAGACATTTGGTACATTTGCTTACCTTTATAGGCCAAGGCATTGTGTACAAGAAATGGGATGTCATGTGCACAAAACATTGATTGGACTGCACCTCAGAGTGTTAAGTACAGCTGATTGGCATATTACAGGAAGGATGTGCAAAGGGAATGCAGAAGAGATTCATGAGGATGTTGCTGAAAATGGAATACTGCAAGATAAAGAGAGATTGCATAGGGTGGGGTTCTCACCGAAATGGAAGAGGCCAAGGAGTGAGTCTGGCAGTTTATAAAATTATGAGAAGCAGATAGGATAGTCAAAATATTTATTTCAGATTTCCTGCAACTACAAGGATTTTTTTTTTCATCATACAACTCTTACCTTGTTGAGTAAAAACAAATCCAAAATCTTCCTCTCCACATGTGGAATTTTTAATGTTGATCCTTGTAGCTCCCAGAATTTTGCTATCTGGTCCAGAAAATTGAGCTTAACTCGGGTCTGAGCCTGTGAGCACAGAAATGGTAGAACGATTGTACAGTTACAGCACAGAAAGATGTAATTTGGTTTGTCCAGTCTAAGCCGGTTCTTTGTAAAGCAATTGTCAATCCGGTTCACAAACCAACCCATCCCAAAATAAGCGTCAAAGTAATTCACTCAAGCTCTAATTCAATTTGCCTTTTTGAACACCCTATTCATGTTTCCACATCTGAAGCAGGTAGTGCCTTCCACATCAATACCACTCTTTGCACTTCGGGAAATAAGGAAAACCCTAATACTTCTGCCAATATGCATCACTCCTACGTCTTCCATATCTCTGCTTATTCTGCCAATCTATCCATGTTTTCTCGCAGTCTATTCACCATCTCTGTAAATTTGATGTTGTTTCATAACGTTGACATTTTAACCATCAATGCCTAAGATTAAGATGCATGGGTCCATGGCGACTTGTAGTTTAGAACCCGAACAGACCGACCCAGAAAATAGAGGAGAATGGAAAGGTGTCAATCTGGCTGGAGGTTTATGACTGGTGTTCCAGAGGGATGTTAGATAGTTTAAGGATGTCACTAGAATTAGTGGAGTTGTGGACAGTGAAAAAAAAGATTTCAACCAGTACAGATTAGTTACATGGGCCAAGAAATGGCATATGGAGTTCAATCCAGACAAGCGTGAGGTGTTGCAATTCGGGGTGGACCAAACACGAGGGAAAGCAAACAGTTAAAGGTGGAGTCCAAACCCATAGCACCCCAAAAGTCACGACAAAAGTAGCGAGTGGCAAGAAAGGCTTATGGTACACTCAACTTCAATTAGTCAGGGTATTGAGTATAAGAGATAAAAAGTAATGTTGCAGCTTCATAAAACTTTAGTTAGGCCATATTTGGAGTGCAGTGTGTTGTTCTGGTCACTCCAACACAGTAAGAATATCGAGGCTTTGGAAAGGATGATAACAGGTTTACCAGAATGCTGCCTGGATTAGAGGGGCCTAGGTATCGAGCTATAGGACAAACCTGGACTCTTTTCTCTGCTATTAAAGCCGAGGGAAGACCTGATAGCAGGTTATAAAATTAAGAGGTAGAGATAAGGTAGATGGCTAGAACTGTTCTCCCATGGGGGAAATGTCAAATATTCAAGGGCATAGCTTTGAGGTCAGAGGGGGAAAATTTAAAGAAGATTTGTGTGATATATTTTTTTTAATGCGCACTGGTAGATGTCAGGAATATGCCGCTAGAGGCAGACACGCAGATTTTAGATAAACATCACTATGCAGGGAATGGAGCGATACGAATCATATGTAGACATAAGAGAGTAGTTTAATTTGGCATCATGTTTGGCACCGGCATAGTAGGCTAAAGAACCTGTGTCTATGCTGAAATGTTCTATAAATCTAAGTTGGAGAAACAAGGAATGCACATACTGGTTTACAAAAGAAAGCCAGTGCTGAAGTAACTCAGCAATCAGGCAGCATCTCTAGAGAATATGTGTAAGAAAGAACAACAGATGCTAGTTTAAATCGAAGGTAGATACAAAATGCTGGAGTAACTCAGCGGGTGAGGCAGCATCTTTGGGGAGTAGGACTGGGCGACGTTTCTGGTTGAGTCTGAAGAAAGGTCTCAGTCCAAAACGTCACACATTCCTTCTCTCCAGAGATGCTGCCTCACCCACTGAGTTACTCCAGCATTTTGTGTCTATCTCTGGAGAATATGGTTGGTGACACTTTGGGTCAGGACTTCTTCAGTTACTCAAGCTCCTACTCTGGCATTTTATGACCTTTTTAATTAATATATTAAAGTTCAGTACCACCAGCAGGGTGCACATCTGAATAACAATCTTGAAAAACTCTTCACCTTTTTTCTGGCTTGCCAATTTCAGATCATTTTATTCAATCATCCTCAATTTTGGTAACAAGTCTCAGAGTGTATCTCAAATACCTTCAGAAATTATCTTGATTCAGTTTATTAACCTGCTCTGCAATTACTTCTGTCAGTTTAGTAAAGTATATTTTTCTTTAACAGATGCATGCCAACTGCCCTCCACTAACCTAAACTATTCTAATCACTATTTCTCCCTTTATTTCCTCAACACCATTGTTATTGGTTTATAATTGTTTACCAAGATACAGTGGAAAAACGTTGTCTGGTGTACTATGCAGGTTAATACCAAGTTCAGGTATCATATGATGTACCCATAATCTCAATTGGATACAACTTGAATGGCAAATTAGTGAACACTGTATTACACGGGTCAAGTGGTTATAACATGATTTTGACTGTGAACTAGAGAACCACTTAAGTTACTTTGAAAATTGACAGCCAGATAAAAAGATTGTATTGTAAAAATCTTGGGGAGAAAGAACTGTTTCCATGCAACTTCTCTGCAGCAATAAGTCACCATTGTCACTCAAAAACATGGTCAGTTTTTTTGTTCTCTCCAGAGATATCGCCTTCCCACTGATCTACTCCAGTATTTAGTGTTCTATCATTGGCATCTGCAGTTCCTGTTATTTCAGTTTCACCACAGGTGGTCATTGAAATTACAAACAGACATTTTCCACTGACACTTGTCCAATTCTTAAGAGTATCTATCATGCAGCCTTTAGTATTTTCATGTTGCAGTAATAAATACATTTATAGCTTTCACAAAGATCTTTAATTTGAAAATCCGGCATGAAAAAAAAAGCGTAATTGTAAGTCTGAAACACTCTAGCTCCTAACTAAATTTACAACATTCCTCCTCCCCCCCCCCCCCCCCAATTTTCTATAACGCTAGGTTTCTAAGGAACGCAACTATCACGTTATACTTAAATACCTGTACAATCATATCAGTACAACAGACAATGCAAAAAGAGAAAGGAAATATTTGCATTATATAGTGTTATAGGTACAAAAAGCAGATAAAAGTGCAATTGTCAGCAATTCACTCTTAGATAGGAGAGGACTATTCAAGATTCGTATAACAATGGGGAAGAAGTTTTTCTTGAAACTGGAGGTAAATGCTTTCAAGCTTTTGAGACTTATGCCTGATGGGGGAGGGAACAAAGGGGAATAAACAGGGTGCGAGTGGCCCTTGAGTACGAAGTGCAGATTGAGTTGAAGAGAGGGGATGCAGAGCCTGGAAGCAGCTTCGTGCCATGGACTGGGCTGAGCCCACAACTCTGCAATTTCATGTGGTCTTAGGGAGAGCACTTCCTATGCAAGTTGTAATGCATCCCAATGGGACTCTTTCTGTGTTGCATCCGTTACGTAATTAGTCACATGCCAAATGTCCTTAGTCATTGGTCTGGTTTCTTGATTGTAGCATCAATGTGGTTGGATCAGGACAAAACTAGTGACATTTACACATAGAAGCTTGAAGCACTCAACCGTCTCTACTTCAGCACAGTTTGTTGCAGACTGGGGCATGTCCTGGTCAATGACCAGATCCTTTGTTATCTGCTGTGGACCTGTTACAGTGAGAGGTGAACTGTGGTGGATCAGGGGATTTTGGCTGGAGTTGATGTGCACCATGGCCAACCAAGATACTGACATTCAGCACAAAACAAGCATTGAATGCATTAAATACATCAGGGTTGAATGTATTGGTGCCAGCGATACAGCCCCACCTTGCTTCACAACTTGTTAAGAGCATACAAGCCTAGCCATAATCTACTGATGTCAATTTGGTATTCAAACTTGGCCTGGAATTATTTCTTGGTGTCCCTGATGGCTTTGCAAAGGCCACATTAAACTGAATTATTCACCCAGCATACATCACAGACTCCTTTCTTCCTGTTTTATTTCAATTCATTATCGTTTCCTAGTCAGTATCATAGAACATGCCCTTAAAACAATAGCCTTTTCTCTAATGTAGTTTTACCTATTAATCATTGATTCTAAATGATCATGGCCACTGATCTATAATCCCATTTAACTTTTCTTCCAAGAGTAAAGCAGATTGATGTTTGGGCATCAAAATTAATGTCCATACCATTGCGTTGTAAGCTTTCTAGCAGAAAATAGGTGCCAGCTTGTATGTGGCCTCCCTTTGGCAAGAGGTCAAGAACAGAAAGATTGGTATGGGAATGGGAAGGGAGGTTAACTATTAGAAACCAGGAGATCCAGCAGGCCTTGGAAGACAGGGAGCAAGTGTTCAGCAAAATAGTTGCCTAGTCTACAGTCTCATCGATACAAAAGAACTCATAGAGTGCACCAAATATTGTGGACAAGGTTATAACCCAACTGTATGAACACAATTCTCCAGTTATAAGTAATACTCCCCATCCCCTCACATACTGTGCCCTTCCCAACTAGATAGGTACCCATTTATCCTATCCCATGATCACATCCCTCTTTCTCTCCCCCCTGCTCCCCATCTCTCTCACTCTGGCTTTACATTCAATACTTCTCTCCTATCGGACAACCCTTTGTCTTAATTTCATCTCTACCTTATGTCACTTACTCCACTTATCTGCCAATGAACCCCGCCTCATCTGCATTCACTTATCACTCGCCAGGTTCTGTCCCACCCCCAGCTAACTTTACCAGCTTTTACAATTAGCATGGAGGGACCTACCCAACCCAAAATGTCACCTATTCATTTCCTGCACAAATGCTGCCTAGCCCGCTGATATACTCCAACACTGTTTGCTTCTGATTCCAGAATCTGCTGTTATGTTCCTTGTCTCTTCACTTTTTGAAATGGTAAGAAATCTTTAAAATAGTGAAATTTGAATGGGATATAGGTATAACATGTCTGCAAAAATTAACATGGAAATCACCAAGCAATCAATAAATAAAATTATTTGTTGACCTGTAACATGAGGATTTAGGTATCAGAGCTAAGATGCCCATACTACTGTAATCATATAGAGCCTTGCTGAAAATGTACCCAGAGGCCTTTTCACAACACTGTTCTCCTCAATATACTTGCCACAGCAGGAGCACAATGAAAAGTCATCTAATTTTTTTGTGAGGGAGAGTTTGCTGAACAAGGAGAGATCAGCTCAGCTCTCCATCTTTTTTAAAACTCCTTTAAAAGTATTGTTAGACCATAAGTGATGCGTAGAACTAGGCCATTTGGCCCATCAAGTTCATTCTCTCTCCCTCTCCCCCCCCCCCCCCCCAACCCCATTCTCCTGCCTTCTCCCCATCTCTGACACCAAGGCATTCAGACCTCATTCCAGTGGTAGTGGTTTTGCACCACTGGGTCCTCAGCCAATGACCAAACTTGTGTTTTTTCCCTCATACTCTGAGGGACAGAAGTTTCCTTTTATTGAGGAATATAGAGCTAGAGGTGACAGACTCAAAATATGGATTATACCATTTAAGAATTAAATGAGAAATTCTTGAGACACAAATCTGTAGAGTACTATATCCTGAAGGGCTGTGGAGCGTATCAAAACTCAAAGTGCTCATTTTCTAGATTGGAAAGGCTACAATATAACAGGAAAATGGTGTTGAGGTATTTCAGCCATCTTGTTAACTGACAGACCAGGTTCAAGCAGCCGTGTGGCCTTTTCTTGTTCTTATTTCTTGTGATATTTATGTATATCTATCTATGCTCGCAGTGCACCAGGCTAATGTATTTACACACACCTTAAACTTCATAGCTCTGACTCTTCCCAACATTCAATCGTACTTTAAAAATGTTCTTGCTAGCTACTACAAATCTAACTAATACCTTAAAGCTGCCTCCCTAAATTGCTGTACTAACATACACTTCAACTTCTGGCTCACCAACTTGTTCACTATGCATTTCCCTACCCTCAAAACAAATGGCATGCAGTTTGTACATTGACCATCGCAGAATCGTCTGTCTGTCTGGCTCGTGTATAGAATCCCTATAAGGACTAAATTCCTACATCCCACTGTTCCCTCCAGTGCAGCTTGTTGTCTCTTCCTCCCCCCCCCCCCCCCCCCCACCAAACTCAAACGTTGACCATTGGCAACATGTGTTGAAGGTTTCTGTATTCCCAAAACCATACCTTGGCAATCTGCGAATCCTTATGGTTAGAATATTTTTTGTTAACATCATCCCATTGTAGTTAATGACTTTAATTAATTCATTTCAGATCTGAGATTTGGATACATGAAATAACTTTGTGGCATAAGTGTACAAAGATTGTAACGGCAAGAAGACACTAATTGGTGTTATCTACAGACCCCCAAATAGTAGCCCGGATGTAGGGTGCAAGTTGCAGCAGGAGTTAAAACTGGCATGTAACAAAGGTAATGCCACTGTGGTGATGGGGGATTTCAATATGCAGGTAGACTGGGAAAATCAGGTTGGTTCAGGACCCCAAGAAAGAGAGCTTATAGAGTGCCTCCGAGATGGATTATTAGAGCAGCTTGTAATGGAGCCGACCAGAGAAAAGGCAATTCTGGATTTAGTGTTGTCTAATGAACCAGATTTGATAAGAGAACTCGAGGTAAAGGAACCGCTCAGAGGTAGTGATCATAATATGATTAGTTTTAATCTGAAATTTGAGAAGGAGAAGGTTAAATCGGAAGTGGCAGTGATGCAGTTGAACAAAAGGTACTATGAAGGCACGAGAGAGGAGCTGGCCAAGGTAGACTGAAAAGGGATCCTAGCAGGAATGACAGTGGAACAGCAATGGCAGGAATTTCTGGGCATAATCCGGAAGACGCAGGATCATTTCATTCCAAAAAGGAATATTCTAAGGGGAGTAGGAAGCAACCGTGGCTGACAAGAGAAGTTAGGGATAGAATAAAACTAAAAGAAAAGATGTATAACACAGCAAAGAGTAGCCAGAAGCCAGAGTATTGGGAAACTTTCATAGGACAACAGAAGGAAACAAAACGGGCAATACGGGCTGAAAAGATGAAGTATGAGGGAAAGCTGGCCAGGAATATAAAGGACAGTAAAATCTTCTTTTGATATGTTAAGGGAAGGCAGACACGGATGAAATAATAATGGCTAACTAGGAAAGAGCAGAAGAGTTGAACAGGTACCTCGGATCTCTCTTCACTAAGTAAGACAAACAATCTCTCAGATGTACTGGGGGACAGAGGATCTAATGGGGTAGAGGAACTGAAAGCAATTTTCATTAGGCGAGAAATAGTATTGGATAGGCTAATGGGACTAAAGGATGATAAATCCCTTGGACCGGATGGTCTGCATCCCAGGATCCTCAGGGAGATATCTCTAGAAATAGTGGTCACATTGGTGATCATTTTCCAATGTTCAATAGATTCAGGATCAGTTCCTGTGGATTGGAGGAAAGCTAATCTTATCCCACTTTTCAAGAAAGGAGCGAGAGAGAAAACAGGGAATTACAGATCAGGTAGCCTGACTTCGGTGGTGGGAAAGATGCTGGAGGCAATTATTAAAGAGGTAATAATGGGGCATTTGGATAGCAGTAAACGGATTTGTCCAAGTCAACATGGATTTATGAAACGGAATCATGCTCGACTAATCTTCTGGAAGTAAAATGGATGAAGGGGAGCCAGTGGATGTAGTGTATCTAGACTTTCAGAAAGTCTTTGATAAGGTCCCGCACGGGAGAGTGGTGACTAAGATTAGAGCACATGGTATTGGGAATAGGGTGATGACATGGATAGAAAATTGGTTGGCAGGAAACAAAGAGTAGGAGTGAACAGGTCCTTTTCAGAATGGCACGCTGTGGCGAGTGGAGTGCCGCAAGACTCTGTGTTGGGGCCGCAACCGTTTACCATATATATTAATGATTTGGAAGAGGGAATTAGGAGCAACACTAACAAGTTTGTGGATGACACAAAGTTGGGTGGCAGTGTGAAATGCCAAGAGGATGTTAGGATGTTGCGGGTGACCTGGACAGGTTGAGTGAGTTGGCAGATGCAGTATAATATAGATAAATGTGAGGTTATCCACTTTGGTGGCAAAAACAAGGGGGCAGATTATTATCTCAATGGGGTTAGGTTAGGGGGAGGCGCAGCGAGGCTTGGGTGTCCATGTACACCAGTCACTGATTGTTGTCGTGCAGGTACAGCAGGCAGTGAAGAAAGTTAATGGAATGTTAGCCTTCATAACAAGAGGATTTCAGTGCAGGAGTAAAGAGGTTCTGCTGCAGATGTATAGGGCTCTGGTAAGACCACATCTGGAGCATTGTGTACAGTTTTGGTCTCCTAATTTGAGGAAGGACATCCTTGTCATTGAGGCAGTGCAGCGCAGATTCACGAGATTGATCCCTGGGATGGCGGGACTGTCATATGAGGAAAGATTGAAAAGACTAGGCTTGTATTCACTGGAGTCGAGAAGGATGAGGGGGGATATTATAGAAACATACAAAATCATAAAAGGACTGGACAAGCTAGATGCAGGAAAAATGATCCCAATGTTGTGAGAGTCCAGAACCAGGGGCCACACTTAGAATAAATGGGAGGCCATTTAAGACTAAGGTGAGAAAAAACTTTCACCCAGAGTTGTGAATTTGTGGAATTCCCTGCCACAGACGGCAGCGGAGGCCAAATCACTGGATGGATTTAAAAGAGAGTTAGATAGAGCTCTAGGGGCTAGTGGAATCAAGGGATATGGGGAGAAGGCAGGCACGGTTTATTGATTGGGGACAATCAGCCATTATCACAATGAATGGCGGTGCGGGCTCAAAGGGCCTCCTCCTGCACCTATTTTCTATGTTTCTATGAGTCTGCATTTCTCAGTGTAGCAAGAATATTCAGTGAGGATGCCAAATGGGTTAAATATAGCACTCTTCCCAACTGGATTTCTCCATGACAAGGATGTGGCTGTGTACATTAGGCTAGGTAGGCGGGACAGTGCCTTTGTTCACATGATACACAGTTCACACAGGACATAGAGCCAAAGTGGGTGGGGGGTGGGGGGAGTGATGTCCAAAGCAACACAGTAATCAGCAGCAGCTTGTGGAAAGTAGCATGTACCAATTTAAGATAACTGGTGCTTTAACATTTATGCTAATCGGCAGCATTGAAAAATGAAACACAACTTGCAAGGGTCATCTTTTCATATCCAATAAAATACTCACTTTCTTCCCATCGCCCAGATGTTGTGTTAGGGGGATATCACAGTGCCATTTGCAGATTATCCAGGTTTAATTAAATTAAGCAATTCAAATCATACAGGAAAAGTGTGAGAAATTATTTTTATTTTGGGGATGAAAAAGGCCAACATAATGCATATAAATCAGACCACAACAGGTAGCACCTCTGGGAAAACTAGATCAAATTAAAACAAGTAAAATTAAAACTTATTGCACTGCAAAGTTTTCCTAACTAGATTATCTCTCCCACTTTAAGACTTAAAAACAATGGTCAGGGGTAACATGCATGGGAAATATTTAATACATAAAATATTGCATATAAAATATCAAAACAGTGATACCTAGAAAATTTGCCCACGTGATGCAATATTCACCAAAGGCCTGTAAATAGTTCACAAAGTGCAAAAATACCTCAAGTTCATTCAGCCTCTGAATTCGCGGGGTAAAATGTAGTTGATCAACATCACAAGCAAAAGGTGGCTGCCAGCCCTGTGTGTAAAAAAAACCATATTTTACTGGGTTCCGTTAACCCATTGAGCATGTTAATGGCCGTAAATGCTTCCAAGATCATTTCACACCCCCTCCACGTCACTCCAACCCCCCCCCCCCCTCCATCCTCCAACACCATTTCACGCCCCCTCTTCACAACCCCCTCCTCTCCCTCACATCCCCCTCCTCCACCATCACCTCGCACTCAGTCCCCCTCCCCCAAGATCACCCCCCTCCTCCGTCCCCCCCACACATACCGTCCTCCGTCCGCGTCCAGTACCTCACCACCCACCCCCAAGTCCCCCTCCTCCCTCCCGCCCCGCTCCCACACAAAGAAAGGTCCCGCTGCCTCCGCCATGTTGAGAGTCTCTCTGGCACCTATGAAGTTTTGTGCAGCACGGATGCTGCTACCGCCGCCTGCCGGGCTCGCCCTTGGGCGAGGCCTTACCTGCGGTGGGCGAATCTTGCAGATGCCGGTCCTCTCGGCGATGGGTCGGATCTTATTGATGAACTTGAAGGGGTCAGCGAACTCCTCCGGGGTGGGCTCGAACACCGGACACTCGGGTGGCGGGATAAACTCCACGGCCTGGCTCATGGCACCGACGGCTCTCGGCTGGGTTCGTACCCTGCCGCGCTGCTACTGATCGCGACCGGCGGCGGTCGACGGTTGCTCTGGTTCGAGCTGCGATCGTCGGCCTCGCGCTCGGCCTCGAGCTGCCCTACGAGGCCCTCGAGCTGCTGCTGTTGGTCCTGCGGGGGGGATACTTGATCTCGCGGAAGCTGGGCGATCGGGCTCGAGCGGCGGCTACTGTTGCTCCCCGAGGCCTGGGTCGGCTCACGGCGGGCGGGGGCTGGGCTCGCGGTCGGGCTCGAGCTCTTTCTTTCCGTTGCTCCGTCTCGCTCTCAAACAACGCAGCACCGCCGCCACCTCCACCGGCTTCCTCCGCGCACCAACCAGTCCGCGTGCTCCCGCCGCCGGCCCGCACCCACGTCCTGCGGGCAACCGGCCTGAAGCCGGTTCAGCTCTGCCAACATCCACGCGGCCAACCGAAGAAAGGTAGGAAATTGAACCGCGGGAGGAAAGCGATTGCCGTTGTTTGTGGTCGGCGCTCTGATACAATCTTCGGTCGGGGAGGAGGCGCTGGCTGGCGCCCGGCACTCTTTGTTTAAAAGCCATTCTCCTCGGCGATGATTGGCTGCCGAGCAGGCAGGTGGGGTTAATGGGGAAGTGCGGCGAGGGTCAGAGCTGGCCATTGGGCCCCAGTGTCCACCATTCAGTCATGGACAACCTGTATACCAGTGTCCCCATCGATAAATATCCTCACCTGCCCTCCTATCTATCGAGGGAGATGGGAAACACTTGACCTTCCAAAACGCTGTCCACCATCTCCCCCCACGAAGTGCTGGAGTAACCCAGCGGGGAAGAGCAGCATCTCAGGAAGACATGGATAGGCGACGTTTGAGGTCGTGATCTTACCACCACCCGACCACCAGAGATACTGCCTAATCCGCTAACTTTAATTCTCAAACATAAACTTTATTCTGAATAAAATATATATACAAAACAAAACCTC
Source organism: Okamejei kenojei (assembly GCA_035221665.1). Lineage (NCBI taxonomy): Eukaryota > Metazoa > Chordata > Chondrichthyes > Rajiformes > Rajidae > Okamejei > Okamejei kenojei. The sequence continues at coordinate 16,052,531 of CM069154.1, read as the reverse complement.
TGCAAAATAAACAATTCATACATTCTCTACACAGTAGATGTCTTTAAACAAAATAACCTTGCACTCATGAGGCCCTCAGTAGTGATATCTCTTCCGTTGATTGAAGCGTGTCTCTACCAGACCCAGACCCAGACCCTCAATGTCCAACAGCAGAAGGACCTTACACAAGGCCCCACAGAGTCTTCACATTAGCTGCACTGAGCTTCAGCACGTACTCCTTCAGTCTGGAATGGGCTAGTCGGCAAAGTTTCCTGAAGGGCATCTTCAGTTATTCCAGCCTTTGTGTCTACACAAGATTCCAGCATCTGCTGTCCTTGTGTTTCCTCGCTCCCTCCAGTTCTATATTTCATCCCTGGCTTCTTTTCATCTCAGCTTCAATCATTTACACCCTTTTGTCTACTCTTCTCACCATCTCCATTCTCCACTTCCCCATCTGACGCACAGCCAATCAGGCAGCATCTCTGGAGAAAAGGAATAGGTGACATTTTGAGTCGAGACCCTTCCCTGAAGAAGGGTGTCGACATGACACGTCACCTATTCCTTTTCTCCAGAGAAGCTGCCTGAACCACTGAGTCACTCCAGCAGTTTGTGTCTATCTTCAATGTAAACCAGCATCTACAGTTCCTTCCCACACATCCGCATATAACTTGCCAGTTCTTGCCCCACCCCTTCCACTCACCAGTTTCTCCCAACCACTTCCCTCCACTCCGTCAATCGGAAGAAATATCTCACCCAGAAAGGCCGTCTGTCTGTTTTCCTTGACAGATGCTGCCTAACCCACAAAGTTCCTCCAGCAGTTTATTTTTCAACCTTCCCTAGTAAGGCTGAAATTAAATACCCCTGACTTAAAATGCTTGTGTTTGGTCAGGAGTGACCAGTGGGTGCAATGACCAAGGAGGTAAAATGTTATGATTTGGCCATTTTCCCATCTGCAGGAGGTCCCAAACCCATTTGCAGCTGAAGAAGTACATTTGAAGTGTTGAATCCTGGGGTGTCACCACTAGGCTTTCGATTTAGAGCATAGTTGGTGGATCAATTCAGTTAGCTTTAGTGCTCCAAAACAAATTAAAGAAAATTAAAACAAAAATAATTAATATTCTATGATGCATAGACATGTAGGCAAAGATTTATCAACCAACATTAATAGAATATTGACTGGCCTTGAGGGGGATACGACATATATTGCCTGAAGTAGATTCATATTGCCCGAGTCGAAGACGAGGGCAATATGGATCTAGTGAGGGCAATATATGTCGTATCTCCCGAAAGAGGACAGTCAATATTGTTATTATTACCCATTATCAGACATCTAGAGGAAAATTTGAACATCTCAGCTCGGCGGACTTCCACGTAAAATTTAACCAAAATGGACGCCAAAGTCTTCCTGTCTGCCGTTTGAATATTCTAAATTTCCCACGCAGCGTCACGTTGCGGTCACGTTGCCAAGTTCCCGGATGTGAGACCAGGGGAATATAACACTATATTCCCCGCTGTTTTAACAGGTAAAGTCCATAGGCGTTCGCAAGAAAGGGGAATATAAGAAAATGTTACCCTGTTACCCCTGCTGGCAGTAAAAAACGAAGGGAATACAATTTTGTAAAAGCATACCTCAGATGTGTGATATGGGTAATAATTAGGTTTATTGTTGTCATGTATACTGAGATCGGCTGAAAGGTTTGTGTTTATCCCATCTAATCAGATAAAAGTATGCATGTACACATCAAGCCAAACTCGAGTACAAAACATAGAGCATACAGAAAATTATAGTCATATATAATTCTCAGCATTGTAGTGTAACAGTTCCAGAGGAAAAAGTACAATGTCCACAATGAGGTAGGTTGGAGGATCAAAAAAGATCATGAACGCAATAATCTCAATTACCTAATGTCACAATATGATTTTCTAAATCATAGGAACAAAACTGAGAATTAATTTAATTGGCCAATGCCTACCTGAGGTGACCCTTGTAGCTAGGTCTAGCAACACCAGAGCAACTTGTTGAAACCACAAAATCATGGGAATTTTTTTCAACAAAGAAGTTTGGCCACTGTGTCTGCAATTATCAAAATATACTGTCCTAGCCGATCATATTTTCTATTGTTAGAATCATAGCTCTGCAGGTCATAGCTCTTCAGGTACATGTTATAAGCACTTAAATGTGATATGAATTTCTGCCTCCGGTCACTTATGATGCAGCATATTCCAGATCCCAACCATCTTCTTGGTGAAAAACAAATCCTCGTGTTCTTTTAATCTTTTTTCCAATTATTTAGCAAATGTAGCAAATTTTCAGTATAAGTAGTGAGAGCTGGAGGCCAGGATCGAACAAGTGGCAAGAGCTTGAATCCTAGAAAGATTAAGTGACAAAAGCTTAGGGAGGAAAAAGGTGGTCAATGCTGTAAGACAAAAAGGTTGTCATGGGACAAGAAGCCTCTAATTATAATCAGTCAGCTCCTTTGGACACGCTACATCAATTGCACCTTGACACAACATTCGAGAAACAGATACTCTGTTGCAAGTTCTCTCACATGAAGAGATTACTAGGCGGACAGAAGAAAAGATTCAAGGATGTGCTCAAAGGCTCCTTGAAAAAAATGTAACATCCCCACTGATTCCAAGGCATCTATTAGCCATGACTGTTCAAAGTGAAGGTAGACACAAAAACCTGGAGTAACTCAGCGAGTTAGGCAGATTCTCTGGAGAAAAGGAATAGCAGTGTTTGGTATGATATTGAGAACATTATTTATTCGTAACATACTTAAGCCCAGCGTAAACAAAAGAAAGGACACTTCACTTCACAAACGACCCATCCACCTGCTATATTCTGTGCAAACATCTGTGGTTCCACATTGACATCATCAGTCACCTCAGAACACATAGAACCAGAATACCTAAGGGATGCCTCAGGGGATTGTCTAAGATGAAGAAAGAAACAAATTAAAGGTGAAAATGGTGTGCAGATATAAATAGTACAATCATTATCATTCTTTGCTTTCTGACATAGTTTGTTTCTGGTTTAGCAGTATCAGGCTGGCATTCATCAATACACCAATTTTGGGACATCATAAAAGCAAAATAAGCAGATGCTAAAATTACTGGAAATGGTCCAGTAAATTACTGGAAATGATCGGCAGGCCAGACAGCATCTGTGGAGAGAGAGGAACAAGGTTAATGTTTTAGGTATAGAATACGCCATAGTCGTTACACACTTCATAAGGAAATGTGTGGAGGACTGTGTTCCAACAAAAACCTACCAAGTGTTTCCTAACCAGATGAATGAATCTGGATGACCAGCCTTAGATGAATCATGAGATCTGCATTCTTTTGAAGATCAGATCCCGGGCATTCAGGTCTGGTGACGCAGAGGTCCTTATAGTTCAGATACGACCTTGACAAGGCCATCAAAAAGGCCAAGAGGGACCTGCTCTAAGCTGGAGGATGAGGCGGATGTTCGGCAACTGTGGCAGGGTTTGAATGCCATCACCTCCTACAAGGCGAAAACTGGAGTTAGCTCAAACGACAGCAAAGCATCACTCCTCGACGAGCTCAATGTGTTCTATGCACGCTTTGATAGGGAGAACACTGATGTGCCTTCCCGAGCCCCCATTCGCCCTGATGGTATTACAGTCACAGTCACAGAGGTCGACATCAGAAGTTCCTTAAGGGGGGTGAACCCTCGGAAAGCGCCTAGACAATATGGTATACCCGGTCGAGTTCTCAAAACCTGTGCAGACCAACTGCCAGGTGTTTTTGCAGACAGTTTCAACCTTTCACTTCTGAGGACTGAGATTCCCACCTGCTTTAAGAGGGCATCAATGATACCGGTGCCCAAGACGAGTAAGGTGACATACCTCAATGACTATCGACGGGGGCACTAACGTCTGTGGTGATGAAGTGCTTTGAGAGGTTGGTATAGTGCATATCAACTACCTCGACAAGAACCTCGACCCACTACAGTTCGCCTACCGTCACAACAGGTCAACGGAGGTTGCGATCTCACTGGCTCTCCACTCAACATTGGACCACTTGGACAATAGAAATACTTACATCAGGCTGTTGTTTATAGACTACAGCTAGGCGTTCAATACCATCATCCTCTACAAGCTGGTTACGTGAGGAGGTGTGGTGATTAAGAGCTCCCACCCAGACACAAGAACTAGTGTTTTTTATCATCTTTATGGAATTCGGAGATACAGCGGTACTTTAAACATCTTTGTGTATCGCTGCAACACTGCAGAGACTTGTTTTAAAGTTTTCTGTTTCTTTTGCGACTAAGAGAAGACTTATCAATTAACTGTGTAGGTCCCACTACGGTGGCTGGCAACCTGCCAGGAAACTGTTTGCGAACCAAAAGAGGGGAGACAAATCTTTCTGGACTTGTACAACTGCGTCCAGAACAACCCCTTTACTGCCTTGTCGGTGCTGACCGGCCCGGTCTGGTTTTCGTGTGGTGTGGGAGGTTTTCTGCACCTGCACCGTCTTGACCTTCTTTTGCGGCCTGGAACTGAAGACTAAGCCCCCTTTCTCTCGGCAAGACCGACGGAGATAAGAGGCTTCCAACAACTAGATTGTAGGCAAGTCCTTTTCATTGCTGTAGGAGCTGACGAACAGCTGGGATTGCCTACGAGGCACAGCAGCTCGCCAGGGAACGCAGGAGAGCTGAGATAGTCCGGCGAAGAGATGGTGGCGCAGCAGTTTTTCAGGGCAGCCGCCATTATCAGCATTCGAGGTGACACCACTTGCCTCCCTCCCACGAACTGTTCCATTTGATTTTGTCTTTGAACTTGGCCTTGTGCCATTTGGACTGTCTTTGTCTCAGGCTTTATATAAGTGATATGTTTTAAATTGTAGCACCTGATACTATGCTGGGTCATTGCTCTGGGGGAGTGGGACCTTCCAGGAGCCATGCAAAAGTGGCTGGTCCAGCTGCTTCGGCTGCTGCCCTGGGGGCCCGGTTCTCCGTGAGGAACATGCCTTTCGAACATGGGGTAAGGTGCTACTTGCCCCCTCTTATGAACCTGGAAGACTGCTCAGCTGCCGTGGCCGTGATGGCCAAGCACACAGGCGTCCTGTACGTGGGAAGGATGTTTGGGAAGGCCGTGTTCTTCCTCGAGTGTTGAAGGGGTCAACGTGGCAGTGAGTAAAGGGATCTCAGTGGGGGAACATTCCTGCAGGTCGAGCCTTTGGCGATCACCGCGCAGCGGGTGGTCCTGTCCAACCCCCCCCGCCCTGCATCACAAATGAGGCCCTCCTTCCCCACCTTCACACCCTGGGGAAGGAACTCACAGACATCATCCCGATATCCCAGGGGTTCCGCAGGAAGGAGCTGCGACACGTTATTTCCCTCTGGCACCAGCTGATGATGTTGCAGGGCCGGGAGGAGGTAGTTGATGGGCACTTCTGTGACCAGCAGGATGGGCGTGATTTCACCGTCTACTGGACATCGGAGCACCCAAGGTGCCATGCCTATAAGGAAGTGGGGCATATACGGAGGAATGACCCCAAATCGCAGGCAGGAGCCTCCACCTCCAGTGCCACTAACCCCCCTCCCCACCCCACTTCCACCCCCCCCCCCCCCGTAGCTGAGAAAGGGAACCCTGGGGTTGCGCAGAACGCAGGTGGGGAGGGTCAAAAGAAGGGGGGCAAGAAGGTGAAGTAACTGGAGAACAAAACTCCAGGGACAAGAATGATCCACCCATCCCGTCACCTCCCGTTAGGGAGTCCGCAAGCCCCATAGTCCAGCCGGGGGCAGTGGTGATCGGGCGGGTGGAGGGGCTGCCGAAGAGGAAGGTTGCTCAGGGACCCCAGAGTCTGTAAGCTCCTCCCCATCGAAAAAGAGAAGGAGGAATCTCTCTAGGCAGGAGCGGAGGGGGGATGAACGGGAATCCTCCAGGGGGGAGTACTGTGGTGGAGGAAGACTCCCGCCCTCTGTTTCGGGCCCCGGTCCTATGTTCTGGAGGGGATTCTGGGGAGGGTGGCGCGAGATGGGGACCACTCGGGAGATATTACAACTTAAAGCATACGGTATTAGGGGTTTCAGTATTGATGTGGATAGAGAACTGGCTGGCAAACAGGAAGCAAAGAGTAGGAGTAAACGGGGTCCTTTTTCACAATGGCAGGCAGTAACTAGTGGGTACGCAGGGCTCAGTGCTGGGACCCCAGCTATTTACAATATATATTAATGATCTGGATGAGGGAATTGAAGGCAATATCTCCAAGTTGCGGATGACACTAAGCTGGGGGGCAGTGTTCGCTGTGAGGAGGATGCTAGGAGACTGCAAGGTGACTTGGATAGGCTGGGTGAGTGGGCAAATGTTTGGCAGATGCAGTATAATGTGGATAAATGTGAGGTTATCCACTTTGGTGGCAAAAACAGGAAAGCAGAATATTATTTAAATGGTGGCCGATTAGGAAAAGGGGAGATGCAGCGAGACCTGGGTGTCATGGTACACCAGTCATTGAAAGTAGGCATGCAGGTGCAAGCAGGCAGTGAAAAAAGCGAATGGAATGTTAGACTTTCATAGCAAAAGGATTTGAGTACAGGAGCAGGGAGGTTCTAATTCAGTTGTACAGGGTCTTGGTGAGACCACACCTGGAGTATTGCGTGCAGTTTTGGTCTCCAAATCTGAGGAAGGACATTATTGCCATAGAGGGAGTGCAGAGAAGGTTCACCAGACTGATTCCTGGATGTCAGGACTGTCTTATGAAGAAGGACTGGATAGGACTGGAACTCTCTGGAATTTAGGAGATTAAGAGGGGATCTTATAGAAACTTACAAAATCTTCTTAAGGGGTTGGGACAGGCTAGATGCAGGAAGATTGTTCCCGATGTTGGGGAAGTCCAGGACAAGGGTCACAGCTTTAAGGATAAGGGGGAAATCCTTTAAGAGACCGAGATGAGAAAGCTTTCTTCACACAGAGAGTGGTGAGTCTCTGGAACTCTCTGCCACAGAGGTAGTTGAGGCCAGTTCATTGGCTATATTTAAGAGTGAGTTGGATGTGGCCCCTTGTGGCTAAGGGGATCAGAGGGTATGGAGAGAAGGCAGGTACGGATACTGAGTTGGATGATCAGCCATGATCATATTGAAATGGCGGTCGCAGGCTCGAAGGGCTGAATGGCCTACTCCTGCACCCTAATTTCTATGTTTCTATGTTTCTATGATATGGAACAGGGGAGATTCCTGTTGGGGAGGGAGTCCCGCATCAGGCACCCGAGGAAACCCAGGAGCAACCCACCCAGGATGAGGCACAGAGCATGCCTCTGGGGCTAGAGACTGTAGGTGGGGAGGGGGTTGGGGAAACCATCCCTTCTCTCCCTCAGGACCTAGCTCCGGAGGGACTCCCTGAGTCTGGTACACCAGAGTTCATTCTGGGCCTAACTGGGGGAGGGATAGTCTCCCCCACTCTCGATGGTCTTGACTCCCCGGGTACATCTGGGGAAGGCCCCTCTGCCACTGGCCCTAGGGTTGGAACTCAGGTGGATGAGAGACCAGCGGGTGGGGAAGTGGCAACCGCCGCACAGGGTGAGGCGGGAGTATCGAACACTAAGGGTGTGTCCGGGAATGGTCATGGTGTCTCCATATGTAGTGAGCAGGTGGAAGGGGACTCCTCGGACAATGAATCAATGGATGTTCTCGCTTCCCCCCGACTTCGGCCCAGACTGATCTCCCTCCGGTGGGCAAACCTACAACGACTCTGGTAATTATGTGGTCCTTGTCTTGCTGGACCTATCTGCTGCCTTCGATACAGTGGACCATGGAATTTTAATTTCCCGATTACAGCACCAAGTGGGCATTTGTGGCAGTGCCCTGGGATGGTTCAGGTCCTATCTGGCTGACAGAACCATGCGTGTAAGCCTTGCTGGCTTTGAATCCTCCTCCACTCCCTTGGTATATGGGGTTCCACAGGGCTCAATTCTAGGGCCCCTGCTCTTCTCTTTATACCTACTTCCTCTGGGCTCAATTTTAAGAAGGCATGGCATCTCCTTTCACTTTTACGCAGATATAGCCAGTTATATATGCCACTCAGGAAAGAAGACGACTATTCTCTAAAATCACTTCTGTCTTGGCCTTGAGGACATTAAGTCCTGGATGGCCTTAAACTTTCTGGGACTTAATGAAGGGAAGACAGAGGTGATTTTGTTTGGACCCAATGGCTGCCGTGATCCTCCCTTTGTTGATTTGGGCCCATTGGCATTGTCCGTAAGGCCAACCGTTTTGAACCTGGGTTTTAGGATGGACGGTGATTTTAAACTAGATAAACAAATAGGCGCGATGGTTAAGTCCAGCTTCTTTCACCTAAGGAAGCTGGCAAAGGTGAAGCCCATTCTCGAGCGGCAGCATTTTGAAACAGTAATCCATGCCTTTATTACATCTAGGCTGGATTATTGTAACGCACTCTACTCTGGAGTCGCAAGAGCTTCATTGGCTCGTCCAAAATGCCGCCGCTCGCCTTTTGACCGGAGCTCGAAAGAGGGAGCACATTACGCCAATTTTGGCCTCCCTTCACTGGCTCCCAGTGCACTTTCGAGTTCACTTCAAAATTCTTTTGTTTGTTTTTAAATCGCTGAATGGGCTTGCCCCGTCTTATCTCTCTGAGCTGCTCCACCTATATGCTCCTGCCCGGTGCCTCAGGTCAGCTGATCAGCTGCTCCTTGAGGTACCAAGGTCTAAGCGGAGGCTCAGAGGGGATAGAGCCTTTTCTGTTGCTGCTCCGCACTCTGGAACACCTTGCCGCTGCACATCAGACAGGCCCCCTCACTGTCCATCTTCAAATCCTCCCTCAAGACTCATTTTTATTCCTTGGCTTTCGACACTGGCTGAGGCTTTGCTCCTGTTCTTAGTGCTTTTAATGTCTTTTAACTTTTAGAGTGTGTTTATTATAGTCCTTCGTCTTACGGTTTTTAATGGTTTGTAATGCCTTGTCCATGAGTTCTCATGTACAGCACTTTGTGGCAACTGTAGTTGTTTAAAGCGCTTTATAAATAAAGTTATTATTATTATTATTATTATTATGGGCTCACCAGCCCGATGAACCACATCCTCAGAAGGAGGGGAAGGGGCAAGGGGGTGAAAGGGAACGACAGGCGTCAGCTCATGTCCTTCTTGGATGACCTGGAAAAGAACGCCAAGACCAAGAGCAGTGTTATTCCTGTTGAGGGTAGAGGGACCAGTAGAGCGTCCCTTGTAGCCAGGGTCCGAACGGCAAGGAACACCGCCACTCCACCTAGGGTCCGCAAGGGGAGGAGTGGCTCTGCTATCATTGACCGAAGGACTGGTGACGGATTCTAGGGAGTGGGCAGGGCTGAAGATTCCCTGGTTGGGTTGCTCCTAGGCCTGGGCAAGCTGGCCATCCGTGAGTCACAGCGCCAGGCGGAAGAGGGCTTTGCCTGAGCCAGATGCTTGCCCCTTTACCGGGGTTGTGCAGTAGTTATTTGAATATTTGTAAAATAGTTGTTTGATGATTTTGTAACGTGGTGGGTATGTTTTTTTTTGGTTTTTGTATCGTGTTGGAATTTAAATAAATTATTTTTTGATACCAAAAAAACTGGTTACCAAGCTCACAGAACTGGATCTCTGCAATTGGATCCTCGACTTCCTCATCCAGAGATCACAGTTCAATTGGCAGAAACACTTCATCCTCAGGAACAATCAGTACGGGAGCACCTCAAGGCTGAGTGCTCAGCCCCCTGCTTTACTCAGTCTGTACCCATGATTGTGTAGCCAGAAATAGTGCAAACTCCATCATCAAGTTCATCGACGACACCACTGTTGGACGAATCACAGGTGGTGATGAGTCAGAGTATAGAAGTGAGATCGACCGACTGACCAAATGGTGCCAGCGCAACCACCTGGCTCTCAATATCAGTAAAACCAAGGAACTGATTGTGGACATTGGTCGGGGAAGGATGAGGACCCACAATCCTGTTTACATCAATGAGACAATAGTGGAGAGGGTTAAAAGCATCAAATTCCTGGGCGCGCATATTTCCGAAGATCTTTCCTGGACCCAGTGTAATTAGTTCGCTTTAGGCTTCCCCCCAGTCTAGTTTCAGTCAAAAATCACTGAGTCACGCACTTGCGCATCTAAACTTTATTTTGACAAAACACAATTACAGTTCCACTACTATACCTAACCGCCGCGGGTTCGATCCTCGTATCTGCCTGATCAAGCCCATTTTGCCTCGCTCAAGCAGAGACACTCCAGAAGGTCACGCAGTCCTAAGCGCTCTCCCAGAAGATCGACACAGGACTTTGTGGGAGCGGTCATTTATAGGTCCCCGAACCATGATAGACCGAACCACTTAGGGGTGGTCTCTTTACAGTCCAATAACAGATTTTCCAATCAGCGATTTTCCTGGCAAAAATAGATCAATATGTAGACAAGACCTGCGTTTCAATACCCCACCAGTTGGATACCAAATCTGGACAATGGGCCGTCCCTCGCCCTCGAAGCGTGTCAGACTCTCGTTAAAGCAGCTGCAGTCTCCCAAATACGACCAGGTTTTGGGCCACTCCTCGCCCTGTTTTATGGACCCCTAACCCAAAGAAGTGCTAACCACACCCCTCCCCCCCCCCCCCCCCCCCCCCCATGCTTGCTAGACTCTGTTCTAACAATCTCGATTGGACCCTTTCCCAGACCGCGAATGATCGATCCGCCCCGACTAGCAAAGTGCAGAAAATCAATGCAAAAAACGCACAGTGGGCCCGATTTCTACACTCGAAACAGCTCAACACCCTTGATCGCAAACTTGTGTTTGGGGGTCTGTTGAGATCCCGGATGAGCCCCAATGTAAATAGCTCGTTCTAAGCTTCCCCCCAGTCTAGTTTCAGTCAAAAAGCAATTGCACATCTAAACTTTATTTTGACAAAACACAATTACACCAAACCTCCGCAGGTTTGATCCTCGTATCTGCCTGATCAAGCGCTCTTTAGCATTGCTCAAGCAGACACTCCAGAAGGTCATGTGAGATACGCTTTGTGCTCACAATCACTGCTCAAAGACCAAATCGTGGAAGCAAGAGATTCTTTATTTTACGAATCTGCAGAACCGGGTGCCTCTCCAAGTCGAGACACGCCGAAGTCAGAGAAGTCATCCCCCTTTATACACACAATTTTACATTCAACCTCCCCTCCGGACCCTTCTCCAATCAGGGTCTGAGGTGCACAATCTGTAGGTACATCCCCCCAGTACCTCCCATATCATACATTGCATGTCCAGACATGTTCATGGTAATGAGCAGTTTCTTGACCAGGGGTGTGTTGTAATATTCATTTATTTTATTAAGCATACTCAGTTGCTCATGACCTACCCTAGTTTTACTCACCTCCAAATGAACCCTCTCAGTTCTCCTATATCCTATATGGGACCCTTGTCACTATATAAGCTATAGTGACAAGGGTCCCATCTATCACTCCATTCTACTGATAGGGATCTCTCTACATCACTCCCTTCTACCGCTATACAATGCTATTGCTTCTTACTCAAGGATGGGTCTGGTAACTTTTATACACAGCTGTGTCAGAACCCTCTCCCTGGCCCCTATCAGTTTGAATCCTCTTTAAAGCTCCTTACTATAATGGGGTTTAATCACTTTATCCCTCACAATCCTCCCTTTTTCTTTTGCTACGCATCTACTGATTAAACCCTAATTTCAAGTTCCCTTAACTCGAATTGACGTAACATTGTCCTAATCTTCTTTTCCTGTAGATCATGGACCTCCCCTGGCCGCATTATCATTATTTTCTGTATTTCCCCTTTCTCTCCCATAGGCATGACTACAGCCTGCATCTTACTTATACTCCTTGTAATAAGTTCCCTAAAACAAGGGATGCAACAGGGGATAAAGATCAGTCCAGCCACTGCACATGGAAACACGAGTCCCACCGTTCTCCACCATGTTCCTCCGAGGATGGAATCCCACCATTGGGTTCCCATAATCGAATTCCACTTTTGTATTGGAACATGTGCCAACTTACGGATCCCTTCTGATATGTCCATCACTGCTTGTCCATTATCATCGATGTTTAAACAGCAATTAGAGAGGTTCAATTTCCCGCATACCCCTCCTTCTTCTGCCAGGAGGTAATCTAGGGCCAACCGATTCTGGTATATTGCTGCTTTCATCTGTGTCTGCTGCTTTTCCAGCATCTCCAGTGCCCCCGCAGTTTGGTTGGTAATTACCTCCAGTACTGCCTGAAGTCTTATGATCTGGTTTAACATATATACTGGGGTTCGGATCCATCCTGTGCCCAAGTGGCTGGTCCATAGTATGAGATGATTCTTGCTGGTGGCCATTCATCATCTTTCCATTCTCCAATGTCTATTTTCCTCTTCTTCCGATATAGGTCATCAAATACAGGTGTTCCTAGCGACCGCCCTTCTTCGGTGTTTAACAGAAAAAAACCTGGTTGTACCAGTCCAATAAAGCAAGTCCCGCTCCAATTTATCGGTAACACCGAGTATGCCTTGTATCCGCATATCCATAACAGTCCTTCAGGGGCCGGTCCACTAGAGGTAACCTTGTTCCATATGTCTCGCAATACTGGGATTCCTTGATAAGGGTTGTTCCCGGTGCAGTTCCATAGTCCAGTTGATTCCATTCCATCGGTCTTCATCCAGATAGCGCAGTTTCTCCCGTATTTCTTAGTTGGATACCATTTAGGCTCCTCTGGCCACCACACTCGGGACTGATTTTCCCTACCCCCTATTCCCTACCATCAAATACTTCTTTCCCCCTTCTTCACAAATTGCTCTAGTCCTCAGGTTATAGCAAGCATCGTTCACATGGGAATGATAGGTAAATGATCTGGTTGTCCGCCCTCTGTATCTGATAGGATGATAACATTTATCACAATTATTAATACTTTTTACCATAATTACATGCAAAGCAAACAATACCACGACTGCTCCTTTCATACTGTCAGTTATGTATTCAATTCTTTTTTTTTTAAAGTTAATGTTAGGGGTTTGTTTCGTGGCTTCACCATCCACTGTTCCTCCTCATCAGGGGCGGGTGGATCAATGGGTCCTTTAACCCGGATTGCGTGGGTCCACCCTTTTTCTTTTGTTCGTACTGCTGTCTCTGTTGTCAGTAATACTAGGTATGGGCCGGTCCACCTGGGCTGGAGTTTCTCCTCCTTCCAATTCTTGACCAGTACCCAGTCGCCGGCCTTTACAGCATGTATTGGAAAGTCGAGTGGTGGGCTTTGAGCCAATAGTCCTTTAGCTTTTAATTCTGTAAGGGAACGAGACACTGCCAGTAAATAGTTCCTCAAGAACACATCACTTCCCTCAAAGGTTGGTGTGCCTTCCACCTTCCCAAAATTAGGCAATCCAAACAACATTTCATAAGGAGACACCGCAATATCCTTTCGTGGTACCATCCGTATTCGTAATAAAGCAATTGGTAGACATTTAGTCCAGGGTAGCCCTGTCTCCTCCATTAATTTAGTTATCTGAATTTTTAGAGTGGCATTCATCCGTTCCACTCTCCCCGAACTCTGGGGGTGCCATGGAGTATGCAGCTTCCAGTTTATTCCCAAGGCGCGGCAGATTAATAGGTGCACCATGGAAGCAAAATGGGTTCCTCGATCTGAATCTATAGATTCAATAACTCCATACCGCAGGATGATCTGTTCCAGTAGTATCTTAGTGACCACCTGGGCAGTGGCATTTATCGTGGGAAATGCCTCTACCCACCTGGTGAAGTGATCCACTATAACCAGAAGATATTTCCACTGCTGTACTTTTGGTAGTTCTGTGAAGTCCACCTGTATTCTCTGGAAGGGTCTAATGGCCAATTGTTGTCCTCCCCCTGGGACAGCTCTCATTACCTTCTTATTCACCCTTTGACACACTACACAACCAGACACCGCCTGCTTGGCTAAAGTATAAATGCCTCTACATGCATAAGTCCGTAGTATCGTGTCACACAGAGCCTGAACTCCCCAGTGCGATTGCGAATGTAGTTGTTTAATGAAATCCCTTGTCAATCCTTTAGTAATTATTTGTTTTTTGTCCGGCGTCCACCACTTCCCGTCCGTGGAGCGCCGGGCACCCAACTCATTCATTTTATCTTCCTCCTCCTGCGAGAATACAGGTATCTTCTCTATTCCCTCTCTCAACGGTATCAGAGACAGCATTTTTACCGTTCCTTCTGTCACCGCTGTCTTAGCGGCACTATCGACTGCCCTATTCCCTCTAGCTTCCAGTGAATTCCCTCTCTGGTGGCCTGCTACATGGACCACCACTATTCTTTCTGGCAAATTTAGTGCTTCCAAAGCTTTTTCGATTAACTGCTCATGAGCCAACTCTTTCCCTCTGGCTGTAATCATCCCTCTTTCTTTCCAGATTTTCCCAAAGGTGTGTACCACCCCAAAGACATACTTGGAGTCCGTATACACAGTTCCTTTTTTTTCCTTTCAATTGTTCCAATGCCCTCATTAATGCATACAGTTCACACTTTTGTGCTGACCAACTTCCTGGCAACCTGCCTGTTTCCACTTTTTCAAACCCTTCTCCTGTTATTATAGCATACCCACTATACCTTTTTCCGTCTATACAGCGGGAAGAACCATCAATAAACCATCTTTCACCTTTCTCAAGCGGTCGTTCCTCTAAATCTTCCCTACTCTTTGTCTGGAGTTCTATTATCTCACTACAATCATGTTCGGGTAACTCCCCTTCCTGCTCAGCACCTACCGAGTACAAAAACTGAGAGGGGTTCAGGTTTTTATCCGTTACAATAGTCAAATCATTCTTTTCCATAAGTATAACCTCATACTTCAAGATTCTAGAATCCGTCAGCCACCGACTGGACTTCTGAGTTAGTATCGTCCGGACCGTGTGGGGAGTGGACACCACCAGGGTTCCTCCAAATGTCAATTTCCTACTTTATTCCACTAACACTGCTGTTGCTGCTACCGCTTGAATACATACTGGCCATCCCCGCGATACTGGATCCAAGAGTTTGGAGAGGAACGCGACGAGCTGCCGCTTCCCTCCTTTCTCTTGGGTCAATACTCCCAGCGCAATTCCATTTTCTGCGTTCACAAAGAGATGGAATGGCTGGTCAATAGACGGGAGGGCCAGTACAGGTGCAGTGATCAAACTGTTCTTTAGTTTCCTAAACTGGTGTTCATCCCTGGATTCTCACTTTACTTTGTCGTTTTCTTCACCTAACTTCTCATATAAAAACCTAACTTGTCGGGTATAATCATCTATCTATAATCTACAATATCCAATCAGTCCAAGAAACTTCCTAATCTCCTTCTTATTCTTCAGCATTGGCAGTCCGGTAATTCCCGCTATTCTTTCCGGGTTTATTCTCCTTTTCCCATCGCTTATCAGGTGTCCTAGATATTTAACTTCTTGTTCTACAAACTGTAATTTACTTTTAGACACTCTCAACCCCTTTTCCCCCAGAAAGTTTAGGAGGGTTATGGTCGCGTCCCTAACTGCCTCCTCTTCTTCCCCTGATAGTAATAGGTCGTCCACATACTGCAACAGCTGTGTCTCATCAGTCCTCGGGACGTCCTCTAATACTTGTTCTAATATCTGTCCGAACAGGTTCGGGGACTCCGTAAATCCCTGAGGGAGCACAGTCCACCGGTACTGCTGTTTCCTTTGGGTGTCTGGGTTTTCCCATTCAAACACAAAAAGGTCCCTGCTCTCTTCAGCCAGGGGGCAGCTCCAAAAAGCGTCTTTTAAATCTACCACACTGAACCACTTGTGGTTCGGGGGTATCCGTCCCATTATGGTATACGGGTTCGGGACTACCGGGTGTCGCGTTCTAACTACCTTATTTAATTCCCTAAGGTCCTGGACCAGTCTGAACGTCCCGTCGGTTTTCCTTACGAGGAGTACGGGGGTGTTATATGGAGACATACAATTCTCTAATATACCGTCCTTTAGTAAATTCTCTATAATTGGCTGAAGTCCTCTCCTTCCTTCCATAGAAATTGGATATTGTCTTACCCGTACTACCTCACTTTCTTTTTTCAGAGCTATTCTCAAGGGTGGGATCTGCAGCCCTCCCCGGTTTCCTTCCTTGGCCCACACCTGCGGGACTATTCGTTCCTCATCCTCTGTGGTCAATTTATACAGTTGGACTATTATCTGTCCCCCTACGGGGGCTGTTCCCATTCCTAATTGGATTTGTAAATCCCTCCCCATCAAATTTATCCCTGCCTGGGGTACCAAGATTAAATCTTCCGTAGTTTCCCGATTCTCGTATTTTACCACCACCCCTTTTACCTCGGGTAATGTCATCACTTTCCCTTCTACCCCTGAGATTCTAACTTGTTTTTCACCCAATCTCATTCCTTCTGGTACCTTAGTTACGCTCGATCTCTCTGCTCCCAAATTACCATAAATACCATATCCTCTCCCTGGGTCCTAATTTCAAGTTTACCAGAGGTTCCTGTGTGTATCCCATACACCCCAGGGAGCAGGACCCCCGACTTCCCTATTCTTCCTTCATGAGTGTGTACGACTGCACCTCCCGTCGTAGCCTGGGACATTCCCTTCTGTTTTTCCTCATCCCATCATACACATATTTCTAAGCCAATGTTAACAATTAATTTAATGGTTTGACATTCCAATCCTCCAATTTTTCCAGTTTCTTTCTAATATCTGGCCATGACTTGGTTACGAAATTAACCTTTAGTAACTGCTGACCTGCGTCTGCTGCTACCCCCGGAGCCTGCAACCCCTTTTCCCAGATCTTTATTCCTGCTTGTCTGACCATCTGTCTTTCTTCTGAAGTAAATAAACTTCCCATTATTGACATCATTGTCTGCCAACTCCTTTTTTTTTCCCTGGGCCCCATTAATTTATTACCCTTCTCCAACCAGAATGTTTATCTAAACAAACCATAAAAGCTGCTTGTTGTTCTGCAATTAACTTATTTCTAATTTTGTTCAAACCATTCTCCTTACAATTCCCAAATTCCAATTCCTAGTTTAAATACATACGACTAACAATTTTCCAAATTAACTTTACTGAAAAGAAATCAACAAAGCCAAGCAACCTACATTTTCCAACTTTCCCCTTTTAAGTTGCGATGAAACAAAGCGTCTTCCGTTACCTTACAGCTGTTCGTAACCTCCCCCATTGCTTACAATTTCTTAAAGGAACACACACACCTACCCTTACGGCATGTGGCCCACAGCAACCAAACCTATCACATATACAAGCTTCCTCATTCATACAAAACCGTTTTTTACACACACATCACATTAGTTCCATTCTTACTTCAATGAGATTGTTTGAAACAACTCAATATTCTTCATAGAAACATAGAAACATAGAAATTAGGTGCAAGAGCAGGCCATTCGGCCCTTCGAACCTGCACCGCCATTCAATATGATCATGGCTGATCATCCAACTCAGTATCCTGTACCTGCCTTCTCTCCATAGCCCCCTGATCCCTTCAGCCACAAGGGCCACATCGAACTCCCTCTTAAATATGGCCAACGAACTGGCCTCAACTACTTTCTGTGGCAGAGAATTCCACAGATTCACCACTGTGTGAATTTTTTCTCATCTCTGTCCTAAAAGACTTCCCCCTTATCCTTAAACTGTGACCCCCTTGTTCTGGATTTCCCCAACATCGGGAACAATATTCCTGCATTTAGCCTGTCCAACCCCTTAAGAATTTTTTTTTTATGTCTTTATGAGATCACCCCACAATCTTCTAAATTCCAGCGAGTACAAGCCAAGTCTATCCAGTCTTTCTTCATATGGAAGTCGTGCCATCCCAGGAATCAGTCTGGTGAACCTTCTCTGTACTCCCTCTCTGGCAAGAATGTCTTTCCTCAGATTAGGAGTCTTGTGCACAAGAATCGCTCGACCGTTCCTTATTTATTCACCTTACACCCCCTCTTGCTTCCCGAGTCTTTCCACCCGAATATCACTCGCTCAAACCGCTGATGGCAAGCAAGGAGATCAGAGACTGCTGAAATCAGCAGGGTGCACCTTCCCCTCCTTCTTTGCCTCCACCAAGCAGCCGGAGTGGTGATCGCGGATGAGCCCCCAGTTTGTGAGATACACTTTGTGCTCACAATCACTGCTCAAAGACCAAATCGTGGAAGCACGAGATTCTTTATTTTACGAGTCTGCAGAACCGGGTGCCTCTCGAAGTCGAGACACGCCGAAGTCAGAGAAGTCATCCCCCTTTATACACACAATTTTACATTCAACCTCCCCTCCGGACCCTTCTCCAATCAGGATCTGAGGTGCACAATCTGTAGGTACATCCCCCCAGTACCTCCCATATCATACATCGTATGTCCAGACATGTTCATGGTAATGAGCAGTTTCTTGACCAGGGGTGTGTTGTAATATTCATTTATTCTATTAAGCATGCTCAGTTGCTCATGACCTACCCTAGTTTTACTCACCTCCAAGTGAACCCTCTCAGTTCTCCTATATCAGTACTAAAGCTAAGCTATAGTGACAAGGGTCCCATCTATCACTCCATTCTACTGATAGGGATCTCTCTACATCATGCCCTTCTACCGCTATACAATGCTATTGCTTCTTACTCAAGGATGGGTCTGGTAGCTTTTATACACAGCTGTGTCAGAACCCTCTCCCTGGCCCCTATCGGTTTGAATCCTCTTTAAAGCTCCTTACTATAATGGGGTTTAATCACTTTATCCCTCACAGTCACTCAGTCCTAAGTGCTCTCCCAGAAGATCGATACAGGACCTCGTGGGAGCGGTCTTTTATCTGTCCCCGAACCTTGAGGGGCAGAACCACGTAGGGGTGGTCTCTTTACAGTCCAATAACAGATATCGATTAACACAGTATATGATAGACATTTACCTAACCCAATAATACAGTGACTAATACAATGTATTCAAACGGTGCTTCCGAAGAGGAAACAAACATATCAACATGTGCCTTGATATTCAAGAAACCCAGGCAAGGCTCAATACTTAATCCAATCAACATCCAGCAAAGTAAAGCTTTGCAACATTATATACAATGTGTATGTCTGGTTTGCATTCATCCAATCCAATCCATGCAATTTGCACCTAATTGTCAGGATCTGCAGATGTTTCCAATCTGTTCCAGTAGCTCTTATCTAGACTCTAGACAAACTGGCACCATTCTGCAGCTTGTCTTATTTCTGCAGAAGGCACATTTAAATTGACCAAATGGCCTAGCAGCCCAGAAGTCTTTACTCAATTTTACTGTCCTGGCCTCTCCAATTTGGCCAGAATTAACACCAGCACACTGATGCAATTATAAAGAAGGCACTGAGAAGATTACGGAGATTCGGCATGTCAAAGAGGAATCTCCTAAACTTCTACAGGTGCACAGTAGAGAGCATACTGACTAGTTGCATCGTGGCCTGGTTCGGCAACTTGAATGTCCAGGAGTGGAAAAGACTGCAAAAACTGCAAGACTGCAAAAAGTCTTGACCACTGCCCAGTCCATCACCAGCTTTGACCTCCCCACCATCGAAAGGATCAATCAAAAATGCTGCCTCAAAAAGGCAGCTGACATCATCAAAGACCCACAACATTTTGGCCCCACATTCATAGAAACATAGAAACATAGAAAATAGGTGCAGGAGTAGGCCATTCGACCCTTCGAGCCTGCACCGCCATTCAATATGATCATGGCTGATCATCCAACTCAGTATCCCGTACCTGCATTCTCTCCATACCCCTTAGCCATAAGGGCCACATCTAACTCCCTCTTAAATATAGCCAATGAACTGGCCTCAACTACCTTCTGTTGCAGAGAATTCCGGAGATTCACCACTCTCTGTATGAAAAATGTTTTTCTCATCCTGGTCCTAAAAGACTTCTCCCTTATCCTTAAACTGTGATCCCTTGTTCTGGACTTTCCCAACATCAGGAACAATCTTCCTGCATCTAGCCTGTCCAACCCCTTAAGAATTTTGTAAGTTTCTATAAAATCCCCCCTCAATCTTCTAAATTCTAGCGAGTACATGCCGAGTCTATCCAGTCTTTCTTCATATGAAAGTCCTGACATCCCAGGAATCGGTCTGGTGAACCTTCTCTGAACTCCCTCTATGGCAAGAATGTCTTTCCTCAGATTAGGAGACCAAAACTTCATGCAATACACCAGGTGTGGTCTCACCAAGACCCTGCACAACTGCAGTAGAACCTATACTCAAATCCTTTTGCTATGAATGCTAACATACCATTCGCTGCACCTGCATGCCTACTTTCAATGACTGGTGTACCATGACACCTAGGTCTCGTTGCATCTCCCCTTTTCCTAATCGGCCACCATTCAACAGTCTACTTTCCTATTTTTGTCACCAAAGTGGATAACCTCACATTTATCCACATTATACTGCATTCATTTCACCATTGCCATTGTGAAGAAGGTATAGGAGCCTTTAAACTGTAATGTCCAGGTTCAGGAACAGCTTCTTCCCTACAGCCATCAGGCTATTAAACACGACAGCAAATAAGCTCTGATCTGCAACAGACTATTATTATTACTGAACTATATTTGTTATTTATTGAGTATGTGTGCATGCCTATACACACACTGACATTGTTTTCTTCTCCTGTTATGTACTATGTTTACATATTCTGTTGTGCTGCAGCAAGTAAGAATTTCATTGTCCTATCTGGGACATATGACAATAAAACACTCTTAGAAACATAGAAACATAGAAATTAGGTGCAGGAGCAGCCTGCACCGCCATTCAATATGCTGCATCTCCCCTTTTCCTAATCGGTCAGCATTCAAATAATAGTCTTCCTTCCTATTTTTGCCACCAAAGTGGATAACCTCACATTTATCCACATTATACTGCATCTGCCATGCATTTGCCCACTCACCCAGTCTATCCAAGTCATCCTGCAGCCTCCTAGCATCCTCCTCACAGCTAACACTGCCCCCCAGCTTCGTGTCATCCGCAAACTTCGAGATGTTGCATTTAATTCCCTCGTCCAAATCATTAATGTATATTGTAAATAGCTGGGGTCCCAGCACTGAGCCTTGCGGCACCCCACTAGTCACTGTCTGCCATCCTGAAAAGGACCCGTTCACTCCTACTCTTTGCTTCCTGTCTGCCCGCTAGTTCTCTATCCACATCAATACTGAACCACCAATACCGTGTGCTTTCAGTTTGTATACCAATCTCTTGTGTGGGACCTTGTCGAAAGCCTTCTGAAAGTCCAGATACAACACATCCACTGCTTCTCCCTTATCCACTCTACTAGTTACATCCTCAAAAAATTCAATAAGATTCGTCAGACATGATTTACCCTTTGTAAATCCATGCTGACTTTGTCCAATGATTTCACCACTTTCCAAATGCGCTGCTATCCCATCTTTAATAATTGACTCTAGCAGTTTCCCCACTACCGATGTTAGACTAACTGGTCTGTAATTCCCCGTTTTTCTCTCTCCCTCCCTTTTTAAAAAGTGGGGTTACATTAGCTACCCTCCAATCCTCAGGAACTACTCCAGAATCTAAAGAGTTTTGAAAAATTATCACTAAGGCATCTGCTATTTCTGGGGCTACTTCCTTAAGTACCCTGGGATGCAGCCTATCTGGCCCTAGGGATTTATCGGCCTTTAATCCATTCAATTTACCCAACACCACTTTCCGGCTAACCTGGATTTCACTCATTTCCTCCATCTCATTTGACCCGCGATCTCCTGCTATTTTCAGCAAATTATTTATGTCTTCCTTAGTGAAGACAGAACCAAAGTAGTTATTCAATTGGTCTGCCATGTCCTTGTTCCCCACGATCTATTCACCGTTTCTGACTGCAAGGGACCTACATTTGTTTTAACTAATCTTTTGCACTTCACATATCGATAAAACCTTTTGCAGTCAGTTTTTATGTTTCCTGCCAGTTTTCTTTCATACTCCATTTTCCATTTCCTAATTAAGCCCTTTGTCCTCCTCTGTTGGTCTCTGAATTTCTCCCAGTCCTCTGGTAGGCTGCTTTTTCTGGCTAATTTGTACGCTTCATCTTTTTCTTTGATACTATCCCTGATTTCCCTCGTTATCCACGGATGCGCCACCTTCCCTGATTTATTCTTTTGCCATATTGGGATGAACAATTGTTGTAGTTCATCCATGCAGTCTTTAAATGCCTTCCATTGCATATCCACCGTCAACCCTTCAAGAATCAATTGCCAGTCCATCTTGGCCAATTCACGTCTCATACCCTCAAAGTTACCTTTCTTTAAGTTCAGGACCCGTGTTTCTGAATTAACAATGTCGCTCTCCATCCTAATGAAGAACTCAACCATATTATGGTCACTCTTGCCCAAGGGGCCACGTACAACAAGGCTGCTAACTAACCCTTCCTCATTACTCAATATCCAGTCTAGAATAGCCCGCTCTCTCGTTGGTTCCTCCACATGTTGGTTTAGAAAACTATCCCGCATACATTCCAAGAAATCCTCTTCCTCTGCACCCCTGCCAATTTGATTCACCCAATCTATATGTAGATTGAAGTCACCCATTATAACGGTTTTACCTTCGTTGCACGCAGTGACTCCAACTCTCCCGCTTTCGGCGGGAGATCTCCCGCCGAAAGGCCATTTTCGCAAAATTTCCCGCTCTCCCACTTGAGATTTAATTTCTCCCACCCTGGCTTTGTGTCTCAAAAATAAACCTAAAATAGCACCAGAGAGCATCTAGAACCCTACAGCCGCAAGGGTATTCGCGCTTCGCGCTCGTGATGTGCGCTTCGCGCACATGAGTTTGCAGTCTCCAGTTTCCTAGGGGATCCAGGCGGGAGAATCTCCAGATCAGAAGGTGCTTGGGGTTGGAGTCTCTGTGCACGCATTTCTAATTTCCTGTTTGATGCCATCCCCAACTCCACTACTACTGTTAGGTGGCCTGTACACAACACCCACTAGCGTTTTCTGCCCCTTAGTGTTTCGCAGTTCCACCCATATCGATTCCACATCCTCCAAGCTAATGTCATTCCTTTCTATTGCGTTAATCTCCTCTCTAACCAGCAACGCTACCCCACCTCCTTATCCTCTCTGTCTATCCTTCCTGAATATTGAATATCCATGGATGTTCAGCTCCCAGCCTTGGTCACCCTGGAGCCATGTCTCCGTGATCCCAACTATATCATAATTATTAATAGCTATCTGCACATTAAACTCATCCACCTTATTACGAATGCTCCTCGCATTGAGACACAAAGCCTTTAGGCTTATTTTTACAACACTTGGCCCTTTTACAATTATGTTGAAAAGTGGCCCTTTTAGATTTTTGCCCTGGATTTGTTTTCCTGCCACTTTTCACCTCGTAACCTATTGCTCCTATCCTCATTTTACACCCCTCTGTCTCTCTGCTCACACATTTAAGAAACCCTCCACTTCTTATTCTCCGTTTGTTCTTTTTTTCTTCTTTCCTCCCTACGTGTTGCGTCTGACTGCTTCTCTTCTCTGCCTCCTGCCTCACAAACGGACTACTTGCCTTCTCTATTTGAGTCCCTCCCCCCAACCGATCTAGTTTAAAGTCTCCTCAGTAGCCTTTGCAAATCTCCCCGCCAGGATATTGGTTCCCCTCGGGTTCAAGTGCAACCCGTCCTGTTTCTGGATCATTGGGACCTTTTCCCCAAAAGAGGTCCCAATGATCCAGAAACATGAATCTCTGCGCTCTGCACCAGTCCTTTAGCCACGCATTTATCCTCCACCTTGCTCCATTCCTACTCTCACTGTCGCGTGGCACAGGCAGTAATCCTGAGATTGTTATCTTTGCGGTCCTTCTCTTGACCTTTCATGAGCTCTGATGAAAATTTATCAATTTTAAATGTTAGCTCTTGTTCCAAAGATATTGCCTGACATACATAGTATTCCCAACTTTTTTTGAATTTTAGTTTAGTTTAGAGTTTTAGGATGAAAACAGGTCCTTGGCCGACCGAGTATAAGCTGACCATCGAAAATCTGTTCACACTCATTTTATGTTATTCCACTTTCTCATCTACTGACTACGCACTAGGGGCAATTAACAGAGGCAATTAACCTACAATCCCGCATGTCTTTGGGATTGGGCAAGAACTAGAGCACCTGGAGGAAACCACACGGTCACAGAGAGATCAGGATTGAACCCGGGTCTCTGGCACTATGAGACAGCAGCTCTACCAACTGCACCACTGTGCCGTCTAGGACAGTGCTGGTCTATCACAGATCATATTACCTTGTTCATTTTCGTAACTAGAAATAAATACAGCCCATCCATCGGGCGTTGTCTGTTTAGAATATTTTAAGCTGTGCTCAGGTATTTTGTTGATGTTGAAACTGATTATACCTTACCACATACAGTAGCAGACTAGTCAAACTAGTTAGAGCCATAGAGATACTCAGCATGGAAATAGGCCCTTCAGACTACCGAGTCTGTGGCAACCATCGACCACCAACTCACATTCCCCCCAATTTTACGACTTGACCAGGGGCAATTTACTGTGGCCAATTACCCTATCAGAAACATATCTGAGGGATAGGGGAGGAAACCGGAGCATGAGAAAATGCACTTGGTCGCAGGGAGAACATGCATATAGACAGTACCAGAGGTCAGGACTGTGCCAGGATCTCTGGCAAGATAATGGACATAAATGGAAGGATATTAAGAAAGTAAGTAAGTAAGTTTATTGGCCAAGTATTCACATACAAGGAATTTGCCTTGGTACTCAGCCCACAAGTAACAACATGACATACATTGACAGTTACGAATGACTCAGAAAACACTAAACATTAATAATAATAAGGCATTAATGATAAAACACCATGGATCAAGCATGTGAACCAACAAAATACCAGATCAAAGGGAGGTTACAGATTTTTGGCTGTTGAATAGAGCAACCATTCGTGGATAAAAACTGTTTTTATGTCTGGCTGTGGCAGCTTTGACAATCCGGAGTCGCCTTCCAGAGGGAAGTGATTCAAAGAGTTTGTGGCCAGGGTGAGAGGGGTCTTTAAAGATGCCAAGGAATCTTGTAGTGCATGTCCACAGAGCTTCAAAGACAGCAGGACTGGTCTTTTCATTGGATCCTTTCCTTTAGTAATGAGGTATGGAATATAAGATGAGGTGGTTCACACCGGAACTGAAAACAGTGCCAATCAGATCACAAATTGAGGATGGGAAAATATGTTACCATGCAGGTTCATGCAACTACAGATAGAGTTGACTAACAGGATTAACAACCAAAACAAATTTCAGGAACAAATACCACATTTGATTGTGCAACACATCTTTGGATTGTGAAAGGAAAACAGAGTGCCCTGAGGAAATCCACAGGGAGAACGTGCTTACTTCACACAGACAGCAACTGTGGTTAGGATCAAATCCAGGTCTCTAGCACTGTGAGGCAACAGCTCCACTATGCTGCCCTTGAATCACTACTAAACATTCCATCAAAGAACATCTGATTTAAAATATAATTAACTTGCTATGAATACCTCTATTCCTTTTTCACTCCCAGTATATATATACACATAGTGTTTATCTCCAAATTATAAAATTGTTGAGTGTTTTATTGTTTAAGGAAGAACTGCAGATGTTGGAAAAATCGAAGGTAGACAAAAAAGCTGAGAAACTCAACGGGTGAGGCAGCATCTATGGAGTGAAGGAATAGGCGATGTTTGGGGTCGAGACGTTTTATTGTCATATATTTTCATTTCGTATGTTCCAAAACAGAACATGAGTTTTGGATGCCATTATCAGCCATTATTTTTTATTATTGATCAGCCATTACTTTTTTGTTTTATTTTTTTTTTTCTCCTTTCACAGTTTCCTCTGTTCCATCTCTCCTATCAGCAAGTCACCTTTCATTTGTGGGTACTCTACCCGTACGAATTCTTAATCTAATCCTTCAGTGGTCCTCAACTTTTCTATTCTCCCATTTTCATTTTTAATTAAATCACTAGACAATCAGCTTCACACGGGAGGGCTGGTCCCCCAACGCAATATTCCACCTCTTCACCAATTCCAATATACACCCCCACACACACACAGACTCACACACACACAGACACACACACACACACACACACACACACACACACACACTCACACACATACACTCACACACTCACACACACTCACACACACACTCACACACACATTCACACACACACTCACACATACACACACACACACTCACACAGACACACATACACTCACACACAGATTCACACACACATACACAGACTGACACACACACACACACACACACACACACACACACACATACACTCACACACATACACTCACACACTCACACACACTCACACACACTCACACATACACTCACACATACACTCACACACACACTCACACAGACACACATACACTCACACACAGACTCACACACACACACACACAGACTCACACACACACACACACACACACACACACACACACACACACACACACACACACACACATACACTCACACACATACACTCACACACACACACATACACTCACACACACACATACACTCACACACACACTCACACAGACACTCACACTCTCTGACTCACACACCATATATATGATAGTAAACTTTCTTGAATGTACTCACACGGCTGAGTGCGGCCTCTCTACTGTGGGGCTTCCGCAGTCAACGGCACTTCCGCAATCAGGATGACCTCTGCACCTACTGGAAATTACGCAATCAGCGTGACCTCTGCACTCACCGGAAATTACGCAATCACGTGACCTGTCCACTAAGCGGAAGTCACAAAATGAGCGGGACTTTTGGACAAAACACAGTCAGACCTAATAAAGCATTTATTCCTTCCAAAATAGTCGGACCTAATAAAGCATTTATTCCTTCCAAACACAGTCGGACCTAATAAAGCATTTATTCCTTCCAAACAAGTCGGACCTAATAAAGCATTGCAGTTTCAAACACAGGAAGGCAGCAGGCCCAGCAACTCATGACATTGTCATTAAGGGCTAAGAAATAATTTATTGCAAGTACATCGCAGACTCACAGTTCAGTTGATTCACAGCTTAGAATGACAGTCGTGGCCTCTCCCACACGATCTTGCAGAGTGACTGACTCATGTCCAGGCATCCGGGTTTTTATAGTCCTGCCCCCCCCCCCTCCCTCCAGAAGATGAGTTACCTTCATCGCGGTGATTGATAGGCAAGAGGACCAATCAGCTGCTCTCAAGGTTTTTTAAACACTCATAACTTTTTTATTTTTCATCAATGGGAAAAATCCTCGGGGCTGGCTCAGCAGAGGAGGACTGTGAGTAAGATGGCTAAATATCACAGTGAATCAGGGTAGCATTTTTTCTAAAATCAATATACAGCGCAGGCAGGAAGTGGTCAAGATGAGACTTTTAATTATATAGATTATTTAATATTGTCATTAAATTCTCTTAACCATGTAGTTTTAAATTGGAATGATATAAAGTGATAGCATTCGGTAATAAGCAAGGATCAGTTCATTAAAGTCAGCTAACTCAAAGGTTATGATGCATGGGGAAACTAAATCTGTGTTCCCAACTATCAACACAATGTGTTCTTCGTGGGCGTCCGCTGATTCAGGCATTCATGTAATGTAGACTTCAGTGTGTGAGGTACTTTGGTGAGATTAGAGCAAATGTGGCCAAATTATTTATTGTAGATAAACATTTTAACTCAGGCATGGTTGGTCAGTTGTTATTTTGCAGCTGTATCATACAGGTGTCGATGGAAACCATTGGGATACAATCATGACCACAACTGCAGTAAGTATGGGGCTCAGAATTGATGGCTGGAGTCTCAGAACCCGACTGATTAATACATGAAGAAAGAGGAATGTTACTTGGATACCTTTTTCCAAGAAGCAATTACATTATTTAGCTTTAGTACTGTGAAATTAATCAGTCAAAAAGGACAGATGGGAGGGAGGTGATGGGGCCTGAGACAAGTGCAGCATTTATGGAGATACAGAAGATGATGTTACAGAAGTTTCAGCCAATGCATGGCTAACCTGTTTATTGCCATGATTTTCCTGATTGTTATTGCCCACAAGGGTCCTGATAGTCCAAGTCCTGAGTTTCATTTGAAGAGTGGTACAATCTGTGCAGGGTTTCTATTAATATGGGGTTCTTAGGGATCTTGATTCAGTGGGAAGGGTAACAGGGCAACTGGAAACCAGACCATTGATGAATGTGTATCTATGCTCACTAACTGGAGAACATGCATGTAGGTGCAGCCAGCAGGTACGCATTGCCTGTTTCTCAATCAATGGAAGTAACTGCGTGGGCTTCGGTACAGGAATCCTTGCCTCTCTCCTCACCCCCCAAATATGCCCTCCTGCACATGCATGTTCCTGGCTATGCTCTTGTGTCTGTTTCCCAATACCCAACCCTGTTCTCAGCCCACAGCACCAGTTGCATACCTGGCCACGTTCCCTGAACCTATTCCCAGCCACACATCGGACCATATTCCTGACCACCATCTCCTTTAGATACAGCGCAAAAACAGGCCCTTCAGCCCACCAAGTCCACACCGACCAGCGATCCATGCACACTAACACTATCCTTTACACACAAGGGACAATTTACAATTACACCAAGCCAATTAACCTACTAACATGTACGTATTTGGAGTATGGGAGTAAACCGAAAATCTAGGAGACAACCCAGGTAGGTCACGGGGAGAATGTACAAACTATATGGACATCAGCAGCAGTCAGGATCTAAGTTGGGTTTGTGGCGCTGTAAGGCAGTAGCTCTGCCACTTTGCCACCATGTCGCCATCTGTGTTGATGAAGTGCTTTGCGAGGTTGGTTATAGCGCATATCAACTTCTACGTCAACAAGAACCTTGACACATTACAATTTGCCTATCGTCACAACAGGTCAGTGAAGGATGCAGTCTCACTGGCTCTGCACTCTGCACTTGATCATTTGGACAATAAAAACACATATGACAGGCAATGTTCCCTCTAAGCTGTGCGCGTCTCTGCGTGCACACAAGTTTTGAAACCAGCGCACAAAGAAAATTTATGTGCGCACAAAAACGATTTTGAAATTCGGAGAAAAAAATATTCGCTATAAATTTATTTTTTATTTTTTATTTTCAGAATTTCAAAATCCGCCGCCCGATCCGGCACCGGGGACAGTTGCAGCCGGCTCTGGCATCGGGGAAATCATCAATGGTCCCTTTCGCGGGCCACATCCATCCCCGCGCTTCACCGGGCCGCCCTCCTCAAAGATGGCGCCGCTGCTGGCAGGAACCCAACGGTAAATGGATGGGACTGAACCTTGGAGAGGAGGGAGAGGGAGGTCTGGAGGGAGGGGATGGGTGTGAAGTTCGTGAGGGGTCCATTATGTTGGGTACGTGTTCACCAGTGATGGCCTCAGACTGGACCCCTCCAAGACCACTGCCATCAATGAGATGCCAGCTCCCACTGATGTTACGAATTTACAGAGATTCCTGGGAATGGACAACTACTTGGGGAAATTCATTCCCAACTTCAGCGAAATATCTGCTCACCTATGACAACTGACTCACAAAAACACTGCCTGGTCTTGGTACCCACAACACCAGAGAGCTTTTGAAATCCTTAAATTAAAATTGTCCAGTGCTCCCACCCTCGCTTATGTCGCTTTAAACCTACCGGTGACACTAACGTGTGATGCATTTCAATATTTCAACATTACGCCCAGATCAAAAAGGAATTACTTGCTGTGGTTTTTGCCTGAACCAAATTCAAGCACTTTAATTTTGGCAAGTCTGTAACTGTTGAAATAGACCACCATTGGTCACCATTCTTAACAAACCCATTCATGCTGCTCCTGCTCACCTGCAATGGATGATGATGCAGCTACAGTGCTTCGATTTTACCCTAGTCTACAAAAGGGGCAAGGACATGCATCTGACTGACATACTTTCAAAAGCCCCATGAACAACCTGTGAACAACAGCCGTCTGAGAAAGACCAGTTCACAGTAATGATGGTGTCGTACGTACCTACACAGCTGCAGATATAACGATACAACTACTGTCCTCAGTCATCTGACGTGGCTGGCTGGATAAACAACATCGTGCCCCACTTGCGATTCGCCCATACTGCCTGGTTCGCGACAAACTGGTACTGCAGGACAGTGTCATAATCAAGGGTGACAAAGCAGTCATCCCAGCTGTTCTTCGGGACAAATACATTGATGCCGTCCACAGGGGCCACCCCGGCGTGGAAGCAACCTTACTACGAGCAAAGAGCATGTTTTACTGGCCCGGGATGACCGAGTATGTGCGCGAAAAATTTCAAGCCTGTGCTGTCGAAAACAGCCTGACGCCACACCAATAGAAGCAGCCCTTGCTCTCACACCCTGTTCCTCCTCCGCCTTGGACCACGGTGGCTACCGGCATATTCGAGTGGCGTGGCAAACATTATCTGGTTCTCGTTAACTCATATTGAAGATGGACACAAAATGCAGGAGTAATTCAGCTGGACTGGCAGCATCTTTGGAGAGAAGGAATGGATGACGTTTCGGGTCAAGACGCTTCTTTCAGACAGAAGAAGAGTCTCGACCCGAAACATCATCCATTCCTTCTCTCCAGAGATGCTGCCGGTCCCGCTGAGTTATTCCTGCATTTTGTGTCCATCTTCAAATGACATCACGTGCTCCAGACGGCTGTGCGGAAGCATGATGACTCGCGCGACTCTCGCGGGACCGTCGCGCCACAACGCGATGACAAGGTCACGTAATTAGCATGCCAAGGACATGTAAGTGGGACAGGGGCTTTACTAACCAAAGTAGTGCTTTATTATCAGAAGCTCCACCTACTACCACACTGTTCATATTATCACAACCCGACATGTGCGTCAGTCTATGCTGCTGTACAGTAGAAGCAACATGCTATAGTGTGTTATATGTGCTTCCGAATAAATACCATTGTACAATGTTTGTGAGTATGTGTGAAATACTCGACAGGGAGAGAGGGGGGGGGAGGTGGAGGAGAGAGGGGGGAGAGATGGAGGAGAGAGGGGGAAGAGAGAGGGGGAGGAGCGAGGGGGTGGGGGAGGACTTGTTACGGTTAAAATAAAGAACTGTTTCATTTGAAAAACGAAAGCATTCAAGTCTGTATGTCATAGACACTACAATGTTACCTAAAATGTAGTAATCAACAATTATGCAATATTATACAGTATATAATTTATACTTATTTGTAAAAATTTCATAATCAAATTGACTTTATTGCATAGTTTATGAAGATCCATTTCAAATTCAGTCGCTGGTTTATTGAGTTTTTATTTAAACAAATTTTGATTCACAATGTCAAGTTCAAAGGATGCAAAGGGTGTGAAGTGCAAAAGAACTGCACGCAGGTTTAAAGTTGAATGGCTTAACAAAATAGTAAAAACTGCTACAAAGCTCATGAGGTCATATATTTGCACAAGAATTCAGTGCGCACACACATTTGTAGCAGCATAAAAAAATTGCACAATACAAGATTTCCACGCACATGAACTACTAAAAATTAGAGGGAACATTGCCATTAGGCCGTTGTTTATAGACTACAGCTCGACATTCAATATTATCATCCCCTCCAAGCTGGTTATCAAGCAGCGTTGTTCCTATTGAGGGTAGAGGAACCAGTAGAGCATCCCTTGTAGCCAGGGTCCGGAGGGCAAGGAGCATGGCCACTCCATCTAGGGTCTGCAAGTGGAGGAATGGCTCTGCTGTTAGTGACCGAAGGACTGGAGACGGGATCTAGGGAGTAGGCAGTGCTGAAGATGTCCTGGTTGTGTTGCTCCTAGGCCTGGCCAAGCTGGCCATCCGCGAGTCACGGTGCCAGGCGGAAGAGGGCTTTGCCCGAGCCAGATGCTTGCCCCTTTACTGGGGTTGTACAGTAATTATTAGAATATTTGTAAAACAGTTGTTTGATGATTTTGTAACATGTTGGTGGGTATGTCATACATAATAAATTATTTATTGATACAAAAAAAAGCTGGTTATCAAGCTCACAGAACAGGGTCTCTGCACATGTCTCTGCAACTGGATCCTCGATTTTCTTGTCAACAGACCACAGTCTGTACGAATTGGCTGCAACACTTCCTCCTCGATAACCATCAGTACGGGGGCACTTCAAGGCTGCTCTACTCAATCTATACGTACGACTGTGTAGCCGGACACAGTATGATCATCATCGGCGGTCACTCAAAACCAGAATGACTGTCCTCGCCTCTCCATAGGGTGGTCTACTTGTGGGTCTGCTGATATCTGTAGAGGCCAAAGTGTGTACTCTACCTTTAAGTTTGCCGACGACACCACTGTTGTTGGACGAATTACAGATGATGATGAATCAGAGTATATATGGGAAATTGATCGATTGACCAAATGGTGCTAGCACATCGACCTGGCTCTCAATATCAGTAAGATGAAAGAATTGAATGTGGACTGGGAGAGAAAGAATGAGGACCCAATAACCTGTATATATTGATGGGATGGCGGTGGAGAGAGTCAAAAGCTTCAAATTCCTGGGCATGCATATCTCTGATGAACTTTCCCAGACCCAGCACACTGATGCAATTACAAAGAAACCCCATTAACGCCTCTCCATCCTGAGAGGATTGTGGAGATTTGGTATGTCCAAGATAACTCTTTTGAACTTCTACAGGTTTACAGTAGAGGGCATATTGACTGGTTGCATCACGGCTTGGTTCGGCAACTTGAACGGCCAGCAGTGAAGAAGACTGCAAAATGTGGTGAACACTGCCCTGTCCATCATAGGTGAACTCTCCACCATAAAAGGGATTTACAGGAGTCGCTGCCTCAAAAAGGCAGCCAGCATCATCAGAGACCCGCACCACCATGGCCACACACTCATTTCACTCCTGCCTTCAGGAAGAAGATATAGATTGGAGCCTAAAAACTAACGTCCAGGTTCAGGAACAGCTTCTTCCCTACAGCCATCAGGCTATTATACACAACCACTTGCAAATAAGCTCTGAACTACACAGACTTGGGGACATGGGATTTTGTCTTTTTGCACTATTATTGTTTATTTGTTTGTTTTCATGTGTATCAATGTATATGTGTGTGTATATGTATCAACACAAAATGCTGGAGTAATTCAGCAGGTAAGGCAGCATCTCAGGAGAAAAGGAATAGGTAACAGGTTGAGACCCTCGCTGACCCTTCATTTAAATAATATCAGTGGACTGCATCTGCCAGTGTACTATATATGGAGATAGCCATTTAGCTCATCATGTAGCCTCAGTCTCATGGGGAGCTTTAAGTTTGTATACTAATCTCTTATGTGGGAGGCGAAGTCCAGTCCAGCGAAGGAAAAATTATTGATGTCAATGGTGCTGACGATCAGTGATCAAATGAATGGAATCTAAAGAGTTTTTGAAAGGTGCTGAGGCTCGAATCTGGCCCTCGGGGAGCCGACTGACCTGGCCTTTGGACCACCAGTCTGCTATTTCAGGCAGATTATTTATGTCTTCCTTAGTGAAGACGGAACCTATCCTTGTTTTTCTATGTTTGACTCTAATGTTTTGCAGTCAGTTTTTATGTTCCCTGTACATGCTGGTCTCTGAATTTCTCCAAATTCTACCATTTTCCATCCAGCATCATGACCTTCCCCGATTTTATCCCAATCAGTCAGGTCAGATTGTTTTCCATTGAATTAACAATGTCACTCTCATAAGAGAACTCAAAATTATGTCACTCTTTGCGCTAATTACCCTTTATTCAAAACCCAGTCTAAAATAGCCTGCTCTCCCGTACACACGGGAAGGTTCCATGCAGCAAGGGAAACAATGAGGGAGCAGTTTACCTGAAGTTGGAAAATTCAATAGGTTTTCCTAATCCTGATTAATTCCATTCTACCTCCCAAACCCCCCTCCCCCACCATTCTTTCCTACACCCCTCGCCCACTATCTCCAGCGATTGGCAATCCAACTGATTTATTGTGCTAGATTTGCAATGGTGGGTGATAGACATTAGGCCATAATATGGTTACTTGTAGGTGCCGAAAAGCTGGTTTGGAACTTGTGTTTACAGTCTCAGAATAATAAGGTTCGTTGTTTAGAACTGTGCTGAAATGTACTCATACGGAGAGTTCTACATTCTTGGAACGTTCTACCCCAGAAACATGTGGATCTCAGTTGAGATTCAAGGTTGATGTTGATATATTTTAGGTGCTAAGTGCAGCAACAGATCTGGAAGTAGAGTTGGAAAGCAAAGGTTACATAGGCATTCAACTATGACCTTATTATATCAGCCTCACTGGCATTATGGCCTAATCTTGTTCCTGTTTCTTCTGTCACTATCAAACAAATTTATAGCAGGGAAGTATCAATGACTTTTTGTTGTTGGCTGAATTTTGAATCAAAAATGTGCTATCTGGTGCGCTATTGCATGCCTGTGTGCAGGCTCAAGTTAGGTCCAATGTGGGTGCTGCAGAGGAGGTATAGATGAATGCATGAAGAGAAAAGATATCAAGGAGTATAACATGGTCAAAAGGTAGGAAGCTAATTAACCTGATGGAGTTTACAATCCAATGCTGACCAGAAACATTAGGTTGTGCCAAACATACTCAACATCATTTGTTCCTGAGACAACGTAGTCCAAGTTCCAAAAGGATCTTCGTATGAGGACAGATGTCATTAATTGGGCCTCTGATGCTGGAATCACATCAAGGGTGTAAGGGTGATTCATAGCTGAAATGGCAGGTAAAATTTCCAGACTGGTATGAAAACTTTGGAAATGCTCTTCATCCTGTTTTACTCCTGAAAGAAAATCAAATTTCAATTGCGTAACACTTAACAAAACACTATTGTGCACTTACATTTTTATGCATTGATACTTACGCAAATAATTTAAAAGTCAAAAATAGATGAGAAGATCTAACATCTTTTCTTCCTCAAGCATCATTGATGCAGTAACAGTGTTACCTCGCATGCTTTCTTTTTAAATGCTCAAATTCAAGATTGTTATTCCGATCTTCTTGTTTCTCATATGAATGATAATATTGTTCCTTCAGGATTTCCATCAAAGAAACATTTGTTTACAATAAAACGTTTGTGATCAGAAATGCAAGAACCAGGCAATTTCATCAGAGCACATCCCAACCTTCCACCATTACTTGCTAACAATCCAATTTTCCATATAAATAAGGTTCGCATCATGTTTCCAGATGAGTTAAGGTGGCCTGTGTTAGCTTATCTGAAAAAATCATTCACTGAGCGTAAAACTCATCAAAATTTAGTATAGAATAGCTCATGACAGTGTATCAACTAGAACTTCCCATTGATAGAGAATGTTGTCTTCATGACAATAAAGCCAACGCAAATCATGCCATCAGCTTTAATTTGCATATATGTTTTTAATTTGATACAATAGTCAGCAGATGGAATGTATTCCGATTATCACTGATAGCTGAGAGGCTCAGTGGTTGTCTGGGGCCCAAAGATGGAAACAGTAAGTCTGAGCTATTAGTTAAATAAGCGAGTTTGGTATTTCAACTATGTAGGTCCAGGTCATAGGTCATTCGCGATAAACATTCTCGCCAGTTGAGCTGCAGCATGTATACAGACCTGCGTTTCATCTGTATTTTCCAGTTCTTCGAGGTAGGAAAATACTGCTTTCAAAACTATTAACTAGGTGTATTTATGGTTCATTTGTACAAAACTATGATGATTTTGTTGGTTTTATTGCTTCATGCTTCGGTGTTTTATTGCTTTATGCTTCGGAGCGTATAACTTATACCAATCTCAAACTAACTGCTACGTTCAGTAGACATAATATTGCTTTAAGCAATATTATATCTACAGAACATAGCAATTATTTTGAGACACGGGTATAATAGTTATACGCTCATTGCAGTTATAGGTGTGCCTGGTAAGAACTTCGGGAAACAAACTTTAACAGTTTTCTGTGATATATTTGGATTTCTTCACTCCTTGCGGTATAGTAATGTAACTTTATCAATGGCAGTATGTAGGACATCGGCAGTAAGTGCGATGATCATTCAGGTCACTTTGTGTTTTATTTTTTTAACAGCTGAAAATAAACAAACTGTTGAAACAGACTCTTGTTACTGCCGCTGGAAATTAAATCTCGCCCCACACTCCTCTACTCTCTCTCTCTCACACTCCACCCACTACAATAGGTGGTAGGTGGAATGGCCCTTTCTTTCATTAATGCTGTCCGCAGTCTCTGATGGGACCGGTTTCACAGATTTAACCATGACTGGCCGCGTTTAACCAGGGCTCTGGGAATTCGGCATCTGATGGGGACGAGAAGGGTACCAGAGGGAAGGCAGGGACAACGTAGAATCCAACGCAGGGTGGCTCTGTAATTAAGACAGTGAAAGCACAGTGTATGGGAAGGGTCACATGTCCTTTAAAAGTGGGGGGGGGGGGGGGGGGAAGAAGGGGGGAGAAGGGTGAGACCGGGTGGGGAGAGGAGTGGAGATAACTTTTAAGAAGTCAGAGGTACGCAGTTGTGAAGCTCGGCGGTCATTAACATTACCGGTCAATGCTTGGTTCTGAAAACTACTGTGTAGATCGGCTATTGCATGCTAGCCGATGCTTGTTAGTAGAAGCCCCGCCTTATACATGCTTTATAAAATTAGAACTCGCCTACGTCAGGCAATAGATGTAGCAGCTGGAAATGTAATGTCCTGCAGATCTTGTGCTGTAAGTGCTTAATAAAAATATGTTGTATCTTTACATGTGTTTGAATTATAGCAGTTACATTGGGTCAGACAGTGGCTCAGAACCACTCCGCTAAGTTTATCGGGTTTTATTTTGTTTTATTAGTTTGTTATCATGGCTAATTCTTGCCGCAGTCCGAGCGCCTTGATCTTTGATTCCGACATTGCTGAGCGCTGGCGTCCATTCGAATGTGACTACATTCAATATATCCATATCGTTCACCACAATGTCCTGGCTGACATGAGAGCATCACTTCTGCTTAACCTAGCTGGTCCTGAGGCAATGAATCATGCTGACAACATTGTTTTTGCTCCTGCTGTTCTGGACGCACACGGGCAGGTCCAGGTTCCTGCTGAAACTATAGATGACCCCGAAGTTGCTCAGAAAATTTAGAGAACTGTGTGATCTGCCGTCTAATCACATCATTGAAACATCATTATGCTCGCATGCTGCAGCCTAATGAACCAGTGGAACGATTTATTAATAACTTGAAACACATGGCCGCACACTGTCGCTTTGGTGAGTTAACTGATCAGCTCGTTAGAGATAAGATCGTCGGTGGGATGATTGATAGCAAACTGAGAGCTGAGCTCCTCCGTAAAACTGGACTTACTCAATCTACGAAACATTGCACGGGACCCCATCCTGGGTTCTCCTGCCCAGCGACTGATGTCCCGCCAAACACGTGCACTTTTGCCTGTCTCTCAGCAGCTTCTGAAGCCACACGTTCGTTCCCCACATGCAGTGCAGATACAGTTCAAATGAGACACGCAAAAGCGTTTCTTCGATAAATCCAGCAAGCCGCTCAAACCACTGGTAAGAGGACAAGTGGTTCGCCTGCAAACTGACAAAGGACATACACGGCTAGGACACATTTATAGCCCATCCAAAGAGCCCCGTTCATACCTGGTCGATGTGGACGGAGTCATCTACAGACGTAACCATCAACATATCCTTCCAGTGAAGGAACCACGTCCTGCAACTCCTGGTCCAGATGCACCACCTCTTGTATTCCCTCCCGCAGCTGTTCCAGCGACCCCACCGCTAGCCAATGCTTGTCAGTAGAAGCCCAGCCTTATACATCGTCACGCAGTAGATGTAGCAGTTGGAAATGTAACATACTGCAGAACCTGTGCTGTAAGTGATTAATAAAAATGTTGTATCTTTACATGTATTTGAGTCATAGCAGTTAC
The DNA here is from genome assembly GCA_035221665.1 of Okamejei kenojei. Classification (NCBI taxonomy): domain Eukaryota; kingdom Metazoa; phylum Chordata; class Chondrichthyes; order Rajiformes; family Rajidae; genus Okamejei; species Okamejei kenojei. Next base: position 16,014,688 of record CM069154.1, on the reverse strand, counting down.
ATACCATTTGCTTTTTTTCCCCAATGAGCCAATGTAATTCACCAGTCAGCACCGGTGACAACCTATGACAACCTACGACCTCCTGGCAACCCAGTACCACTGCACGAATTCTTGCTACTCTCCATGGCGTAAAAATTCTGGTCCCCTGCTAATTTTTCATGTTGAAAAATTAGCGGCGACCAGAATGAAGTCACGACTAGTTACGAGAATGCGGGAAGTACTCACCACCATGCAGGCAAAACCCTGTCAACCTCCGGCGAACATGTGGAGACCATGTGGCGACCTCAGAGTCTCCTGTAGTCACCTAAATAATCGCGTAAGTGGGACAGGCCCATAAGTCTGTAGAAAAGCAGAATATTTGGAGTGCATTTATAGGCCACAAAGGCAGTTCCACAGATACAAAAAATACTGCTTAAATTCTAGTTTTACCATTAGGTATAGAATATAAACCGAGAATTAGCAAATAATTCATAGTAAACAGTAAAACTGAATGCATCGTGTTCCATGCTGCAGGTTGAAATGAATGGGTTTGATCACATAGTCAATGCAGAAACACATGTGGCATAATGGTGCAGCTGGTTGAGCTGCTCCCTCACAACTGCAGAGGCCCAGGTTCAATAATGACTTCCCGTGCTATATGTGTAAGAAGGAACTGCAGATGCTGGTTTAAAGCAAAGATAGACACAAAACGCTGGAGTAACTCAGCGGGACAGGCAGCATTCTGGAGAGAAGGAATGGGTGACGTTTCGGGTCGAGACCTGAAGAAGGATCTCGACCCGAAACGTCACCCATTCCTTCTCTCCGGAGATGCTGCCTGTCCCCGTAGTTACTCCAGCTTTTTATGTATATCTCCCGTGCTATCTGTGTATAATTTGTATGTTTTCCATGTGAGTGGGTAGGGAGCCCCCAGGTGTTCTGATCTTTTCACACATCCCAAGACTATGCAGGCTAGGAGATCATTTGGCCACTGTAAATTGCCTCTGGTGTGTAGGTGAGTTTGGGATTGATGGGAATGTGAGGAGAATAAAATAGAATTATTATTAGTTGGGTTAAATATTAATGGAATCTCAATGGCAGCATGGTCAAAGTGGACAGAAGGGCTTGTTTCATGCTGTAGGACCTTGTAGGGTTGCAGAATTTCTAACGTTCAGAATTAAGTATTCCAGAATACTTAAAGTTTAGAAGAGAAGTGGAAAATTGAAAAAAAGAAGAGTGGACAAATAACCCTGATAAAAATGGACGTGATAAATGTTTTAGAGGAAGGGTCTTCATTCAGAAAATCTAAAATTAGAAACCGTTTGGACGAAGCCAATGGCATATATCAATGGATACAATTAAAAGTTTGTGAGTGAGCCTTGAGAAAGACCCAAATCATGTATTGACTGCTTTCTAGATGTCAGCGGAACAGGAAGTGTTGGAAAGGCAGTTCTTTTTAGTTTATAGTCATGTGTACAAGAAAAGCTTTTTTATTGGGTACTTTTGTTCCGGTTGGATGTCTCAGGTACTGTAATATGGCCCCATTTCACCATTTTGGCTGCACACCTAGATAGGAAGGCAGTTCGGAGCCCAAGAGATTGTCTTGTTTTCCTCTGCCTCTATGGAAACTATCCAGTCACTCTGATCTCCACTCTCAGGTCCCTAAGTTGCACTACCAGAACTTTTTATAGGTGGTTGTAGCAGTAAAGCTGACTTTATGCTTTTCACATGCTTTTCACTCTGCAGCAGTTTGCCCATGTAAAAGGAATCTGGTTTTCCTGTGTTTGTAGTTTCCATGTTACCCACAGGTCTACAGATATGTGGTAGTGATATTGTAGCAAAGACATGCATGCTGATGTTTGTTGGCTTGAGGCAGCTTGTGATGATTCTGCAAATGCCATTCAACAATGAATCAAGCTTGCATGGGCAGAGTTGTGACTACTCTTGTCCATGGAGTAACTTAGGAGAAGCATTCAAATTCAAATCGCTAAAGGATAGGATTTTGAATTTGCAAGTTTCCAGAGATTTTGGACTGATATTACTTTTCACATTGTATTTGTGACCATAGCAGTTGTTGTAAAGTGCTTGCTCTGAGTGAAATTTCCTGCTTAACCTGCTATAACTAGATTGTTGTCATTGTGAAAACGCCATCTGTTTGGATGGATCAATACTAGTACAGTTACCTGGAATTTGGCCATTGTAAAACACAAAGGCAGAGCTTTTTACTGTACTCAATATAAGAGTGATGGTTGAGGGCATTTACCAGGCTTCAGAAATGCAACATTGATTTTTTTTTCCAGATCCTGACGAAACAATTGTTCCTCACCCAGTTGTTGAACAGTTTCTGCAGTTTGTCGCTGTAGCAACTGTTAGCCATTTTGTATTACTGTGTCAATAAGCAATTACAGGAGGTGAAGCTATATATAAACAGAAGGCAAGAACATTTGACTAAATGGCAATGTTAGAAATCTAGCACATTGGAACACACTGTTCATAAAGGTACTCGTTCATTGTCACACTCCACTGCCTCCCTCTGCATAAACCTACACAGTCCATCAATTGTTTGCATACATAATTCTATCCAGCAAGCTAAATATTTTAACACTAACAAAAGTATGTATATTAACTAAACTAACTGATTACCAACTGAGCTGATCCTTTTCCCTTTTGCATCGGCATACCATTGCCTCCTACTTGCCCTACATGTCATCTCTTTTGGATCTCAGATGCCGTCTGATCCATGAATTTCATCTTAGAACCAGTGCTGACTATACAGCAAGGCATCCTTCCTCTTGTCGTCCAACTAATTTACAGTAAAGGTTAATTATTTGCTGAGCAGACGGCTTGAATGTTAACTTTCAGGGATGCATTAACAAACACATCCAAATCCTTAAATTCAACTTCCACTAATTGCACCATTTTAAAATTTAGCTGCTATTGCCATCTTAACAAAATGGCTAACTTCAAACATCCATGCTGTGCTCTCTCACCTACTGTACTTGTAACTGGTCTGCAACTGGTCTCCAAATCTGAGGAAAGACATTCTTGCCATAGGGGGAGTACAGAGAAGGTTCACCAGAAGAAAGCGAATGGTATGTTAGCATTCATAGCAAAAGGATTTGCGTATAGGTTCTACTGCAGTTGTGCAGGGTCTCGGTGAGATCACACCTGGTGTATTGCATGATGTTTTGGTCTCCTAATCTGAGGAAAGACATTCTTGCCTTAGAGGGAGTACAGAGAAGGTTCACCAGACCGATTCCTGGGATGTCAGGACTTTTATATGAAGAAAGACTGGATAGACTCGGCATGTACTCGCTAGAATTTAGAAGATTGAGGGGGGATCTTATAGAAACTTACAAAATTCTTAAGGGGTTGGACAGGCTAGATGAAGGAAGATTGTTCCTGATGTTGGGGAAGTCCAGAACAAGGGGTCACAGTTTAAGGATAAGGGGGAAGTCTTTTAGGACCGAGATGAGAAAAACATTTTTCATACAGAGTGGTGAATCTCCGGAATTCTCTGCCACAGAAGGTAGTTGAAGCCAGTTCATTGGCTATATTTAAGAGGGAGTTAGATGTGGCGCTTGTGGCTGGAGGGATCTGGGGGTATGGAGAGAAGGCAGGTACGGGATACTGAGTTGGATGATCAACCATGATCACATTGAATGGCGGTGCAGGCTCGAAGGGCTGAATGGCCTACTCCTGCACCAATTTTCTATGTTTTCTATGTTTCTATGTTTCTTGCTGCTTTCCCAACTATCTTGATATCTGCAGGCCCAGGCAACTGGATGGGTCCAATATGTAGAGTCAAGAGTCTTTAATTGCCATATGTGCTGACAACAGAATAACACAACTCTTACTTGTTGCAGCTTAACATGCCCATATCACAATAACACACAGGTAAATATATAATAACAAAAAACACAATAAGGTAAAGCAGTGGGATAAGGTGACCATAAGAATGGAAAAACAAAAGTCTGTAGTTCAAGCAGAGACACAGTTCATAGAAGATCATAGTTGCTGATGTTAGTGTTGTGTGGTGTACAAGAGCCTGATGGTTGCTGGGAAGAAGCTGTTCTTGAACCTATTGGTCACAGTTTTCAGGCTTCTGTGAGTTTTTCCCGATGGTAGTCGCAAAATGAGACAATGTCTAGGATGGTGTGGGTCTTCAATGATATTGGCTGTCTTTTTGAGGCAACGGCTCCTATAGATCCCTTCAATGATGGGGAGGTCAATGCCTTTGATGGACCAGGCAGTGTCGACCACTTCCTGTAATTCACTTTATTCATGTGTGTTCAAGTTACCAAAGGAGACCATGATGCAACCAGTTAATATGCTCTCACCTGTAGAAATTCAATATATTCGAGACATACCAAATCTCAATCTTCTAAAGATGTAGGTGCTAATGGGCTTTCTTTGTGATTGCATCAATATGCCGCATACAGATCTTCAGAGATATGCATGCCCAGTAACTTGAAGCTGTTGATTCTCTCCACTTCCATTCTGTCATTGAAGTCTAGTTTATGGATCCCCGATGTTCCCCTCATTAAGTCAACAATCAACTGCTTGGTCTTGCTAACGTTAAGACTAAAATTGTTGTTCTGGCACCATTCAATCAGATTTTTAATCTCCCTCCTGTACTCTGAATCATTGTTACCCATTATTTGTTCAACGGTGGTACCATTGGCAAAATTACAAAATAGCTGTGTCTGTCGACACAGTCATGGGCATAGAGAGAGTAGAGTAAAGGTGATACGAACCAACTGTAACTGTTGACCAGCAGTCTATTATTTCAGCTGTGCCAATCTGAAAATGACTCATCTATTCCTACTATTCTCTGGCTGTCACAAAAACCTCAATGCAAATTATTTGTAATCACATGAGCTCCACTCTTCTGGGAGTGAACTCGCAATGGTTAAATTGCTGTACCACTAATTTAGAGGTGCCCACATTCTACGAGTCAGTGACTCAAATCCCACTATGGCTCTGGACAATAAAAGTTTAGTTAAGTGAATTATCTGGAATTAAATATAATCAAAATTTCTCAGTAATGGGTACATATGAATCGACGTAATCGTTGAAAAAAAAAATACAAGCTGCTAAATTTATGTCCTTAGGGGTGGAAACCCATTGCCCTTACACAGTCTGCCTTGTGTGTGAATCCAGTTCCACAGCCACACAGCAAAGTGCATGCCTGTTAACCACTTTTCGAAATGTGGCAGAAAAAATTTTACTGGTCAGAGTTGATGGGAAGATGGATGGAGCCAAACACAGGGCAATCTTGGAAGAAAACCTGTTAGAGTCTGCAAAAGACTTGAGAATAGGCAGAGGTTCACCTTCCAGCAGTACAGCAACTCTAAACATACAGCCAGAGCTACAATGGAATGGTTTAGATCAAAGCATATTCATGTATTAGAATGGCCCAGTCAAAGTCCAGACCTAAATCCAATTGAGAATCTCTGGCAAGACTTGAAAATTGCTGTTCACAGACGCTCTCCATCCAATTTGACTGAGCTTGAGCTATTTTACAAAGAAGAATGGGCAAACATTTCAGTCTCTAGATGTGCAAAGCTGGTAGAGACATACCCCAAAAGACTTGCAGCTGTAATTGCAGCGAAAGGTGGTTCTACAGAGTATTGACTCAGGGGGGCAGAATACTTTTGCACGCCACACATTTCAGTTTTTTATTTGTAATAAAATTTGGAAACCATGTATAATTTTCCTTCCCCTTCACAATTATGCACCACTTTGTGTTGGTCTATCACATAAAATCCCAATAAAATACATTTACGTTTGTGGTTGTAACGTGACAAAATGTGGAAAAGTTCAAGGGGTATGAAAACTTTAGCAAGCCACTGTATATTTTCCAAAGATTCTCGGATAATTCCTGCAGCTTGGAGAATAGCAATCGTGGCACAAATATATAAAGAGAGAAAACAAGGAACTGATAATCTGTTTACCAAACATTAATAGTTGTGAAAATCTTGGAACCTATAATAAAAAATATTGGTAAAAATACTTAGAAAATAACAATATTATTGAGCAGCGTCAACGTGGATTTATGAAGTGTAGGTGAAGTGGATCCAATGATACAGTGACTATGGTGTATTCGGATTTTCAGGAGGCTTTAGGTAAGGTTCCACATAGGAGGTTGATAAATACGTTAGAACACATGGAACTGCGTTAATATATTAACATGGATTGGAATTAGTAATTAAAAAATAAATTTCCAAATGTGAAACCATGCGTGTCACCAGAAAGAGGAATCCAGGCGTCACATCTTACAACATACTTGGTGTCACCCTTGAAGAATCCAAACAAACCAAGTATCTTGGCATCAAATTGCAGAATGATCTACGTTGGAATGGTCAGACTCATCATGCAACAGTGAAAACAACAGGTGTCCTAAACTTCCTGAGGCGCAACTTCCATCATTGTTCAGCTTCTGTCAAGGAGAAGCTGTATTTCACCCTCAATAGACCTCATCTGGACTACGCAGTTGCAGCTTGGGACCCATACACAGATAAAAACATTTCACCATCGAGCGTGTCCAAAGGCAGGCCGCTCGATTTGTTACTAACACCTACGAGAGAGAAGCGAGTGTCACCAAACTTCTGAAATCTCTGGGGTGGAACGCTCTCCAAGACAGACGTGAAGCTCACCGTTTGACTTGTTTTTTACAAAATGTTAAATGGTCAGCTAGACATAGATCACAAGACCTACACCAACCCCAAACCAATTAGGAGCAGACGAGGGCATTCGACCCAATTTGTGGCCCCAGCCACAAAGACAGATGTGTACAGCAATTTGTTCTTCCCACGCACTATTAAAGCATGGAATAATCTCCACCAAACCACGGTTGCCCAGACAGATGCAACTAAATTTAAAGTGGCACTTTCTTCCCAATAACCCTCTCTGGCTTAACCCCTCCCTTCACCACCTCCAGTTTAAATTTCAGTTGGAATATTTTGGAGGACCAAGTAACCAAGAACCAAGAAAATGGTAGGAACAAATGGTAGGTAACTGAAAAAGGGAGCCAACCCAAAACGTTCCCTAATCATTCGCTTCACAGATGCACCGTGACCCTCTGATTTTCTCCAGCATTTAGTACGAATAAATTGGTTCTTGGCGAGCTGTGATTAGTGAGCACCAACTTCTCACAGATTCTATTAATCACGCATAGCTTTCCCAGTAGCAACCTTCTACTTAATTCAAGGAAGGTCACTTGGTCTTCAAGGCCATCTTGACTTGCAATGTGATCACAGCTGGTCTGCCCCAGGCAGCAACTTATTTTCTGTGCTAATTCCCCTTAGCCTGAATTCCCTAATCTTTCAAAAATCGAATTCCCCTTCAAATGCCCCCGTGATCCAGCTGCACAATCCTCTTTGGTAAAGAATTCGAGACATTCAATACCCTCAATACCCTCTATATTCTCCCAAATACTTGGTTAGTTTGACCATAGAGTGTGCATAGTGGGTAGTGGGTAGTGGCTGCCTGTCCCACTGAGTTACTCCAGCTTTTTGTGTCTATCTTCGATTTAAACCTGCATCTGCAGTTCCTTCTTACACATTTCGTGAGCATAGTGGAGTGTGTTTGTGCATTCACCGGTGAGTTTTGGAGCTGCTTTATAAAGTGTCTATTTCTGCGCACGTATGAGGGACACAGTGGACTGTGCTTATTGTTTAGTTGTGGCTGTTCAACAATGGCCACTTTCTGTACCTGAGAACTCCAGTCTATGTCAGAAGGGTTTTGAATGTGTATCACACCTTGACTGAGGATTGCACAGTATAGATCCTATAATTAGTTCCATCATACTCCAGGGAATACAAAGTGCCAATAATGTGAGTATATTATTTACAATAACATGGGCACCTGAGACTTGGAACTAACCAAGCATCTTTTTTTAACCCTGCATAATTCATGGTATGTATAGAAAAATGGACAACTTGACTAATAACTTGACTCGTTTCCTGTTAAAAATCAAGGCAGAGACTGCTCCATCTTCAGCAAGTTTCACAGTAAAGAGTGGGGAAAGTCACAGAATCATACACCACATACATAGACTCTTCAGCCCACTGAACCCACGCTGACCATCAAGCATCATTTATATAGATTCTAGACACATCGCATTTTATTCTCCCTACGTTTCCATGAAGTCCCCCCAGATTCTCCCACTTATCTACATACGAACCTGCACATCTTTGTAATGTGGGAAGAAACCATAGCACCTGGAGGAAATCCATGCAGTCACAGAGAGAATGTGCAAACCCCACACACACACACAGAACCAGAGGTTAGAATTGAAACCAGGTATCTGAAGCTGAGACAGCAGCTCCACTAGCTGTGCCACTCAAGCCTGCAGCTTCAGTTCAGATCTGAATCAAAAAATGCAGTTTGTCTCCTCCGACATAAGTTTTAAAGTTGTTAATGAATTGTACAATTTGATAGAGATGTGTAATGCATGGAAAGTTAATGTTTACCTATTTGCTTTCCCTAAGTAGTCTAACTGCTATACAGTCAATTATGCATAAATCTTCATGACAGCTCATTCAATTAGAACCCCAAGACTGCTTGAGTCTGAAGAAAGGTATTGTCCTGAAACATCACCTATTTCTTTTCTCCAGAGATGCTGTCTGACCCACTGAATTACTACAGCATTTTGTGTCTATCTTGAATTTATTTTGTTTGTACATAAAGACTGCAGAAAAGATAATGCGGGAGATTTATTTGTAAAGGATCCAATCAAATGCCATTCAAGGGTTTCACATCTTTGTGTTCACTGAGAACACAAGTTTTAAGTAGAGAAGCTTATCAGAAATAGATTATTTGAATTTCAGTGAAGGGAGGTGAATATTAATGACAGTGGTTCTTTATATAATAAGATTGATATGGTAATTGGTTAGGACATACACCTAATCCCCTAAGCATCTTTTGAAATTGCTTATTACAAAATAAAGACAGGAATGGTCAAAACACTCAGGGGGTCAGGCAGTATCTGTGGAAAGAGAAATAAAGCTAATGTTTCAAGATGAAGACTCTTCATCAGACCAGATGATTGATCTGGAGACTGGATTCTATGTGAGGGAAACGAAGATGCACCATCTATTCTGAACCTCTGGCTGATAGTGGTTGTAAATACTTCAGCTTCTTCTTTTGCTTGCTGGGCCCTGTTCTCAGAGCATCCTTCTCCATTTGGCTGTTTAATTCTCCACCACCATTCAAGACTGGATGTGGTAGGATGCAAAACACTGAGTGTTGCCCTGAGGTTATTTACCTCTGCCTGTTACCTCTGTTTTTGTAGTTTAGCACATATATATGTAATACTGCGCTTGCAGCTTCAGCAGGCAAATCCTCATCATTTTTTCGTAATGCCCTGTGCTGTTCCCTACTTCACAGTTTCTTCCCAGCTGTTATCAGGTAACTGAAACATGCTACCACAACCAGATTGTTATCAACCAGATAGTAGTGCTGAACTACTATCTACTTCTTTGATGGCCCTCGGACTATCCTTGATCAGACATTGCTGGCTTTACCTTGCACTAAATGTTATTCACTTATCATGTATCTATACACTGTAAATGGATCGATTGCAATCATGTATTGTCTTTCTGCTAAATATTATCAAATGTATATACATTCGTCCTTGTCCAAAGTTAATGCTCCCACTATTCAATCCCACTATCTGAATCATACTCCTCTTCAGTGAAGTGGTATACAATATATCCCTTTATACTTATCTAATTAAATGCCATTTCCCTCAGCCTGCCTCTGTGAACTGTAGTGGGACAAACTCTCTCTTTTGTTTTCCTGGTATCTTTAACACACAGATGTAAAATTAAATGGTGCTATTGAAAATGCCAATATAATTTCATGCACCCTCTACCTTCCCTTTACAGAACATCCCAGTGTTATTTTATGCTTGAGCCTTTCTACAATTTTGCCCTCGCGATAGTTGTACTAAACACCAGGTATTATGTATATGCACATAGAACAGTGAGCTGTCCCTTATCTTCCTCTGCTGAAAATATTTAATATAATCTTTCCACATCAAATTGTTTGGCTCCCACCTTTCTGCACAGAATTTCCACACTCTTTTGAGAGAGTTAGATTTAGCTCTCAGAGCTGAAGGAATCAAGGGATATATGAAAATATTCAGGAACGGGGTACTGATTTTAAATGATCAACCTTGATCATATTGAATGGTGGTGCTGGCTTGAATGACCTACACCTGCACCTATTTTTTCTGTCAATGTTTATAGAAATATGTGTTCCTGGTTTAATTTTAATCTTTGGCCTGCTTGTACTGAATCTCTTAGTATGCAATCCCACAGGCACTCTTTGTGTGCGGCTATGTCTAATCACTCAAGCTGCTGCCTAAGCAGCTCTCTTGTGCTCTCTGTGTACTGAAGAACAAGGTTCCCTCAAACACATTTCCATTTGTTATGTCCTTAGTTAAATTTGTTGTATTGCTGTCACAATTAAATGGATGTCATGTGTAAGAGGATAAAAGATAGCAACTTGACATCTGTGTATTTCTGCACAATTCACATTAATATTCTTCTCTCTTCCTGAGATTACCTAGACCACACAGATAAAACCTATCCATGCAAAATGTCATTCTTCTCTACTCAGTACAGCCTATATGATTGTTTTCTCAGTCAAAACAATTGTATTTGTGTCCTTATTCAGTGTTTCTGCAACCCTTCCTGCACATCTCTCTGTATTTTTCCTGTTAATTAAGCATATGTTGAATCTATACCTGGGAGATTACAAGTTGTCTCTGGTGTCCCAGGCTTATCCTAATGCCCCTTCCTCTGCCACTGACCAGAAATTACATCTCTCCTATCGGCTGCGCTTTATGCCTGTTCTGTGCAGCCTTGCCCATGCAACAAAGAGTTCAATCACTGTGGTTCATATATTACATATTTGTCTTCATTTTTGTACATAACCATGTTTTCATTAATGAATATCTGTATGTGTCTATGTATGGTATACTTGTAAATGATTGTGCATGGGAGTGAGTTGGGAAAGGAAAGAATCCGTTACAGTGCTTGAAATCAAGTATAGTAGGGAGAATGGTTACTTGCAATCGAGTATAGTAGGGAGAGTGTTCATTATGTTGGAACAAAACGTGTGACCACTCATGCCTAAGTGGTGATGTCCCAACTTCAGATATCTTGTGAGGCACCTTATATGCATCTCTTCCGACAGTTACCCTGATATCTTGGTGTCTCAGCTGCTGGTAACTGCACCTCGGTAGCCCGCTGCCACTTCAGACCTCTCGCAACTGAACCCTCCAGCTCAATGTTAGTGAACCTGGGTGTATACTCTCTTGCCATCCTGCATCACATTTGAAAAGTTGAGGCAATGGCGCCTGTTTGTTTAAGGGCTTGATGGCAAGGTAGTGCCTGTATGGGTTAGGTGCAGTTAGTTGCACCATGTTGCGGATCTCCATAGCCTTGAGCTCTGCCTACAAGCCAAGGCAGCATTAAAAAAAAAGTTCATAATGCTCAGGCACATGGTGTATTACTTCAAAACCTGAAGCCGGAGAAGTGAAGTTTCCAGGCCATTGGACTGGTGGTATTTGGAGGGGGTGTGTGGGACAAGATTGCTCATGGTTTTTCTGGTGCGGAGGGGGAAGAATGGGGGATGATTAGCAGAATCATGTAGAGTTGATGGACATGAAGTTAGGGGTTACAGGGAAATAAGTGAGAGAATGAGAGCTGGCATAGATTTGGTGGACTGCATGGTCTCTTTATACATCATGGCGAGGTCCCATTTGGGGTATTGCATTCAGTTTTGGGCACTCTGCTATAGGAAAGATATTGTTAAGCTGGTAATAATAGAGAGGATTTACAAGAATGTTGCCAGAACTTGAGGGCCTGAGGTATAGGGAGAGGTTGGGCAGGCTAGGACTTTATTCCTTGGAGCCCAGGAGGATGAGGGGTGATTTTATAGAGATGTTTAAGATCATGAGGGGAATAGATAGGGTAGATGCACAGAGTCTTTTATGCAGTGTAGGTGAATCAAGACCAGATGTCATAGGTTTAGGCTGAGAAGGGAAAGATTAAGAAAAACCTGAGGTGGTGGGTATATAGAATGAGTTGCCAAAGGAGGTAGTTGAGGCAGGTACTATAACAATATTTAAAAGACATTTGGACAGGTACATGGATAGGAAAGGTTTATAGGGTTATGGGCCAAATGTAGGTCCATATGCCTCTAACATTCATGGCTGTCCACACATGTATGGGGTGGTGGGTGGTAGGTTATGGAAATTCTGCACTAGACACTGCAAAAGATTGGACATGGAGAATATTGGTGGTCGATGTGTACTGTATATGTATTGGCTATATCTTTAGAGACAATAGATGGAGAGACACAAAATGCTAGCGTAATTCAGCGGGACAGGGAGCATCTCTGGAGAGAAGAAAAGGTCAGATTGGGAATGGGAAGGGGAGTTAAAGTGCTGAGTGAATGGGAGGGGGAAACTCCCCCTCCCATTCCCAATCTGACATTTGTCCTAGGCCTCCTCCATTGTCAGAGTGAGGCCCAGCGCAAATCGAAGGAACAGTACCTCATATTTCGCTTGGGTAGCTTACACCCCAGCGGTATGAACATTGACTTCTCTAACTTCTTGCCCTTGCTTTCCCTCTCTCTCCATCCTCTCCCCCTTCCCAGTTCTCCCACCAGTCTTACTGTCACATTAGATTACATTCTATCTTTGTCCCGTCCACACTCCTGACATCAGTCTGAAGAAGGGTCTCGACCCAAAACGTCACCCATTCTTTCTCTCCAGAGATGCTGCCTGTCCCGCTGAGTTACTCCAGCATTTTGTGTCTACCTTCAATTTCAACCAATATCTGCCGTTCTTTCCAAAACAGGAAGGCAGATTATTATCTAAACGGTGTCAAGTTTGGAAAAGGGGAAGTGCAATGGGATCTGGGGTCCTTGTTCATCAGTCACTGAAAGTTAGCATGCAGGTACAGCAGGCAAGTGTTGGCCTTCATAACAAGAGGAGTTGAGTATAGGAGCAAAGAGGTCTTTCTGCAGTTGTACAGAGCCCTGGTGAGACCACACCTGGAGTATTGTGCACAGTTTTGTTCTCCAAATTTGTGGAAGGACATTCTTGCTATTGAGGGAGTGTAGCGTAGGTTCACAAGGTTAATTCCTGGGATGGCGAGACAGTCATATGTTGATAGAATGGAGCTGCTGGGCTTGTATACTCTGGAAATTTGGAAGGATGAGAGGGAATCTTTTTGAAACATATGATTATTAATAGTTTGGACACGCTAGAGTCAAGAAACATGTTCCCGAACCAGGGGGTCCAGAACCTGGGGCAGGAAACATGTTCCCAAATCAGGGGGAGTCCAGAACCAGGGGCCAGAGTTTAAGAATAAGGGGTAAGCCATTTAGAACGGAGATGAGGAAATACTTTTTCGCACAGAGAGTTGTGAGTCTGTGGAATTCACTGCCTCAGAGGGAAGTGGAGGCCGGTTCTCTGGATGCTTTCAAGAGAGAGTTAGATAGAGCTCTTAAAGATAGCGGAGTCAAGGGATATGGGGAGAAGGCAGGAACGGGGTACTGATTATGGATGATCAGCCATCATCACATTGAATGGCGGTGCTGGTTTGAAGGGCCGAATGGCATAATTCTGCACCAGGCACGTGCCATCAGGGTAGGCAAGGTAGGCACTGCCTACTCTGACTAAAATTATAACATAGTAATTACTATATATAAATAGTAAAGGCATGGGAGAATTATGCCTATGTAAGAGACCGATCTCTTAGGTAGGCATAATTCTCCGTGCCTTTCATCCGCAGCGCTTGTAACACGGGAAGCTCTGTGCAGCCCACGGGCCGTCAGCGCTGCCTGAAGCCGTCAATTTCAATCGGGGCTGAAGGCAGCAGAAATTCTGCCTTTGCAGCACCGCGCATGCGCATCAGTCTACTGCGCATGCGCAGAGCAAGTTTCTTGGCGGAGTTTTCAAATATGGTTTGTCGTGTACCAATGATGTGGTAAGTACATTTCTTGGTGATGTTTTTAAATACCGTATTTCCTGGGGTGTGGGGGTGGGGGCATGGGTAGAGCTCCTTTCCAAGCGTTTGGGGAGTCTGGCCCAGGGTAAAGTTGCGGGGAGGGCACGAATGTTATGAAGGAGGGGATTGGAATAATGCCATTTGCGACGTTCCTTGCACGGAGGCGTGGAATGCCACCGCATTGAGGCCGGGGGGGGGGGGGGGGGGGGGGGTAAGAAGTAGCTCGGGTTGCTGAGCGGCCGCCGGGCCGGACAGCGGAACCAGCCGCCACCTTAGCTCCTTCTGCCGGTCCCCGCTCACCTCGGGCAGCTCTCCGTCTAAACACCTCTCTCCTGCCTCGCTGGCCTCACTCATGTCCTTAAATTCCGACAGCGCGATTGAGGTTACTCGGCTGTGGGAATTTAAGGATTTGCAGGAAGCCGCTGACATGAGTGAAGTCGGCGAACGGCAGGTTAGAGGTGTTCCGACGGAGAGCACTGCCAGATGTGAGCGGGCCGGCAGAAGGCGATGAAGTGGCGGCCAGTTCTGCTGTCGGGTCCCGGTGGCCGCTGGCAGCTCCCCGAACTGCTTCTATCCCCAGCTACAGTGCGTGGCTTCGCGCCCGGAGAGCTGCGGCAGTGGTGAGTGAGTGAGTTACTGGCAGTATCCCCGACACCCTCCTTCTCAACACTCCTGGTCTCCCCGCAACTTTACCCTTGGCCCAGACTCTCCACACGCTGTGAAAGGAACGCGTGGAGAGTCAACTGATTCAACTATTCCCTGTACTCCCGCTTTTCCCACCATCGCTCCATCTCTCCATCTGCTATCACCCTTCACCCCCACCCATTCAGTAATTCAGAATAAAGGAGACATTGGGCAAATTGAATTGTCACTGTTTTTATTTATTAATTTTTTTAACGGAGAGAACAATCTACGCAAGCGCGGTTTGATTTTTTTTAAGCCGACTGAGTGCCTAACCTGAGTAATTACTCACGGCACGTGTCTGTGGTCTGAAGAAAGGTCTCGACCCGAAACGTCGCCTATCTCCTTCGCTCCTTAGATGCTGCTGCACCCGCTGAGTTTCTCCAGCTTTTTGTGTACCCTCGATTCTCCAGCATCTGCAGTTCCTTCTTTAACACTCTGTCCTGCACCTATTGTCTATTGTCTACACATGGATGGAGAGATTGCAGATGCTGAAATCTGGACAAAAAGTAGAATGCTGGAAGAACTTAGAGGGTCAAGCAGCAATGGGGAGGCAAAAGATGAAGTCTAAGTCCCCAGCCTATTCTTATAACTCAAGTTGTTCATTCCCAGTAACATCCTCGTGAATCTTTTCTGTACCCTTTCCAGTTTAAAGATATTATTTCCACAGCTGGTCCACCAGAACTGCAATCAATACTTTAGGTGTGGTCTAAGCAACAACTTGTACAATTTTAACATGACATTCAATTCCTGTACTTAATGCCCTGACCAATGAAAGCAAACAGGCCAAACACAGTCTTCACCACCCTGTCTACCTGTGTCTCCACTTGTAGTTCAACATCACTCCCCAGGGCTCTACTATTTACTGTGAAATTTACTCTGCCACAGAAGGTAGTTGAGGCCAATTCATTGGCTATATTTAAGAGGGAGTTAGATGTAGCCCTTGTGGCTAAAGGGACCAGGGGGTATGGAGAGAAGGCAGGTACAGGATACTGAGTTGGATGATTAGCCATGATCATATTGAATGGCGGTGCAGGCTCGAAGGGCCGAATGGCCTACTCCTGCACCTATTTTCTGTTTCTATGAAAGTAATTTCCCCCTGGTTTAACATAACAAACTGCAATGCCTCACATTTGTCCAATATAATTCCATCTGCCATTCTTTACTCCACTTCCCTTTAAAACAGGATATTGATCCCCAGTTGATCAAGATCCGTTGTAATCTTCGATAACCCACTCACTCTCCACTTTGCTACATATTTGTATATAATTTGCAAACTTACAAATCGTTAATATAGATAACAAACAGTGGGACCAGCACCACTAGTCGCAGGACTCCAATCTGAAACAGAAACCTCCTCTACCATCCTCTGACTCCTTCCAACAAGCCTGTTTTGTATCCGATTGGCTAGCTCATCCTGAATCCCATGTGATCTAATCTTCCGGACTAACCTACCAGGCAGGACCTGCACATCTTCACTCATGCATTGAATACAATGACCTGTTTGGCCTCTGGAAATATTTGTACCGCTGCATTTCTCCTGGTGTTTGAAATCTGTGACAAGTACTTTCTAATCAATTTGGCAGAACTCCTAGCTCCAATGCATTTCCATATCCAATGCTGTGAGTGCTCAGCCTCAGGCTTGGACATTTTTTTTTTCCCCCACTGAAAACCCAAATTTTATAATCCAGTTTTGACATTCTGTATTTTGATGCTCCTTCACCAACAGCTGAATTCCCCAAACAGAGCAACTTTCTTACCAAGTGTGCATGTTGAGAAATCTGATTGGTTCCGCACCTCAAGCTCCTCCTCTCCTTGCCCAAGCTTCTGTCCAAGAGCCTGACACTAACATATTTTACTAGCACAGCTATATTAGACTGGCTGTCAGTTATTTATGTATTGGGGTTCTATCTATTACTGACAGGCTAGCCTGAATAACCTAACCCTAATTGCCCTTGAGAATGTAGTATTGAGCTACCTTCTTGAACCACTACAATCCTTCTCATGAACGTACTTCCACAATGCTGTTGGGTAGAGTCCAGTGACAAAGGGGGAATGGTGGTAGATTTCCGAGTCAGGATAATAGGTAACTTGGATGGACCATGTAGTTGGAGTGCACCTGGCTGCCCTTTTTTTGCTTTTAGATGTCGTGGATTTACGAGTTGCTATTCGATTAGCCTAGACAAGTAGCTGCAGTGCATTTAGTAGGTGACACATACTGCAGTCATGGTGGAGGAATTAATGTTTATGGTGCTGGATGAGCTGACATTTAAACAGACTGCTTTGTTCTAAACTGTTACCAAGCTTCCTTCCTGTTACTGGAGCTTGTCTCATTCAGGCAAGTGGAAAGAATTCCATCACACTTTTAATTTTGTGGTTTGCAGATAATAGACAGACCTTGAGTGTCAGGAGGCCAATGGATCGCCAGTGTATCCAGCATCTGACCTGCTTTTCTAAGCACAAAATTCATGTGGCAGGTCTAGTCGAGTTCTCTTGTTAGTTATGACCACCAGAATGTTGATGGCAGGGTCCTCAGTGATGGCAATGTCGCTGGATGTCAGCAGTAGGTGTTGGACATTTATTGGTGATAATCATTGGCTGTATTTATTGCAGTGTAAATTTTACTTGCTCCTTTCGCCCCTGGATCTTACATGAAGGCTCGGATGCCTTCATTTACGGGGAAGTTTTGAATGGAAACATGAGCACATTTCTCAATTTCTGAGAAAAAAAAACAAAGCACTGGAGGAACTCAGCAGAACACGCAGCATCTGTAGATGGAATGGGCAGATGACGTTGAGTCCGGACTCGTCCTCAGACTGGAGAACCCTGATCTGAAATGTTATTTGAAATGTCCATTCCCTCCATAGATGCTGCCTGTCCCACTAAATTCCCTCAGCACTTTGTTTTTTCCTCAAGATTCCAGCATCTGTAGCCTCGTGTCTCCCCATTTCTGATAAAGCAGCTATGGTTGGTTGGACCTAGGACAATGCCCAATGAAGTCTTGCAACAATGTCAGGGGGCTGGGATGAGTAACTTCCACACCACATATTTTCTTTCCACAAGGCATTACCCGAGCCATTGATTACTTATCCTTTTGTTACCTATTAACTTCACACTCAGTTAAATGATGCTTTGATATCAAGGGCTATTACCCTCACATCTGAAGTTCAGCTCAATGGTGTTTAGACCAAGATCATGATGAGATCTGGAGCCAAATATTGTTGGGGAAACACAAACTGGCCATCAGTAGATGCTATTTGATAGTATTGTTATGAGTACGACACTTTCCATCATTTTGCTGATGATTGAGTACAGACTGAGTGATATCTCTCCTTTTCATTTTCTGTAAGACTTACATATATTGCACCTTCTGTATGTCTTGCTGGATGTTCTTTTATTTTATGGGACATCTGGCAGTGTAATTTTGATGTATTGTTCCAGATACAATTTGTGTAATGCAAGTCATCGATTCTTTGAAGTTTTCCTGATAATGGGCAGGGCCTGGGTTTTAAATTTTTGGTACAACATGGAAAGCTTTGCATTTAAGTAATTCCTTTCCTAGGAAGTAGATTAACCACTTCATAATCAGTCGGTGGTGCCCTGAGGAAGTTTATTCATTCACAAGTGACACGAAAAGCTGTAGTCACTTTGTACACAGCAAGGTCTGACAAATCGCAATGCGATGACAATGAGAAATACGCTTTGATGCAAGGGTTGGTTGGTTGAAGGATAACTACAGGTTGCCCAGTACGTCCTGGACATGCAATCTGTTGTCATCCCCACCGTGCAATGGTGTTTATCTTTCTTATATCCAGTCAATGGCAAATGATGCCCAAAACCCTAACTGTGCACATCTTTCCGTAATGCCAACATACAGAAAGCAGCTGATCCGGATGGAGTTCCAGGACGGGTTCTCAGAGACTGTGCTGCTGAGTTAGCTGACGTGTTCACGAACATTTCCACTCTATCCCTGGCATAGTCTATTGTCCCCACATGCCTAAAAACATTTAAAATAGTGCCAGTTCCGAACCTGCCTCAACGACTACAAGCCGGTCGCACTAACACCAATAATCATGAAGTGCCTGGAGAGACTGGTCCGAATACCCATCAAGGCTGCTCTCCCATTACCCTGGATCCACACCAATACGCAAACAGAGCCAACAGATGACGCCATTGCCACTGCCCTCCATACTGTATTGCTCCATCTAGAACAAAGGGGAACATACGCACGGCTGCTGTTTGTTGATTACAGCTCTGTATTTAATACAATCAAACCCAGCAGACTGGTCTCCAAGCTGTCTGACGTAGGCTTCGAACACATCTGCTTTTGGATAAAGGACTTCCTAACAGACTGGCCGCAGTCAGTCAGGATGGGCCCCCACCACTCTACAACTCTGTCACTCAGCACAGGGGCTCCACAAGGCTGTGTGCTGAGCCCCCTCCTCTACTCTCTCTATACCTACGACTGTATACCAACCCACAACACAAACACAATCATTAAATTTGCCGATGATATGACAGTGGCGGGGTGATCACTGAGGGCGATGAGTCAGCTTACAGGGAGGAGGTACAGACGCTAATAGGCTGGTGTTCAGAAAACAACTTGGCACTCAACACCAAAAAACAAAAGAGCATATCATCGACTTCAGGAAGAAGCAGGGTGACCATCCCCCACTGCACATAAACGGAGAATGAGTGGATAGAGTCTCCAGTTTCAGGTTCCTGGGCACCCACATCTCAGAAGATCTAACATGCTCAACCAACATTAACACCCTGGTTAAGAAGGCACAACAACAGCTTCACTTCCTAAGAACACTCAGGAAAGTCAACTTGCCACATGAGCTGCTAGTGTCCTTCTACCGCTATTCCATTGAAAGTGTCCTGACACATGGTATCCTGACATGGTATGGCAACAGTTCTGCACCTGACAAGATCAACACAGCCCAGAAGATCACCAACACACATCTGCCTGCCCTGGAAGACATCTATAGTTCCCGTTGTCTCCGGAAGGCATCCTGCAGCCTAAAGGACCCATCTCACCCCTTTGCCCTTCTGCCCTCAGGAAAGCGCTGCAGGCCCATCAAATCACACACAAGACTAACAATTTCTACCCTAAGGCCATCACCACACTGAACTCTGCACTGAAAGAACACCCCCCATAGTCAATATTTATACTGTACAAATACCTACCTTTGTGCAATATCGATATATTAATTTATAATATTTATTTTTATAATACTACTCTGTGCGATATCTTATATTCTGACAATGACCTTCTGAGTGCAATATCTTATATTCTGTTAAGGGTGCATACGTAGGCATAATGTGTATACATTGATGAATCTGTGTGTATGTGTCACAGTATGTGTACGTGATTGTATGAACAATTTTTATTTTTCTCACTTTTTTCCTGTTATTTTCTTGTTATGTTTTATCTTGAACATTTGAGCTTCGCTCAGGCAGTGCGCCTGAATTTTGTTGTATGCACCACTACAATGACAATAAAGTCAACAACAGGACAACTGCTGAACCTCACTCAGCCAATTGAAGATGACTTTGAGGGTAAGCTGATCACAGGTGCAGTATCTGTAGACTTGTGCGCAGCATATGATACTGTAAACCACCGTACCATGAAAGGCCAACTGCAGCAAACACTACAGGACTCTCATCTTGTCCAGTTCATCATGACAATGATGGAGAACCGCCGCTTCTTTGTATGCCTAAATGGTCAGAACAGCCATTGGAGATGGCAAAAGAATGATGTATACCTCAGACTTCAGCCAGATTGAGACCGTACTAGAGGCTCTCTGCAGAATATGACCACATTCTACCAACAGAACTCCCTGCGCCCAAACCCAAGTAAAACGTAAAGTGCAGCTTTCCACCTCCGGAACCGGGATGCGAAACGTCAACTGCAGGTGCGATGGAATGATATCCTGTTAGAACATTGCAAAGCCCCAAGTACCCAGGTCCTTGATCGCACTTTATCATATCGCCAACATGTTGAGAAAACCGAGGCAAAGGTCAACACCTGGAACAATGTCATCGAAAAATTGGCAAACAGCTCATTTGGAAGTGACCCAACAACAATCCGCACTGCAGCCCTGGCGCTCTGTTTCTCAATGGCAGAATATGCAAGCCCCGTCTGGAGCCGCACTAAACATGCACGCAAGGTGGACTCTGCATTGAACACTGCCTGCAAGAAAACCACAGGATGCCTGAAGCTGACAAAGGTTGAACATCTGTATGAGCTGGCAGGCATCGTCAAACCATCTCAAAGACGTGATCAGGCAGCTGCAGTAGAAAACTTCAATGCGGACACAGACCCTTGCACAATCTCCCTTGCACAATCACCAACATGCCAAGAAACACCTGAAGAATCGGAACAGCTTCATGGAACTAGAGCCAACCGCACCAGGCACCAAACAACAGATGGCACCAGGACACCACCTGCCTTATACTACCTGGAAAGCCCTAAACCGCCTCCACACCGGAGTGGAACGCTGCGGACTGAACCTGAAGAAGTGGGGCCTCTCAAACTCTGACAAGTGCAACTGTGAAGAGGTACAGACAATGGCCCACCTATTGACATGCGGCAGAGAGGCATTCACTGCGGAGGATCTCTGCAGAGGCACAGATATGGCACTGGCTGATGGCAGAACGTCGTCTGACACACGAGCGAACGAATGACAATAAAGTAATAAAATAAAATAAAATCAGTCGGATTTTGGGTTCAAGCCAAAGGTTGGTTTGAACCTGCAGCCTTCCAACTGCATCTACTGATCTGCTGCAACATTGTGTACAAAACAGTGGTCATGAGGTATTTATAACTGAATACCTTAGCATACAGGAGTATAATTCATAACTTTTTTAGTTAATACGTACAAACTAATAAGGAGAAATTACACTCTTTCCACAAGTAGATTAGTAAAATCATTTATTCAAAGTATGAAGATCTGAGCTGCTCAGATTCACTAAGATGTAAAGTACACTGTTGCCGACGCTTGTCATGAAACAGCAAGGGTGTAACATGCACAGGAAATCTAACATATTGTTTATGCACATCTGATGTTAAACTAATTGGTTCCAACTAAAACAAGATTGATTATTTGTTCTCTCTCTGGTGATTGAACAGTAACTGTAGATCAACTGGTATATGGTCAGCATTGAGTCTGCAGGCCAAAGGGCCTGTCCTTGTGCTGTACAACAGCACAGGCTCATCACACTAAAATAATTTGTAGAGAAATTAATCACCCATGCTGTCCTGCAGAAAGCTCACCAAGATGTCAAAGCAAAAGGAAATATTTTGAAGGGCAAAGAATTGGGGCCCATCTCTGAGAGCGGGTGTAAGTGCAGGAGACAAAACATTTGCACTGAGAGTAGAAATGTCCCAAAATATAAAAACACAAAAATGAAGAGAGCAGCTGGAAATTAATTTATCAGAAATTAACCACATTGTGAGATAATTGCCAACCCTCAGAAGATCCAGGAAAACCAAACAGTAAATTAAAATTGTTCATATTCCTGTGAAAACTGCAACTGTTACCAAATCAGTGTTTAGATGAAAGATTACAATCTCCACAATAGAGCAATTAAATAAAAAGGGAGGCTTGTGAGTTTTTACAAATGCTGACATTTTGTCCAAACCCGAACGCAATTGTGGATAGGTCCTGCAGAGAGGAGGTACAGAGGTTTAATCTCTAAGTGAATAGATTAAGTGGAAAGAGACTCCTGACTGCTTGGGTCAAGGGTAAATGTCAAACGAGTAACGTTTAAAACGTAAATGTCAAAATCTTTAAGGTAAAGTTGCCCGAGGTTATTTTCAGGAAAAGATCAAACTGTGCAGCACACTTGTACTTTCAGCTGTACAACCTCAGGTGACCCGAAGACCTTTGCAACCTAAAATACTTGTAGCTTTTGTAGCTGACTTTAATTTCGCCAATATTGATTTAGATACCCTAAGTGCAAGAGGCATAGATTAGACAGAATTAGTGCATCCATGAGGGTTTCTTGAAACAGTATGTGTATAGTCCAACCAGAGAAGGGGCCATACTAAACCTTGCATTAGGAAATGAGCCTGGCTAAGTGATTGAGGTTTCAACAAGAGAACATTTGGGTACAGTGATCACAACTGCTTACATGTTGGGATAATTATGCATAACAATCAGTCTGGATATCTGGGGGAAATGTTAAATTGGGAGAAAGCAATTTACAATATTATTAGGCAGGAACTAGGGAGAGTAAATTGGGAGCATGTGTTATTGGGTAAGTCTACATGTGAGAGTCATTTAAAGACCAGCTGATCAGAATTTAGGAATCTGCAGGTTCCTGTGAGGAGGAAAAACAAGGATGGCAAGGTTTAAGAATCTTGGATGACAAGAGATGTAGAGAAAGTCAAAAAGAAAAAAAATGAAGCATTTGTAAGGTTTACAAAGTTGAAACCAGACCCTAATGAATGTAACAAAAGCACAAATGAACCCTAACAGGAACCAAGATGGACTATGAAATGTCATGACAAGCAGTATTAAGGAAAATCCAAACACATTCTATTCATACATTAAGACAAGAGAGTAGTTAGGCAGAGGATAAAAGAGAGAATTTATGCCAGGAAGGCAATGACCTCAGAAGGATGTATTCCACAGTATTGGCTGAGAACAAATGTTTTAGGTTTGTCTCTGAAACTCAGTTTGACTTGACCTTGTTTCTTGTGGACATGTATTACTTCATTATTGAAGCCGTTAGTGATTATATACAATCATCCGCAACTAAGTTTGAGTCATAGAGTATGGAAAAGGCCCTTTGACCTAATTAGTTTGTGCTGATCGTGCCCACCTAAGCTTTCCCATTTCCCTGCGTTTGACCCACATCCCTCAAAATCTTTTGTAATTATAAGATTGCAAAATCTTACACTTCAGCTCCAGCTCCATCTCCAGCACCAAATATCTTTTAAATGTTGTTATTGTATCTGCCTCTGCCACTTTATCCCATTAAAACACCAACAAACTTAAAGTTTATTCATTGCAATTTACACATTGCACAGTGAAAGTAGCACAGCACTTGTATTGATTATAATGGCTGGAACGTGGTTTTCAGTATTCGTCATCGTCATCGCCCTGCTCCATGGTGTCTGCCCCCACTTCCTCGTAATCTCTCTCTAATGCAGCCAAATCTTCCCTTGCTTCAGCAAACTCTCCCTCTTCCATTCCTTCGCCCACAAACCAGTGGACAAATGCCCGCTTGGCATACATTAGGTCAAACTTGTGATCCAGACGGGCCCAGGCCTCAGCAATGGAAGTCGTGTTACTTAGCATGCAGACGGCACGCTGAACCTTGGCCAGGTCAGCGCCGGGCACCACAGTGGGAGGCTGATAATTGATCCCAACCTGACAACCAGAGGGAAAAAGTCAGCTTAGTTGTTGATAAAAAGATAAAGTTGCAGGAAATAACCAGTTAAGATATCAGACCAACTACAGAGGACATTGTTGAATCTCACGTAACTACCGTTGTACTAAATAAACCCTCTTCAATGTCACTTGTCCGCAGTTCCTGAAATTCTCACTCGCCCAGTATCAATGTGAAGTAGTCATATAGCAGTGGCTCAGAAAATCGGGGCCCCAAAGGGACTGTTACAAAGAAAAACGTCAGAATGTTCTCATCATTGAACGTATACTGACTTTTACTTTTGTTTATAGTTGGTAGGAGTGGGTGACCAGTAATCAGTTCGTAAAAGGAGATTTTCCTGGGAGTGATCCTTCTGATCTTGGAAACGAGATAGATTTCTCCAGCGTTGACATAGAAGTAACTTTGTTCTTTCACTTTGAGCAGCTGAGACAAAGACATCAGAACATTGACCTCCACCACCTCTGCTGCACCGAGACTCCCGAGTGTGCAATGCAACCAAATAGTCAAATCTACCATGGAAGATGTGTGTGCCACATGCAAGACCAGCAGTCACGATCCTTCCCCAGTTGTCCTAGTGACCTGTCACATCCTACGTTCATAAGACATAGGAGCAGAATAAGGTCATTCAGCCCATCAAATTTGCTCCGCCATTTCATCATGGCTAATCTCAACCCAATTCGGCTGCCTTTTCCCCATAGCCTTTGACAACCTGAGGTGAGAAAAACGAGAATCCTTTCTCAAAAGGTATTAGCAGACAAGTTATGTTTTCGATGCAATCTGACATACATTAGAACAAGAAACAGAAGCACATGGCAGGAGCATGGCTGATCTTGTACCTCAGCACTATTTTCTTGCACTAACCTTTGATTCCTTTAATATTGTTTTGCAATCTTGACATGTTTCCTAATATTCAAAAACCCATTCATCTCAGTGTTGGCATTGCTAATTAGTACCACCCTTGCCTGAAGCAGCGACTGGTTTGACTTGTCTAGCAAAAGCCTGCCAAGCAAAGCAACCCAAAAAGAGAATCCACTGATGAGCATGCGGATTTGGGTTCTGCTTCAGTGAGGAGATACAAGGGCCAGAGGTGACACCTGGTTCCCTCAAGTGACAACACTCACCTTGAATCCAGTGGGACACCAGTCCACAAACTGAATTGATCGCTTGCTCTTGATGCTGGAAATTGCAGCGTTGACATCCTTGGGGACCACGTCGCCCCGGTACAACATGCAGCAGGCCATATACTTGCCGTGGCGAGGATCGCACTTCACCATCTGGTTGGCAGGCTCGAAGCAGGCATTGGTAATCTCTGACACAGACAGCTGCTCATGGTAGGCTTTTTCAGCAGAGATGATGGGCGCATAGGTTACCAATGGGAAGTGAATACGCGGGTAGGGGACCAGGTTAGTCTGGAACTCTGTCAGATCTATGTTCAAAGCTCCATCAAAACGCAGAGAGGCTGTGATTGAGGACACAATTTGGCCAATCAAACGATTGAGATTGATGTATGTGGGTCGATCTATGTCAAGGTTTCGGCAACAGAGGTCATAGATCGCCTCATTGTCCACCATGAATGCACAGTCCGAGTGCTCCAAGGTAGTGTGAGTGGTGAGAATGGAGTTGTACGGCTCAACCACAGCCGTAGAGATCTGAGGAGCTGGGTAGATAGCAAATTCCAGCTTGGATTTCTTCCCATAATTGACAGATAAACGTTCCATCAACAGGGAAGTGAAGCCAGATCCCGTGCCTCCCCCAAAACTGTGGAATATCAGAAAGCCCTGAAGGCCCATGCATTGGTCTGACTGCAAAAGAAAAGGGAGGCAGGTTAGACAGTCTGAAGAATTGGCATTGCAGCTTGTACCTGTTCACCAGAAAAAAAACTAAGGACATTAGCAACCTCTGGCAGATGTTGATTGCTCAGATAATGGAAATATCTTGTATAAGCAAAACAATTCTTGTCCCCAAACTTCAATTGCTCAAATGATTTTAAGCCTAGATATCAGAAATTATAACATCACTATGTCATGTTATTGAATGGTGATAGTTAAATGTTAACGAACCAGTGTTATTGGAATTATTCAGAAGTCTATTCGGATGAGGATGAAGTTTTAAACAAAGCAATTGATTCAGAATAACAGTCCTTAATTAAAGTGTTGTGCCTAATTCCTTGTTTCCTTGCCTACATTCTGTGGTGGGACTGCTTTCGCTTCCAGAATGAATATGGGAAATTCCAAAAAAAGTCATTATTTTTGAAGATGTAACTAGGAAAATGGACAAGGGAGAGCCAGTGGATGTAGTGTACATGGACTTTCAGAAAGCATTTGATAAAGTCCCACATAGAAGATTAGTGGGCAAAATTAGGGCACGGTATTGGTGGTAGAGTGCTGACATGGATAGAGAAGTGGTTGGCAGACAGGAAACAAAGAGTATGGATTAACGGGTCCCTTTCAGAATGGCAGGCAGTGACTAGTGGGATACCGCAAGGATCGGTGCTGGGCCGTAGCTATTTACAATATACATCAATTTGGATGAAGCGATTCAAAGTAACATTACCAAATTTGCAGTTGACACAAAGCTGGATGGCAGTGTGAACTGTGAGGAGGATGCTATGAGAATGCAGGTGACTTGGACAGGATGGGGGAGTGGGCAGATGCATGGCAGATGAAGTTTAATGCGGATAAATGTGAGGTTATCCACTTTGGTACAAAAAACAGGAAGGCAGATTACTATCTAAATGGCGTCAAGTTGGAAAAAGGGGAAGTACAACGGGATCTGGAGGTCCTTGTACATCAGTCTATGAAAGTAAGCATGCAGGTACAGCAGGCAGTGAAGAAAGCGAATGGCATGTTGGCCTTCATAACAAGAGAAATCGAATATAGGAACAAAGAGGTCCTTTTGCAGTTGTACATAGCCCTAGTGAGACCACACCCGGAGTATTGTGTGCAGTTTTGGTCCCCTAATTTGAGGAAGGACATTCTTGCTATTGAGGGAGTGCAGCGTGGGTTTACAAGGTCCTGGGATGTTGGGACTGTCATATGCTGAAAGAATGGGGCAGCTGGGCTTGTACACTCTGGAGTTTAGAAGGATGAGAGGGAATCTAATTGAAACATATAAGATTGTTAAGAGTTTGGACACGCTCGAGGCAGGAAACATGTTCGCGATGTTGGGGGAGTCCAGAACCAAGGGCCACAGTTTAAGAATAAGGAATATGCCATTTAGAACGGAGACGAGGAAACACTTTTTCTCACAGAAAGTGGTGATTCTGTGGAATTCGCTGCCTCAGAGGGTGGGGGAGGCAGGTTCTCTGGATGCTTTCAAGAGAGAGCTAGATAGGGCTCTTAAAAATAGCGGAGTCAGGGGATATGGGAAAAGGCAGGAATGGGGTACTGATTGGGGGATCAGCCATGATCACATTGAATGGCCTAATCCTGCACCTATTGTCTATTGTCTATTGACTGAAGTACAGCACAACAAGATTCACTGAAAGATATAACATGGAAATAGACCCTACAGCCAGAGCCACTCTGTTATCCCACTTTCACATACACTCCTTTCTCACTCAGGGCAATTTACAGTGGCCAATTAACCTACAACCCTGCACAACATTGGGATGAAACTGGAGCACCCGAATGAGACCCACTCGGCCTCTGGCACTGTGAGACAGCAGCTCTACCAGCTGCACCACTGTGTCGCTCAATGGATTTCAGACAGATGTTTGGAAGGACAGGATAGAAATGCCCCTCAATTAAAGGGTTTCAAATGGAGTTGGACAGGAAACATGTCTCTCTGCATTTCATGCAACTTTCTACACTCTTCACTCTCCACACTCACCAACTTCCGGACACGCTCAAGGACTGTATCAATGACCTCCTTCCCAACTGTGTAATGACCCCGGGCGTAGTTGTTGGCAGCATCTTCCTTGCCAGTGATTAGCTGCTCCGGGTGGTAAAGCTGCTTGTAAATCCCAGTCCTGACCTCGTCTGAAGGGAACAAAGGAGAGTCAATGGTTGAACCATGGTGCACAAAATAAGTGAATGATCAACACACCAGGAAAGGTGGCGTTGATTTGAATTCCATGGACACAATATTTTTTGGTGTGTACAAGCTTGAAATGGACAGTAAGCAGCCTGGATTCACAGCCTCCATGCACCCAAGGCAGAGCAGAGCAGAGCAGAAATCTCCCAGGGGAGAGCGAGAGATACGACGGAAAACTGGAGACTCGTGTTCAAGATGCTGTGTGAGGGTATCCCAAATGTAAGCATTGGACAAACAGTAAATTAAATAACTACTGTCAAACACCGAGAGCGTGTCAAGGGGACTGATTCAAAACAATAAATGTATGTTTTTATCAAGTAAATTATACAAAATTTGTTGGGAACAAAAAAAAGCATGAGCAATTCAGCAGGTCAGGCAGCATCTGTGGAGGGAATAGACGGACGACATTTTGGAGCAGGAACCTACCAACTCATGGGAGTATGGGGGAGAATGCTGGGAAAGAGAGATGAGAGTTTGGTAAAGCCAGGCAAGTATTCGGTGGATACAGTGGAGGGCGGTGATTGGCAGATAGTGAAATAAGTGACAAAGGCTAGATGTGAAAAGGAAAAAAGTGTGTTAGATAAGGAAATAAGAGGAGATATGTAATGTAAAGTCAGAGGGAGGGATATGGTTAGAAAGGAGAAGAGAAAAGGGGGGGATAAAAGAGAAATATGGAACTCAGGGATGGGAGATGAGCATACAGAAAAGGGGAAGGGTTTCAGGGTTACTAGGGTGATATTACTTGAAAGTCAATAATTGAATGTTCATACTGTTGGGTTGTAAGCTACCCAAGTGCAACAAGTGGTGCTGTTCCTCCAGTCTACATGGAGCCTCAATCTTGCAAGTGGAGAAAGCCAAGGACAGAAAGCTCGCTATGGAATGGGGTGTTAAAATGGTGAGCAACCGGGAGCTCCAGCAGGTCGCGGTGGTCAGAGCGCAGATGCTTGGTGAAACAGTCACCCAATCCATGCTTAGTCTCTTTGATGTAAAGGAGGCCACATCAGGAGCACTAAAATAATAGATGTGGTTGGAAGAAGTGCATGTGAACGTCTGTCTCACTTGGAAAGGCTACTGGGGCCCTGGATAGGAGTGAAAGAAGAGGTTTAGGGACAGGAGCCATATCTCAGGGGAAGTACTTGGGAAGGATGTAAAAGCATAGGAGCTGCAGGGGGAAGTGGTCTCTACGGAGGTTTTTTTTTTGAAAGTCAAAGGACATAGATGATAAATAGGTGTGAGACAAACGGGTTGAAGAGTTGGAATTGTGATGACAGAGGAAGGAATCTAGGTGGAGGGGGCAATATTTGTGCAAGTCTAGCTGGGGCAGAGTGGGGGGAAAGGAAGTGGGTGTGTGGGGGAGAAAGGGGAGGGGTGGTGGTCAGATGTGACCTAAAATTGGAGAACTCAACGTTCATACCATTGGGTTGTAAGCTACCCACGTGAAATACAAAGTGCTGTTCCTCCAGTTTGTGTTAAGGCTCACGCTGGTAGTGGAGGAGGTCCTGAAATGAAAGGTCGGTATGGAAATGGGAATTAAAATGATTAGCAACCAGAAGATCCTTGTAAGCCTTGGCGGACCAAAACAATGTGTTTGGTGAAACAGTTGCCGAGTCTACGCTTGGGTCGCCAACGTACAGAAGGCAACAATGGGAACACCGGATGCAGTCGATGAGGTTAGCAGGAAGTGCACATGAACCTGTTTTGATTATAGGGCTGCTGGGTCTCTGGAGGCGAGCAAGGAGGTATATGGACATCCAGGAACTCCAGCAAACCTTCCAGGTGTGAATTAAGTTCATGTGCACCTCCTCTAACCTCATTGACTGCATCCAGTGTTCCCTATGTGCTTCCTGTACATCAATGAGACCAAGCATAGACTCGGCAACCATTCGCCAAACAGTTGTGCATATTCCACCAAGGCCTACCAGATCTCACGGTTGTCATTTTAACTCCTCTTCCCATTCCCATATTGACTTCCTGCCCTGGTCCTCATCCATTGACAGAGTGCCGCCATGTGTAAACTGGAGGAACAATATCTCATATTCCGTTTCGGTAACTTACCAACCAATAGTATGAACATTGAATTCTCCAATTTTAGGTAACTTCTAACACAAGGGTTCCCAACCAGGGGGTAAATTTGTTGATTCTGGATTTGTACATATTTTTTTCTCACATTGACTAACTGTGTTTGGTTTTGGTATACCGATATGTGTTCATCATTAGTTGTTCATGAATAAGTGAAATAACATTGTTATGTGCTATTACAGTTGCCAGGGGTAAACGGGACAAAAAAGGTTGGGAACCCCTGTTCTAACACTACCCTCCCCCTCACAAACCCCCTTTCTTCCCACCCCCATCACCTGTGCCCCACCTAGACACGTGCCAGATTTGTGATAGTATCTGATGTAAGGTAATAGGAAGGATGGGAGAATAAAAGAGATTGAGTGTAAATAGGTAGATCCAAGCAAGTATGAGGTTTTGCATTTTGGGAGGTCAAATGTAAGGGGAAGGTATATCGTTGATTGTAAAACACTTAACATCTTTGTGTTCACAGAAAATCTGAGGATTCAGGGCCATAGCTCTGTGAAAGTTACACCACCAGTGGATGGTGTAGTAAAGATGATGTATGGTATGCTCGCTTTGATGGATCGGAGTATTGAATATAAGAGGAAGTCTTGATGCAGCTTTATAAGACGTTGCATAGCCCACATTTGGAGCATTGCATGCAGTACTGGTTACCCCAAGAAGAATGAGGAGGTTAGGAGAGGGTGCATATGAGATTTATCTGAATGCTGCCTGGATTAGGTGGAATTAGCTGTAAGGGGAGTTGGACAAACTTGGAATGTTTTTCCCGGAATGCTGAAGGTTGAAGGGTGACCCTAGAGAAGTATGTAAAATTAAGGCATATGCAGTCTGAACTTTGTTCCCAGGGTGTTAATGGCAAAAACTAGAGGGTGTAGATTTAAGATGAAAGGGCTGAAGTTTAAGGAGACGTGCTGGGCAAGTTTATTTTACACAAAGGATGGTGGGTGTCTGGAACGCACTGCCAGGGAGGGAGGTGGAGGCAGATACGATAGTGGGATTTTAGAGGCTTTTAGATAGGCACATGGATGTGCAGGGAATCGCGTGCAGGCAGATAAGATTAGTTTATCTTGGTATAAAATTTTGCACAGACATTGTGGGCCGAAGGACGTAATCCTGTGCCAGAGAAATTCAGGTCAGGCACCATCTTTGGTGCCTTACCTGCTGGATGGATGACGTTTTAGGCCAGGACCCTTCTTCAGACTGGCAATACTTTGGGGACAATTGCAACCCTAAAATCGATTGGGTAATGTTATTGGAGCAAAGAGGTGGAATTTCTGAAAATTTTAGGAGAATTTCCTGAATTGCTACATTTATGTTGAAATATTTGCTGAAACTGGATCTTGGGAATGAGGACAAAGTGAGAGAAGGAGAACAATGTTTTGATAAAGCTAGGATTGGTAATGAGGAACCCAGTGTAGAACTTCCTGACTGAAAGCAGGAAAATCTCAAGGGAAAGCGAGTGAACTGGCCTGGATGCAATGGAACCAAGGTCTGGCCGGTAAAACTGCAATGACACAATGAGAAGTCTTTCATGAGAAGTTTTAACTACTTGTTTGGTTCATCGAAATGCCGCAGCACCATATTCAGCTCCTTCGATCACAAATGAGGTGGAGGTTAAGTAGATGCAACCAAAAGGACTTGTGTCGTGTCGTTCCATGATCCTGAGCTAAATATAAACAGCCAAACGGATAAGCGGAAAGGAAAACTGGAACAAAAAAACAGAGTAGCCGTTGACATAAAAAAGGAGCACAAGAGTCAGTGTGTGAATAGTGAATATTTTATGGGTACTTTGTATTGACTTTTATAAAGAAAACATGTTGCCAATATCTAAGTATAATTGAAGTACAATTCTATGCCGTCTAAGATGCCCTGTCTATGCTAATCCCATTAGTCCAAGTTTGGCCCATATCTCTCTGTCTGTGCCTCATTGCCACAGAAGGCGGTGGAGGCAAGTCAATGTATATTTTTAAGGCAGCGATTGATAGATACTTGATTAGTACAGGTGTCAGGGGTTATTGGGGAGAAGGCAGGAGAATGAGGTTAGGAGGGAGAGATAGATCAGCCATGATTGAATGGCGGAGTAGACCTGATGGGCCGAATGGCCTAATTCTGCTCCTAACATTTATGAACATATTTGCTAGACAGGGCAAATAGAGGAAAGTTAATACTATAAGCAGATGGTGCAAATGTCTAAGGGACAGAGCTGAAAGTTAAAAGGCAAAAGATGCAGGGAGATAAAATGTTTATTTTTTTTCTGCAGCGATACTCTGGTACACACTGGATATTTGAGTTTGAGAAGTCAGTGGAGGATACTGGGTAGGCACATGCAAACATAATTTTGAGGGTTCAGAAAGAACAAGAAGTTTTCATTGAAAAGGCTGCTCATCAGTGGGCTAGCATGGACCTGAATGGTCTCCTATTACGCCTGGGAGCAGATTGATTAGGCAATACTTGTTCAACTTTAATAGTTCTTACCCTTGTTTTTGATGGCTCACTTCTACAGCCACACTTTCCTTCACAGACACCTCCAGCTCTGACTCACTCCTTGTGGATTCCAACTTAAGTTCCACTCTTCACATTTTGGATCCAATCACGATTTCAGGTGTAGTTATGAAATAAATTGTTTTCCAAACCAACCCACTGTTCTGGTCTCCTTCTGAGATGCAGGCCCAATGTCATCCTTGGTGCACTCATGCTCTTGACCTCCCCCTCCAGAAACTCCTATGGATGCTCTCAGAGCTGTCCTAGTTCACATTTCTCCACTGCATTTGGTACCACAAAAGATTTTCTTATATCTTCTCAGGCAGAGATTACAAACTTCAAGGCAAATTCTTATATTTCTGCTGGTCTGTGTTCGCTCTTCATTTTCCTCTTACCTTGCTTCCTTCTGCAGTCTGATTCCTGTGTGTTTGTGCCCTCTTCTGACATTGCCCTCTGTAATCTTAAATGATCAGACTTCAGATGCTTAAACTACACTCCACAAGGTTGATGCCCATGGTCTGCCCAATTCTATGCTTTTGTTTTGGTCCAGTAGTTTTGGTATGATGAATCGTTTGCTAGAACAGCCAACATTGATATGGGTCTTGGATCGTCTAGACTAGATCACCGAGGGGCAGATTTCCATGACTGAATGAATTGTTGAAACAAACAATGTGATTCACTAATCACTTTCACGGCTTCATTATCTAACACTAGTTTTCCTTATAAAAAGTTAATTGGAAATATCCAAACTAATGGTCTAAGTTGGTGTGATAGGTTTTAATCTCTTGATTCTGGATTGTTAGTGGGTAATTATTGGACCAGTAATTTATTACACTATCTGTAGGATCTATGAAAATAGGGCAGCACAGTGACGCAACAATAGAGTTGCTGCTTAACATCCAGAGACCTGGGTTTAATCCTGACTATGGGTGCCGTCTGTACAGAGGTTATACATTCTCCTTGTGACTGCGTGAGTTATCTCCGGGTGCTCCAGTTTCCTACCACATTCAAAAGGCGTACAGTTTTGTAGCTTAATTGACTTCTGTAAATTGTCCCTAGTGCGTAGGATAGAACTAGTGTATGGGTTGATTGTTGTATGGCGCGGGCTCAGTGGGTTTGGCTTGTTTCCAAGATGTATCTCTAAACTAAGCTAAAAGTGAATTTAAAGTATCGTTGGAAAATAATCTAATAATCCAGAAATCCTGTCAGTCTGGCACCAACGTTCAAAGAGTGTCAGGTTATTCATTTTATTAACTGAATTTTAATTCCTCAGAGCCAGGATGGGAATTGAATCTGAGTGTCTGGATTGTTAATATAGGCCTCCGGGTTACTGATCCAACAATTTAACCATTGTGAGACTATTCATAAAAGATTTAGGCTCAGAAGCAATTTCATCAAGGATTAAATGACAGCCATAAAAAAAAAGTAGAGATAAACAAGAGTTTTTTTTTGAATGGCACAGTTTAGCTAATGGAGTAATCAAATGTTCAAGCAGTGGGTACAGTAGAGCATGTCCAGATGTCTGAACTGTGGATAAGTAGAACGGTGTTTGGAAAGAGAGCTGCCAGATGGACACAAAGCTGCAAGAGAGGCCAGGATGTTTGAGGTTAACATTAATTTTCAAAAATATAAGAATAGGTCTAATTTTAAAAGAAGGGTGAGCTTAGTAAAAGTTAGGGTTGAGAAGGATTGGGATGTCTTTATAAGTACATCCTGAATGTTAACATACAAGCAGCAGCAAGCATTGTGGTCAGCAAGCAACACATTAGCCTTTATTGAAAAGCAATTGGAGGACAAAAAACAAGAAGGCCATGTTGTAGGACTTGCACTTTACCTATCACCGAGGGTTCCAAGTCCACAAAGACTGCACGAGGAACACGTCTTCCTGCTCCAGTCTCACTAAAAAAGGTGCTGTAGGAGTCGTCTACTTTGCTGGTGGACTTGGTACTCATCACATTTCCATCCGGTTGGATCCCGTGCTCCAGGCAATACAGCTCCCAGCATGCATTGCCGATCTGGACTCCAGCCTGTCCGATGTGGATGGAGATACACTCTCTCTGTTGTTGGCAGTGGTGGAATAATAAACACAAAACAATCAGAGTAGTGTGGCTCAATCCCTTCAATCAGCATGTTCTGCAATCGTTTAACCCACCATCCACCCTACACACCAGTCTTTGGCGCCTTCAACACTCCAACCCCCATCCATCCCTTTAAGTTGGCATCGTCTGCCTGTGGTTGCCAGGTGCAAAGGATCACTGCTGCTTAAAGTGGTCTAATACCATATCACTGGTGGAGGGAGGGAGAAAGGCCAGTGCTTCTTCTTAACTTTCACTGGCACAGCATTGTGTAAAACTGGCCATGCCTTGTTTGCCATTGAATTAAAGAACTAGCCAGATGAGCCATGACTTAAAGTTATTGTATTGTATATCTTTATTATCATTTTTCCTGAGTACTTACATACCCAGTGGAAAAGAAAAAACGTTGCTCAACCAGTGTCATTCAGTGTACGGTAAAAAATAAATAGAAATAAAAATAAAAATACATATATCATGAGTTCCAATCAGCAGCGGCATGACAATGGCTCTGCTTCAGTGTGTCCAGGTTGGTGGTTGGTGCACGATACTTTGGCAGGGGGCAAAGTCCGTTTATCAGTCTTATAGCCTGTGGGAAGAAGCTGAGGAGCATCCTGCTGGTTTTGCAGCTGATGCTCCTGTACCTCTTCCCAGATGGCAGGATGGAGAATACAATACAATACAATTGTATTGTATTGTATTGTATTGTAAGTTGTGTCGATAACTCACAGGAACCGATTCACACTCACCCACCCACTTGATGGAGCGAGGTCAGGGTCAAAATGCCACCAGAGTACCTAATTTCAAATTCAGCTGCCATTCTATGTGTCACTAAAACTGAAGCAATGTGTAGTCGAGGTCAAACAGTTCCTGCAGCTCCACAAATGCTCAGCCCGTTTGTGTGAACAGGCCGGATGCAAATTCCTACAATGGGCCTAGGGCTTAAAGTAGATAAAGTTGACAACAGTGTACAAGATCTTGCAAAAAGGTGCAATGAAGCTAAAATACGCATCTCTTTCCTGAGTCATGCGAGACAAATGTGAGTTGGGTGGGGATTGTAGGTGGAAAGGCAAGGTAATTATACTAATGTAAGAGAAAACTTTAGCAAAATGTGACAAATATTTTAAAAATCCTTGAGATCCAACAGGTTCACAGTAATTGAAAGCCAAAACAAAAATTGCAGTTTCCTGAAATCCTAAATAAAATCAATGCTGCAAACACTTTGAAGGTCAGGCAGTATCTGTGAAAGACTGGAAAAGACTCCTAGAAATGTTCTTCTGAAGGGTCTGCAACATGAAATGTTTCCAGCACTTTTTTTTTGTTTGAGTACCAGCATCTCAATTTTGAAAATAATTCGAATGCTTTTGGATCTGAAGTTGTTTTTTTGCAAATATTTGTCAAATTTGTGTAATGTATTCCAATAGATGTACAGTTGCTGTTAACAAGCCCCAACACAACCTGGGATGGGAAAGCAGCTCAACCAGTTGAGCTGCCGTTTTTAACCACAAATACCCCGAGGAAAAAATGTTAACCCGTTCGCTCTTCACGAGCTCAATTCGCAAGAGGGCACTCGGCAACCCAGCTGAAAAGCCCACCGGATCTTTACCGGAAAAGTCACCCTTCACTTTACGAAGCTGGTTCACCTTTGGAATCACTGAAGGCACCTGATGTTTTAGAAGGGAGGGTACATCTCCAGTCCAGAAACAATGGGTTGAGTGACAAAGGGTTCAATGGCAGGACTAGGACAGCAGGAATCCAGGTCTTTCCCATTTACCTAGGAAAAGGGAAAGACTTATGCCTGTCCATACCCGGCCTGAGGGAGACTCCCCTTCCCACCACCTTGGTGTAGGGGCCACAGCCCGCTTTCACACACGCTCGCCCGGGCGGACGGAGGCTCCCGTGCCTGGGTCGGGGGCACACCCGCGGACCGATGTCTCCGCGCGTTCGTTCGGCGCCCGCTGCGGGTCCGGAGCGCTGCCCACCACTCACCATGATGATCCGTCCGGGGACTCTCGAATCTCAAGCACGCTGCTCGCTCGGCGCCAACTCAGCCACGGCGGGGCGGGCCGGGGCGGGCCGGGCCGGGCCGGGCCGGGCGGGGCATCACCATGCACAGGGCGCCGTCATTGGGCAGCTGGAGGAAGACGGGGCTTCTGCAGCTGCCCATCCAACCGAGGCGTGTCGGAGGAGCGAAGCCCGGACAGGAGGGGGTAGAAGTTGTTCAGGGGGAGGACAGGGGGAGGTAGAACGTGCAGGGGGAGTAAGAGGGTGCATGGGGTTGGGAAAGGGAAAGGGCAGGGAGCGAGGAGGAGGTAAAAGTACTGGGGAAGAGAAGGTGCAGGGGGGTGTGAAGGGAGGAGGATAGAGGGCAGGCTAGGATGCGGGAACTGCAGAGATGTTGGTTTA
Organism: Okamejei kenojei; assembly: GCA_035221665.1. Taxonomy (NCBI): domain Eukaryota; kingdom Metazoa; phylum Chordata; class Chondrichthyes; order Rajiformes; family Rajidae; genus Okamejei; species Okamejei kenojei. The sequence goes on along the minus strand of CM069154.1, from coordinate 15,977,523 downwards.
AACCAAAGATAAACACAAATCTGACTTCCAAACTAATCAAATGCAATGTGTTGCCTCCGCGTATTGCCCAGGGTTTTACCAAACAGGATGGTCCCGTCTGAAATCCACATTAAATTCTTACATCTGTTGTCACCTTACATACTTGATAATATCATACCTAATCGCAGATTCTACGTTCACTTTTCTAGATGTTAAACTAATTGATTTGTCTCACTCTGATACAATGGGCCCAGTGGCTGAAGCATATTTTCTCACGGTTTACCTCCATCAAGTTTCCAGCAGCCCGTCATATCGGAGACTCAAAAATGCAGATGTTGGTTTACAAATTTAAAAAAAAACACAGGCTGCGGGAGTAACTCAGCGGGACGGGCATGTCTAAGCAATGTCTAATATTGCTTCACCTTACTTAAACATGATTACTTTATCTAAAATACTATATTTTTTTAAGAAAGAATTCTTCACGTTCAAAACCAAGTCAGAACCGCCCGCCGCTATCATGTTTCACACGGTCGGAATCCAAACGTCACATTCACTCCCCAGATGCTGCGTGGCCCGTTGAATTTCTTCAACACTATGTGTTTAGCTGAAGATTCCTGCCATGTGAAACCATAAGTGATTCCAGGTTAATACTATGTCCAATTATGGCAGCAAATATAATCTATTTGAGTGGGGGAGATAAAAAATATTGAGTTACAGACTGATAGGGTGTTTTTCCACAGGTACTGTCGGCTTTGTTGAGTGTTTTTAGTACTTTCTGGTATTGTTAAGCACAAACCAGTTCAAGTGGAACCAGATGTGGCATGTTGCTGAAATCGATCAGTGTATTAAGGAAATATCAACATGCCACTGAGAACATTGCATTGGGACCGGGCAAACTCGACATAGAACTGAGGGAGGGAAATCGTTTAAGCAAAGCAGTTCACTTTTTGAGGATGGGATTCGCAGAATGTATGAGAGCAACCCCGTGGGTATGGTTTATTTGGATTTTCAAGAAGACCTTTGATAAGGTGCCCCTAAAGAGATTATTAAAAGGAATTGGAGCACAAGGCAATGGGGTTAATATACGAGTTTAAGATTTGTTTCTGGTTTTGTCCGTGGCAGGTCGTATCTTACGAACTTGATTGAGGTTGTTGAGGAGGTGACGAAGATGAACGATGAGGGTAGAACAGTGAATATTGTCTAAATGGATTTTAGTGAGGCATTTGATAAAGAACTCCTGTGTCATCTGATTCAGAAGAACATGATTCATTGCTTCTCCGGTGACTTGTTTATCTGGATTCTGAGCTGGCTTTCTGATAGTGTGTGGGACAATATTCAGACTGGGTGGCTGTGACCAGTGGAATTACGCAGAGATCTGGGCTGGGACCCCTGTTGTTTGTGATGTATATAAACGACTTGGATGTAAATGTAGATAGGCTGGTTAGGACATTTGCAGACAACACCAACATTGGTGTAGTTGCGGACAGTGATGAAGACTCTCAAAGCAAACCGCGGGATTTAGCTCAGCCACAGCAATGGGCTGAGAAATGACAAATGGAGTTTAACCTGAGCAAGTGTGAGTGATGGAGACTCGGCAGCTTTCTCGGGGGTAGATTTCCAAATTTAACCTGAGCACCTTGGAAGGTTGAATATAAGGGGGAAATATATAGTTATTGGCAAGATGTACATAAGGATATTGTGGTCGTTGTCCACAGCTCTCTGAAAGTGGCAACACAGGTAGATTGAGTTGTAAAGAAGGCATATGGTATGCTTACGTTCATAGATAGGGGCATTGAGTATGATGAGCATTGAGGATTGTTTACATATTCTGTTGTGCTGCAGCATGTAAGAATTTAATTGTTCTATCTGGGAAATATGAAAATAAAACACTCTTGACTTGCAAGCAGAGATCAGTATGACTTGGCATCATTTGTCATGGATATTGTGGGCCAAAGGGTTTGTTCCTGTGCTGTACTAACCTAGATCAATAATTTAGAGACAATCACATTAAATGTATCAAAATATGCTCATGATACATGTCTGAAGACCTTTATGGTTTATGAGGAGCAGGTAGAGAGGCTTTGGAGGGGGGGGGGGTATAGAAAGGCTCAGTGAATGGACTAACATTCTGTCAAATTTAGAATATGTGATCTAATTGAAATACATAACATTCTTACAGGGTAGATGCAGAGATGATGTTTCCCCTGATTGGGTATCTAGAACCAGGGGGCACAGCCTAAAAATAAGGGGGCAGCAGTTCAAGACTGCAATGAGATTTCTTCAACCAATTTGGAAATCTACCCCCGAGAAAGCTGCCGAGTCTCCATCACTCAACATATTCAAAACAAATGTTGTGAATTTTATGAAGGGTTAGTGCAGTAAAGTGGTTAGTAACCTTAAACTATCAACCAGGCCGTTTTGTCCTCTGACAATTTACAAATTCAAAGAACCTACAGCACACAGTCCCTTATTCAAGTCATTAAGTCATACAGTGTAGAAACAGGCTGTTCAATCCAACTTGCCTGCGCCTAACAACTTTCCCCACCTATACTCATCCCACCTGCCTGCATTTAGCCCATATCCCTCCAAACCTTTTCTATCCATGTACCTGTCCAAATATTTCTTAAATGTTGTGATAGTACCTGCCTCAACTACCTCATCTGGCAACCCGTTCCATGTACCGACAATCCTTTATGTAAAAAAGTGGCCCCTCAGGTTCCTATTAAATATTCCCCCCCCCCCCCTCCCCAAAACCTGTGGTTGTTTATTCCCTAACTCCAGGTAAAAGACTCTGCATTTAAACTATCTAATCCTCCAATGAGGATTAATATAGATCGTAAACAGTTGATCCAGCACTGATCCCTTTGACACCAACAATTCCTACACACTTCTTTTATGATGGTTAGCCAATCCACAGTCCATTTGACAATACATTATTCCCAATCCTGAGCACCATTTCACGTGGAATTTCATCAAATACATCTTGAAATCCATCCTTTTAATTTTATTCACAAAGAACTCCAGCAAATGTATCCAACAATTTATCTTTCATAAAACCCTCACTAACTCTACTTCTTATCCTATGTTTTTTCATAATAACCATATAACAATTTACAGCACGGAAACAGGCCCTCTCGGCCATTCCAGTCCGTGCCGACCATTTGTTTCCCCTAGTCCCATCTACCTGCACTCAGCCCATACCCCTCCATTCCCTTCACGTCCATATACCTATCCACTTTACTTTTAAATGTTAAAATCGATCCTGCCCCCACCACTTCTGCTGGAAGTTCATTCCACACAGCCACCACCCTCTGAGTAAAGAAGTTCCCCCTCACGTTACCCCTAAACTCCTGTCCCTTAATTCTCATGTTCTGCACCTTCTTTAAATTCCAGATGACAGATCGCCAAGTGATGTACCTTCTTCCTTTCTTGAATAGTGGTTTCACAATTGTTTTGTTTCCTTGTTACCCGAGACCTGGCAGAATCCAAACAATTTTGATGCATTACAACCAACACGACTATCTCTGCATCCACTTTAAGACCTTTGTTTGCCGACCAACAGGCCTTCATTAGTTTGTAAAGTATTTATATTCCACTCATGGTGGAAATAGTTTTAAGATACCCCCCCCCCCCCCCCCTCACTATAGCATCTTGACTATTATAGGAATGATTTTAGTGCTTTATATCAGAGATGTATCCAATATACTGCAACTTTGTATAATTTATGCCATTTCTCAATATACCATTACTAATTGACCTCTCTCATTCTGTAAGGAACCAGAGTTTATTTAATGAGTTTTCCCTTTTTAAATATCTTTAAAAGCTCATTTTGTCTGGCTTAACATGTCTACTGAGGTGTAAAAAACACTTCCTTAAATGTGTGTCACTGCTGATCTACCATATTATCCTTTAATCTACCTTCCCTGCCCACTTGAGCCAACTCTGGCATACTGCTTTTAACTATGAGACTCAAGTTTTTTCTCACTCAAAGTGAATCTGAAATTCTAATGTGCTATAATCCCTCTTTCCTAGGGGATTCTTCACCATGAGATCATTAATTAATCCTGTTTCATTACGTAATGCAAGATCTAAAATACCCTGGTCCCCAATTGGTTACTTGAGATTCGAGTGCATTAGGATGGCTGAGAATTTGATTCTGTGCAACCCATATGATAACTAACATCATCTGCGATTATTGCAGCTTCTTTCTTATGTGCCCCCTTTAGGCATTTCCCATTGTATACTCTACTAGTGCCAAAAACTATCCCCAATAGTGACAGATTACTCTTACCATTGTTCATTACCACTCAAACGCATCCTATTTCTTGAGCTTCTGAATCAATATAACTCCTCAACATTGCTGTAATATCATTATTTATTAAGACAGATCATCTCCACTACCTTTTCATTACTACCTATCCTTTCAGAATACCAAATACATCATAATATATGGTTCCCAGTTCTATACCACTTTGCAATCCCATCTCCGTAATGGCTACCAGATTATACCCATTATTTTTCATTTGTACTGCCAAATCATCTATGCTGGTAGGAATACTGCATGCATTCAGGTGAAAACTTAATTTTTATCATATCTTTTTGTATTTATGATTTTATTTGCTGTGCAATTACCCTGTTTCACTTTGGAATATCAGTGGTATTACCTTATCACAAAATAGGACATCAGTGATACACCAAGGGATGCCTGTGTCGTAATCCAGAGACGCAAGATACTGCACAAGACAACAAACTGCTGGAGAACTAAGCAGGTCGAGCAGCGTATGTGGGAGGAAATCTGGTGTCAGAATTTGATGTCTCCCCTCATACTTGGAGAACTGCAAGTTTTTATTTTGAGTTAATCTGGCAGTTATGATACAAGTGGATGCCTTGCAAAATACTTTAAGACCACGGCTAAGAATCAGACGCAAAGGCCAAGCCGGAATGAACCAAGTTTTTCTTCAGATGATTCAGTTGTCCCCTGGACACTATTTTAGGAACAAGCCACTATTTGAAATTCCGGATTTTGGAATCAAATATATCGTTTTTCTGTTGCCATGGCAAAGTTTAAGCATGATCAATAATCAAGGTCTCAGGTTACTGGTCCAGTCGGTTACTGGTATGTTTTATTTCAGGAGTAAAACAGCCAAAGATCAATGAAAAATGTTCAATACAGAATTGATTGTGATACAGTACAAAGTTATATCTACAGGGAATATAATTCTTCTATATAAAGAGTAAAGAAAAATGAAAACATCAGCAACTGAGTAAGATACAATGAACAAAAGGCAGATAAACAGATAAGAACTTTTAAAAAGGAGCAGGAAAATGGCATCGGACATTTAATAATAATGAACGCGAACAAATGGTTTCATATATAACTGATTAGTGATAACCTAAATGAAAATCGGTAAATAGCAAGAATGTTGAATAACATTTCAGCTGTATTTCCAAGAAGAAATGATTAACCTCCCCCGCCAATGAGAAAAATAAATAAAACGGGGACTCACCAAACGCAATGCAAGTATAAAAGCAAAATAAGAAAATATCACTTTTAACATGACAAACCCTTAGGACCAGACGATTCCAGAGTTTGAAACTGGTGACAATACTGCAGACACCCCAACTATAATCTTCCAAAGTCCTTCTTCAGGAACTAACACTTCAGATATAAAAATTGCATGTCACTCTGCAATTTAAGGCAAATAAAGGAAGCCAGGGAATTCTAAAACAGTAATCCTATTTTTGTCAAGAAATTATCAGTTGAGGACAAAATAGCTGAACATTTACGTGTTTTCAGATGATAGAAAGCTACCATGCACTTGATGAACCGTGCTAATTTTTAAAATTATATACAAAGGTGACTAAAGCAGTGGATTGGGGGAATTGTTAACACATTAAATGTGTTTGGGTTTCCTGAATTCTCTTATAAATTTACTACATTTGAAATTGACTGATGGAAAGGAATATTAATAATGGACAAAGCCTGTAAAGTTTTGTCCATTATTAATATGTCCAGTTTTGTGGGACATGATCTGTGGTATCCTATGTGGATCAGCAGTGGGTTGTAATTATTCACTGTATTTATACATTTCTGTTAAATATTTTTTTTGTTAAATATTTTTATTATAGAAACATATTTATGAAAATTACAATGTTTTACATAAACGAAAATACATTATATACTTTCATTATATTAATAATATTGATATTATTATTAATAATAAAATTTAAGACTGTATGCTTCTATACGCTTTTTTAATTATTTTTTATAAAGTAGGAAAATATAGAAATAAATAATGAAAAAACTATGAAAGCGAATGGCGTGTTAATCATTGATCCGTCATTGGAGATTGTATTTATAAATTTCATAGATGAGAGAATAGAAAGTGGCACATCCAAGATCACTAATAATACAAAGACACCTGGCATTGTTCGCAATGTACAGTGACTTGCAAAAGTATTCATACCCCTTGAACTTTTCCACATGTTGTCACGTTACAACCACAAACGTAAATGTATTTCATTAGGATTTTATGTGATAGACCAACACAAAGTGGCGCATAATTGTGAAGTGGAAGGAAAATGATACATGGTTTTCAAATCTTTTTACAAATAAAAAACTGAAAAGTGTGGCGTGCAAAAGTATTCAGCCCCCTTTACTCTGATACCCCTAAATAAAATCCAGTGCAACCCACTGCCTTCAGAAGTCACCTAATTCGTAAATAAAGTCCACTTGTGTGTAATCTAATCTCAGTATAAATACAGCTGTTCTGTGAAGGCCTCAGAGGTTTGTTAGAGAATATTAGTGAAGAAACAATGTTCCTTGGGCATCATGAAGCCCAAGGAACACACCAAACAGGTCAGGGATAAAGTTGTGGAGAAGTTTAAAGCAGGGTTAGGTTATAAAAAAATATCCCAAGCTTTGAACATCTCACGGAGCACTGTTCAATCCATCATCTGAAAATGGAAAGAGTATGGCACAACTGCAAACCTACCAAGACAGGCCGTCCACCTAAAATGACAGGCCAGGCAAGGAGAGCATTGATCAGAGAAGCAGCCAAGAGGCCCATGGTAACTCTGGAGGAGCTGCAGAGGTCCACAGCTCAGGTGGGAGATTCTGTCCATAGGACAACTATTTGTCGTGCACTCCACAAATCGGGTCTTTATGGAAGAGTGGCAAGAAGAAAGCCATTGTTGAAACAAAACCATAAGAAATCCCGTTTGCAGTTTGCCACAAGCCATGTGGGGGACACAGCAAACATGTGGAGGAAGGTGCTCTGGTCTGATGAGACCAAAATTGAAGTTTTTGGCTTAAATGCAAAACGCTATGTGTGGCGGAAAACTAACTGCACATCACCCTGACACACCATCCCCACTGTGAAACATGGTGGTGGCAGCATCATGCTGTGGGGATGCTTTTCTTCAGCAGGGACAGGGAAGCTGGTCAGAGTTGATGGGAAGATGGATGGAGCCAAATACAGGGCAATCTTGGAAGAAAACCTGTTAGTGTGCAAAAGACTTGAGACTGGGGTGGATGTTCACCTTCCAGCAGGACAAGAACCCTAAACATACAGCCAGAGCTACAATGGAATGGTTTAGATCAAAGCATCTTCATGTGTTAGAATGAACCAGTCAAAGTCCAGACCGAAATCCAATTGAGAATCTCTGGCAAGACTTGACAATTGCTGGTCACAGACGCTCTCCATCCAATCAGACTGAGCTTGAGCTATTTTGCAAAGAAGAATGGGCAAACATTTCAGTCTCTAGATGTGCAAAGCTGGTAGAGACATACCCCAAAAGACTTGCAGCTGTAATTGCAGCGAAAGGTGGTTCTACAAAGTATTGACTTAGGGGGGCTGAATACCTTTGCATGCCACACTTTTCAGTTTTTTATTTGTAATAAAATTTGGAAACCATGTATCATTTTCCTTCCACTTCACAATTATGCACCACTTTGTGTTGCTCTATCACATAAAATCCCAATAAAATACATTCACGTTTGTGGTTGTAACGTGACAAAATGTAGAAAAGTTCAAGGGGTATGAATACTTTTGCAAGCAAATGTTGTGCCTCTGTTCAAGAAGGGCTGCAGATAAAATACTAGAAACAACAGGCCAGTGGGATTAACACCCGTGGTCAGAAAGTTACAAGAGTATTCTGAGGAATAGGACATACATGTATTTCAACGGAGAAGGGCTGATTTGGGATAATCAGAATTGTTTTGCATGTAGGAGTCGTGCCTCATGAATGAGTCTTTTTTTAATGATGTGATCAAAAAGGTTGAAGGCATTGCATATATGGATTCATGCAAGGCATTTGACAAGGTTCTGCAGGGTAGGCTGCTCTGGAAGTTTAGATCCCATGGGATCCAAGGAAAGATAGCTCAATGGATAGAACATTGTTTTCATTGAAGGAAGCTGAGGGTAATGGTGGAAGGCTGCTTTTTGAACTGGAGGCCTGTGCCCAGTGGTGTGCCTCAGGTTTTGGTACTGGGCCTATTGGTTTTTGTCATCTATATCAATTATTTGGATGGGAACGTACATGGCATGATTAGCAAGTGAAGATTGTTGTCCAAAATTGCAGCAGGATCTTGATCGGTTGGCCAGGTGGGCTGAGGAATGGTTGATGGAATTTTATAGAGAAATGTGAGGTGTTGCATTTTGGGAAGACTAACATGGGTAGTATCTACACAGTGAATGGTAGGGCTCTGGAGAGTGTTGCAGAACAGAGCGATCTAGGAGTGCAGGTATATAGTTCATTGAAAGTGGCACCAGAGTAGATAGGGCGGACAAAAAGGCTTTTGGCAAATTGGCTTTCATCAGAGTATTGAGCATGGAAGTTGGGAGGTCATGTTGCAGTTAAATATAAAACATTTATAGAGTATTGTGTTCACCATGTAATACGAAAGATGTTGTCAAGCTGGAAAGGGTACAGAGAACATTTACTAGTATGTTGCCAGGATTTGAGGGCCAGCTATGGCAGGAGGTTGAGCAAGCTTTGTGGATGAGGGGTGATCTTATAGAGGTGCACAACATCATGAGAGGAATAGATCGGGTAGACGCACAGAGTCTCCTGCACAGAGAAAGAGAATAGAGAACTATAAGACATCAGTTTGTGAGGAGGGAAGGTTTTAATAGGAATCTAAGGGGTAACTTTTTCACACAATATATTGTGAGTGTATGGTGCGAGATGCTGGAGGAGGTAGTTGAGGCAGGTACTATCATGTTTAAGAAACATTTAGACAGGTATATGGATAGGACAGGTTTAGTGGGATATGGACAAAATGCAGATAGTTGGGACTAATGTAGATGGGACATGTTGGTCGGTGTGGGCAAGTTGGGATAAAAGGGCCTGTTTCCACACTGCATGACTATGACTCTATGAAAATGATTGTGTAGTCATAAGTGATAGGAGCAGAATTAGCCCATTCGGCCCATCAAGTCTACTCCACCATTCAATCATTGGTGATCTATCCCCCCCCCCCCCCCCCAACCCCATTCTTCTCCTTCACCCCATAACCCTTGCCACCCATACTAATTAAGAATCTATCTAACTCTGCCTTAAAAATATCCATTGATATCTTTAGTCCAAGATTGGGGATCAGTCTAAAAAGTTAAAAGTGTATGTTTGGGAGAGGAATTTGTAAGTTTTTGAACTTCCGTCTCCAACAACAAAATTTGTCTTTGGATCATTTTAGATCTGAGATTGACCTTTTAATATTTTTAGATAAGATACAGGGAAGAAAAGTAAGTGAATGAGGGGCTAAATAGTCTACTTCTATCCAAAGCCAGCACAGATTTCTTAGATCATGTCAAACTAAGTCTTTGTGATGAAATTACAGTGAGGGAAATGCAGTTTGATGTGCATGGACTTTCAAAAGGCATGTGATATAACGCACATCAATATTGTTGTCAAGATTGACGCCCATGCAATAGAAGATGCTGTAATGAAATGTTCAGAAAATTGGCTGATTAACAGAAAGTGTGGTAAATTATTTTTTTGGACTAGAGAGATGTACAATGGAGTTCCCGGGTTTCGATACAAGGATAACTTAATATACAAAAGTGGCTTGAACCTTGGCGTACAATTTCCAGATATATAGCCAGCAAAACCTGGAGGCATAGTAAACCACAAGGGCAGTAACAGATTTTAAGGAGATGCATTCAACAGAGGAATGAGCACAAAGGTAGCAGATGAAATTTAATGGTGCAAAATAGTAAGCCATACATTTTGGTAGGAAGAATGAGAAAAGGGAATCCAAACAATTCTAAAAGGGAAACGTGAACAAAAGGATGTGGGGTATTCATGAAAACACATGATAGGGCACAGAAATTGGTCCAAAACCGTTCACAATCCTCAACTTTATAAATAGAGAAATGGAGTACAAGAGATAGGAAGTAATGAAGAACTTTTATAAAACACTAGTTCAGTCATTCGGCTCTGGGAGTCACTTCAGAAAAGCAATCGCTGGAGAGTGCAGAAGCGATACCCTAAAAGGACTCCAGAGATGCGGGCTTAGTGGAAGAAACAGATGTGGTTGTGGAAGAATTTAAAATCATGATAGGTAAAGAGAGAGAGAATAGAGTAAACTGTTAAAAGGGCCAGAATCCAAAGAATAGGATTAACAAAAGCAAAAGTGACAAGGATAAACTCTCTTATACAAGTGGTCAGGGTCAAGTGTACTGCCTGGGAATATTAGTAGAGGGAAATTCAATTGTAACCTGTAATGTGGAGCTGGATGGTATCCAAAATAAATTAATTTGGAGAGCTCTGGAGTGAGGGCAGAAGTGCGAGGCTAGGTAGATTGATTTTCCATGGATGCAGCACAGAATATGTCGACTGAATAATCATTATCTACGCTGTATCTATTTTATAATGTTGCTTCCCAATAGGTATGGAATATAAATAGCACTGCAATGGTCCAGCATCACAAGCCTCACTGTGGGTATTAGTGCTGCACCCGATTCCATTGTTAGATGGGATAGACACACCCACTCATGGTATCTGTAGTGCAGCCTGCCAATCCCTCTCCTCATGTGAATTGGGGAAATGTCCTAGTCACTAACATTTCACTGGGGTTGCTCAATAACAGCACAGGGCAGTCGTTATATATTTTTTAATGATAACCCAGAAATATAGACCAAGCAATCAGTCCCACAGATCTCCTGATTGATGCACAGGTTTTGGCTGTGGTTTGAACTAATACCCTGGAGCAGCTGCTGCTGGACATGACATACAATGAAGTCGCAGTCCAGCCTCCTGGAACAGTTTAATGTGAATAATACACCGATCCTGCTAGTAGATCACTTTGCGGCCCACAAAGCTCCTCGCCCCCCAGACCCACACTATTCATGCTGCACTCGATCTAAAGCAATGTAAAAGCTCTTCTTATCATCCAGACTGTGCCATCCAATGGGGCCAATCTCGCAGTCGGCACACACAAGGTACTTGATGTTATTCACATTCTTGGTGAATCCAATGTTCTCAAAGGTGTACATGTCATCGACGAACCAGTGCTCCTGCAGCATGTCTCCTGTGACTGCACTGCCCTCCGTGCCCAGTGCCACCTTCTGCCTCATGGAGGGAAGGAAGAGCTGCAAGATAAAGTACACCCGTTACCCCAATCTGCATTGATGCCACTATGGTTAGTGAATAAATAGGACAATCAGGGAGATTTTCGTGACAGATGGAGGACTATGTTTGAATGTATATGGCTTCACATGAGATTTACTTACTCATAAGCAAAAGGCATATGGAATTATGCAACATGTTGGTTACCTTGGCAACAGAACACTATGGACCACCTCATGCAGTAACGTGGACTTATTTTCCAATTGTGTATTTTTGCACTAATGTCTTTTTTTCACTGTTGCATCATTTGTGTAATTTATGTATAGATTATGTACAATTTATATTTTTGTGCATTGTCTGAGTCTATACCTCTGCACGCTATACCTGTACCTCACCGTACTTATGCACATAATAAACTCAACTTGACTTCAGTAGTTGCGAGTTCTCTGATTGGTTGCTGGTGCCCAAAAGGAACACCTCTTTTCACCATTGGTCTATGGCTTGGAGGATGGATCATTAGGTCATGTGTATACATTTTCAGTTATCTCTTGTCAGAGAGCACAGTAAACTGGCCTGTAGATGGGTGAGGAAAGTCATAAAGGGATATTGATCAATGGGTAATACTAGAATGCAATACTCTGCAGGGGAAGAACATCCACTTTGGATGCAGTGGGAAAGATCAATGCATTTTTCCAGATGCAGAAAATGCTACAAACCACATTAGAACAGTGATTTGCGGCACAAGTATGAAAATGATGAACAGTTAGTCAACAGCTAGTTAAAGGCTAGTGGAATTTAGGACTTGGCAGTAAGAGGGTAAAAGTCAAATCACTGGTGTAACCCCATTTAGAATATGATGTTCTATTCAGGGTGCTTCACCTTGGATGAGGTGCCGCAAAGATTAGTCAAATTGATCCTTAGTCAGTGTTATACAGCATGTAAATATGCCATTCGGCCTAACCCGACCATTCTGACCAAGATCCCCCATCAAGCTAGTTGTATTGCCTTCCTTTAGTCCATATCTATGCCCTCTGGCATTTGTCATTCCCATCCTGAGACACAAACAAATCTGACCGTCTATCTATGCCTCTCATAATTTATAAACTTCGTCAGGTCCTCCATTAGCCTCCAACACGACAGAGAGAATAAACTAAATTTGTCCAACCTCGCTTTATATCTAATACTATCTAATCTAAGCACCCCCTCCAAAGCCTCCATATCTTTCCTGCAATGATTGACCAAAACACTACAAATGCAGCCAAACATTTATGACGTTGCAACCCGACTTCCTGACTCTTAAACTCGACGCCCCAACCAATGAATGCCGGTATATCGTATGACTGTTTTACCACTCTGTCTACTTACGTTGCTACTTTGGGGAGCTATGGACTTGGAACTCAAGATCCCTCTGTACGACAATGCTAAGAGTTCTGTCATTAACCTTATCTTTATCCACCATTCACCATCTTTCGGCCCAATCTTCTTCTTCTTCTGTCGTATGTCTTTTAGACCTGCAGCTCCGTTGAGGCGAGCCAGGTCAACGTGTTATCGGCTAGGTCAATCAGACCTCGTTCACCATTCGGGTAGCCGGTGTTTGGGGCAATTGGTGACGATGTGTAACTGATCTACATCCTGCTAGAGATACTACCTGTCCTGCTGAGTTACATCAGCATTTTGCGTCTATCTTCGGTGTAAACCAGCATCTGCAGTTCCCTCCTACACAAGAACAAAGAGAGACCCGGCTGGGGGTGCCTCCAAGAACAAGAGGGACTATTTGATGCTAATGAGTACGTTTATAACTTTTGTCGGCACCAGATAGGTTAACGATTTGCATATACAAAAACAAAGAATTTGACTGTACCTAGGTACACTTGACAACAAAGTACACTGAATCATTAAAAAAAACCTTAAATCTATCCCCTCTCATCTTTGGAGCCTCTTCTGCTCCAAAGAAACAAGTCTCAGCTGATCTCTTAAACTCAAACCTACATGTCCAAGTAACATCTTTTGGATAGCAGTAACAGGATCGGTGCAAGTCAGCATGGATTTATGAAGGGGGATATCATGCTTGACAGGAGATTAGTGGGCAAAATCTGAGCACATGGTATCGGGGGTAGGGTACTGACGTGTATAGAAAAGTGGTTGGCAGACTGGAAACAAAGAGTGGGGATTAATGGGTCCTTTTCAGAATGGCAGGCATTGACTAGTGGGGTGCCACACGGCTCTGTGATGGGACTGCAGCTATTTACAATATACATTAATGATTTAGATGAGGAAATTAAACGTGACATTAGCAAATTTGCAGATGACACAAAGCTGGGTGGCAGTGTGAACTGTGAAGAGGATGCTCTGACGATGCACGGTGATTTGGACAGGTTGGGTGAGTGGGAAGATGCATGGCGGATGCAGTATTATGTGGATAAATGTGAAGAAATGAACAGGAAGGCAGATTATTATCTGAATGGTGTCAGGTTAGGAAAAGGGGAAGTACAATGAGACATGGGTGTCCTTGTACATCAGTCACTAAAAGTAAGCCTGCAGGTACAACAGGCAGTGCAGAAAGCTAGTGGTATGTTTGCCTTCATAACCAGAGGAGTTGAGTATCGGAGCAAATAGGTCCTTCTGCAGTGGTACATGGCCCTGATGAGACCACACCTGGAGTATTGTGTGCAGTTTTGGTCTCCTAATTTGTGGAAGGACATTCCTGCTATTGAGGGAGTGCAGCGTAGGTTCAAGAGGTTAATTCCCAAGATGGCGGGACTGTCATATGCAGGCATGATATTCACCTCCAGAAAAAAAGTAGGCAGTATTGGCCAGGGGTCCTAGAGGCCGGCTAGGTCCCCGGTGGGGGGTTCATGGGGCTCCTGCATTTTCAATAAATTGAAAGTAATTCCTAAGCTTTCTGCTGACAGTTTACATAACAGATGCTTAGAATTTTTCTAACACATAACCAGTAAAATAACCCCCAAAAGATAAATATTTCATGAAATAATTGACTTCATACAGCTAAAAAAATCTTTACAAAAAATGTTACCTGAATTTCTAAATGAGCTATTTGCAGAGAACAAAAGAACACAAAAGTAAAACCTACACATCACCTTAGAAAGGTACCATCTCATAGCATAATTATGCACAATATTGCAAGGCACAGTTAACTATGCATACACTGATGTCACATCTACAACGCTAACATGGTAGAAAACTAAAAACCTCCGCCAGCAACAACGAAAACAAAAATTCCCAATATAAACAGAAAATCACCAGAAAGGAGAGGGGCGTAGCCGCTGCCCAGGAGGTAAGGCCCCGCATCTCTCTAACCCCCACTATCATCGCCGGTTCCATTCCCTTTCCAGTCGCAGTGCCATATGGGAAACACAAAACACTGTTGTGTTAATTTATTTATTTTCCCCACAAGAGAGGGGGGGAGGGGATCAACTATCACCCCCGTCTCAGCTGTCTGGACGTCCCGGTCACCCCGAGCCCCCGTTCGTGGCCCCGCGTCTCACCCACTCGTGCTCCGGTTCCGTCCGACAAACGGGCACTGTCACAGCTCCCACGGTGCCGCCGGGCTGATCTCAGCAGCAGCCAAAGAGTTAAAGAAGGAACTGCAGATGCTGGAGAATCGAGGGTACACAAAAGGCTGGAGAAACTCAGTGGGTGCAGCAGCATCTAAGGAGCGAAGGAGATAGGCGACGTTTCGGGTCGAGACCCTTCTTCAGACTGGTCAGGGATCAGGGAAACGAGAGATATAGACGGAGATGTGGAGAGATAAAGAACAATGAATGAAAGATATGCAAAAAAGTATCGATGATAATGGGAACAAGCCATTGTAAGGTGTTTGTGGTGTGAAAATGAGAAGCTAGTGCAACTAGGGTGGGGGAGGCAGATAGAGAGAGAGGGAATGCCAGGGCCCGAGGGCTGAGGGAGAGGTGGGAATGGGAGGAGACAGCAAGGGTTAACAGAATTGAGAAAATTCAATGTTCAAGCCCAAAGGATGCAGAATCCCCAAGCGGAATATGAGGTGCTGTTCCTCCAGCTTGCGGTGTTGCTCACTCTGGCCGTGGAGGAGGCCCAGGACCGAGAGGTCGGATACGGAATGGGCCATTTAGAACTGAGATGAGGAAAAACGTGGAATTCTCTGCCTCAGAAGGCAGTGGAGGCCGATTCACTGCAATGCATTAAAAAGAGAGTTAGATGGAGCACTTAGGGCTAACGGAATCAAGGGGTATGGGGAGAAGGCAGGAATGTGGTACTGATTGTGGATGATCAGCCATGATCACATTGCATGGCGGTGCTGGCTCGAAGGGCCAAATGGCCTACTCCTGCACCTATTGTCTCTGCCGGTGAACATTCTCCTTTCCCTGCCAAATGCCAAATTCATCTTTATATTGCTTTCTCAACCCATATTTCCACCTCTCACCACATCTCTAGAGCCATCCCACAAATCCTTCCCCGCCCATTCCCCGACACGATCACCAAGCTGCCATCCCTGGGTTGACTCCGTCCCTTTCCCCAACAGTTTACCCCCCGGGCCTCGCCCACCTCTCGGCGCCGGTATCGCGCCGTCCCTGGGCTCAGCACACGGGAGCCGCACCGCTCGCACACAACCGCCTTCCCGTTGGTGCCGGAGGCGCTGACCAGGCCGGCCGAGCAGGGGGCTGTGACGGACGATAGGCCCTCTTCGCCCGGCGGGGCTGCCCGGTCGCCCGACAGCTGGAGGGCGGCGCCGCCGAGAGAGCTGCCCGCCGGCTCCATGTCGTCTCTCAGACCGGGGGGGGGGGGGGAGGGAGGCGCGATGTCCGTTTCCGGCAGGCGGAAACTTCCGCTTCCGGCCCCTCGCCGTCTCTACGGCAACGGGGCGAACAGACCACCGACCCAAACAAGTGGCTGGACAACCACCCGCCTCCGGTCAATAACGCCTTATGCGGCCCGCCCAATCCCCCCGGCTGGCGATACTCGGACTGTGACCTTTCAAAGACACAGAGTGCGGGAGTAACAGCGAGCCAGGACAGCATCATGAGGCTCGCACCAGGGTCTCCTCCATACCCCGCAACACTGCCCTCTCTCCCCATTCCCCCACTCGCAAACAGGGCAGAGTCCCCCTGGTCCTCACCTTTCACCCCACCAGTCGGCAAATACAACACATAGTCCTCCGCCAGTTTCGCCACCTCCAACGTGACCCCTCCACTCGCCACATCTTCCCATCTCCCCCCCTGTCTGCCTTCCGCAAATACCGCTCCCTCCGCAACTCCCTTGTTAATTCTTCCCTCCCCTTCCCGCTCTACCCTTCCCCGGGGCACTTTCCCTTGCAACCGCAAGAAATGCAACACTTGTCCCTTCACCTACCCCCTCCACTCCTTTCAGGGACCCAAGCAGTCCTTCCAGGTCCGACAGAGGTTCACCTGCACCTCCTCCAACCTCATCTACTGCATCCGCTGCTCCAGATGCCAGATGATCTATATCGGTGAGACGAAGCGGAGGCTTGGCGATCGTTTCGCCGAACACCTCCGCTCGGTCCGCAAAACCCAACCCGACCTCCCGGTGGCTCAGCACTTCAACTCCCCCTCCCATTCCGTATCCGACCTCTCGGTCCTGGGCCTCCTCCACGGCCAGAGTGAGCAACACCGCAAGTTGGAGGAACAGCACCTCATATTCCGCTTGGCTGAGTTTCTCCAGCTTTTTGTGTAACCCTCATGAAGTCACACAGTCTGGGAACAGGCTCTTCGTGCCCACTTGGCCACACCGACCAACATGTTTAGTTTTAGTTTGGTTTATTTTATTGTCATGTGTACCGAGGTACAGTGAAAAGCTTTTGTTGCGTTCTAACCAGCCAGCGGAAAGACAGCCCGTGATTACAATCGAACCATCCACAGTGTATAGATACATAAGGGATCAAAGAGAGACCGAGGGTCGCAACATGTCCCATCTACACTAGTCCCACCTGTCTCCATTTGGCCCATATCCTTCTAAATCTACCCAATCCATGCATCTGTCTAAATGCCTCTTAAATGTTGCTATAGGTTAGGATCTTCAGAAGGTTCGTCCCGAAACGTCACTTTTCCATGTTATCCAGAGATGCTGCCTGACTCGCTGAGTTACTCCAATACTCCATGTCTTTGGTAAACCAGCAGTTCCTTTGGTCTGCAGTCAACCCCAAACCCGATTTCATCAAGAGCTGATAGACATGAACACGGACCCTGATCCTCTACAAAAAGCTGATACACTAAACATGGCCCTTCAACCCTGACCCTTCCACAGCAGCTGATTAGACAATAACCTTTCAGTTCTGACCTTCACCCACTAACTAGTGCATGGATAGTAACTCTTCAACCATGACCTTCAATTGATACACAAACAGTGACCTTCCCACTCTAATCCTCCCACTGCAAATGCTACGCAGGCAGTGACACTTCAACCCAGACCATCCCCAGCAGTTGATACATGAACCCATGGATGGTGAAAGCCTCCCCTGAACTGTGACCTTAGTGTGCAGACAGTGACCTCCCTACTGATGGTGAATACCAGATGCTGAACCCCATGAAGAGTAAACACCCTTGTCCTTCTTGGACAGTGTCGCCCTAAATACTGATCCTCCCTGAAGAGAGACCTATTGGTCAGAACCCCACCCTGACAGGGTTTTCCTGAAGCTGATGGTCCCACAAAGTCAGTGGCGTTTGCATAGTAACTCCTTTATGGTGATTATGTCAAAACCTTGACCCGGGGACAGTATCATCTGGACAGTCAGGCCCACTGAAATGGTGACTCAAATGGTGCCACTAAACACGATCCAGCCCTGGGACAGTGTCACATCTGGGATAGCGCCATCACTTTGACTGACCCTAACTTGGACTACCCCAACATAACTGTGACCATGTCTGGGATACACATGCTCTGATTCTGACCACCTTGACTGTCGCCATCTCTGACTACAATTATCCTTTTGACAATAGCTACATGAGACCCTGACACAGGCTGCCCCGAGAGAGACCATCCCAGTCTGACCATGAGTCAGTATGCGAATGCGAATCTCCAATGCGAATCTCTCAAACTGTGACCTCCAACATCTCTTCTGTCCAGTTATCATCTGCCACAGATTGACATGCACTCCAGAGAGTGACACTTCAATGTAAAACAGAACAGTACAAGAACTACTTCTTCAGACCACCATGTCTTCACCAACCATAATGCTGACCTAAACTAGAAACATAGAAACATAGAACATAGAAATTAGGTGCAGGAGTAGGCCATTCAGCCCTTCGAGCCTGCACCGCCATTCAATATGATCATGGCTGATCATCCAACTCAGTATCCCGTACCTGCCTTCTCTCCATACCCTCTGATCCCCTTAGCCACAAGGGCCACATCCAACTCACTCTTAAATATAGCCAATGAACTGGCCTCAACTACCCTCTGTGGCAGAGAGTTCCAGAGACTCACCACTCTCTGTGTGAAGAAAGTCTTTCTCATCTCGGTCTTAAAGGATTTCCCCCTTATCCTTAAGCTGTGACCCCTTGTCCTGGACTTCCCCAACATCGGGAACAATCTTCCTGCATCTAGCCTGTCCAACCCCTTAAGAATTTTGTAAGTTTCTATAAGATCCCCTCTTAATCTCCTAAATTCCAGAGAGTATAAACCGAGTCTATCCAGTCTTTCTTCATAAGACAGTCCTGACATCCCAGGAATCAGTCTGGTGAACCTTCTCTGCACTCCCTCTATGGCAATAATGTCCTTCCTCATATTTGGAGACCAAAACTGCACGCAATACTCCAGGTGTGGTCTCACCAAGACCCTGTACAACTGAAGTAGAACCTCCCTGCTCCTGTACTCAAATCCTTTTGCTATGAAAGCTAACATACCATTCGCTTTTTTCACTGCCTGCTGCACCTGCATGCCTACTTTCAATGACTGGTGTACCATGACACCCAGGTCTCGCTGCATCTCCCCTTTTCCTAATCGGCCACCATTTAAATAATAGTCTGCTTTCCTGTTTTTGCCACCAAAGTGGATAACCTCACATTTATCCACATTATACTGCATCTGCCAAACATTTGCCCACTCACCCAGCCTATCCAAGTCACCTTGCAGTCTCCTAGCATCCTCCTCACAGCGAACACTGCCCCCCAGCTTAGTGTCATCCGCAAACTTGGAGATATTGCCTTCAATTCCCTCATCCAGATCATTAATATATATTGTAAATAGCTGGGGTCCCAGCACTGAGCCCTGCGGTACCCCACTAGTTACTGCCTGCCATTGTGAAAAGGACCCGTTTACTCCTACTCTTTGCTTCCTGTTTGCCAGCCAGTTCTCTATCCACATCAATACTGAACCCCTAATACCGTATGCTTTAAGTTTGTATACTAATCTCTTATGTGGGACCTTGTCGAAAGCCTTCTGGAAGTCCAGATATACCACATCCACTGGTTCTCCCTTATCCACGCTACTAGTTACATCCTCGAAAAATTCCACAAGATTCGTCAGACATGATTTACCTTTTGTAAATCCATGCTGACTTTGTCCAATGATTTCACCACTTTCCAAATGTGCTGCTATCCCATCTTTAATAACTGACTCTAGCAGTTTCCCCACTACCGATGTTAGACTAACTGGTCTGTAATTTCCCCGTTTTCTCTCTCCCTCCCTTCTTAAAAAGAGGGGTTACATTTGCTACCCGCCAATCCTCAGGAACTACTCCAGAATCTAAAGAGTTTTGAAAGATTATCACTAATGCATCCACTATTTCCTGAGCTACTTCCTTAAGTACTCTGGGATGCAGCCTATCTGGCCCTGGGGATTTATCGGCCTTTAGTCTATTCAATTTACCCAACACCACTTCCCGACTGACCTGGATTTCACTCAATTCCTCCTTTGACCCAGAGTCCCCTGCTATTTCAGGCAGATTATTTATGTCTTCCTTAGTGAAGACGGAACCAAAGTAGTTATTCAATTGGTCCGCCATATCCTTGTTCCCCATGATCAACTCACCTGTTTCTGACTGCAAGGGACCTACATTTGTTTTTAACTAACCTCTTTCTCTTCACATATCTATAAAAACTTTTGCAGTCAGTTTTTATGTTCCCTGCCAGTTTTCTTTCATAATCTATTTTTCCTTTCCTAATTAAGCCCTTTGTCCTCCTCTGCTGGTCTCTGAATTTCTCCCAGTCCTCTGGTATGCTGCTTTTTCTGGCTACTTTGTACGCATCATCCTTTGCTTTGATACTATCCCTGATTTCCCTTGTTATCCACGGATGCACTACTTCCCCGATTTATTCTTTTGCCAAACTGGGATGAACAATTTTTGTAGTTCATCCATGCAGTCTTTAAATGTCTTCCATTGTATATCCACCGTCAACCCTTTTAGAATTAATTGCCAGTCAATCTTGGCCAATTTGCCAGTCAATCTTGGCCAATTATTGCCAGTCAATCAACTAATTCCATCTGCGTGTTTATGATCCATATTTCTCAATTCCCTACCTGTTCTTGTGTCTGTCTATATACCTCTTAAACATTGCTGTCATATCTGCTTCCGCCTCCTCCCCTGGAAGCAAGTTCTAAGCACCTACCACTCTATGTAAACATTAAAACATAGAAAATAGGTGCAGGATTAGGTCAAACGGCACTTCGAGCCAGCACCGCCATTCAATATGATCATGGCTGATCATTCAAAATCAGTACCCCATTCTGGCTTCTTTCCCATATCCAGAGATGCCAACCCTAAATTTAGTTCACAGTAACATTCAACCCATTTGTCCGTAACAAATGGGGGTAAATGCATTTCTCTCAGTAACATACTACTCACTTGGGGTTGTTGCCGGCGGCTATGCGCCTGCGCACTGGTGCAGATCAGCGGGCTGCCGGCGGGCGGGTGCGGCACATGCGCACTTGGCAAGGTTGCCGGCGGGTCTGCGCCTGCGCACTGGGTGGGGGTGGGGGTGGGGGGGAGGCCCGGTGATGGGGCTGCCGCGAGCGGCCGGCTGGCGGCAAGAAACGTCGCCGTGTCGCTGATCGCGCGGGCCGGCGCCGCCCGGGCTCTGGGCCGGGCGTGGCTGCGGGCTGCCGGGCTGGCAAACCGGGGGCACATGGCGCCGGCGTTCACCACGGGAGGAACACCGGCGCGGCGGTGTTCCGCAACAACATGTTTGGCTGCCGGAACACCGTAATATGGTTATTTCGCCGGGACAAAATACAGCGAATCCGGGACACTTGGCACCTCTGCATATCCCTTGATTACCTTAAACATCCAGTGAATTGGCCTCCACTGCCTTCTGTGGCAGAGATTTCCACATCTCAGTCCTAAATGACCTGTCCCTTATTCTTAAACTGTGACCCCTGGTTCTGGACTCCCCCAACATCGGGAACATTTATCCTGCATCTACCTTGTCCAATCCTCTAAGAATTTTATATGTTTCTATAAGATCCCATCTCATCCTTCTAAATTCCAGAGAATACAAGCCCAGTCAACCCATTCTTTCATCATATGTCAGTCCCGCCATCCTGGGAATTAACCTGGTGAACCTAAGCTGCATTCCCCCAATAGCAGTAATGTCCTTCCTCAAATTTGGAAACCAAAATTGTACACAAAACTCTATGTGCAGTTTCACCAGGGCCCTATACAACTGCAGTAGAACCTCCTTGCTCCTAAACTCCAATCCTCTTGCAATGAAGGCCAACATGCCATTGGCTTTCTTCACTGCCTGCTGTACCTGCATGCTTAGTTTCAGTAACAAGCACACTCAAGTCTCATTGCAACTCCCCTTCTCCTGTTCTGACACCATTCAGATAATAATCTGCCTTCTTGTTCTTGCCACTAAAGTGGATAACCTCACATTTATTCACATTATACTTGACAAAACAATAACTTCAAAGAGCGATTCCTAGATGGTAGGTGGCTTGTGTAAATGACTCTTCAACTCTCTGGGTGATATGCACATCTACACTGAACCTCTGACCCCTGATCCCTGAACTGTAACCCCTCAGACATTTATCATTCTGAGACCATGAATCAGTCACCTCTGCTCCATTAGTACAGCCTGACTAATGGTCAAGTCAAGTGAAGCTTATTGTCATATGCACAAGTATGGTGAAGCTCAGATACATTGAAAATCTTGTTTGCAGTAGCATCACAGGCAGACAGACAACACATAAAAACATGAATTACACAAATTATATAAGACAGTGAAAAGAAAAAATGTGCAAAAACAAGACATTTGGTCAAAACACAGTGAGAAAATAAATGCATGGTATCAGAAGAAGTGGTCTGTAGTGTTGCGTTGCAGAGGTAGGATTTGGGTTGTGCAGGTTGGTTCAAAAACCTGACGGTTGCAGGAAAGTGACTGTTCCTGAATCTGATGGAACAGTCACATCTTGAGGATTTGAGGATTCTGTACTTCTAAATCCTGTGGGATTTGAAGATTCTGTATCTCCTGCCTGACAATAGCAGCAAGAAGAGGGCATGGCCCAGATTGGGGGAATCTTTGATGATAGTTGCCACCTTCTTGAGGTAGTGCCTCGTGTAGATGCTTTAAATGGAGCATCTGTGCCCGTGATGGAAAGGGCTGAGTCCACTACTCTCTGCATTTTTTAATGTTCTTTTTTATTGGAATTGCAGTGCGAAGCCAATGATGCAACCCGTCAGGATACATTCCACAGTGCATCTGTAGAAGTATTTGATGCTATGCCAAATCTCTTTATACTTCTAGGTAAGTGGAGGCAATGGCACGCCTACTTTGTGATTAGGCCTATGTGCTGGGCCCAGGATAGTTCATCTGAGATGCTAACGCCCAGACGTTTGAAGCTGCTGACTCTTCTCCACTGACTTATTAATGAAAACTGACATATGATCACTTGACTACCCTGTTCTGAAGTCAATGATCAGTTATTTGGGTTCATTGATGTTTTTGCCTTTGCTTATCATTTCCCACAGACACATCATGCTTCCTTGTCTGAATTCTCACCCTCTTTCTCCCACAAATCCATTTGACTAGATGATAACTATACACATTTCACCCCATCGCACATTTCTCCTTATCCTCTCCACCCACTTGCCATTGTCTCCGCAATTTACAACTGTTTTTTGAAATCTCAATTTTCCTGAGGAAGGGTCCTGAAACATTAACTCTCTTTCTCTTTGCACAGATGTTGCCATTTTGAAAGTTTCCAGCACTTTTATTTTGTTCATGAATACATCTTGGCTGTGACTTCCCTTGTCTCACCTTCTCACCTTTTGCTGGGTGGCTTGGTGCAGCTGGTGGAGATGTTGCTTCACAGCACATGGAACCTGAGTCAATACTGACCTCCCGTATGGTTTGTGAGGAATTTGCATGTTCTCCCTGTGAGTTTCCTCCAGGAGCTCCTTCATTCCATACTCCAAAAATATATAGGTGGTAAGTCAGATGACCACTGTAAATTGTCCCTTGTGTGTAAGTGAATGGTAGAATCTAGGGGGAGTTTGGAGAATAAAAAATGGGATTAAGCAGTAAATGGGTGGTTGATGGTTGACATGGACCTGTTTCCGTGCCTCACATGGGGAATTCCTGGGACAAAGGCCCCTGTTGACCTTCCCCGCCTCCATTTTCATCCTCCTCCCTCAGACCCCCTTCCTTACCTCCAACCTTTACCTCAGGTCCCCCTCCCTTGGCCAGACCTCCCCACCCCCTCATCTCTGTCATACTCCCCCGACATCAGATCCCTCCCACTCCCTCTCACCTCTCTGTCCACCTTCCCCCTCAGATACCTCCCTCTCTCTGACTTTTCTCTCAAGCCCCCCTCCCTCAGACACTCTTGCCCCATCCCTCTGATCCCTTCAAACCATTCCCACAGAGCCTTCTCCCTCTAGCCCCCTTCCGTTCCCCCAAGACCCCCCACCCTCTAACCCCCTGGTTACTGAAAAACCCTCTCAGTGGGTATGATTACAGAGTGACCACCAGTCTCCTCCCCACACTCCCTTCATTCCCTCTCTGTCGATGCAGCTGTTAACTCCCTGGATCAGGCCCATCGGACACGGCTTTGCTCTAATTTTAACTGTTGGTATTTCTGGGCGGTCGAGAGCCGAGGTCAGCACATCGCGCTGGCAGAGCGAGTCCCAGAGCCCGGGGAGTACAGGCGGCGTGGGGGAGACCCATCATGGAGACGAAGCCGGAGGCGGACGGGGATGTGGCGCAGAAGAAACGACCGGACAGTAAGAAGGGCAAGAAGCCGGTGTGCGTCGGACCACCGCGACCCGCCAGGTCCCTGTTGTGCCTGAGCCTCAAAAATCCGCTTCGCAAATTCTGCACCAGTATCGTGGAATGGAAGTATCCTTGCCGTCGTCTTGGCGGTTGGGGGAGGGAATCGCGGTGTCGAAAGGGAGGGTGGAGTAAGGGGGGCGGGGGCTGAGAGAGATCCTGCTAGGAGGGGGGAATGGAGGGGGCAAGGTGTTGGATGGGTTTGGGTGGGAGGAGAGAGAAGATAAATGCGTGAGATGTGGTTGTGAGGAGATGGAATGGGAAGAATGGCGAGTAAACAATGATAGGATGGGGAAAGGTAGATTAGATGAAGGCATTGGAGGTGGGATGGAGAAGATCATGGCTGTGGTGCGTGTCGGATGGGTAGGAATGGGGAAGGTGGTGGGTAGGGTGTGTGGAATGGAGAAGATGATGGGTGAATTCAATGAGGAATGGTAGGTGAGGTGAGGTGATGGATGATGGGTGGGGGGGGGATGGATGGGGACGTTGAGTTGGAGGATTGGGTGAGAACAGAAGGTGGGGTTGGTTGATTGGTGGGGAAAGTATCTGTGCGTCAGGGAGAGACAGCAGAAATATGTTAGTACTGCCTCATAGCTCCAGAATCCCAGGTTCAATCCTGACCCTCCAGTGCTGTCTGTATAGAACTTGCGTCTTCTCCCTGTAACCATATTGGTTCTTTTTTGTACTCTGGTTACCTCTCATATCCTGAAGATGTGCTGATAGTTTAAATATTGATTGTATATTACTCCTTAGTATAGGTAGATGGCAAAAAGAACCAAAGGAAAATGTGAGAGAGGTGGGTTAAGGGGGAAGTGTGCATGTGGAGGCAGGATGCTTTGGGGAGGTAGACTGGAAATTCATAGAAAGTTGTGCTGGAGTAATGGCATTCTGGTGGGCAGTAGCAGGTGAGAATATTGAGGGGGATGTCTGAGGACAGTGCAAGAGGTTGCAAAGAATGGATATGGGTTATGGTTTCTGAGAAATGGGGCGAGGGCAGCAAGAGCGGAAGGAGCAGCATGACGTTGAGAATAGTGTGGGACAGGCAAGGATGGACTCAAAGGGCAAGATACGTAGAAGAGGGGAGAGAGGGCTGAGGAAGGAGGGGACCAATTGGGATAATGAAGTGTAGTTCATTATCCCAATATCCCAGGGCTCAGCAGTTGTACAGAGCCCTGGTGAGACCACACCTGGAGTATTGTGTGCAGTTTTGGTCTACAAATTTGAGGAAGGACATTCTTGCTATTGAGGGAGTGCAGCGTAGGTTCACAAAGTTAATTCCCGGGATGGTAGGACTGTCATATGCTGAGAGAATGGAGTGGCTGGGCTTGTATACTCTGGAATTTAGAAGGATGAGAGGGGATCTTATTGAAACATAAGATTATTTGGGGTTTGGACACGCTAGAGGCAGGAAACATGTTCCCGATGTTGGGGGAGTCCAGAACCAGGGGCACAGTTTAAGAACAAGGGGTAAGCCATTCAGAATGGAGATGAGGGAACACTTTTTCACACAAAGAGTTGTGAGTCTGGAAATCTCTGCCTGAGAGGGAGATGGAGGCCGGTTATCTGGATACTTTCAAGAGAGAGCTAGATAGGGCTCTTAAAGATAGCGGAGTCTGGGAATATGGGGAGAAGGTAGGAACGGGGTACTGATTGTGGATGATCGGCCATGATCACATTGAATGGTGGTGCTGGCTCGAAGGGCCGAATGGCCTGCTCCTGTACCCATTGTCTATTGTTTATAAAGAGCAGAGGAGGAGGAGGAGGAAGAATGGGAGTAATGAAGAGACAGAAGAGAAGCTAATGGAGAGAGCAAGAGTTTTGAAAATAAATGGAGGGATGAGAAATGGAGCAGGGAGAGGATCAGGGAAGGGTGAGTTACAGGAAGGAGGGAGAGGAGAGAGGCAGATACTGGAGAGATTAGAAAGTGAGAGAGGAAAATATGAAGAAAGGAAAGTTGGCAAGGAACATAAATCGTGAGCAATTAAGGAGTGTGTGAGTATGAGTTTTCTCACACTGTGTGGTGAATCTCTGGAATTCACTGCTGTCAAGGGTTGTGGTGGAGAGCTGTGTATCATTCAATACATAGTTAGAGATAGGTAAACATTTGAATCTAGGAATTGGGGTTTTGGGTAACTGGTGGAGTTGAGGACAGCATAGATCAGACATGATTACATTGAGTCATGGTTTAAGCTCGAGGGGCTGGGTGGCCTAATAGTGTTCCTATTTTCTTTTGTTCCTATGTCCTTGTGAGTGGAAAAAAATGGGGGAGAATTAAGTGACGAAGGCAGGTCGTGGGGAAAGTGAGAGAGAGCATGGGAGGAGATGAAACAGGAGAGATAGGGTGAAGAACTAAACTGAGGAAGTGAAGGGGGCGGAGAAAGAAGGACTAATGAGAAAGGGAATGGGAGGGCAAAGGGAAAATGGAAGGGTGATGAGAAGTGGATGGAGATAATGAGGAGAGGATTAGGGTATGAGATGGACAGGAGTAGGGAGGAAGGCAGAGGGAGAGTGGCCGAAAGGAAGAGGAGTAGTTGTGGGTACGGAATTTAGAGAATTGGAGTATGGTGGAGAGACGGGGGGAAAAGGTGCATGTAGGAGAGGGGCGAAGTTTGTTGGTGAGGGGGAAAGTGTCGATGGAAGGAGCTGGAGGAGGCTGAAAGAGGAGTGGTGAGAAAGAATGGGGAGAGATTAGTATTAGAACTGGGTAGAAGTGGAGGAGGCTGGGGAATGTTATTAATTGATGAATGTGGGTGTGGGGAAAGTGGGGAGGAGTGATGGAGTGGGGAGGAAGAGTCAGAAAATCATACGCTGAAAGCAGCAAAGAGACAGGAATAGAGTGTTGTGAGTGTGACGGGAGATGCCTTTTGACATGGTTTGTGCAGCTGTCCTTGGTTTCAATCCATATTTGGTCAGCTACACCCAGCTTACTCTGGTCACCGAGCCTCTCTCTTGTATTAAAAGGAATTGCTGGCCTTCCCTAGCTTGTTATTACCAAGACTCTAAAAACTACAGCTCAGTAATGTTCTTGGTCTCTGACAGGGACACTCTGGTACAACAATAACTGCATTGCTGTAAATTTCCGCCTTTATACTGTGATGAAAGTGGGGAGGCAGGCTAATGGGAGCTTACGTTGTAGCTAGTTTACAGATGAAGTAATCTGGAAGGCTAGACTAAGGATCTGCTGACGCAAGTTCATATTCATCCGATCATTGTAACTAATATTCCACAGTGCTGAAAGGTTTCTAATTACCCTCTCATTATATCCTTTGTAAAAGGTGATCAGAGGTAAAAATAGGGGTCTACTTCTGGCCTCTATTCCTACCTCCAATGCGCCTCCCCACCTACCCCATACCCAATCATCTCCTCTTCTGCCCAGTTCTAATGCTACTCTGTCCATTTTGCCTCCACTTCTATCTACCCACCCTTCCCTATGCCTCTCCCCACTACTGTTTTGCCCCTTCTATCGATAATCTCCCCTCTCCAACAACCCTCTCCATCTACATTCACCTCCCCATCTTGCTACTATATTCCTTTTCTCAATGTTTCTATTGTACAAACCCACCCTCTTTCCTTCTGTCACTTCCTGTCACTATTATTTGTTGTTTAACCAGCATTGGGAAGATAGGAATAGGAATGCTTTATTGTCACATGTAACTAGGCACAGTGAAATTCTTTGCTTGCATACGCAACGTATACATTCTATACATGTATTCTAACTAACATGGAAATTAATAAAGTAGTAAATCATCTCATGAATTTGGCTAATTTTATTTGAAGAGGTGACCAAGAATATTGACAAAGAGCAGGACAGCAGACTTTATCTAAGTGAATTTAGCAAGGCTTTTGTCAAGATCCCATATAGGCTGATCGGGAAGGTTACAACATATGGGATACAGCATGCACTAGCCTATTGGATACAATATTGGCTTGGTGATAGGTGCCAAAGTGTGGTACTGGAGGGTTGTTTTCAAGAGTGGAGGCTATGGGTAGCCTCGTGTTGCAGGGTTTGGAGCTGGGTCCAATGTTGTTCATAATATATTAATAATTTGGATGAGAAAGTTGGTAGCATGATTAGTAACTTTGTAGATGACACTGAAGAATATTGGCTAACGGTATAAATAGGACATTGTTTCTTGGGAAATCGTGCCAAGAAATGTCAGATGAAATTTAACTAAAAGTGATGCATTTTGGGAAGTTAAACCTGGGCAAGACACAAAGAATGGCAGGGCCCTGGGGAGTGTTGTTGAACAGTAAGATCCAGGAGTACAGGGACGTAGTTTCCTGGAAATGCCGACACATGCTTGCCAAGAATGTCAAGAGTGTTTTATTGTCATAAGTCCCGGATGGGACAATGAAATTCTTACTTGCTGCAGCACAACAGCATATGTGAATATGTAAACATAGTACATAACGGGGGAAAAGAGAAGAAAAAGAAAAAATTCAATGAATAACAAATATAGTGCAAATAACAAATGATAATATAGTCTTTTGCAGTTCAGAGCTCAGAGCTTATTCGTTGTTGTGTTTAATAGCCTGATGGTTGTGGGGAAGATGCTCTTCCTGAACCTGGACGTTATAGTTTTCAGGCTCCTGTACCTTCTTCCTGATGGCAATGGTGTGCTGAGTGTGTGGCCCGGATGGTGTGGGTCCTTGATGATTTTGGGTGCCTTTTTGAGGCAGCGACTACGATAGATCCCATCGACGGTGAGGAGGTCAAAGCCGGTGATGGACTGGGCAGCGGTCACAAATTTTTGTAGTCTTTTTCTCTCCTGGACGTTCAAATTGCCGAACCAGGCCACGATGCAATGAGTCTGAATGCTCTCTACCATGCACCTGTAGAAGTTTAGGAGAATCCTCTTCGACATGCCGAATCTTGGTAATCTTCTCAGGAAGTAGTCGCTGATGTGCCTTCTTTATAATTGTATAGGTGTGCTGGGTCCAGGAAAGATCTTCGGAAATATGCACGCCCAGGAATTTGAAGTTATTGACCCTCTCCACCATCGTCCCATTGATATGAACAGGATTGTGGGTCCTCATCCTTCCTCTACCAAAGTCCACAATCAGTTCCTTGGTCTTACTGATGAGAGCCAAGTTGTTGTGCTGGCACCATTTGGTCATTGGTCAATCTCGCTTCTATACTCTGACTCATCCCCATCTGTGATTCATCCAACCACAGTGGTGTCATCAGCGAACTTGATGATGGAGTTTGCATTATGTCCGGCTGCGCAGTCATGGTCAACTCTTCGTGGTGCTCAGACATGGCAGTCCTTTCTAACTCCTGCTCTCTGCACCTGGAACACCTGGAGGTGAAGTGCCACCCCTTCTACCTACTGAGGGAATTCACCTCCATCATCCTGACTGCGGTCTACATCTTACCCCAGGCAGATGTCGGGCTGGCATTGGAGCAGCTGCACGCCATGGTCAACAAACAGCAGACAGTCTACCCCAAGGCATTTACCACCATAGCCGGGGACTTCAACAAAGTTAACCTGAAGAAATTGCTCCCTAACTTCCACCAACATGTCTCTTGCAGCACTAGAGGATCAAACACCCTTGACCACTATTACACGACCATCAAAGACACCTATCGCTCTATCCCTTGCCCTCATTTCGGAAAATCCGACCACTCAGCGGTGCTGCTTCTTCCTGCATACAGGCAGCAACTGCAGAAAGCACCCACAGAGGACTGTACAGAGCTGGTCGGGGGAGGCAGAGGAACAACTCCAAGACTCGGCAAACGGACCTGAATGAATACACCACAGTCGTCACAGACTTCATAAGGAAATGTGTGGAGGACTGCGTTCCAACAAAAACCTTCCGAGTGTTTCCTAACCAGAATCCTTGGATGAACCATGAGATCCGCATTCTTCTGAAGACCAGATGCCGGGCATTCAGGTCCGTCGGCGCAGAGATCTATAAGAAGTCCAGATACGACCTTGGTAAGGCCATCAAAAAGGCCAAATGGCACACCGACTGTGGGAGGGCTTGATTGCCATCACCTCCCACAAGGCGAAATCAGGAGGCAGCTCAAACGACAGCAAAGCATCACTCCCTGACAAGCTCAATGCGTTCTACGCACGGTTCGATAGGGAGAACACTGATGTGCCTTCCAGAGCCCCCATTCGCCCCAACGGTATTACAGTCACAGTCACAGAGGCCGATGTCAGAGGATCCTTCAGGGGGGTGAACCCTCGGAAAGTGCCTGGACATGATGGTATACCCGGTCGAGTTCTCAAGACCTGTGCAGACCAATTGGTGGAAGTTTTTGTGGACATTTTCAACCTCTCACTTCTGAGGTCTGAGGTTCCCACCTGCTTTAAGAGGGTATCAATAATACTGGTGCCCAAGAAGAGTAAGGTGTCGTGCCTCAATGACTATCGACCAGTGGTACTAACATCTGTGGTGATGAAGTGCTTTGAGAGGTTGGTTATGGTGCACATCAACTCCTACCTCGACAAGAACCTCGACCACTACAGTTTGCATACCGCCACAACAGGTCAACGGAGGATGCAATTTCACTGGTTCTCCACTCCGCATTGGACCACTTGGACAATAAAAACACTTGCGTCAGGCTGTTGTTTATAGACTACAGCTCGGCGTTTAATACCATCATCCCTTCCAAGCTGGTTACCAAGCTCACGGAACTGGGCCTCTGTGCATCCCTCCGCAGTTGGATTCTCGACTTCTTCATCCACAGACCACAGTCTGTTAGAATTGGAGGAACCACTTCATCCTCAGTAACAATTAGTACGGGAGCACCTCAAGACTTCGTCCTCAGTCCCCTGCTTTACTCACTTTATACCCATGATCTTTATCGGCTGTAGCATTGAATACAGAGTTGGGACATTATGTCATGTTTGCACAGAACATTGGTTCGACTGTACATAATATTATGTACAGTTCTCGACCCCACACCACAGGAATTGTGATGAAGGTAGAGAAAGTGCAGAAGCGATTCTCAAGGTTATTGCCTGGATTGGAGAGATTAGATAGACTGGATCTGTTTTCTCTGGCGCAAAGATGGCTAAGACATGATCTGATGGAGGTATATAAATTTCTGACATGCCTCGATCGGTAGACTGACAGAATCTGTTTCCCAGGGTGAAGGTGTCTAACACTAAAAGCCATATGTTGAAGGGGGGAGGAAGGTTTAAAGGATATCTGAGGAGTAGGTGGTATCTGGAATAAGCTGCCCGAGGAGGTATTGGATAAAGGAACAGCAACGGCATTTAAGAGGCATCTGGACAGTTGAAGGGTATGGAATTAATGCAGGCAACTGCGATGGTCTTTGTAGATGCTGTGAGTCGAAGGGCCTGTTTCTATGCTACACAACCCAATGATTTCAACTTCACAGCTTTTGTACTTAATGGCCAGAATGTATCTATTTATTTCCATGATTCACGGAAGTATTGGGAAGTGCCAATGTAATCTAATCAGAACCATAGACCATCTGACTGCTGTAATTGGAGGGTTAGCATACGAGTCAAAATACTGGCTGAGGAATTCTTAGCTTTTCCCTTTGCCCTGAATGGGCAGCTTGTGATGGCTTAAGCTCTTGTCTTCATTGTATCTTTCGTTTTCCCTTTGATCATTGTGGGATCTTTGACCGTGATTGTGCCAGGAATATACATTTTGAGGTTTGAGAGTTGGCCATTCAATCGAACAAAATGATGTGATGATTATTGCTGCAAGAAGAATCCTGAACTAAAACATCGCCTATTCATGACCTCCAGAAATGTTGCCTGACCCGCTGAGTTACTCCAGCACTTTGTGTTCTATGATTCAAGCATCTGGAAATCTTTTTGTCTCCATTGCTGCAATGATGTTAGGTTTGGGGAGAACCTGTTGAAGAGGATTTTCCAGATTATTTGTTGAGGTTCTTTGGGAAATATAAAAAAGTTACTTAGCTTTCAAATTAATAGAGAAAGGCATGGATACAAACAGCTGTGTACCTGGAATCTGATGTTATTCCATAGGTCATAGTGAAGATATGTTGAAGATATTTT
The DNA here is from genome assembly GCA_035221665.1 of Okamejei kenojei. Classification (NCBI taxonomy): domain Eukaryota; kingdom Metazoa; phylum Chordata; class Chondrichthyes; order Rajiformes; family Rajidae; genus Okamejei; species Okamejei kenojei. The sequence goes on along the minus strand of CM069154.1, from coordinate 15,944,747 downwards.
CCAAAAGAAACGTTCATGCATTGGATCTCATATTGAATTTTGTTATCAATGTGTGGCTTTCAAAATAAGTTAAAGTCAAATTTATTCGTCACATGCACCAAACGAGGTACAGTGAAATGAATTTGCCATGCAGTGATACAGTTGAAAAAAAGAACACACAGCACACAACAAAATTCAACACAAACATTCACCACAGCATTCTTCACTGTGGTGGAAGGCAGCAACGTTCAGTCAGTCCTCCTCCCTTGTTCATGGGGCCACAAACACTCCACAGTCGCCACTACCGGCTGCCGGATTTACAGGCCCTCTCTTCGAGATGATCGATACTTCGACGTCGCGATGGTCGAACACACTCCGCGGCTTGGCGTGCCACTTTCCTATCGGAGACCGCGGCTTCAGGATGATATAGGCCACAGGCCGGCGGTCGGAGCACTTCTCCGGCGATCCCCGGCAAGGGATCCCAGACTCCGGATGGTAAGTCAACGCCATGCCCGTGGCTAAAATCTCCGCAGACCACGGCCCCATGATGTCAGCCACCAGGCCAGCGATCGAAGCACTCCTCTCTGGCGACCCCCAGCAAGGGCTCGCCCCCGCTCCGTGATGGAGAAGTCCACACTGCGTCCGCTGCTGAAGCTCCGGGCCCGATTCCGGGAAAGGCCGCCACAATCCAAGGCGATAGGCCGCGAGAGGGAAGGCGGAGAAGCGACTTGGAAAAAGTCGCCTCTCCATGAGGAAGAGACCGAAAAACGGTTCCCTCCTTTCCCCCACCCACCACCCCGCACGCAAGACACACCGAGAGACACCAAAACAAACACTTGGTCACACCAACAAAAAACAAAAGCTCGAAATAACGAAAACGCTGCTGGCAGGGCAGCCGTCTCGCAGCGTTCCCAACCGACATTAACCAAAAATAAAATAAAGCTCTGATTGGGTCTAAATCTTCCCTGTTTCGACGAATGCAATCAACCCAGCATGCACAATCAAATAAAATCAAATAGAACAAGTTGTCCTACAACTTTAGGCTGTGCACGCCATACACAAGAAGAAGAAATGTATTGGGTATTGGTGGTTAATGATATATTTGTCAGATTGGTCTTTCTAAATGTCCTAGTCTGAAGATCGTCCATTCTGATTTGACGTCGATCCTATAGAGAAAGCGTCGTCAGTGAGGAATAACATGAATGTACAAAGATGAACAACAAAATTGTGTTGAAGCACCCTTGCTTGTTTGGATGAAGATGGGGATTGCCTTTAAAGCTTTGTAGGTCTCGGGACCTGTGTGAATTTTGTAGGGCAGTCATGAAAGAGTTAATCGCTGAGGACCTGTAGGGTATTAGGTAGTGAAGTTTATCAGCCAAATTGGGCCTAAATCTTCCACTGTGTAAATTATCAAAAGCTTTTGCCACATGAATTTAAGCTATGTACGATAACTGATTATAGTATATTTCTTGGAGCTGCTCTGTGAAACGGTTTGAATCTACAGGGAGGAATGTTTTGGCAATATTTAGGGTACAATTAAGAAGTATATAGGGAAGAATTTCCCAGTGAGGCAGAGTGGGGCAATAGTTCAGTAATTTTCCTCACAAGTTTAAGTTCCTTAGAATGTTGTCATTGTTCCATATTTGGAGAATGAGTTTGTGCAGTTTTGCAACTGGTTATGGTTGAAGAGTCCCAGCAGTCCAGATTTGCTGCACTGTCGCTCCTGCCCTGCTTGATGCATCGTACTACTTTCTTAAAGGGTACAAGATGGACAATTCTTCTTACCGTGGTGAGAGTTTTTTTAGTAATGATAGTGATATTTCCCCTAATCAACTTGCAGTTCTGGAATGTCTCAATGTTCTCTATGAAATTGTTTTATTTCCCCGTAGGAGCATTGCTGGAGATTTGGCCTGTGGAAGCATCATAAATATACCATGTAGCCTGAAAAAAGCTCCACATGTAATTCTTATCAATGTAGAGCTAGCTCTTCCTGGTCTTGCTCCCAATTGGTTTTGATGTCACCTATATGCCTTTGAGTTTGTAATTTAGCTGCTACTCTGATACTTTCTTTTGCTGGTGCAAGATATTGTTTTGCCACAAACTGACTTAATTTTGAGTTGAAGTCTTGAATCATAATTTTCATAGTTTGACCCTGCAGTTGGTAAATAATGTTGGAAATTGATTCAGAACAGTGAGTGGATGGTGTTGAGCTACTTGTGTCTCCCAGTGTTCCCAAAGGCTATAGTCACTGCCACACTTTGTATTGATATAAATGCTTGTAAACTCTTTTTAGGAAGTTGGTATTCATTTTCTTTTGCATTGACTTTGGCTGCTTTCAATTCTCCAGGGTGGGCTAGATAAACCAATGGTATACACAGCAGTTTTGATCTCGACAGTGCCATTACAGAGATATTGAAGCAAATCTGAATCACCAATATGTCACCAAGGAGAAGGGCTTCTCTCTTAGAAATATTGCTCAGGACTTGATCAAGCTTGGAATCGACCAGTTCCTTGATATTTTTCTCAGCATTTGGTATTGGGACGTATTTACTGATAAAAGTGGCATGCTGATTGCTTCTGGGTATGAGGTGAAAGGTAGCAGTAATGAGCTCTAGAAAGTGGTTGATGAGCTTGTTGTTAACGGCAAGTTTGAAGATGTGAATGGCTGTCCTTAGGTTCCTCTTTCCAGGAGAAAGTGAGGATCACCCTTTTATCAATTGACTTTGTGTCTTCATCTTGCCTTGCTCAAGGAACCAATGCTGATGTTACATCTCACAGATTTTCTGTGATAACAGTACTTTGGTAATTTGCTATATTAGTTATCTATCAGGATGTTTAAAAATAATTATCTCCTTCCAGATTTAACTGCAGAGAGAAAAAGAGAAAAGATTACTGTGATTGAGTACAGATTCTTCATAGACAGAAGCAGGAGAATTAATTATAGGGAATAAGGAAACGGCAAACGACTGGAGGAATTCAGTGTGCCAGACTGCATCTGTGGAGGGAAATGGGCTGACGAAAATTTGGCTGGGGACATTTCTTCAGAGTAAAGAGGAGATAGCTGACTGATGGAGTAAAGAGCTAGTAGAAAGAGGTAGAGATGGATTAATTGTTCCTCAGTTCACAGCTTTTGCTGCAGAGATTGGTTCTGAGGAGCTACAAGGAACTGTAGATGCTGTTTTACAAAGCACAACATTCTGGTCAGTTTTACCATTATCCCTCGCGACCCGGATAAATCTGGTCAAGATGGTCGTCCTACCCAAATTCCTGTATCTTTTCCAGCACATCCCTATACTTATCACTAAATCTTTTTTTGATAAATTAGAAAGGAGAATATCTAAATTTTTATGGGGTAGCAAACCGGCTAGAATTCGAAATACGATACTACAGTCTCCTAAGAGTGACGGGGGTTTGGCACTTCCTGACTTTAGGTGATACTATTGGGCAGCTAACTTGCAAAAAATCCTGTATTGGATGAATGATAATTGCGACCACCTACCGACCTGGATACACATGGAAAAGGCAAGTTCACGTCTCCCGTTGCGGTCTGTTCTATGCTCCAAACTCCCCAATTTCTACAACATCTGTGGGTGCAGGCCCAATTGCTTCCCTCTCACTCAAGATATGGAGTCAACTCAGGAAAAACTTCGGTTTACAAGGCCCTTCCATCTTGACGCCATTGCTTAAAAATCACATCTTTAAACCTTCAAGTACAGACTCCGCACTCAAAACCTGGCATAGTAATGGTATCAGCAGTATCAAAAACCTATGCAAGGATGGCATTTTTTCCTTGCGGAGCTTTCGTCCAACTGCAGCCTCCCAAACTCCCACCTTTTCCGTTTTTTCCAGATTAGGGATTTTGTGAAGAAGACATTCCCTCACTTCCCAAATCGCCCCCCTGAAACCCTGACCGATTCCATCCTAGCTCTAGATCCCAACCGGACGAAATGCATCTCTTTTTTGTATAACTTGTTAGGGTTGGTAATATTGAATCCTCATACCTCATTAAAAGCTGCATGGGTGGGCGAGCTGAATATGAAACTAACAGACCAGCAATGGGACTCTGCCTTGGATTTGATCCATTCTTCCTCCATATGTGCCCGTCATGGCCTAATCCAATGCAAAGTCCTTCACAAAGTCCACTACACAAATGCAAGATTATCTAGAATATACCCCGCTGTCAAGGACACCTGCAACAGATGTAATCAATCCCCTGACAACCATAGCCATATGTTTTGGTCTTGCCCTAAGCTGGCAGCCTTTTGGAGGAGTGCTTTCGACGTGATAAGCAGAGCCTATGGCTAGACTATTCCTCCAAACCCACTGTCAGCTATTTTTAGTACTCCTCCCAACACCAACCTCTCTGTTGCATTGAAGCGGGTCCTGGCTTTTACAACCTTGTTAGCCCGGAGACTGATCTTGCTTAACTGGAGGCTTACCTGTCCCCCGACACACACCCGCTGGATCAAGGAGGTGCTGTACAATTTAAAGCTTGAAAAATTTAGGTTTTCTCTCAAACGCTCTACCAAGACATTCCTAGATACATGGAACCCTTTCCTGGAACTTGTTAACTCTCTCAACTTGTTTCCGGACTCGGAAGAGGACTGAGTGCCTTCTATCACTGCTCTGTCTTATTGCAGCTGCTCTCCCCTCAAACCCCCCCCCCCACACCTTTTTTTTTTGTTTTTTGTTTGTGCATTTTGTTTAGTTTATCTTATCGTATTTGTGTGGATTTGTATGTATATGAGTGTTGTTTGTTCCCGTTTGGTTCCGACCTGATTCGGGTGGATTGAGGGGGGGTAAGGGTAAGGGCTTTGAGGGTCGCTTACATACTGTTGCACAATTATGTCCTGACTATCACTGTCTGTTATCATTGTATGTATGCAAATTGCTGTGAAATTCAAATAAAAAGATTTAAATAACAAAGCACAACATTCTATAGTAACTCAGCTGGCCAGGCAGCATCTCTGGAGAATGTGGATAGGTTGGTTTTGAGGTGCTGTTGTTACCAGTAGTGGAAGAATTGGGGTATTGGCACATCGCAATCCTCAAAGGCAGGAGTTCTAGACCAGGAGTTCTGGTCAAGGGGGTCAGTGTGAAGATGATTCGAGATCCTATCTTGTCCTGCCATGTGGAGCTTTAATACTGTGTTCTGTTTTATCCACTGTTGACAACTTCAAAAGTGTATTGCAATCTGCAACTTCATGTCAGACCTGTTCACCCCGAAGCAGTACAAGACACTGGTCAGTTTGTTCCTGGAATCATTAGAACAAAAACATTTCTCAAAATGTGACAGGCTGAATCTGAGACAACTGGTGCTGCGTGTGCCCTGTGAGAGTTTGATAGAACAGTGTTGAAAGAGCGTTACTTCATGCATTCTACAGAGGAAGTTTTTTGTACAGCAATGTGGACGGAGATTTATTCCACATGTGCTGAAACTTTTCAGGAATTAATTGATGGACTTTAATGGTGCAATGTGAAGGAATATTTCACAAACTAACATTTTATTCCCCAAGATTTAGCAGGTTATGGGTAATTGACCGAAGTTTTGCTGAATTTAAGGGGATCTGATGAAGCAACTAGAGAGAAATTCATTCTAAGCTTTACTGCCCTTTTGAAATCAAAACTGGAAATTCTCAAAGCATTCACAGAGAAGGAGACAGTTAACATTTCAGGTCAATGATCTTCTATCAGACCTTCTGATGAAAGATCATCGACTTGAAACATTAATTTTGTTCTCTCATTTTTGTTGATGCTGTTTGGACATCTTCTTGCATTTGCCATATGACCATTTTGGTTTTTATTTCAGATATCAAACATCTGCAATAGTAAGATTCTGTTTAAGTGGTTTGGACATTAAAGCTCACTTTTCTATCCACTCAATGCTATACCCGACCTGTGAATCTTTGCCAAGGAATCTGAGAGGCAGCTTTATTTATAGAAGTAGAGGTCAGTGGGGATCGTTAGACCGCGAATTGTTTTCCTTGATTGCATTGACAGACCGTTCGAAATTATCATCCTCATTACCATCTTTGCCAATTGTGTGGCCCTCGCTGTGTTCCAGCCTCTTCCAGAAGATGACACCAATTTGTTGAATTTCAAGTTGGTAAGTAGACTGTGAATATGCATTGAAAATGGCTCCGTATGCAGGGAGCATAATGATGGTGTAAGATCATGTGATAGGAGCAGAATTAGGCCATTCGGCCCATCGTCTACTCCACCATTCAATCATGGCTGATCTATCTCTTCCTCCCAACCCCATTCTTCTGCCTTCTCCCCATGACCTCTGACACCTGTACTAATCAAGAATCTATCAATTTCTGCCTTAACAATATCCACTGACTTGGCCTCCACAGCCTTCTGTGGCAAAGGATTCCTCAGATTCACCACCCTCTGACTAAAGAAATTCCTCCTTATCTCCTTCCAAAAAGAACGTCCTTTAATTCTGAGGCTGACCGTTAGTCCTAGAATCTCCCACTAGTGGAAACATCCTCTCCACATCCACTCTATCCAAATCTTTCACTGCTGAAAGGCTCACCGTCTGGTGAGATTGGGGAGATTGGGAGAGATCCACACTCTGGCACAGACCTTTCCCTCTGTCTTAAATAATTCCCACTACCACGAGGAAACAATTTTGAAATAACAGAAGAGAATCCAAATTATGGGGGAGATGTAGAGAGAATTTGCTGTACGTTCAACCTGGCATGTTATCAGAGAGCTTGCATATGATGGAAAAAGCTGCATGGTCACTTGAGCTTTTGAATATGTGAGATTCTTCACTGATCGAAACCAGTGAGTAGGTCCAGGTTGGAACTCTAGACAGGTATCTAGTGTTCCTTCTCTCTCTCCGTAGATTGTGCTGTTATCTTCCTGTTCTGTCACCCCAGCCAGAGGATATGGCCTTTCCAGCCCTATCCATCTTTGCTTGGGATTTTGTTAACTTGCAAATCCCAGCTAAAAGTGAAGAGCGACATCCGAGGTCACCAGAGGCTGGATGATATGTTAGCTTTTACATTGGCATTATGTGGGTTGAATTGTTAGTTGGGTGAAGAAAACAGCTAATGTATTAATAAATTATAACACATAGCTAAGCTGTAAGTTTACTGATTGGAAATCCCAATGGTTTTGCATTTAACGCACCAGGTACTGTTGAGCATCACCAAAGTCCCTAGCATGTTGAACTGTAGCTATCACAAAGTTAAGAAAAGTGCAGGAATTAATTACTTAATTATATAAACCAGTAATGTAGGTTAGTATTAAAAAATGTTAACCTGAGAGAGTTATACCAATGATTTGGATGAGAATGTAAAATGCATTATTAGTAAGTTTGCAGATGACACTAAAGTAGGCGGTATGGTTGATAGTGAAGAATAGGTGTATAGTGATAGTGTATCAGTGATAGTGTATGTTGAGATGTTTCATTAAAGTTGTACAAGACATTGGTGAGGCCACATTTGGAGTAAGTTTTGGTAGGAAGGATGTTATTAAATTGGAAAGAATACAGAGAAGATTTACAAGGTGTTGCCAGGATTGAGGGGAGAGGTCGTGCAGGCTAAAACTTTATTCTTTGGAGCACGGGAGCCTGAGGCTTGACCATATACAGGTGTATAAAATCATGAGGGGAATAGATAGGGTGAATGCACAGTCTTGTACCCAGGGTAGGGGAATCAAAAACAAGAGGACATAGGTTTAAGGAGAAAGATGCAAGATATAATAGGAAACCGAGGGGCAACTTTTTGACTCAGAAGGTGGTGGGTATAACTGCTGTGGGAACGTACTGCCAGTGGAAGTAGTTGAGACAGGTACTTGGACAGGCACATGGATAGGAAAAGATTACTCAAACGCTGGCACATGGGACTAGCTTAGATGGGACATATTGATCAGTATGGACGAGTTAGGTCAAAGGGCCTATTTTCATGGTGTATGACTCTATGGCTGGTTGCTGGATATTTAACTTAATTTCTACTAAGTCCAGGCATGGTTGGGTTTTTGAGTGACTGCATGATAAATGATAAATACAATGATAAATAAAATGATGAGTGCCAAAGAGCAGAATGGTACAAGATTGTGATGCAAAAGAATCCGAAGCAGTGTAAAAAAAAGAAATAGAAGAATGAAATAATGAATGAGGTAGAGTTAAGAGGAAGAGCATGTTGTAATGCCTCTGGGAATGGAGTGTGACCAAGCTGATCGGTTTCAGAGTCGAATAGCATTTGGGAAATAGCTATTCTTAAATATGGATGTCTGAGCCTTCAAACTCCTGTACATTTCCCCAGAGTCATCTACAAGACCAAGTGTAGACTCGGTGTCTATTTCACTGAATACTTGCGCTCAGTCTGCAAACGACTGGTGGAGCTCCTGGTTGCTAACCATTTATATAACACATAGCTATCCCCTTCCCACATAACACTCCCCTTCCCATTCCCATATTAAGTTTTTCTGAAATGACCTCCTCCACTGCTAGACTGGAATACTTGACTGTGTGGACACTGCTAAATGCTTTCTCTTGTGATTCTGCTGTTGGAATAACCAAAAGTCTCACACCGCGATTAAGATCCAAAGACTTTATTAACGTTACAGCATAGGTAACTTCATACTAGCACGTTACTCTAAAAGTGTGAGAACAAGGCAGGGAAGCTTTTGTTAAACTAGGGTTATTGATTTGGGACGATCAGCCATGATCACAATAGCTGCACCTATTTTCTATGTTTCTAGGTTTCTAGTGGGCATAGCTACAAAGTATGACTCATAACATCTACAATTGTGGGTTGTGGTGGAAGGTCGCTATTCTGGCTGGTGATCTGTGACCAGTCGTGGTCCTCGGGTATCTTTGCTGGGACATCTACTCTATGTGATATAAATAAATTACTTTTATGTAAATGACAATCCTTGTTCGAGGCGTGCCATGGCCCTATCCCCGAACTCTACCTCCGCTACATTGACAATTGCATTGGTGCTACCTCCTGCACCCATGCAGTACTCACTGACTTCATCCATTTCACCACTAATTTCCATCCAGCACTCAGGTGCACCTGGACCATTTCCGACATCTCCCTACCATTTCTAGACCTCACTATCTCCATCGCAGGTAACAGACTAATGACCGACATCTACTCCAAACCCACTGACTCCCATGGCTAGCTATCTGGACTACACTTCTTCCCACCCTGCGTCCTGTAAGGACTCTATCCCCTACTCCCCATTCCCCCGTCTACGCCGCATCTGCACGCAGGATGAGGTATTCCAAACCAGGGCATCAGTGTGTCCTCATTCTTTAAGGAATGGGGGTTCTCCTCTTCGACTATAGATGAGACTTTCACTAGGGTCTCCCCCCCCACCCGTAACAAGGACAGTCCCCCTTGTCCTCACCTTTTACCTTACCAGCCGTCACATACAACAGATAATCCTTCAACATTTTCGCCACTTCCAACGGGATCCCACCACTGGCCACATCTTCCCATCTCCTCCCCTTTCAGCTTTCAGACTGCTCCCTGCATAACTCCCTGTCAATTTGCCCCTTCTCACTCTAACTACCCCCTCCCCTGGTCCTTGCAAACGCAGGAAATGCTACACTTGTCGCTTTACCTCCCCCCTCGACACCATCCAATGACCCAAGCAGTCTTTCCAGGTGAGGCAGAGGTTCACCTGCACCTCCTCCAACCTCATCTATTACATCCGCTCCTCTAGGTGTCAACTGCTCTACATCGGTGAGACCAAGTGTATGCTTGGCGATCGCTTCACCCAACACCTCCGCACAGTTCGCATTAACCAACCTGATCTCCCGGTGGCTCAGCACTTCAACTCCCCCTCCCATTCCGAATCCGGCCTTTCTGTCCTGGGCCTCCTCCATGAGTGAGTCCCACCGCTTAGATAGTTTACACCCCAGCGGTATGAACATTGACCTCCAATTTCAGGTAGTCCTTGCTATCTCCCTCCATCCCCTCCCTTTCCCAGCTCTCCCACAGCCCACTGTCTCCGCCTCTTCCTTCTCCCCGCCCCCCCCGCCCCCACAGCAGTCTGAAGAAGGGTCTTGACCCAAAACGTCACCTATTCCTTCGCTCCATAGATGCTGCCTCACCCGCTGAGTTTCTCTAACATTTTTGTCTACCTCTTATGTAAATGATGATGGGTTGGTTAGTAAATTTGCAGATTACACCAAGATTGCGTGGAGTAGCAGACTGTGAGGAAGACTATCAAAGTTTACAGTGGGATATAGATTAACTTCAAAAATAGGCAGATAAATGGCAGTTTGTCCGAGCATGTGTGAGGTGTTGCACTTTAGGAGATTGAATGTAAGGGGAAGGTATACAGTTGATGGTAAGACACTGAACACATCGCTGCGGAGAGGGATCTCGGGTTCCAGGTACATAGCTCCCTGAAAATTAAATGCAAGTAGATAGAGTGGTCAAGAAAGCGAATAGAATGCCTGCCCTCATTGGTCACGCCATTGAATATGTGTCAGGAAGTCCACCACAATGCAGACGATTAAGTTTTGCGATCATGTCTTATGAATTTGATTGAGTTTTTTGAAAACGTTGACAAGGGCAAGGCCGTAGATGTTGTCTTTACAGACATCAGCAAGTTCATTGATAAGGTTCCACATGGTAAGCTGCTCTGGAAGGTGAGATCACATGGGATCCAGGGAGAGGTAGATAACTGAGTACAGAACTGGTTTCATGGAAGGAATCCGAGAGTAGTGGTGGAAAGGCGAAGTCTGGAGGCTAGTATTGGAGACCTGTGATGAGGGGTGTGCTCAGGGATTTGTGCCAAACCCATTGCTATTTGTTGTTTATGGCACTTGCATTATATCAATGTTTATATCAATGATTTGGATGAGAATGTACAAGGCATAATTAGTAAGTTTATAGATGACACTAAAATGGGTGGTATGGGAGATAATAAAGATGGTGTGGCGTCAGCCTAAACACGGGCCACTGATGCTCGAACCCTCGTCAGGAGATACGAGGGCGGGCACGTGACGTCATGGGCTGGAGGGAGTGTCCAGGTACTTAAGGTCTCTTACCTCGAGACCTAGAGGAGTCAACAGGTAGCTGAGCCCGAGAGAACAACCTCGCTCAGCTACAGCAACATTGTAATATGGTTAGCGCACCAACTTAACGGGTCACCACTGAATAAACAACCGTTTGAACCGGCCTGACGTCTCACCTTTATTCACCACGTTTGATGCCGCTACAATGGTTATCAAAAATTACAGCAAGCTCTTGATCAGCTTTTCAAGTGGGCTGAGGAATGGTTAATGGAGTTTAATGCAGTAACGTGTCAGGTGTTGCATTTGGGGAAGTCAAACCAGGGCAGGGCCTTCACAATGAATGGAAGGACCCTGGGGAGTGCTGCAGAGCAGAGGGATCTAAGAGTACAGGTACACCGTTTCTTTAAAATGACATCAGATATATAGAGCGGTAAAGAAGCAACATTCTCATTGTTGCCAGTGGAGGTTGTTGAGGCAAGTACTATAATAGTAAGATTAAACGAGAACTTACCAGTTCGAAGTTTGATCGTTATTTTATGAGGAGTTACGATGAGGGATTACGTGAAGAGCCCGCCTCACGCTGGCAAACGGCATACTTCAAAGCAGCGGCATGAAAAAACACAGAACACCAAATAGCCGAAGTAACATAGTAAGGCTCAATAATAGACTTAGAACTACCAGATGATCATTTATTTTTATGAGGGTGGGAGTGGAGGGCACGTAATCCCTCATCGTAACTCCTCATAAAATAACGATCAAACCTTCGAACTAGGTAAGTTCTCGTTTAATCTTACTATTTTACTTCGGAGTCACGTGAGTGAGTACGTGAAGATTTTAAAGCTTTTCTGTGTTTTTTTATGTCGTAGAATTAATCAGTACGACAGTCCGGCTAAGTAAATACATACATGAGAAACCAGACTAATATTAGTTCTTTCCATAATTAATTTTTAATGGTTTAAAGAACATCACAATAACCCTCCTTATATCTGAGGGATCATTACAAGTGATAAAAGATATAAGTGACTACATAACTGATTATAGCAATCAATAGTAAACAAAGCAGTTGACGATAGTGATCCCAACACCGCGTGGCCAAAACTTGTCATAGTGTGAACAGGTTTATTGTAGAACTTTGAAAAAGTTTCTTCTTTACTCCACCCTGCGATTTAAAAAAAAAATATGCTCGAGCGGTACGTCCCGCACCTTTGCCGCGGACGTAGCTGCTGCCCTGGTGGGAGTGAGATTTGAACACATCAGTGTCTACTCCGCTCAACAGTAAACACCTGTTTCAACCACTTTGAGATAGTTTGAACTGAAGCTTTAGTGTGTGGTTTTTTATGCGTAATCATTAACGTTATTTCATTTCCTCGAAGAGTTTTGGTAACTTTATATATTGGTTTCAAATGTCTAACCACATCATAAAGTAGGATCAAATAGGATAAGCTTGAAAGATTACCTTTGCTCCAGTTCTTCCTGGTCTGCGTTGTTTGATCAGATCGTAAACATAGAACACAATGTTATCTGTAGTCACATGCATACAGTCTAAACGCAACATTTGTAAAGTTTGCACTCTTTGAGCTGAAACCAATGATATTAACATTATTAATTTGAATGTTAATCTTCCAATGACAATCCTTCAATTGGAGTCCACTGTCTAAGTAAGGTAAGTACAATGCTCACATCCCAAATCTCTGTGTATCTAGGTTTGGGTGGATAATGATAAAGATTCCTTTCATGAATCTAGATATTAGTGGATGTGATCCAATTGATTTCTGGTCAGACCATAAGTCCTAAATAAGATGATAAGGCACTGCGTGCAGTGTTATTGTGGCACTGTAACTTAAATGTTGCTCAAAATGCAATTTAGCAAGGAGCTCCAATACATTTTTCATGCAATATCACAGTATCACAATATCAAACATGCAATATTCACAGTATCATAAGAAATATTTGACTGTGTGCAAAATTCATCCCATTTCTTAATAATGTGTCATATATTGTTTTTGTTGTGTTAATCTCGCCATGATGCGAACTATAACTTCCATAGTTTTGTCCGACAATCCCAGCTCCAGTAGTGCTCTGGTCAAAACCTGCAGATTAATAAATTCATATATGCATATAATGGATAAATTTCTTTGGTTACTGGATTAATCAAAATATCACTACGAGTTAGGAATTGACATATATGGTTCTTTAATCATTATTCAGCATTAATGGGAAACCGAGTTGTGTTGGCCAATTTGGAACTACCAACAATCCTGTGGCCAGAATCTTGTTCTATTTCCTTCAGACATTGCTGAACCAAAGCAAAAGGTGGAAAAGCATAAAAGAACATATTCCCCAGTTCAATGAAAAAGCATCTACTGCTACGGCAATCTGATCGTGTTCCCAAGACACATATTTAGGCAATTGATGATTAAGCCTTGATGCAAAACAAATCAATTTCTATGGTAAACCAAATTGAGTTACAATTTTTCTTAAATATTGCTGGATTAAGCATCCATTCTGTGTTATCTTTAAATATCCTTGATCTTTTATCTGCCACCACATTGTCTTTTACCTGGAATGTAGTTTGCTGAAATCCAAATTTGGCGATCAATACACCATTGCCATATTTCATTGACCAGACAATCACATGATACTGATCTGACTCCCCCCATGTGATTAATATATGCAACAGCCGTTTTATTGTCTAACTGTATTAATACATGTAGACCCTTTTTTGAACAGCAATATGCTTTTTTAGACCATAGAAAGCACCCAATAACTCTAAATAGTTAATACCATAAGTTTGAAGAAACGTTTCTTCTTGGACTTTCCATCTACCTCCACAACTGGAGGATGAATCTGTTACCCCCCCCCCCCCCCATCCGAGAGCATTAGCATCTATTTATAAACAAATTTCAGGCTGTTTAAATCAGAATGTTTTTACCAGCTTGTGGACATTTTTTATCCCACCATGGTAATTCCAACAAACTTCTTTTGTTAATTGCATAGGCCTATCAAAGTGGCCTGCCCTCTCTTTGAGAGCTCTTATTTTGTCCCTTTGAAGATTTTGATAATGTAATGACCAAATTCTACTGCAGGAAATGCTGCTACTAGTTTACCAATAGTTTTCGCTACTTCTCGGATGGAAGGATAAGCTTGTGAATGAGATTATTACAAGTCACCAAAAAATCATCAACTTTAATCTTGGTTGGTAAAGTATTAACATAGTTTCTGAGTTAATTACAAACTCCAAATAGTTAATTGATTGTGCTGGCTGCAGCTGGGATATAATTGGATGAATCAAGAACCCTAGCTTTAACAAAGCTTTGTACTGAAACTAATTCTCAGCTGACTCTTGATTGCCATAAATGATTAGAAATGTCATCGAGATAAGCCATAACGATGTGTTTTTTGTACTCTTAATTGGGCTAAAACTGGTTTCAACAGTTTAGTAAAGAGCCTGTGAGCTGAACTCAATCCATTTGGCAAAGCTTTAAAACTGCCATAATTGTCCCAGCCAATTAAATTTTAAGTACCTCCAGAAAACTGATGTATTGGTACAGAATAATAGGCGTTTTTCAAATCAATCGTAGCCATATAACAACCTGCTGATATTAAATATCTTGCAGTATTAAATGTTTCCATTTAAAAGTTTGTATTCTACCACTTATTTTAGATCTGTAAGGTCCAGAATAATTCTGCAATCACCATCTTTTTATGTCTTTTGAAATATCTTAGACACAATTGATGCTCGTGTTCATAAGTTTTTTCAATAAACCCCTTTTCAGATAATTTGTCAATTTCCACATTAATCTCTGCTTTTCCAATTGCAGTAAACACGAAAGCATAGGCAGGTTTATCTGTACTGGAGGATTAACCCCTTCTTTAAATATAATAGTGGCTCCTGAAACTGCTTGTAAAATAAACCGATCAGAAGTAATAGTAAGCCAGTCTTTATAAAACTTTTGTAATCTCCCTCCAACTGGAGATTAATCCGCAGTTTTCTTTAAGGATAGAACAAGTCTTTAATACCTCTCCATATGAGCGTGGTGGTCTCCTTTTCCCCGAATACGGGTAAGTATTGGGCTGTGCAGTACAATAATATTTCCTTGACATATTTCTGCCTCTATTTCCAAAATCAAATCCCCTTCTGGCGAAAAATACCTTTTTTGTCCTAAGACGAAGGTTTCATGCAGCTAAAATTTTTAGCTTCTTCATCCAATTTTTAATGATTTAGGCAGATTTACTCCAAACAGATAAACCAGGAGCTTGAACACCACTTGCTCGACACAGGCTTGCAAACCTTGGGTGAAATATGGGCCGAATAGCCATTTTTCCTCATACAATAATTTCATAGAAAGAATTTGCACAATAGGCCCTCTTTCCTAAATTTATCCATCTCCCCAAAAGCTATAATGGCAGCAGAATAATTTGTGAGGAATTTTGAACCTCACTTCTTGAGCTCTCATATTTGGGGTCATGGATGCCCATATCAACGGATAAAACCGTAGGCACTTCCAATGAGGCACAATTTCCTGTGCGTTTATAATTCTGATGTTTCAATCATCACAGAATCATGAAGTTGGTGAGATACCATATATTAATGTTGGCAGCCAGATTTTCTTCCATAGCCTCACCACTTCCTTCATATATAGCAAATTCTTTTGCTATCCCAGGCACATTTGGCCTTTCTTTTATTTTGTGGTGTGTTTTCAAATGCAAATCACCATCAGCAGGGTCTGCCTTCTGCAGCCCTAAATCAATTGGGATTTCATCCCATGAGACTTCCTTCGGCCCAAATCCTGGGTCCGGAGTTCCAACTCCCAATTAGGCCCACAGCCTATATTCAGAATAATTAAACCCCTCAGGGGCTTTTTTGGGAACCTTCTGGTACTGGACCCTAGTCTCATAATTTTTTTGGAGAACTTTCTCCATATGCTCCATTATTAGTTCCACATAGTTTAATTATCTGGAGGACTTTCAGTATCAGAGTCATCAGAACTACGGGCCTCTCAGATTTCTTTTATATTTTTAGGAAATTTCTCTCCGTGGTTATAACTTCTGGAGAATCTAGAACTCACTAACGGGTAATATCAGCGGCCACCGGTATCGGAACCGGGATCCGCACTAGCTTTTTTTCCCCGTATTTTTATTTTCACCCCGGGAAGCTCTTTTTAACCCGCGAATTTTCTTTGCCGATTTCTCCATTTCTTTCATTTAATCTGTGCTAAACAGCACTTTAACGTGACTCTGACTTTTTATTTTACTTTATTTTTACTGCTGGACCCACCCAGCGTACGCTAAAAAACATCCCGACTTTGCTGCACTTACCTGCGGGCCGTTCCGACCGCTGCGAGGAGCTGCTCCTTACTGCAGCTCCTCCTTCCGCCGTCAGCGTCGACGTAATGCCGTTTGCCAGCGTGAGGCGGGCTCTTCACGTAGTCACTCACGTGACTCCGTACTATAACAGTAGTTAAAAGACAGGTACATGGACAGGAAAGGTTTAGAGGAATCTGGGCCAAACATGGACAGATTTGACTAGCTCAGATGGTGTATCTTGGTCGGCATGGATGA
The DNA here is from genome assembly GCA_035221665.1 of Okamejei kenojei. Taxonomy (NCBI): domain Eukaryota; kingdom Metazoa; phylum Chordata; class Chondrichthyes; order Rajiformes; family Rajidae; genus Okamejei; species Okamejei kenojei. Next base: position 15,928,216 of record CM069154.1, on the reverse strand, counting down.
GTTGTACTGAATGGGCTTGCTTCCGTGCTGTATATCTCTATGACAAAGGCATGATGCAGCTTTATAGGACTTCATTTAGGCAGCATTTGGAATATTGTAGTTCTGGCCCCCCATTTTAGGATAAATGTGGAGATGATGCAGAAGTGGTTTACCAGAATGTTACCACCAGGATTAGATGGTATTACCTTTAATGAGACGATGGACAACCTGTGATTGTTTTCTTTGGACCGCCAGAGACTGAGCGGAGGCCTTATAGAAGTATATACAATTATATGAGACATAAATAGGGTAGATAGTCAGAACCTTTTTTCCAGATGGAAATGTTAAGGCGTGGAGATCAAACTTGAAGTGAGGGTACACCAACAATGTCCTTGAAGTGAGGGTCCTTGAGGTCCTTGAAGTGAGGGTACACCCACAATGTCCTTGAAGTGAGGGTACACCCACAATGCTGTTGGGAGGGAGTTCCAACGTTTTGACTCGGCAATGCCGTGGGAATGGCGATATATTTGGTGGTGTTAAAAACGGAGAAAAGGATAAGCTGATTAGTTGTAAGCCAGTTGTGGGGAAATTATTGGCATGTATTCTGTGGCACAATACCAATTTTAATTTGGAAAGGCACAGATTAATCGGTGATGGTCAAAGTGTATTTGTTAAAGAGAGATTGGGTTTGCATTGATTTAATTTTTGGTAGTATTGATAAAGTCAATGCTTTTGATGTTGTTATAATGGATTTTAGCAAGACTGCTGACAAGATCCCACATGGCAAGACAGTCACGAAAATAAAAGTTGATGAGATACAAGAGAGAGTGACAAATTGGATGTAAAATTGACTCAGTGACACAATGCAAATGGTAATTGTTGGCAAGTATTTTCATGACTGGCAGTCTGTTATTAATGTGTTTCCATGGGGTTCTGTGCTCTGTGCTTGGCTGTTTTTTGTAGTTATTAAACATTTGTGTCGAAATGTGGACCATGTTAACGAAACATGGAATGATGCAAATGTTGGTTGTGTGGTGGACCATGAGGAGGAAACCTTTCGGGTGGTGGAAATGGAACTTGACAAATGGAATTTTGTCCAAAGAAGTGTGAGGTGTGCATATTGGATAGGACAGCAGGCAAGACTTGATCAGCAGTAAGAATACTACGTGTGGATCTGAGACACCATAAATGCAAGTTCACAGATCCGGGAAGGCAGCAGGGCAAGTAGATAAAATGGTTGAGGTGTATTCGGGACATTTGCCATTGTTGGTGGAGACACAGATTACAGGAGCAAGGCTGTCACAAGTGAACTGCTTAGCCTGAGTAAAGTGCATTGTTCTTGTTATAGTTTCAGGGAGGATGTGATAGCAGTCGGGAGGCTATAGAGGGCTACTAGATTTCCTCAGTGACTTGGAAATTTGATGATGATCCAAGGCTGGAAAGTTATCAGTATGAGGAGAGACCAGCAGGCTGGGATTCTTTCCTTTGAAACAAAGGAGATTGGGGAGTATTAAATGAGGTGCGTAGGTGTATGAGGTGCGTAGGTGTATGACCTGCGTTAACAGATGGACCTATTTTCTTTTATAAGGGGATCAATAATTAACAGGGATAGATTAGTGGGTTACACAAAAAGCTGGAGAAACTCAGCGGGTGCAGCAGCATCTAAGGAGCGAAGGAGATAGGCGACGTTTCGGGTCGAGACCCTTCTTCTTAGATGCTGCTGCACCCGCTGAGTTTCTCCAGCTTTTTGTGTAACCCTCGATTCTCCAGCATCTGCAGTTCCTTCTTTAACACAGGGATAGATTAGTGTTTATTGGATTAGAGGGGTGTTGAGAACAAAATCTCTTTATCCAATCTAGAACAATGCTAGAGCTCTTCGGGCTCTAAAGCTTTTACCCAGATGAAGTGTCACAATGTGGACTGAAAAATTAGTTTGAAGTAAATAGGTTTTTTAACTGACATAGTTACAGTGGGCCTAACAGCCTTCTTTCTGGGCCTTACATTTCAATAGACAATAGACAATAGGTGCAGGAGTAGGCCATTTGGCCCTTCGAGCCAGCACCGCCATTCAATGTGATCATGGCTGATCATCCACAATCAGTTCCCCGTCCCACCTTCTCCCCACATCCCCTGACTCCGCTATCTTTAAGAGCCCCATCTAGCTCTCTCTTGAAAGTATTTCCAGTGAAATATTTAATTCAATGAGAAACCAGAGGGTGGTTGTAACAGTAATACATTTACATCACTGGCCCTTGTGCACTAGGAAGAACTTCCCAGCTCCTCTTCCTGGAGCCGATGCGGAATATTTTGCAGCCGGATAAAATGCCTTGGTTTAACATCTCATTTAAACAGTTTCACCTTCCAAGTACAGGAGGTATAGCCTGTAACACAGTGCATTACACACTCGATGTACCCTTACCGCCAGCGTTCTCTTTGCAATGCAATGCATTCTCTTAATTTATTTCCTTGGACACTCTTTTAAGTTGCACTGACCTGTTCGCTCCAAATTTGTATTTGAATCTCCAAAGTTCGTCTTGAATCCAGGACATCCTAACTCTGATATGTGAGTGCTGTACAGCGATCCGCAGCTGATCCCTTATTGATTGCCTGGTGTATTCCCTGGAGGCCAATTCACTGGATGTATTCAAGAGTTAGATATAGCTCTTAGGCCTAACGGAATCAAGGGATATGGGGAAAAAGCTAGAACAGGGTACTGATTCTGGATGATCAGCCATGATCATATTGAATGGCAGTGCTGGCTCGAAGGGCCGAAAGGCTTACTCCTGCACCTACTTTCTATGATTCTATGTATTGTTTATTACGTTGAAAGCCTCATGACATCCCTAGACTTCCCGTTTCCCCCCATCCACCTGTGGCACTGCCGTCTGATCTGCTCCTCCCCTTGTGTGTTGTCTGTCGCAACAATCAGAGACAGTCAAGTAAATGCAGAGCGGAAGGGAGTGAGGGGCAGGTGTGTAAGTGGGAGATCACATCCCAAAGTGGTGGAGAGTGAAGGGGAAATCACGTATGAGGGCGGGGCGAGGAGGAATAGGAATAAATGGGGAGAGTATATCACATCATGATGTAATGGTGGAGCAGAGGCGGTAGGGGCAGGGACTAGGGGTTAGCAAGGGCACGGGCTCTCTCAATGATTATTTTGTGCGATAGATTTGCATACATGTTGATTGTACCCCTCCATGAGAGGTCACTTGTCCCTGCCAAAGGCCGTGTTTTGGCTGCAGGAGAGACCCCACCCTGAGGTACACGATGAAGGAAAGGGATCATAAAAACATAGATAAATAGGTGCAGGAGTAGGTCATTCGGTCCTTTGAGCCAGCACCGCCATTCAATATGATCATGGCTGTTTGTCTAAAATCAGTACCCGTTCCTGCTTTTTCCCCTTCTCCTTTGATTCATTTAGTCCTAAGAGCTAAATCTAACTCCCTCTTGAATCTATTCAATGAATTGGTCTCCACTGCCTTCTGTGGCAGAGAATTCCGCAGATTCAGAACTCTCTGGGTGAAAAGGTTTTTCCTCATCTCAGTCCTAAATGGCCACCCCTCATTCTTAAACCCCTGGTTCTGGACTCCCCCAACATCAGGACCATTTTTCCTGCATCTAGCCTGTCGAATCCTTTAAGAATTTTATATGTTTCTATAAGATCCCCTCTCAACCTTCTAAATTCCAGTGAAGACAAGCCCATTCTTTCATCATATGTCAGTTCCGCCATCCCAGGAATTAACCTGGTGAACCTACGGTGCACTCCCTCAATAGTAACAATGTCCTTCCTCAAATTAATTGTAATTGTAATTAATATATTAGCCAAGTATGTAAAAACATGCAAAGAATTTGATTTGCCATATAGTCATACCAAAAAAAAACAAAAGACACAACTACATAAAAATTAACATAAACATCCACCACAGCGCATAATGATGGGGCAATAACATATTATCTTCTTCCCTCCTTTTCTCCCGCGGTCGGGTCAGTCGAACTAACCACAGTCGGGGCGATCGAAGCTCCTGCAGCCGACGACCGAAGCTGCCGCGTCGGGGCGATCGAACCTCCCGCGATCGGGGCGGTCATAGCTCCCGAAGTTGATCCTGAACCAAGGGACCAAGCAAGCTCCACGATATTCAGTCCACAGGCTCCCGTGGTTGGAGCTCCCAAAGTCAATCCCTGACAAAGGGGCCGCAAGCTCCACGATGTTAATTCCGCAGGCTCCTGCGGTTGGAGCTCCCGAAGTCGATTCCCGGCAAAGGGTCTGCCAGCTCCACAATGTTTGGCTGCAGTGTGGACGGAGTTACGATATGGAAAATGTTTCATCTCCTAGCGATGTTACAATACTTACCTTCAGCGGCGCTGCAGTTCTGCGACTGGCTGTGTGCGCGACTTTTGCGCCTTTGAGGGGGGGGGGGGGGGCGGGTTTAAAATGCCGTTTTCTCCTACCTGTTGGAGGCGATCTTCCTCAGGCTGCCAGCTGCTGAAGAACAATCGCCCGGACTTCCGTTCTCGGAAGTTTAAAAAAAAAATTGCGGGACAATTTAATCGCTGGAGTAAAATAAAAAGCTACTTCTAACGCCGTCAACGCCTACAACGGGACGGATCTCACGTAGGGGACAAAACATAATGTAAGTCGTCTATTTTACATATAAACTTGCTTCTTAGGATGACTTTAATCCAAATGTAATTGGCAAAAATGTGATTTTGGCCCCATAAGAACCGGCAGTGTTTTTCCTGCCGATATGTGGTTCAAATTCACCGCAAATGCAACGCTCCAATCGATCGCGTTCCACAACAACCCACTCGCAAGATGATTTAAATGCCCATTAATTTACGGGAATTAAAGTAAGTAAGTAATGAAAGTTTATTGGCGAACTATTAACATACAAGGAATTTGCCTTGGTGCTCCGCCCACAAGTAACAACATGATATACAGTGACAGTTACGAATGACTCAGAAAACACTAAACATTAATAATAATAAAGCATTAATGATAAAACACTAAATAAAACATTACATTCCTTCCATTTGGCCTATAAATTCATGACAATGAGATTTTAAAATCATGTTATATTGTGAATTCTTGTGTGAATGTTATTTGGACACTTAGGCTATTTAAAAATGTTAACCTTTTCTTAAGAAATGGATAGATGTTTAGATCTAGTAATTGAATTTTGTAAATAGCTACAATTAGGTAACTAACTAATTATCTGCTTTAATTTCAGGTCATCCAAGTAAGATTGTTTCATATTTGTTTCAGAATGCTTCAATCAATAATAACTGAAAATTTCATTCAGTTCTCTTAATTTTTAAGAAGGTTATGGGCTTTTGACTGTCCTCGATCACAGCTTTTGAGTTAAGTCAATGGAAAAGCAATAGGGAACAAGATGCTAATTTCAGAGTATGAAAATGGCCATAACTCTTTTAATACTGAAGGTATGAAAGTGAATTAGGTGTCAAATTAAACTTCTTTTTATGCTTTATCTGATGGGACAAAATTGCAGACTTGATTTTTAAAATTTCAAAATGTTGTAACCGTGCTACATCGAGGAAAGAGATTTAAAAAAGTTTCCCCCACCCGCCATGTAATACAAAAACTAAAGATACACTAAAACTTACATAAAAACAACAAAAGAAGAAAAGGACGAGACAGACTGTTGACAAGGCTGCCATCGTACGGCGCCACCCGGTGGTACTCGGTAAAAGACCAAAATTGCACACAATATTCCAGGTGCGGTCTCACCAGTGCCATGTATGGTGGCGGTCGTGGTGGAGCTGTATCTAACGTTTGGAGGGGAAAGCAATTCCTGGGCTTGAAAGAGTGTATGAAGGGTGAGCGAAAGGCAAAGGAGACACCCGTAGCATTGAGAATGTTGTTACATGTGTCTTTTGCAAGTGTTGTACTATTGTTGATTATTTGATATCTTGAAGAACCTGTTTGGGGACGCCGTGATACAATCACCAACCTCATACACTCCCTTTCTGTCTCTTTGTTTTTCTCCCTTTTTCTCTCTCCCCCTTTCCCCTACCTCTTCCTACCGCTCCCTCTCCCTTCCATATCTCTCATAGGAAAAGATCGAGTATATCTTTCTGATAGTATTCACAATAGAAGCATTTCTGAAAATTATTGTTTATGGATTTCTGTTTCACCCGGATGCCTATCTACGGAATTTCTGGAATGTTTTGGATTTTGTCATCGTGTTTGTTGGGTAAGTCCCAGGATTATCTTGTATTGATATAGCCATAGAATTTAAAAATATTGAACAGGCCCTTCGGCCCACTATGTCTACGATGATGGTAGACAAAAATGCAGGAGAAACTCAGCGGGTGAGGCAGTATCTATGGAGCAAAGGAATAGGTAACGTTTCGGGTCAAGACCTTTCTTCAGATTGATGTGGTGGTGGGGGGGGGGGATCGAGAAGAAGAAAGGAAGAGGCGGAGACAGTAGGCTGTGGGAGAGCTGGGAAGGGGAGGGGAAGGAGGGAGAAAGCAAGGACTACCTGAAATTGGAGGTCAATGTTCATACTGCTGGGGTGTAAACTGCCCAAGCAAAATATGAGGTGCTGCTATCAAGGTATATCAAGGTATGTCTATGATGAAATATCAAGGTATGTCTATGATGACCATCAGTAAGTATCATATGCTGACCTGCCATTCTGGGCTAGTCATATTTGCCTGCATTTGGCTGATACCCCTCTCAATCCTTCCTATCCATATATCTGTCCACATGTCTTTTGAAAGTCATAATTGTATCCACTTCTATAGCTTCCTTTGGCAGCTCATTCCAGATACAGACTACCCGATGAGTGAAATGCTTTCCTCTGCGGTACTTCTTAAATCTCTCCCCTCACACCAGCAGCCCATGCCCTCTGGTTTTAGAATCCTCTCCACTGAGAAAAAGATTGGGAGAGTTACTTTATCCATGCCCCCCATGATTTTCCATACTTGATAAGGTCACTCTTCAGCCTCCTACGCTCCAAAGAAAAAAGTCCCAGCCCATCCAGTCTCTCCTTTTTCTGTGCCCTTTCCAACGTAATGACATCCTCCCTATAGCTGGGCAACCAGAACTGAACACCATATTCCAAGTGTAGTCCCACCAATGACCTGTGCAGTTGTATCATATTGTTCCAACGTTTGTACTCAATATCTTTCCCAATGACGGCAAATGTGTCAAATGCCTTCTTCACCACCCTGTCCACGTGACTTGCCACTTTCAAGGAACCATGCACCTGTACTCTTCAATCTCTCTGTTCCACAACACTCTCCAGTGATCTGTTTATTCCCACAGTTCCCACAGTATGTTAATACATACATGTATAATTTGTTTTGTCTGCACTAGATTTTAAATTGTATTTTGTCGTTCCATAGACCACGTGCAAGAGGTGAGCACAATGACATAAACACAAATTTTCAACAGGAAAAAAACGTCATGGGTTGGGAATGGGGAGGGGATGGGAGCGAGGGATGGAGGGGAAATGGATGCGTTAAATAAGGTTTCACGCAACGTCAGGATGTTGCAAACTGAAATTTCGTCCCAGTTGTGATTTAGGAAGCGTTGTTATCTGTATATAAAAAATCCCAATAGTAATGTTGGTTTAAGGAACAATATTGTCCTGGACCCAGGTAGATTTCCCCCAACTGTTCTGGTTGTGCAGAAAGATTTTACACAGGCTTTGGTTTAATGTCATGGTGGATGGATAGACTGTAGTGGCATGCTTTGATTATCTGCTTAATTCTCTGAAGTAGGAGTTTTAAACCAGGACCTTCCATTTCCGAGGAAGGAAAAAACTCCTTTTGACACATTATAAGCTATTTAATGACCAACAAAACAAGTGTTGTGAAATATAATTGCATGGGATGAGGTTTATTTTGGAAATTTAGATACAAAGAACTGCAGATGCTGGTATACAAAAAAGGACACAAAGTGCTGGAGTAACTCAGGGGGTCAGGCAGTATCTCTGGAGAACATGGATAGGTGATGTTTCGGGTTAGTACTCTTCTTCAGACTTATTGTGGTGGTGGGAAGGGGGGGTGGTGTGGAGATTTTGGGGGGGGGGGGGAGCTGGAAGAGAAGAGAGGAGAGGCAGGACAGGTGAGGAAGGTTTTTTTGAGAGGCAGATGGTGGACAGAGGCCAGAGATGAAAAGTCAGAAGTTGTGTGACAAAAAGATTGATGAGTTGCGAATTATGAAACCAGAGGAAGGAATGTAGGAATGTAGGTGAGAAATAGGGTGCAAGTCCAGTTGGAGCACAGGAGGGGGGGGGGGGGGGGGGGGGGGGGGGGGGGGGGGGGGGGGGGGGGGGGGGGGGGAGGTGGAGGCGGGAGTTAGGAGGAAACCATATAACCATATAACCATATAACAATTACAGCACGGAAACAGGCCCTCTCGGCCCTTCCAGTCCGTGCCGACCATTTGTTTTCCCCTAGTCCCATCTACCTCCACTCAGACCATACCCCTCCATTCCCTTCACGTCCATATACCTATCCACTTTACTCTTAAATGTTTAAAATCGATCCTGCCTCCACCACTTCTGCTGGAAGCTGATTCCACACACAGCCACCACCCTCTGAGTAAAGAAGTTCCCCCTCACGTTACCCCGAAACCTCTGTCCCTTAATTCTCATGTCATGCCCCCTTGTTTGAATCTTCCTACCCTCAATGGGAAAAACGTATCCACGTCAACTCTGTCTATCCCTTTCATCATTTTAAAGACCTCAATCAAGTCCCCCCCCTTAACCTTCTGCGCTCCAAAGAATAAAGACCTAACTTGTTCAACCTTTCTCTGTAACATAGTTGCTGGAACCCTGGCAACATTTCTAGTAAATTTCCTCTGTACTCTCTCTATTTTGTTGACATCCTTCCTATAACTAGGCGACCAAAATTGTACACCATACTCCAGAATTGGTCTTACCAATGCCTTGTACAATTTTAACATTACTTCCCTACTCCTATATTCAATGCTCTGATTTATAAAGGCCAGCACACCAATGCTTTCTTTACCACCCTATCTACATGCAATTCCACCTTCAGGGAACTATGCACAGTTATTCCTAGATCCCTCTGTTCCACAGCATTCCTCAATTCCCTACCATTTACCATGTACGTCCTATTTTGATTTGTCCTGCCAAGATGTAGCACTTCACACTTATCAGCATTAAACTCCATCTGCCATCTTTCAGCCACTTTTCCAAATGGCCCAAATCTCTCTGTAGACTTTGAAAATCTACTTCATTATCCACAACACCACCTATCTTAGTATTATCTGCATACTTACTTATCCAATTTTCCACCCCATCATCCAGATCATTGATGTACATGACAAACAACAGTGGACCCAACACAGATCCCTGAGGCACCCCACTGGTCACCGGCTTCCAACCTGATAAACAGCATCCACCATTACTCTCTGACATCTCCCATTCAGCCACTGTTGAATCCATCTTGCTACTCCCCCATTAACACCCAAAGATTGAACCTTCTTAACTAACCTTCCATGGGGAACCTTGTCAAAGGCCTTACTGAAATCCATATAGACAACATCCACTGCTTTACCCTCATCAATTTCCCTAGTTACCGCTTCAAAAAATTCAAGAAGGTTTGTCCAAACATGACCTTCCAGGCACAAATCCATGTTGACTGTTCCTGATCAGACCCTGTTTATCCAGATGCTTATATATATTATCTCTAAGTATCCTTTCCATTAATTTGCCCACCACTGACGTCAAACTAATAGGTCTATAATTGCTAGGTTTATTCTTTGAACCCATTTTTAAACAATGGAACAACATGCGCAGTACGCCAATCCTCCGGCACTATTCCGTTTCTAATGACATTTGAAATATTTCTGTCATAGCTTCTGCTATTTCTACACTAACTTCCCTCAATGCCCTAGGGAATATCCTGTCAGGACCTGGAGACATATCCACTTTTATATTTTTCAAAAGTGTCAGTACTTCCTCCTCTTTGAATCTCATAGTTTCCATAGCTACTCTACTTTTTTTTCCCCTTAACTCACCGAGTTCAATATCCTTCTCCTTGGTTGAATACCGAAGAAAAGAAATTGTTCAATATCTCCCCCATCTCTTTTGGCTCTGCAGATAGCTGTCCATTCTGGTTCTCTAATGGTCCAATTTTATCCCTCGTTATCATTTTGCTATTAATATAGCTGTAGAACCCCTTTGGGTTTACTTTCACCTTTCTTGCCAAAGCAACCTCATATCTTCTTTTAGCCTTCCTAATTTCTTTCTTAAGATTCTTTTTACATTCTTTATACTCCTCTAGCACCTCATTTACTCCATGCCTCCTATAATTATTGTAGATATCTCTCTTTTTTTCGAAACAAGTGTCCAATTTCCCTTGAAAAACCATGGCTCTTTCCAATTTTTACTATTTCCTTTCAACCTAACAGGGACATAAAGATTCTGTCCTCTTACAATTTCCCCTTTAAATGTCCTCCATTTCTCTTCTACATCCTTCCCATGAAACAAAGTGTCCCAATTCACTCCTTTAAAATCCTTACGCATTCCCTCAAAGTTAGCCTTTCTCCAATCAAAAATCTCCACCCCTAGGTCCAGTTCTGACTCTCTCCATAATTATATTGAAACTAATGGTATTGTGATCACTGGTCCCGAAGTGCTCACCAACGCATACCTCCGTCATCTGACCTGCCTCATTTCCAAGGAAAGAAGGAAGAGGGGAGAGTTTTATAGTTACGTAAAATTGGGGTATTCAATGTTCATACTGTTGTTAGCTACCCAAGGTGAGGTGTTGTTCCTCCAGTTTGCTGAAGCCTCACTCTGGCAATAGAGGAGTTAAAATGGTTAGCAAAGGAACCACAAGCGCAATTGTTTGGCAAAACATTTGCCGAGTCTCGTACAGGAGGCCAGATCAGGAACACCAGATGCAGTAGATGTGGTGGCAGGAGATGCACTTGAACCTCTATCTCACCTAGAAAGACTGCTGGAGTTCCTGGATGGAGGTGAGGCGAGAGATTTAGGGGTACATATTAGGGAGTTACATCACATGTGTTTGCAGGGGAAATTATCCATCAATACTAGTCCTAACCATTGGTCTATAGGCTTCCATGCCATGGAAATTCAAGAGCGCTCATCTGGATACTTTTCATATGTTGTGAGGCTCTCTGCCTCCACCACCCTTTCAGCTGGTGTATTCTTACCGTCTGGGTGAAAAAGTGCTCCTTGTATCCTTTATAAACCTATGCCCTCTTGTTCAAACATCTCTGCTATGGGGGAAAGTTTACTACTGACTTTCTATCTAAATTGACTTTTATTGTTGAACTGGTGCCTCACCGGCTGAGTTCCTCCAGCATTTTTGTCTACCTATAACTTTCACTGGGGTCAGACTGTGTTGGGGTGGCAGGTCTGAGCTGTCAGGTTGTGTTCACACGCATGGCTTAAACATCTGCAGAGTGGCAGACTTTCATAAAGTAAAAAAACGAATATTAAACTGCAGGAGGAAAGCGTGTAATGCTGCATGTATGGAGGGTTGGGACCCTACTTGCCCATTTCCCTCCACAAATGGTGCCTTACTCGCTGAGTTCCTCCAGCATTTTGTTTTTACACAAGATTCCAGCATCTGCAGCCTCCTGTATGTCTAGCAAACCTTTGTGTTAGGCTGACAATAACATTTAGTTTGATTGATGTTGCAACCACTTTGCAAAAGGAAGCAGTTAACCCATTTTATGAAACATTGTATTGTTCATTGTGTTGTATTGTTAACTGGTTGTTCATCATCAAACTAGATTGTTTTGGTCCAAATAGGACACAGGTAGACACTCAATCTGTTTATTGCTGACATCAGACATTTCTGCTGGGAGATGTAACTGCGGGACTGGAACTGGTTCTTGCTTTCTGCTTGTGGTCTTTGGACTTGCTGTTATCCACCTAGATTTTGAGCAGACAGAGCAGTACAAGTTATCCAGCCTTTCGGGCCTACTTGCAGAAGCACTTGATTAGTTTAGTGGAGTTACATTTAAAGATACAACATGGAAACAGGCCCAACGGCCCACCGAGTCTGCACTGACCATCGATCACCTATACACTATTTCAATCCTACATAATATGGACAATTTATAAAAAAGAATTAACCTGCAAACTTGCACGTCTTCGTAACGTGAGAGGAAACCAGAACACACGGAGAAAACCCACACAGTCACAGGGAGAACGTACAAACTCTGTATTGACAGCACCCGTAATCAGGTTCGAACACAGGTCTCTGGCGCGGTAAGGCATCAACTCTATCATAATGCTCCAAATTGTGATAACGCACAGTATCAAAAATATCTTGTAGACCTGTCATGGGGGAAAGCAGGGAAGGGAATAAAAGAGGCTGGAGTGTACAGAATTGGATTTATATGTTGTAGAAGGAGCTACCTTAGTGAAGAACAATGGTGAGTCGTTGTGTCAGTGTGAGAATCACTCTCTTCTTCCCTTGCAGCCTGTTCACGGTGATCCTGGAGCACCTCAGCCCATCAGCCAAGAATGCAGGGTTCGATGTGAAGGCCCTTCGAGCATTCCGAGTTTTGAGGCCACTGCGCCTGGTGTCGGGTGTTCCCAGTAAGTAGAGGGGGGATTGCTTTGCTTCCCACAGGGATGTTTGAAAGGCTATTTATTGCAGGACATGATCATTCTCTGCAGCTGTTCATTGTTACTTTTTATTCAGTTACGTGTTATGTACTGTGACTATAGTCACAATTTCTTCAAGAGTAACAGTAAGAGTTCTATTTTTTTCAGGATAAGACTTTGATCATGACAAGAATCCCTCAACTACTTAGTGGTGAGGAAGACTGACTATTTGTACAGATTGATCTTTATTCAGAGTGTGCATAACTACTGTAATAAACCAAACTGTTGGATCTCAGCAGATGAGGCAACATCTGGATGTGGAGGGGAGACCTGATAGAAGTATTTAAAATTATGAATGGTATAGATAAGAGTAGATAGTCAGAACCTTTTTCCCACAGTGGAGATGTCAATGACTAAAGAGCATAGCTTTAAAGTGAGAGGGGATAATTTGGAAAGAAATATACGGGGTAAGTTTTTTTAAACAGAGTGATAGGTGCCTGGAATGCACTTCCAGAGGTGTTGTTGGAGGCAGATGTGAAAGTGGTGTTTAAGAAGCTTTTAGATAAGCACATTGATATGCAGGGAATGGAGGGGTGTGGTCTTGTGTAGGCAGATGAGATTAGTTTATTTTGGCAATATGTTCAGCACAGACGTTGTAGGCCGAAGTGCCTGTTTGTTTTCTGTTCTTTGTCCTATGTTCTATTGGGAGTTCCATTCTATTTGGCCTTTCCTTGTATTGAAATTTGTTAGCTGTAATGATTGTGATTCGCTATTTTACATTTGGCCTATAAATTTATGTCTGCTCTTTCCCCATTTGTCTTCTGTTAATAAGTGGGTTGTCAAACATTTCAAATAATATGATGGATTACTTTTAGTGATCTCAATGGACATTAATTATTTTTCTGTCTTCATGTAAGTGATATTCATTTATCCAATTGCCATTATATATGTCAATTGTCCAAACTTTGTTTGCTTATGCTTCATAAATATTGCTACATTTAGTCAACTATACTTTATTAAATAGAGACACTAGAGATTGCAGATGAAAATTCCTGAACTGCAATGCTGTCTGTCCATATACCTCCATAGATGTTTAGGAAGTAACTGCAGATGCTGGTGTAAATCGAAAATAAACAAAATGCTCAACTGATGTCAAGGGAGTGGGAGGTACATAGTTAAGGAAGTGTATAGATGAGGAAGTGATGTGTGAAAACAGGACGAAGGGAATGGAGATCAAGGAAAAGGTAGAATGGATCATTGGTAGTTGGGAGAAGGTAACAACAAAGCTAACAGAGGCAGTAAGACTGGTTAGAGAACTGGGAAGGGGATGGAGAGAGAGGGAAAGCAAGGGTTACTTGAAGTTAGAGAAGGTAATGTTCATACTGCTGGCGTGTACGCTGCCCAAGCGAAAAATGAGGTGCTGTTCTTCCAATTTGCGCTGGGCCTCATTCTGACAATGGAGGAGGACCAGGACAGAAAGGTCAGTGTGGGAATGGTAGTGGGAGTTAAAGTGTTTAGCAACTGGCAATGGGAGGGTGAGTTAAAGTGTTCAGTTGCTAACTCCCATTCCCACAATGACCTTTCTGTCCTGGGCCTCCTCCATTGTCAGAGTGAGGCCCAGCGCAAATTGGAGGAGCAGCACCTCATATTTCGCTTGGTGAGCTTACACCCCAGCGGTATGAACATTGACTTCTCTAACTTCAAGTAACCCTTGCTTTCCCTTTCTCTCCACCCCCTCCCACTTCCCAGTTCTCCGACCAGTCTTACTGTCTTCGACTACATTTTATCTCTGTTTGCTTTGTTGTTACCTTCTTCCAACTAATAATGATTTATTCTACATTTTCCTTGATCTCCATTCCCTGTCCTGTTTTCACATCTTACACTTCTTTACCTATACACCTCCTTATCTTTGTTCCTCCCATCCCCTGACATCAGTCCGAAGAAGGGTCACGACCCGACATGCCACCCATTCCTTCTCTCCCGAGTTGGTGCCAGTCCCGCTGAGGTACACTGTGTCTACTCCATTGACGTTGCCTGACCCGCTGAGTTCCTCCACTAGTTGGTTTTATTACTCAAGATTCCAGCATTTGCAGTCTCTTATGTCTCCAGATTAAAACCGATCATTTGGCCATAGTTATATTGCCACATGTGTGGAGTGCACCAGGGTGGGAGATCTTACTTCCTACAAATTTGCAGCTGAGTTTTCATACATTGCAGCGGATCTGCATTTCAACAAGTACAGATCCCTGTGTCACCTGAATGGCCATTGGACCATTTGGAGTCTGCAAAAAGTGCAATGGAAACCTGCGCATCAAGATGACCTTTCTTATCTCTATTGATGAAAAGAGCCGTCCATGGGAGAGGTGTACTATGCTCAATTATATTTTCCTGCCACAGGAAAGATAATAGTTGCCTTAGAGGCTTTGAATGAATGAGGCAAGAGTGTTGTCCCTTTGTGAGGGATTGAGTAGAATGTGCTTGGATAATCGAGAATGAGAGGTGTTTGCAGGATTTTGAGTTGGGTCAACTAGTCTGATGCTAAGAGCCTGATTCTTTTAGGTGAGGGAATTTAGAACCTGAAGCAGGTTGGCATTTCCCAGTAACTTTACTCAGCCAGCAATAGATTTTTGGAATTTACCCCAGAGAGCTGTGAGCGTTCAATCAATGAGAGGAATCGCTTCTTGGATTCTAAAGAGCAGAGGAAGATCAGACAGCGAGCTGATGATCAAAGATAATCTGCATCAATGGTGGAGCAGAGCAGGTGGGACCGGCACAGCTGTTTTGTGGTTCCTTTGTTCTTTTTAAATAGGCTTTGCAAACATGGGGAGGTCATTGATCTCTGCTTTCAGGTTTACAGGTGGTGCTGAACTCGATCATCAAAGCCATGGTCCCACTGCTCCACATTGCGCTGCTTGTCCTCTTCATGATTATCATCTATGCCATCATCGGGCTGGAACTGTTCATGGGAAAAATGCACAAGACGTGTTTCTTCGACGGAACAGGTACAGAGAGAAAACACCACAAAAGTACCAGCTATAGGGCAGGCGTGCTTGTATACAGCGACACATGCAGTCACAGACATATTCTCTCTCTCTCTCTCTCTCTCTCTCTCTCTCTCTCTCTCTCTCCCTCTCTCTCGTTCCCTTGTGCACACGCAGACAAAAGCACACACATACACACAAATTGACTATGTAATTATTGGAATCACATAGCCATGAATTCACATACTGTAGATATGGGTGATGTGGCACATAGATGTAGTGTAATATATCCTTTGAATCTAAATGTATAAGCATACATGGTGTATAGTGGACAGAGTGAACATGTGCCCAAATGCAGTCTAAACATACTTTAGTCAAAGATAGATACTTGATAACTAAAATGGGTGAAAGGGTGCTACAGGAATGTGGAGCTGAAAGTATAGTCCAATCAGCTATAATCATATTAAATGGTGTGGCAGCCTCACGGTGCTGAGTGGCCTCCTTCTATTCCTAACTTGTAAGTCTCTGTGACAGAGTGAACGCACAGATAATGGGAACACAGAAAACCTTGGTGGAAGCACAACGTGAACGACAGAAGGAATGGGTGACCCGAAATGTCACCAATTCCTATCCAGAGATGCTGCCTGTCCCGCTGAGTTACTCCAGCAGTTTGTGTTTATCTTGGGTTTGACACTGATGTGGGTACAACATGAACACACAAGCCAGAGTGAACATGCAAGCACAGTTTTACTTGAAGAATGCAGAGGAGCTAGATTTTTGAAAGGCTTACATTAAATAAACCATGAAAGACTTGAAATATTATGGATCACAAGGTTACTAAAAGGAGCAACAATAAATGGGCCTCCTTCACTCGGCCGACTACCAGCAGAGGGGTGCCACTGAGATTGATACAGGCCTTGTGCTGTTCACTGTTTACAATAATGACATGGATGAAACAGCAGCTTGTGGAGGATCCAAGCTGGCTGCTAATGCAAAGCTCATTTGAAAAGCGAGCAGTGTTCAAGTGTTCAAGTGAGTTTATTGTCATGTGTCCCTGATAGGACAATGAAATTCTTGCTTTGCTTCAACACACAGAACATAGTAGGCATTTACTACAAAACAGATCAGTGATGAGGAAACAGGTTAAGTGAGTAGTCACAAAAGTAGCAGATGAAGTGTAGTAGGGGAAAATGCAAAATTATGCGCTTTGAATAGAACTGAAAAAGTAGAACTGTTTTTAAATGAGAAAGGGCGACACAGTGGAGCAGCTGGTAGAGTCACTGCATCTCAGCATCATAGACCATAGTTCAACGCAGACTTCAAGTGCTATGGAGTTTGCACATTTTCCCTGTGACCGTGTGGGTTTCTTCCGGGTGCTCCAATTTCCTCCCACATCTTAAAAATATGCAGGTTGATGGGTTAATTAGCTGCTGTAAATTGTCCTTTGTGTGTTGGTGAGTGCTCGAATCCAAGGGGAGTTTATGGACATGTGAGGAGAATAAAATGAGATCAGTGCAGCAGTAGTGTGATGAAGTGGTAGATAGTCACTGTGACCTCTTTACATGCTCCATGCGATTCTGTGAGGAAAGAATATAGTCATAGAAATGTCATCATGCATACAAGACTGTGCACTCTATCTATGCCCCTCATGATTTTATGCATCTCTACAGGATCACTCTTTAGTCTCCTGCTCTTCAAAAATTTAAATTCTAACCGGTCCAACCTCTCCCTATAACTTGGGAGCTTGAGTCTTGGCAACATCCTCGAGTTAACAACTTTGTCCAGGTACTCTGGGCGTCCCGGTGAGCCGCTGTGGAGACGCCTTCCAGCGAATGGTGGCCGTGGCCGGAGCCCCCGCGGGTCAGAGCCTGCGGCCTAGGTTGCAGCCCGCACATCGCAAATCAATGGGGACCGAGGCTGGGGCCTGGGTTGGTGCCACAGAGGCATCTGGAGAGGACCCGGTAGTGATAATGGAGAGGGCAGCGCGGCGGTCGATGGGGGCTCCGATCTCGGATGAAGATAGACTACGTGGGGTGTGGACACCACACCGGAGGAAGTTAGAAAGGGGGACCCAGTATTGGGTGACCGCCGTGACGAAGGGGAAGAACAATGGAGGACCCAATGTTCATTTACTCATTGATTTACAGATGCAGAATGTAAATATTCACATATAGCAAGCAGTTGGTAGACAAACAGTATGTTGGCCTTTATTTCAATAGCTTTGCAATACAAAGTAAGGATGTCTTATGGAGACTCTCCAAGGTTTGTGGTAGTTTAGATTTGTTCCCAGTTTCTTGGGGGGTATACATGCCTTTGAATCTGTGCTGCTCCACTCTCTTCCATCCCTGTCTTTCTGTCTGTCTGTCTCCCATCCCCTTCTTTCCCACCCCATCCCTCCGTCTCTCCCATCCCCCATTTTCTCTCCCATCCCCCTCTCTCTCCCATCCCCCCCTCTCTCTCCCATCCGCCCTCCCATTCCCCTCACACCTACTTTCTTTCTGCCCCCTCACCCACTGTGCTCCTCGATCCTCCTCTCTTTCCCACACTCTCCCATTCCCATTCTCCCTTCCCATCTCTCTCTCTCTCTCCTGCTCCCCATTCTCACTCGCCATCTCTCGTCACTTCTTTATACTCGCTCTCTCTCTCCCTTGTGCACTGTTGCATTTTCATGGTCTCCCCCTCTACCTCCTTCCATTCTCCCTGTCTCTCTGTCTCCCTTCCTCTCTCCCTTCCTCTCTCCCTTCTTCTCTCCCTTCTCTCCCTCACTCTCTCCCTCCCTGTCTCCCCCTGTCTCTCCCTCCCTCCCTCCCTCTCCCTCCCTCCCTCTCTCCCTCCCTCCCTCTCTCCCTTCCTCTCTCCCTTCCTCTCCTCTCTCTCCCTCCCTCTCCATCTCTCCCTCCCTCTCTCTCTCCCTCTCTTCCTTCCTCTCTCCCTTCCTCTCCCTTCCTCTCCCTCCCTCTCTCCCTCCCTCCTCCTCCCTCCCTCCTCTCTCCCTCCTCCCCCTCCCTCCCTCCTCTCCCCCTCTCCCTCTCCTCCCTCCCTCTCTCCCTCCTCCCTCTCCTCTCTCCCTCCCTCTCTCCCTCTCCCTCCTCTCTCTCCCTCCCTCCCTCCTCTCCCTCCCTCTCCTCCTCCCTCCCTCCCCTCTCCCTCCCTCTCTCCCTCTCTCTCTCCCTCCCTCCCTCTCTCCCTCTCTCCATCCCTCTCCCTCCCTATTTCCGTCTCTCTCTCTCTTTCTCCGCCACTCTCCCACTCCCCCTCTCCCTCTCCTACAAGTCTTTTGCTTTCTGACGCATGCTTTATTGGCACAGATATCATAATGGAGGACGAGCCTGCCCCCTGTGCAAATGCGGGCAATGGCCGACACTGTGACATGAATGGAACAGAGTGCAGGTCGGGCTGGCCTGGGCCCAACAATGGCATCACCCACTTTGATAACTTTGGCTTTGCGATGCTAACCGTATATCAGTGTATCACCATGGAGGGCTGGACTGATGTCTTGTACTGGGTAAGTAGCAGCTAGTGAGTGATTCTGGCCTTTGTTTGTTACCATTCTGTTGATGATCATTGGCATGTTGTTGGTATGTGAGTATGGCTGTGTAACAGTTCAGCATGTGATGTTCAGTGAACTATCTTACACAGAGTATATGGCACAGAACATAGAACATTACACTGCAGAAACGGGTCATTCTGCCCACAGTATCTGGACTGAACATGATGCCAAGTTAAACTAATCTCTGCCTGCACATGATCCATATCCTTCCATGTGCTTATCTAGAAGTCAGTTAAACTATTTCAGTAAGGCATTTCATAAACTCCATTATGGTAGGCTGATCCATCAGATTAAGATGCATGGGATCCACAGTAAATTGATAGTTTGGATTCAGAAACATACTATTTACTGGGCACTGTATATTGGCCAAGTTTGATGCTGAGTAGTCCCTGGCTCTTTATTCTTACTTGCCAGCTGCCCTGACAACCATGTTTCCGGGCGTAACAAAGGGCTTCCAGGCACTTCCAGCCATTGTCGTCACTGTAAATGTAAATCACAGAGTCAGGGATCTCCGCTGCTGTCAGAAACTCTGTTGTCTTTGGAAACTTTGTCACCATCAGGTGATCACAATAGCGCTAATGCATTTAAATATCTTGCAGCTGGTCTATTACATGACTCAATTGTGCTGTTAGTCCTGGCCTGCCTCACCACCCCAGCTGTTGATGCAGCCCAAGTCTGTGTTGAAGGGAATATGACCCCCCCCTCTCTGTACTGGTGATGGTGAGGCAGTGCTGAAGGTTACGATATCACATTTCAAGAGTGTTTTTCGTGAGTTTATTTGGCATCTGCACCAGATATCAACCCAGACAATGAAATCCTTTCCTATTGCAGCTTTACAGGCACATTAGCATTTCATACTGACAACAAAGTATATCTACGTTTTGCAGCTGATTTTGCATCTAATTTGCTGCTGAATGCATTGAGTTCACTTGTTTCTGTTGCACCTGGTTGTGATAGGAGGGCGAGATCATCTGCAAAGTTACGTTCTTCAGGGAATGAGAAGGAAATGCATCTGATCTTTGATGCGTCTTCTTTTGTGCACTACATTTTGCAATTGTATACACTACAGAGGATACACCCCTGTCAAGGGCCCTTTTCACTTCCACACTGCCCCAAAGTGATGAGCAGAGCATTTATACTTTGAGTAGAACCTTTGGCAGAGTGGCTGATGAAAGCATCCTCAAAGTCTCTGAAGTTCATGTGATTTACCGTGGCCATTCTAAACACATTTCCATATCATAGTTGGACTGTATACCCACCACCCTCTTTCTGAAAGCCACCTGGCTCCTATCTGAGATTGCCCACACCAGTTCCTGTGTATGCTCAACAATGATCTTATTCAATACTTAAATAAATAACTTTTGGATAACCATTCTATCCAGTTTGTGTTGGGACAGGCCTGTTCTGATGTAGTTCATTAACTTGTAATGTTAACTCGATGTTTCTCTACCCACAGATTCTGCCTGATCTACTGATTATTTCTAACATTCCCATCTGTAGCAGATTGCCAGCAATTTCACAGTCCCTGCTTTTCAGTTCTAGCATTTTTTCCTCTCTCCCCAACTCCAGTCATAGACGATAGACAATAGGTGCAGGAGTAGGCCATTTGGCCCTTCGAGCCAGCACTGCCAATCAATGTGATCATGGCTGATCATCCCCAATCGGTAAACCGTTCCTGCCTTCTCCTCATATCCCCTGACTCCGCTATTTTTAAGAGCCTTATCTAGCTCTCTCTTGAAAGCATCCAGAGAACCTGCCTCCACCACTCTCTGTGAGAAAAAGTGTTTCCTCGTCTCCGTTCTAAATGGCTTACTCCTTATTCTTAAACTGTGGCCCCTGGTTCTGGACACCCCCAACATCGGGAACATGTTTCCTGCCTCTAGTATGTCTAAGCCCTTAACAATCTTATATGTTTCAATGAGATGTCCTCTCATCCTTCTAAACTCCAGAGTTTACAAGCCTAGCTGCTCCATTCTCTCAGCATATGACAGTCCCGCCATCCAGGGAATTAACCATGTAAACCTACGCTGCACTCCCTCAATAGCAAGAATGTCCTTCCTCAAATTAGGGGACCAAAACTGCACACAATACTCCAGGTGTGGTCTCACTAGGGCTCTATACAACTGCAGAAGGACCTTTTGCTCCTATATTCAATTCCTCTTGTTATAAAGGCTTTCTTCACTGCCTGCTGTACCTGCATGCTTACTTTCATAGACTGATGTACAAGGACCCTCAGATCCCGTTGTACTTCCCCTTTTCCCAACTTGACGCCATTTAGATAGTAATCTGCCTTCCTGTTTTTGCTACCAAAGTGGATAACCTCACACTTATCCGCATTAAACTTCATCTGCCATGCATCAGCCCATTCCTCCAACCTGTCCAAGTCACCCTGCATTCTCATAGCATCCTCCTCACAGTTCGCACTGCCATCCAGCTTTGTGTCATCTGCAAATTTGCTAATGTTGCTTTGAATCCCTTCATCCAAATCATTGATGTATATTGTAAATAGCTGCGGTCCTAGCACAGAATCTCCTATGTGGGACCTTATCAAATGCTTTCCGAAAGTCATCTATTTATAACTGCAGCAATTGCAGTCTTTTGTTTTTGAATGAAATTAAGATAGTCAAGGAAACTCATCCTGCAACTTTCAGTGGTAGTTTGCATCAAAACAAGGATAACAAGTGTGCATGGGTTTTAGGTGAGAGGGGGAAAGTTTGAAGGAGATGTGCATGGTAAGATATTTTTACACAGAGAATGGTACCTGGCTGGATACATGCCAGGGATGGGGATGGAAGCAACACTTAAGAGGTATTTAGACAGACACATGAACAGACAGGGGATGGAAGAATATCGACCATGTGTAGGCAGATCGAATTAGGTTGGCATCATGGTCGACACAGACATGGTGAACCAAAGGGGTTATTTTTGTACCCTGTACTGTTCTAGGTTCCAAGTATGTTTGCTCATTTCCCCAATATACTGCACTGGTCGTGATGTTGAAAAGAGGTTGCTTTGATTATATTTGAGTTGGGTTTTGGTGCTTTATCCTAGTCAATCTGATATGAAAACAGAGAGCACTAGAAATCATAGCTAGACAAAAATGCTGGGGAAACTCAGCGGGTGAGGCAGCATCTATGGAGCGAAGGAAGAGGCGAAGTTTCGGGTCGAGACCTACAAGCAGTTTACAATGGCTTGTTTCTTTTATCATTGTTACTTCTTTGCTTATCTTTCATTCATTGTCCTTTATCTCTCCACATCACTGTCTATATATCTAGTTTCCTTTATCTCTAACCAGTCTGAAGAAGGGTCTCGACCCGAAAGGTCACCTATTCCTTCTCTCCAGCAATGCTGCCTGTCCCACTGAATTACTCCAGCTTTTTTGTGTCTATCTTCTATGAGGCACCAGTTGCCTGTGATGTATTGGGGTACGCTTGCAAACACGCTTTATGAAATTATTCGATCCTGTCTGCCACAAAAATAATTTCAGGAAAGAGGGCACCACTGTCGCTCATGAAGGAAATTTGGAACAGTATTATATCCTTAGAAGATGCATATATAATTGCCAGAAAAAGAGGCAGGTTTGAGGATTGAGTTAAATTTCAAGTTCAGCAAAGGAGGACTTAAAGAGGGGAGATGATGGAGGGGGTAAAATGGGTGAAGACATAAAAACTGACAGTAAATAATTGAACAGATAACAGTTAGTGAAAACATGTACAGGTCCTCGAAGTGAGTGGATGTGATATATTTATTCTTTCAAAAGGCTTTTGACAACATTCTAAATAAGAGATAGATGTATGAAAATTAAAGCATTTGTGATTGAGAAGGAATAGGCGACGTTTCGGGTCAAGACCCTTCTTCAGACTGATGTCGGGGTGGGGGGAGGGGGGGGCGATACAAAAAGGGTATAATATCCTGGTATGGATTCAGGATTAGTTGATAAAAATAAAATAGAGGAGGAAGAAACTGGACTTTTTCTGGTTGACTGGTGTGGTGATGCAGGGTTTGGTGCTTGGGCCCCAATTTTGCATAATGCTAATATGGGCGACGGAACTAAATGCAGCATCTCCGAGTTTGCAGATGACATATAGCTGTAGGGTTGTGTGGGCTGTGAAAATGATGTAAAGCAGCTCTAGTGTGTGTGGCAGATGCAACCTATTGTCGATAGATGCGAGGTTATCCACTTTTGGATTGAAATACCAAAAAAAATATTACTGGATGTTGATAGATTGGGTTAGGGGTTGGAGGCGCCATGAGACCAGGAAGCCCCTGCTTCTGGTTGCTGAAAGCTAACATTCAGCTGTCACAAGCCGTTAGGAAGGCGGAGGGTATGTTGACCTTTATGGCATGATGATTTGAGTCCAGGAGTCAGAATGTCTTTCTAAGCTTATACAGGGTATTGGTGAGATGTCACCTGGAGTAATGTGTGCAGTTTTGATCGCCTTTTTCAAGGAAGAGTGTTCTTGCCACGGAAGGAGTCCAGCAGAGGTTTGCTGAATTAATTCCTGGGGTGGGGTACTTACATTTGAAAATACATTGGTTCAATTAGACCGAAGTTAATTTACAAGAGTGAGATGGCATCTCATAGAAAAGTATAACATTCCAACGGAACTAGACTGGCTAAGATGCAGGATATTTCCCATGACCTATGAGACTGGAACCAGGGGTCACAGCATTGGGGTATGAGGTATGTAATTTAGAACCAAGATCAGGAAGAATCTCTTCACTTAGAAAGTGTGAACCAGTGGAGTTCCTCTGCCACAGAAAGTTGTGGAGTCGTATCATTAAATATATTGAAGAAGTGATTTTTCTTAATACTCAAGGTTAATGGGGAGGAAGGGAACTGGATACTGAAATGGATGATCAAGCGTTACCCAGACCAGACCTAAGGGGCCGAATGGCCTCCTGTGCTCTTTCTCTATACAGCTGTGTTCTGTCTGCTGGATGTTTGCTCCCTCTTTAGATATCTCCTAGTTTGGCTCGTGTGAAGTACTCAGTTCAGCAATTGCATATCCATTCACTGCTGTCAGTAGGTGTATTTGTGTGCCTCTGGTGGGTTTGTATGTTTACATTCTACAGTCAATACTGCTCAATTTTGTTAGTTCCTTTTAACTCTCCTTTTATTACCAGGTAATCAAGATCAGGCTGTTTGAGTCCCCTTGGATAATGCACCTGTGAAATGTCATTGGATGTTTGCTGCAGTAAGGGTTATATATAAATACATATTTTATATTTGTAGGCTGATCCTTGTGTCTGTATCTTGCAGGTTAATGATGCCATTGGTAACGAGTGGCCTTGGATCTACTTTGTCAGTCTTATCCTGTTGGGATCATTCTTTGTGCTCAATCTGGTCCTTGGTGTTCTGAGTGGGTGAGTGGATATCAGAAAAATCCCAGCATAATAACAGTCATCTCCATCATACTAATGCCCATGTATGCTCCAATCAGGCTCCATGATAACAATGTAAGATCCAGCCAGACCAATATCGCACCCTTCCCTTCCATTTCCTTTGTCAATTTAAATTTGGTTCACATCTGGAAATAAGAAGATGGTGTGGGTAAAAATAAACATAGAATATAGAACAGTAGAGCACAGGAACAAGCATTCTGGCCCACCATGTCTGTGCTGAGCATGATGTCAAATTCAACTAATCCTTTCTGCCTCTATGTGTTCATAATGCATAAATTCCTTGCCCATTCATGTGCCCATCTACAAGCCCCTTAAACACGATAATCATATCTGCTTCCATCATAGAAACATAGAAACATAGAAATTAGGTGCAGGAGTAGGCCATTCAGCCCTTCGAGCCTGCACCGCCATTCAATATGATCATGGCTGATCATCCAACTCAGTATCCCGTACCTGCCTTCTCTCCATACCCTCTGATCCCCTTAGCCACAAGGGCCACATCCAACTCACTCTTAAATATAGCCAATGAACTGGCCTCAACTACCCTCTGTGGCAGAGAGTTCCAGAGACTCACCACTCTCTGTGTGAAAAAAGTCTTTCTCATCTCGGTCTTAAAGGATTTCCCCCCTTATCCTTAAGCTGTGTCCCCTTGTCCTGGACTTCCCCAACATCGGGAACAATCTCCTGCATCTAGCCTTCCAACCCCTTAAGAATTTTGTAAGTTTCTATAAGATCCCCTCTTAATCTCCTAAATTCCAGAGAGTATAAACCGAGTCTATCCAGTCTTTCTTCATAAGACAGTCCTGACATCCCAGGAATCAGTCTGGTGAACCTTCTCTGCACTCCCTCTATGGCAATAATGTCCTTCCTCAGATTTGGAGACCAAAACTGCACGCAATACTCCAGGTGTGGTCTCACCAAGACCCTGTACAACTGAAGTAGAACCTCCCTGCTCCTGTACTCAAATCCTTTTGCTATGAAAGCTATCACCGCCCTGGCAACTTGTTTCAGGCACCAAACATTCTGTAAAAAAAAACCTGCCCTGCACATC
Organism: Okamejei kenojei; assembly: GCA_035221665.1. Lineage (NCBI taxonomy): Eukaryota > Metazoa > Chordata > Chondrichthyes > Rajiformes > Rajidae > Okamejei > Okamejei kenojei. The sequence goes on along the minus strand of CM069154.1, from coordinate 15,902,662 downwards.
TATTTTAGACTCTCCCCTCTAACCTTAAAGCTAAGCCATCTAACATTTAACATTTGGGGGAAAGATTCTGATAGTCTACCTTATCTGTGCCTCTCCAAATATGATAAACTTGTCTCCCATCAGCATTTCAAAGAAAACTATTCAAGTTTGTTCAACTTCTCCTTATAGCTAATACTCTCTAATCCAGGCAGCATCCTGGTGAACCACTTCTGCACCCTTTCCATTGCCTCTGCAACCTTCCAGTAATGGGGCGACCAGAACAGCACGCAATGCTCCAAATAGATTCCAACCAAAGTTTTATGAAGTTAATGAAGTTCTTGTATTGTTCAAAAATGCAACATCGAATTGAATTGAATTGAATACTCTATTGTCGTATGTGACAAGTCACAGTGAAATTCTTTGCTTGTATACTGTGCCAGGTATTCAGATAGTAGCCTAAGGGGAAGGGAATTATCACCATTATCCATCATCCAGCTCAGCCGATAAACTGTTTGGTTCCACACCCATGGAGATGACCCACTGAAGCATTTATGATCAAACCATGGTTCTTCAATGCAACTAGGCAATAATAGCCAATATTTACTGACCTGGTGTGTGACGTATATGTCATGGAGTGCAAATCAAATATCTTTTGTGGTATATTTACAGCCATAACAGAAACATGGCTGAGAAAAGCAGGCTAGGACAAACTTTATTATTTGAAGTGAAGGAGAATGAGAGATGTAAAAAATGCAAAGTATTTTTCCAAAGAAAGGAGAAATCAAAAACTAGAGGACATAGGTTTAAGGTGAGAGAAGAAATATGTAAAAAGGATTCATCATCCCCAATGATTGTTGCAATTCATCATCCTCAACGATTCCTGGAAGGCTGTTAGGATTGGTATCATTTCACTGAGCACATGAACACTAGTCACTGATTCCTTTCTTCACTGATGCTTCCCTCACCCGGAGTTTGTTTAAATCTTTCTATACTGTTATATACACTGATTTATTTTTCCTGTGACCATGATGTGTTTAACAATTCTGGGAAGAATGATCATCTAAAATTAATTCCAAATGGTGCCATTTGTAAAGGATAATTAGTTTACAAGTGCACTCTGTTTTAATCGGCCAGATCTTCCAATCTGTACAAAAGAGACCATGTGTACTCACTTTAGTAGTAACTTGCTGATTGTTTATACACCAGGGAGTTCTCCAGGGAGAGAGAGAAAGCCAAGTCCCGAGGAGACTTCCAGAAGTTCAGAGAGAAGCAGCAGCTGGATGAAGATCTGAAAGGATACCTTGACTGGATCACACACGCTGAGGATATTGACGTGGACCATGTTAGGCATCGGGAAGGTGAGGTGCCAGGGCGACAAACCACACGGTTCCTCGGGTTCATGAGAGTCTTAAAACACAATCCTGTGTGTTATGTCAGTGACTTGGTTCTCTGTAAATTAAACAATAGGGCCGCGTTCTTAGGCTGCATGATGATACAGTTTCAGCTTAACCTTCCTCAACTTGTAATTTCACACATGCAAGTGGGGATTGTCCTGAAATGTCCAAAACACAAAGAACATCAGCAACTTTAATATTGGTTAGTGTCCACGGTGTAGGAACAGAAAATATCTCTTAAACATGTAGCCCTGACCTCTTATGTTCTCCATCCTCAAACTGTCCTCTCTCTGGGTCAGATGGTTTCTGTGGAGACTGAGTCAGCATCTATGGAGAGGGAAACATACTTACTTTTTCAGTTCAACAACCCTTCGAAAAAAGGTAAATTCCATTTCCAGCACCTGCAGCATGGATTAATGAAAAGGAATTCATGCCCAGCAAACCCAAGGGAGCTTTTCAAGGTGATTAGTAAATTAACAAGGGAGAAGGTTTGGATGTGGTGTATATATATATTTTCAGAATACTTTTTATAAGTTCCCATATATGGGCTAGTGTGCAAAATGAGATTGTGAGTAATGTACTGGCCAGAAGTGAGAATTGATTCACTAGCAGGAACAGACAGTATGAACAAATTAGTCTTTTACTAGGTGGTTCTTAAAAAACATTAGAATTGATTACTGTCTGAATGATGATAGACTGGGAAAAGAGTGAGGTGCAATGAATGGTGGATTTGCTAGTACACCAGTTGTTGGGACCAAGTGTTCAGGGGCTACATTCTGGAAAGCAAGTGATGTGTTGGCCTTCAATAGAAGAGGTTTTGAATGCTGAAAAAAACTATCTGGCTGCAGCAGAACAGGGCCTTTGCGAGACCTCAGACAGTGTTTTGTTTGCCATTTTAGTCTACGGATCTGTTGAAGGATGTTTTGACATGGAAGAAGCTCAAAGGAGATTCAGCAGGCTGATCTCCAGAATGGCAGGACAGATGTTGGAGGTGAGATTGTGTCTATATTCACTGGAGAGGGAATCTCATAGAAAGCTATAACATTTTATTTGGGCTTGACAGATTAGGTAACAGGAGGATGTTCCTCATGACTGGAGGGCCAGAACCAGGGGTCACAATGTCAGGTATAAGGTATCCATATAGAACCAAGATCAGGAGGAATCTCAACAACCAGATGGATGGGAGCATTATTGTCACGTGTATGAAGAAACAGTGAAAACCTTTGTTCCTCTAGTTCAGAGGGTAGAGAACCTGTGAAATTCTGCTTCATAGAATGCCAAGTAGTTCCTTAAATATTTTGGAGAAAATAGAAGACATATTTGAGATGTAAGAGATAGAAGAGACGGATCTTGACCTTTGACTGTTCTTCCTTTCTCCTACTGTGGAAGACTCTAAAGCTGTTTAGTTGTATCCTTTACACAGGGATCTGGAAAGCAACAAACGTCACCCATACCTTCTCTCCAGAGATGCTGCATGTCCCGCTAAGTTACTCCAGCATTTTGTGTCTATCTGGAATCCTGCATGTGGCCACGGAGTAACTTTCTGCTGCCCAAACTAATAAATATTCTCCCACAGTAGTTCTCCCCTCCATTCTTTCAACTGCACCATGGAATGATTAGTTGTGTATAAGCAAAGCAGGGAGTTAGTGCTGGAGGCCCTTGAGTGGATAATTATTTTTAACCTGTACAAAATGTAATATAATGCATCAATAAATTATGAAAAAAGATTCCTCAATGGAGTACAGTAAAACTCAAACATTGCTGCATCCGGGAGGCAAGAGTGTCAACAGTGTTTAATTTTCATATGTACTGGCCACAGAACAATGAAATTCTTACTTGCTGCAGCCTGAAAGTCTCCAGAGGTTTCCGTTCAGGTTTCCTAAGAGGGACAGGGGCATTAGTGGGACAGGGGCATAAGTCTAAAAGATCCCAGAGCATGATTTATAGAAAAATAGGGCAGACTTGCAATGTTCTGGCCATATTGATGCTCAGACATAATCACCATAGCTGATTATTGCAGTATGCATGGTAGGGTTTTGTATTTGCTCTATTACTGCAGTGACTATTTTCACTTGTGAAATGCTATGTAAATGCAAATTGTTCTTTCATAGAATCTTGTGCACCAGATATGCTCAAACTGCTGAAATCCAACCCACAATCCTTTGATTAAAATATGTCTGTAACCGCAGAGTTACGCTAACACAACAACAATGATTTGTCTCTGCCTCTTCCTGCAGGAATATTGGCATCGGATGAAATTGGCTCCCTGGGCTCTGAGGAACTACTCAAGATGGAGGGAATGAGTCTGCTCTCACGTATCATGTAAGTCAGCACAGACTAACTGCTGCCTGCCTCTCATGGTGTATTGTCAGAATGGTCAACAATGTGCACTAGTGCTGGCTTTAATATGTGTGGTGACGAAAGAGGTGAAATGATACAATGAGACGTTTTTTTTTTGGTGTAGAATTGGACTAGGGAGTATTTATATTATGTCAAATATTAATCTTGATATTATTAACTGTGCCTCGTGGATAATGCTACTGTCCCTGAGACAGATTGTTGATGATGTAAACACCACTCAAATAAATGAGAATACAATAAATTTGCGATAATCCGATGCCCTTGGCAGATTGGCGAATGGCAGATTTTCTGGACTGCCAGGTATTACTCCTAGTAATAGACCAACACTATTCACCTTTTATTTGGGATACAGGAATAGATTTTCCAATAAAATTAAAGGGCACGTGAGAAACAGGGCCCTACTGAGTTCAGAAGGAGTGTGGGAACAAACCCCAGTGAGGTTTCAGGGAGTATGGGAACCAGAGCCCTGGTGTGTTTTAAAGGAATGGGGGGATCCAGGACCTTGGTGTGTTTAAAAGGAGCAGAAGGAACCATGTCACTGGTGTGTGTAAAAGGAGTGTCGGAAAGTGTGTGTTAAAAGGTGTTCACTGTGGCGCAACGGTAGAGTCGCTGCCTTACAGCGAACGCAGCGCTGGAGATCCAGGTTCGATCCCAACTACGGGTGCTGTCTGTACGGAGTTTGTACGTTCTCCCCGTGACCTGCGTGGGTTTTCTCCGAGATCTTCGGTTTCCTTCCACATTCCAAAGACGTATAGGTTTGTAGGTTAGTTGGCTTGGTAAATGTAAACATTGTCCCTAGTGGGTGTAGGATGGTGTTAATGTGCGGGGATCGCTGGTCGCCATGGACCCGGTGGGCCAAGGAGCCTGTTTCCGCACTCTCCACATCACTGTCTATATCTCTAGTTTCCTTTATCCCTAACCAGTCTGGAGAAGGGTCTCGACCCGAAATGTCACCCATTCCTTCTCTCCAGAGATGCTGCTTGTCCCGCTGAGTTACTCCAGCTTTTTGTGTCTATTTTAGGTTTAAACCAGCATCTGCAGTTCCTTCCTAAACATTCTCGTAAATCTGCTCTGCACATTTTCCTAACCCTTAACAACTTATTTCCTAGAGCAGGGTGACTAAAACTGAACTCTGTACTCCAAATCCAGCCTCACCAACTTCTTGAACAACGGTTACTTAACATTCTAACATCCATACTCAATACATTGACCGAGGAAGGCCAATCTGCCGAATGCCTTCTTGATTACCATTGACCTGTGATGTCACTTTCAAGGAACCATGTACCTGCACTCCCAGATTCCTCTGCTCTACAACACACCCCAGACTCTTTCCATTTATTGTAAAGGCCCTATCCTGGTTTGCTTCCCAAAATGCAACTTCTCGCACTTATCTGCATTAAACCCCATTCCTCAAGCCATTTGCCTAATTGATCAAGATCCTGCTGTAATTTTTGATAATCGTAATCTCTGTCAATGATACTACCCACTTTAGTGTCATCTGCAAACTTACTAATCATGCCTTGTACATTCTCATGCAAATGGTTGACATTAACTACAAACAGCAATGGGCCCAGCACCGATCCCTGAAGCGCACCACTAGTCATAGGTTTCCAGTCCGAGAAACAATCTTTCACCATCTCCCTCTGTTTCCTTCCATGAAGCAAATTCTCTATCCAGTAATCTAGGTCTTCCTGCATCCCATGTGATCTAACCTTCCAGAGTAGCTAGCAAGTGGACCCTTATCAAATACCTTGCTGAACGCCTACAGCTTTGGCAGCGTCCAGCTTCTTGGCTAGTTTTTTTCAATAAACTCAATCAGATTTGTGAACCACGATCTTCCATGTACAAAACCTTGCTGACTATCCCTAATCAGCCCATCTATACAAATGCATTTATATCTTGTCTCTCAGAATACTTTCCGGTAACTTGCGTACCACATACATCGGCACTTAAAAGATGGATAGAGCAGTTGTAGTTCAGGACTATTTCCTTTGTTGTGACTCTGCGACTGTATGGGACAGTGGGTGGGCTCTCAATCCAAGAGTGTTGAAAGGGAGGGGAGGATTTGTCAGAGGGGAGGAATAAACGGAGCCTTTGTACATGCACAAATCAATGAAGATAGTTGGAGTGGTCTCTGTTGGCTTCCCACAGCTGGCGATGTCAACGATGCAACCCAATGTTCAGGAGGAAATGCAGAGAGCTGGTGAAATCCGACTTCTTCTACTGGCTGGTGATATTCTTGATTTTCCTCAACACACTAATGATAGCTTTAGAGCATCACCTTCAGGCTGAATCGCTGACTCATGTTCAAGGTAAGAACAGAATGGATGACATGCAACTCCCACTCTGTCCGGCCCCTGATGCAGAGAAACTGTGTACAATTCCATCGTGGGCCACAGAGCCATGAGCCTCCATGCCCTCTCTCAAATCCAGTTACACGTCCCACCCATGTTTTGAGAGGGGGGGGGCACCCCCCCCCCCCCCAAGTTTTTGTCATCCCGATTTTAAAATCTCCACTTTCCGCGAGACATTGGAGGTGGGACTGCTGATCGAGGGGGTCGATTGGACGAGAGAGACGTCGGTCAGCGGGCAATGGGGGCGAGACATGATGATTCAGCACGATGATTGGAGGAGGGAGACGTGGCACAGACCTGCGCCTCATCCACAGCCAGGATCGATCCCGGCCGGGTCCCCGGCGCTGTCCCGTCCCCCCACGGGTGGCCAGAGAGGTCGGGAGTCAGACGGGAGCTGTACCCCCAGGCCCACAGCCAGCGCAGAGAAGCAGCACTAAACCCAGCTCACTCTGCCTGGTTAACCTGCCTGGGCTTGCGGGAAGTATGGCCAGTGTGGAAAAGCAGCGCTGGTGTCCCGTCAGTCCAGTGAGGGCTGTAGTTAACCCGGCGAGACAGGCAGTTGAGCTGCATTTAGCGCTGGATTGAGCCTCCGAAGCCTCGCGCATGTATGTGTGTGCGCATGCGCGCGCGGCCGCCAAAATATCGTGTGTCCCCCTGTCCCCCGGTCCCCTCCATGTTTTGATAGCGAGTTCCGCTCTTGGTTACAGGGATCCATTCCTTCTTTCAGTTATTCTATCCCTACATTAATTTTACACAGTTTCTTCCTGCATTTGCACACTTTCTATTGATCTTGTGTTAACATAAGAAGCTGGCCTTTTGTGTCCAAGTTAATATCACTCTTGCTTCTTACGTCTCTATGAAAATTATTCTCTTGATCCTGCTCTCCTTGCTTCCACGCTTCCTCAACCATAGAAAATAGTTGAGGCAGGTATAATACCAATATTTACCAATATAATACCAAAGACATTTGAATGGGTACATAGATAGGAAAGATTTTGTGGGATCAAACACCAGCAAGTGGGACTAGCTTAGATGGGCATCTTGATTGATATAGACGGGTTTGGCCGAAGGGTCTGTTTCCTGCTGTATGACTCAATGACTCTATGACAATGGTTAATTTGCGGTATTATTATCTTTTCACTGTCCATGTTCTTTTATGCCATTCACACCTTTTATTGTTTTTAGTCTGTTAATATAACTCTTTCCATCCCAACTTTTCCGCTAATCCTGTTTATTCAATGTTCAGCCCATCTCTTTTTCTCTGTTGATTTCTACCTCTCTCACCTGTTGTTTGTGTGCTACTTTCTCCCTCCATGTATCTGTCTTTGTGTTAATGTGCAGTCTATTCCACTGTCTTTCATGTCACCTTATCTCAATGGTACCCCTCTGTCATTATCAAATGAGACTACTGTTATTATCATTTTCGTTGTATAAATGTCATTCATGCTCTCTTTGTTAATATTCCTCTATCAGCCCTTTTGCTCCACCAATATGATTATTTTCGTCAGCCACGATTAATTTGCTGTCAATTTCTCCTCAATTTTTGTCTCACTGTTGGTACAGTTTCACTCTCCCTTTATATTCTTATGGGGGTTCTCATTCTCTTAATTGCCATCCCCCCTTTGTTAATATCTCCCTTCATCCTGGCCTCTCCACGCTAATATCATTCTAGCTAACACAACCTCTATGTTGTTTTCTTTATGTTTTTTTACTAATATAGTCCTCACTAAACACCTTTCTCCTGTTGATAGACACAAAAAGCTGGAGTAACCAACTAGTGCAAGTAATGGGTGACGTTTCAGGTCGAGACCCTTCTTCAGAATGCATTTATATCTTGTCTCTCAGAATACTTTCTGGTAACTTGTGTACCACATATGTCAGCACTTAAAAGATGGATAGAGCAGTTTTAGTTCAGGACTATTTCCATTGCCATTCCACATGTGAAGAAGGGCTCAACCAGAAACATCATCCATTCCTTCTCTCCAGAGATGCGGCCTGTCCCGCTGAGTTACTCCAGCTTTTTGTGTCTATCTTTGGTTTAAGACAGCATCTGTAGTTCTTTCCTACACCTCTCTCCTGTTGTTGGTATAATTGTTTCAGAGCCTGATTGTCTATTATCCTGTCATTGTTTTAATAAAACATATATTTTTCCTATCAAAGATTGTTTTAATAATACATATCTTCCTTTCTAATGTCTCTGTTAATTTCCCCCTCTTTAACTCCCATACCCAATGTCCATTTTTTCACTCCATCTGTTCTAAATGTATTGCTTGTTCTTTCCTTGTGTTTGTTAATGTCAATTCCAAATCTTGTCTTCCTAATTTATTTTTCTCCCTCTCCCCCTCTCCCTCTCTCTCTCCCCTCCCCCCCCCTCCCATTACCCCTACCCCTCCCTCTCCCCCTCCCTCTGCCCCCTCCCTCTCCCCCTCCCCCTCCCTCCCTCCCTCTCCCTCTCCCTCTCCCTCTCCGTCTCTGTCTCTCTTTTTTGCAAAAGTTATACATTGGGGGAAATCAGTTTTCTAGGTAGAGAAGTAGCACAAGTGCATTTCAGCCAGCTCTTGAAAAAAAACATCAGCCAGGAAAATTCTACGGTTTTGGGGAAATCATATTCCCCAAAGGGAAAGAACAAGCCAGCCCAACCTAGTTCCACCTGCATGACAAGGTTCAATAGAACATGGGACAATTTAGCACAGGAACAGGCCTTTCAATCCATGATGTCAGTGCTGACCATGATGCCAATCTTCTCTGCCTGCACATAGTCTATCTTTTTATATCATCTGCAAACATACTAATGATTGCACCTAAGCCAAAATCAAGTATGATAAACCATGGTGCTTTATTTGTCATATAAGCAACTGCAGCATGAAATTCTTTTTGCATATATTACACATGCAGGCGCCGCCATTTCTGGTGCCATTATTCAAAGTCCAAAGACCGCTCAGCCTTTGCGCTCAATGTACTGGAGCAGTTCCCACGAACTGACATCCTTCTCCTCGTCCGGCCATCTTAGTGTCCCGAGGGGCACCTCCTGCTACCAACCTTGAAGGCGCTGCAGACATTTCCCCGATTCACCCTCCTACCAGCCCTTGCTCCTCACATCTGTCGTCTCCAGCTCCCTCCCGTTTACGTTGTCTGATGAGCCTTTGGGTGGGTTCACTGTCCCGTCGACTGGGAAATTATTAATATATATTATAAATGACAGAGGTCCTAGCACTAATCCATGCAGAACACCACTGGGCATAGACCTCCAGTCAGAATGATGACCCTCTTCCACTACCCTTTGACATATATGGCCATGCCAATTTTGAATCAATCTGTCAAGTCTCCATGATTCCCATGTGCCTTAATTATTGAATCAGAAAAAGAACAAAGAGAAGCATGTGTCAGTAATGCTTCATACTATAGAAAGCCAGCAAAAATATAGAAAGTATAGGAGTGAAGTTAAAAGAGAGGACACTCTCCAGTACATTCCCTCCCTGTGTTAACAAAACTCTCTTTCTACCGTACTTGCTCTCTATATTAATAAAACTCTCCCTACCTCCAACAATATTCTTATGTTAATATAAATCACCAAACCTCTCTCTTCTCCCTGTGATAACATAATTCTCTAGTCCTCTCTTTTCCCAGTCATTTTCACTCTGCATACCCAGCAATCTGTCCATGTTAATCTTTATTTTCTTCCTTTTTTACTATCTATCGCTCATTCACTCTTTCTTTCTTGTACTGCAGACATTGCCAACAAGGTGCTCTTGTCCTTGTTCACGGTGGAGATGATCTTGAAGATCTACAGCCTGGGCCTGCAGGCCTACTTTGTATCTCTATTTAACAGGTTTGACTGCTTTGTGGTGTGTATAGGGATCGTGGAGACGATCCTGGTGGAGGTGCAAGTAATGTCTCCGCTGGCAATTTCCGTTCTCCGTTGTATCCGACTCTTGAGGATCTTCAAAATCACCAGGTTTGTAGGACCATGAAGTCCATGTAGAAACATTATAACAGTTACAATTAAGTAATTGTAACTAGTTGCAGCAAACTAGTTCCAATTAGCTCTGCTATAATACAGCACTTGCGTTTCTTAAGGGCTTGTCCCACTTACTCAATTTTTTCGGCGACTGCCGGCACCCGTTATAGTCGCAGCATGTCGCGGGGTGATGCCTGTATGGTCGTGCGTAGTCGCCCAAAGAGTCGCACCTTTTTCTGGTCGCCGCTGTTGCAAATTTTCGGCGACTTGCTGCAGAAACAATCACGTAAGTGGGACAGGTCCTTAAGAAAACTTGCATAATGGACAATCGTGTTATAAAAATTATTATGTCAAAGGGGAAGAGGGGGTTCAGAGCTAAAGCATTTCAGACGCGCAATAACACGTTTTTTTCTGACATTATATTCAAAAATAAGCTCGTTAATAGCTCTGGGTTTATTTTTCTAACTGCAAACTAACATTGCTAGCGGGTGCATCATTATAATTGTTTAACGATATATCATTGCACAAATATCAATACAACTGACCCGTTGTCATCTTCAATTGCCACCTGTGGTGAAACCGACAGCCTATATTCTTAAAAGACAATGACAACTGATTATTGCGGGAAAGTTACATTAATTTTTCCCCAGATTTTTTTTTTCACAGGGCAGTTTTTTTTCCTCTTGTCCATTGCCAAACAAACATTTAAGTAGTTTTCAAGTTCCTGATCGAAATTGTGTTTTAACCAATTTGTCCCACATATTACAAATAATATTCCATAATTCATCAGTCACATTACATCCAATTCACAATCAGGAAACATATGCAGAACTATTTGTGCTGATGATATCTGACTCCTCTTTCATTTTCATAACTAATAATGCTCAATGCTCTAATAAAGTTAATTTGTATAATTATTAATCAAGCAAGACTGGCTAGGGGAGACATCAATGGGAAACCTTATATAAGATAAATTTAAAGGGATGACAACAATTAATGGCACAAGGATGTAGGCTAAAGCTTCTGGGGATCATTAATCAGTACTTCAACCCACTGATGTCTGAGGAAGGGTCTCGACCCGAAACGTCGCCTATCTCCTTTGCTCCTTAGATGCTGCTGCACCCGCTGAGTTTCTCCAGCCTTTTGTGTACCCACTGATGTATCAGTTTTGCTAAATCTCTAGGAGGTTTAAGTTAAGTTGAGTTGTGTTTATTGTCATATGCACAAGAATGGCAAGGAATAGGTGCAATGAAAATGTTGCTTGCAGCCGCATCACAGCAGGCACATGGAGTCAGACAACTTGCCAAAACATAAAACGTACATAATTTACACAAATTTCGCAAGACAGTAAAAAGTAAAAGACCACTAAAAACCAGACATTAGTGAAAACACAATTATAAAACAAATCCATGGTAGTTCATGTGGCAATCTGTAGTATTCCGTTGCTGAGGTAGGATTAGGATTATACACTGTTGTTCAAGAAGCGGTTGGTTGTTGGTAAGTAGCTATTCCTGAACCATGTGGTGTTGGACCTCAGGCTTCTGTACCTCCTGCCTGTTGATGGCAGCGAGAAGAGGGCATGGCCTGGTTGATGACAGATGCCACCTTTGTTAGGCTCAGTGTCATGTGGGAGATGGTGGGAGGGCTGTGTCTGTGTTGGGTCAGACTGTGCCCACCACCCTCTGCTGCCTCCTACTTTCCTGTGCATTAGCAGACAAAGTGAGGAGAAGAGGATTGATAAGGAAAGCTTGAGGCTACGGTTTAATGTTGCTTCCTCTGTCATGAAACTTGGTGGAAAAAATGAGGAAACAAATAATAACTTTGGAAGGAATTGAGAATGGCCTGGGGTGTTTCTGCATTAATACTTGCAGTCAGAAAGATGCAGAGAACGACTGCAAGTCACTACACGTAGCTCGCTGTAGCAGGCCCAAGCAGAGGCAGGACTTTGAGCAACTCAGGGACTTAATTTCTGGGATTCAAGTTGGCATGCATAAAGCGTATCAGTCCAGGAGCAGTTTTGTAGCACTTAGTGACTATAAGTTATTATAAAGGGTGTGGGTAAAACTAGAACTATGGTTCTAAACTGAAATAGACTGACAAGTGATTCAGCAACACTGGATTAGACTCAGCAACCTGAGAATTACAGAGCAATTGGGGACATTCACGAAGAAGAAAGGCTTCAGGAGAAACATAAAAGGTTGGAACTGGCAAATGTGGAGTCTCTGGGATGACTCAATGCATAGTGGGTAAGATACTGTTAGAAAGAGTTTTATTTGTCATATACAGCAGATATGAACTGGAACAATTGCATTCATAATTGCTAGAGCATACCAGGCACATTAGAAACAAAATTATCAGTATTTCTGTGTAAGACAATAAGAGTAAAAATACTAAAACACATAGAGCAACCACAGTGGTGCAAGGTCAGTAGCAATTCAATGCTCAGGTTTGGTTGCCGTTAGGTTCCTGCAGAATGGTCCAGTGATGGTTGAAATGAAGAAACTGTTCTTGAACCTGAAGGCAACAGTTTTCCAGCCTTCTTCCCAATGGCAGAGAAGCGAGTGTGGTTGGGGTGGAGTGGGTCGTGGATGATATTGGCTGCCTTCCTGATGCTACGCTTCATGTAGATCCCTTTGATGGCGGGGAGGTCAATCACTGTAATAGACTGGGCAACGTCCACCACTTGCTGTGGCCTTTTATTCTTGGGCTTTCAGGTTACTGAACCAGGCAGTGATGCAATCAGTCAGCTTGTTCTTCACTGTACTCCTCTTGATGTTTGATAGACTATTCAGTGACATGCTGAACCTCCTGAGACTTCTGAGGAATGAGGTTGTCATGTGAAACGACAATTGGTTAATGCTACAGAAAACTGAAAGGAGCATGTTGAGTGCAGGGGCGAAATTAAAAGGGAAACTTAGGAAAGCACAGAGAGGGTTCAAAAATACTGATAATAAACCCATTTTGACTTGATCAGGCTGTCTATAGGGTGAGAATACTTTGTTAAGGCTCTTAATGAATGTTTCCTGTCGATGCTGACCTTGTTGGCATTCTGGGTGAGTCCTTTTTCTTGCATTTGGCCCTTTGTGACAGTCCTCAGCAGAGGGGGTGGTCCTTATGTTTCAGCCAAGGGAAGATACTGGATTAAATAAATATAATACAAGAGGAAATATTAAAAGGGAGGACTCTTTGAAAGGAGATACGTTACCTGGCCCTAATGAACTGCATATGTTCGCTGTTCACCAATCCTCCAACATAAGTCCTGCAGCCAGGGAACAATGGAAAATGATTTTCATAGGCTCCATAATACACCTTCCCCCACAATGTTTTCTGGCTGCAAGGATTTCGAGGTTTTCGAGGATGTAACTAGTAGAGTGGATAAGGGAAAACCTGTGCATGTGTTATATCTGGACTTTGAGAAGGCTTTCGACAAGGTCCCACATAAGAAATTAGTATACAAACTTAAAGCACACGGTATTGGGGGTTCAGTATTGATGTGGATAGAGAACTGGCTGGCATACAGGAAACAAAGAGTAGGAGTAAATGGGTCATTTTCAGAATGGCAGGCAGTGACTAGTAGGGTACCGCAAGGCTCATTGGTGGGACCCCAGCTATTTACAATATATATTAATGGATGAGGGAATTGAATGCAACATCTCCAAGTTTGGGGATGACACGAAGCTGGGGGGCAGTGTTAGCTGTGAGGAGGATGCTAGGAGGCTGCAAGGTGACTTGGATAGGTTGAGTGAGTGGGCAAATGCATGGCAGATACAGTATAATGTGGATAAATGTGAGGTTATCCACCTTACTGGCAAAAACAGGAAAGTAGACTATTATCTGAATGGTGGCCGATTAGGAAAAGGGGAGAGTCATTGAAAGTAGGCATGCAGGTGCAGCAGGCACTGAAGAAAGCGAATGGTATGTTGGCATTCATAGCAAAAGGATTTAAGTACAAGAGCAGGGAGGTTCTACTACACTTGTACAGGGTCTTGGTGAGGTCACACCTGGAGTATTGCGTACAGTTTTGGTCTCTTAATCTGAGGAAAGACATTCTTGCCTAGAGGGAGTACAAAAGGTTCCTGAGATGGCAGGACTTCCATATGAAGAAAGACTGGATAGACTCGGCTTGTACTTGCTGGAATTTAGAAGATTGAGGGGGGATCTTATAGAGACTTACAAAATTCTTAAGGGGTTGGACAGGCTAGATGCAGGAAGATTGTTCCTGATGTTCGGGAAGTCCAGAACAAGGGGTCACAGTTTAAGGATAAGGGGGAAGTCTTTTAGGACCGAGATGAGAAAATAATTTTTCACACAGAGAGTGGTGAATCTGTGGAATTCTCTGCCACAGAAGGTAGTTGAGGCCAGTTAATTGGGTATATTTAAGAGGGAGTTAGATGTGGCCCTTGTGGCTAAAGGGATCAGGGGGTATGGAGAGAAGGCAGGTACAGGATACTGAGTTGGATGATCAGCCATGATCATATTGAATGGCGGTGCAGGCTCGAAGGGCCAATTGGCCTACTCCTGCACCTATTTTCTATGTTTCTATGGCTAATTGCATAGTGCAAGAAGATAACTGTGGAAAGAGTAGAGCCATTGGATGGAGGTGGGGCACTTGAATAAGATCCTAACCAGTTTATGACCATCTCATAAAAGCTGGGGAGTAATGCCTGATTAATTTGGTTGGATTTATTTTTGATGGGATCTTTGTAGGCAGAGCATTGGTTACAATCCACATGGAATTTTAACGGCACGGCTTTTCCACGGCACTGTCAGGCATGGTGATAAAACTAGGTAACAACACTTGGGACCCACTGGTGAGTGATAAATAGGCTCCTAAATTGGCAGTGACAGGAAACACAGTTTGATTAATTTTTTTTGTGGCCGTGAGGCTGTTTTTAGAAGGGTTCCACAGGCTCACTACATGGTCTCTTGGTATATGTAAGCGGCACAATTAAGAAGTTTGTAAGCGACATAAAACTTGGCAGCATGATGGAAAATGGAGAAAAAAGCTTCTGACTGTAAGAATATTTCGATGTTCTAGCCATTTGGGTAGGGGAATGGAAATTAAAAGGTAATTCTGAAAAGTGTGAGTTAATGCATTCGAGGAGGTGCAACAAGACAAGGCAATGTTTGATCAATGGAAGGATACTGAACGATGCAGAGAACCTGGACAGCCTGGTGTGTAGGTGCACTAAAGGTTATAGACAGGCTGATAAGGTCATTAAAAGCCATATTTCCTTTACGAACTACAATACAATAGCAAAGAAGAAATGCCAAAACTAGGTAGGCTACAGATGAAGCAATATATATGATTGCCTTCATCACATTACAGCTTGGATATGAGTGCAGAGAAGATTTACGACCATCTTAACAGACCGGAAAATGTTAGTTAAGAGGAAAGATTAGATAAACGTGTTTTCTTTGAAACAGAAGAAACTACTGAAGATTGATCCATATAAAATTATGAGGGCTTAGAGGAAGTAAATGGGAAGGATTTAATTCTGTCTCCATGATTTATCTTTCTATGACTCTAAAGAGCTACTATGTAAGGGCCAAATCAAAATGTGAGTGAGTGGGAATAGAGGAGATGACTGTCACACTGACAACTCTGCACTGATTGGCATCCAATACTCCAGCTTGCCAAGTTAGGACTGTGAGAACACAATATTAGGAAAATAAAGTGTAATGGGCCACACAGTCCTTTGACTTATACGCATCACTCACTTCTATTGTGCTGTCAGTTAATTCACCCCGTTATAAAGACTGAGCATTTGGATAAAGAGTATTACAGTTTACTATAGTCCTCTAACACAATTTTCTGCTGCACGTTTACTGCTATGTATTCTGTCCATTTCTGCCATGTTGTAACATTATTGTTAAATATATCTTTTTCCTTTCAGTTTAACTTTCTAAATTTGACCTGAAACCACACTCTACCCATTAATCAAGAGTGTTTATTTGTCATAGATTAATCGGAGCAATGAAATTCACATTTGCCTTAGCTTTATTGGCACATTAGATGCAACAACAACAAAAATAAATACATTTAAATTTTATTTATTTTAAGTAAAATAGACCGTGTTAGTGCAAAATACTAAAGAACATAGATCAAATAGCAGTGCAAAGTCGGTAGTGATTCGGTGTTGTGGTGGAGTTGTGGTTAGGGTAGTGCAGAATAATGCAACCTGCAGGTAATGGTTCTTGGGCTCCTGTACCACACACAACATTATACACACTATTATACTGCAAGCAATACACACATGTTCACTATATTCCGGACACCTGAAGTGACCATTTAGCAAGCGTAAAAAATTGAGACAATTGACTTGGGTAGGACGTGGGGCAAAATCCCTACTAATAGGATATTCCCAATCTTGTTTGCTCACCCTAATAATGTAAACACTCATAAACCTGCGACATCTGCTGACAAGAAGGAGAATGCAGTTTGGCTCATGGGAATCTGCAGATTTCCCTGCATGCTGTTGTTTGCCAGCCTGACTTGGTTAGCAATATCTTGTAACTCACCAGCAGTGTGCTGTTTTGTGCCTTGAAGTGTTTGTAGTTCACTGATGTTTCAGAAACTATGATTCCTCCTCTCTTCTTCATTCACCTTTTTTGATTGCTTAGATATTGGACCTCATTGAGCAACCTTGTGGCATCGTTGTTGAACTCTGTCCGGTCCATTGCATCCTTGCTTCTCCTTCTCTTCCTCTTCATCATTATCTTTTCCTTGCTTGGAATGCAGCTGTTTGGTGGAAAGTATAACTTTGATGACATGCACGTACGAAGGAGCACCTTCGATAATTTCCCTCAGGCCCTTCTGAGCGTCTTCCAGGTAGGTAACTTATACAAAGCCCCACAGCAGATCTCTCTAAAATGTATTGGGTAGCCTTCAGGGGAGAAGCTCGTAGGTTAGGCCTCATTCCTGTAAGACAGAGACCAGGCAATGCTGACATACTGGAGATACTAATTTATAATGGTCATAGCATCGGAGGAGGCAATTTAGGCTAAATTAGGCACAAAATGTTAAACTGAGGCCTTGTCTTTACGAATAAATGAAAAAAAGCCCATGACTGATTTGACTAATATTTATCTCAATTTGTATTCAGCATCAGTATTTCATTGATTGAAAATGAGTTTCAGTATTTGAAATAGTGAGAGTGCCACCCAAGTCTCTGTTGCTGAAAGGCAGCATATTTACTTGCTCCACCACAGAAAAACCCGTTATTTGCTGAGCCCGGGCGTAAACAAGCATTGACAGCTCGTGTTGAAACAAGCATAAGGGCAAATTCTCTTCTTGTTAATCCCCATTTTCATATACTCCTCCCCGGATAAGATGTAGCCTTGTCTCACAAAAGGTGCACTGACACTGTGGCCAATTCAATTCCCACAGCCAGAGTGTCATTGACGCCAGCAGGGAGGACAACACTGAAATACGCTCAAAGACAAGTTTCTGTCCATAAGCTGGGTTGCCTTTAATTGCTCTTTCCTCACTCTTACACCCGCTCCATGCCCACCCAAAATCCAACCTTTTCACCCACGGACCCAACTTCTAAATTATTGACCCTCCTTCCAACCCACCATCCCCTGCTTGGCTTTCCCCAGTCGACGCCCCCCTCACACTCCTCAAACCTCCATATATCTAACCCATATCTCTGCGATGAGTTGCCTACAACTGGCCTCCCATCCTTACCCATGCACCAGTTTGATCACCTCCATCTTGCCCTCTCCATCCTCTCCGATCCACATTTCTGCAACTTTGCTGGCCCAGTCTCCTCTATTGTACCATTTCTCCAGTCACAATATTAAACCATGTCAATCCTTCCCAACCCACACTACCCTTACTTATGGTGCATAACAGGTTGAATCACTGCCATCTGACTCCTGAACCAATCATCTCTTTCATACCTCCTTCCTGGAGGTGCTGCTATTAATATTACTTCTCCCTCCTTTGGTCATTCCGTTACTCAATAAAATTTGCACTACTTGGATTTTGTTCGACAGTCTTGCACCATTCTGCTGTTTTGCCCTAGTTGTTGTACTTATTGTTTGATTTACCAATATTGGTATCAATACTGATTACTCTGTGAATGTCATGTGACTGACAAATTTCATTGCGTCCTGCTGTATATGACAATAAACTAACAGAATCTGAATGCAGGGATATTTCCCTTGATTGACAAGTCCGGAACCAATTGCCTCAGGATATGGTGTCATAATAGGGAAGAGGTTTGTTCAGCTCAAGGTTTGAAGAGTCTTTGAACGATGTTCATGCAAGAAAGTTGAGGTGAAAGATTGGCCATAATCTCATTCAATGGTAGGGCAGACATGAGGGGCACTACTCCTGCTTCCACCTCTTATGTTCATGTGCTGCATCCTTGCCTCTGTACAGTGCCAGTGTGGGGGTAGATTCAAACTCTGCTCTGTTCTGTTCTGTTCCATGCAGATACTTACTGGTGAGGATTGGAATTCTGTCATGAATGATGGCATCATGGCGTACGGAGGCCCCATCTTCCCTGGAGTGCTCGTCTGCATATACTTCATCATCTTGTTTGTCTGTGGAAATTGTATCCTTTATTGTGGAGACAGGGAGAGGGGAATGGTGAGTGGTGGGCAGAGTGTGACACGCAGTGGGGGTGGCTGGTGGTGAATGTAGTGAGCAATGCTGCGTGCCGGGAGGGCCTGTGCAGGGCAGGAATTTAGCCGTGATGGATGTTTTGCTCAATAATCCTAAACTGACTCCATCTTGTAATAGCTATGATTTTAATTATAGAGGAGATTTAATCAGCAGCAAAGAGTTTTACAAAGACTTGTGTCCTTCAGGAGCAGCAAAGAGTGATACAGTATGGAAACAGATCCTTCAGCGCACCGAGCTGTGCCAACCATCAATCACCCACTTACATCAATCCTGTTTTTTTAATTCACCTCACATTCACCTCTGTAAATTGCCCTTAGTGTGGAGGGAGTGGATGGGAAAATGGGATAACATAGAATTAGCGTAAACGGGTGACCAATGGTCAATGTGGACTCGGTGGGCCTAAGTGCCTGTTGCCATGCTTATTTTTAATACTTATTTCTCTAGTAGAGAGGGCTACATTGTGAACACTGAATGCAGTGCACTAGATGGGAAGTAGGTTCCGTGAGATTGGACCACATGAACCCCGTTGTAAGTTTTCTGCACTTGATCTCTACTTGCATGGCTGACACTGAGAAAAGTGAGTTCTAGCTAGTTAAAAATAACTTATATTTCACAACCAAATTCAAACAGATATGAAATAAAACTGAATTAGATCAGCCATGATCATATTGAATGGCGGTGCAGGCTCGAAGGGCTGAATGGCCTACTCCTGCACCTAATTTCTATGTTTCTATGTTTCTATAAAACTGAACTAGAACTACTATGAAGCTTTATTTTGTAGAAACCATACTTTCCTCCTGTCAACCCAACCAAAATTGTCTGCAAATGGGACTTAAGCCTGAAATTTAACATTTCAGATTCCTAGTGTTTGCAGTTTTTTGGTTTCTAAAATTGTGCTTCAGGGAAAAGCTTAGGGTGTTTTAACTCTGGCAGTAACTGACCACATAATATACCCTTGTGAGCCTCTTGTCTTAAACTGATTCACCCCACAGTGCAGTTAGTTCTGAAGAAGGGTCTTGACCCGAAACGTCACTTATCCATATTCTCCAGAGATGCTGCCTGACCTGCTGAGTTACTTCAGCACTTTGTTTCCTTTTGTGCAATTAGGGTAGTTTTTGTTCTCTTCATAAACAGGTCCTCACCTCAGGACTTGGTGTGTATTTTTTTCCTTAGCCCAATATTTGTAGACATCTTGTTGAATGTTTTCCTGGCCATTGCAGTTGACAATCTGGCAGAGGCGGAAAGTTTGACATCAGCTCAGAAGGAAGCTGCTGAGGAGAAGAAAAGGAGAAAACTGGAGAGGTAAGTGAGGTCTGGTGGAGAGGCCAGCATGTGCAATAACTGGAAGGTAGTGTCTGATAGCAAAGTAAAGCACAAATGGGGATGTTTACCCTGTCACTGTGCAGGTGCACAGTAAGTATATTCAGTAGTGATCCATGGCGCTGCATTCAGAAAAGACAGAAGAAGTGCAAAAATGGACGTTAATCTCCATATTAAAGGCCCCTGGACTCAGTAACTAAGAAATAGTCAGGATCTTGCCTCAGTGGCTAAGAATCAGACGATGAGCCAGGTTCCTTACCTGAGAGATGACACAGTTATTGAGAAATGGCCCAAGATTTCAGCTCTATGAGTGAAGTGGCCCAGGATCTCAACTTTATGACTGAGAAATGGTCCAGGATCTCAGCTCAGTGACTGA
Organism: Okamejei kenojei; assembly: GCA_035221665.1. NCBI lineage: Eukaryota > Metazoa > Chordata > Chondrichthyes > Rajiformes > Rajidae > Okamejei > Okamejei kenojei. The sequence goes on along the minus strand of CM069154.1, from coordinate 15,882,285 downwards.
TAAATTGCCCAGGATATCAGCTCTGTGACTGAGAAATTACCCAGGATGGCAGTTTTCTGACTTAGAAATGGCTCAGGATCTCAGTTCTGCGGCTGAGAATCAGTCGAGGGTCTGGATTCAGTGACTGAGAAATGGCCCAGGATATCAGCTCAGTAAATGAAATCTGATCAGGGCCTCAGTTGCAGCACCAAGCTGAGTGACATGGCTCCAGTTTTACTGTTTCACACCCATGCAGTGTGCATTCCCAAGGCACCGTGTCTACCCCTGAGGCTCCTCTTGTCCTAGGTTGTGTCTTCATTCCTGCACTCTGCATTTGTTACTTAGAGCTGCCCATCCCGGCCTAACGGAAGAGGAAAAGCTGCTTTTGAAAAAACTTGAGCTGGCAAAACTCAAGGCGGAGGGAATTCCCACCACTGCCAAGGTAAAGCATGCTCCAAATGTGCATTCTACTGCTATGTGGTCATAGAGTCATGGAGCTATACAGCAAGGAAACAGGCCTCTCAGCCAACTTGGTCATGCCAACCAAGTTGCCAAGCTGAGCTAGTCCCTGTAACTGAGCCCAATCCCTCCATACCTTTTCTATCCATGTAAGTAAGTAAGTAAGTTTATTGGCCAAGTATTCACATACAAGGAATTTGCCTTGGTGCTCCACCCACAATTAACAACATGACCTACAGTGACTGTTACGAATGACTCAGAAAACACTAAACATTAATAATAATAAAACATGATAAAACACCATTGATCAAGCATGTGAACCAACAAAATACCAGATCAAAGGGAGGCTGCAGATTTTTGGCTGTTGAGTAGAGCAACTACTCGTGGATAAAAACTGTTTTTATGTCTGGCTGTGGCAGCTTTGACAGTCTGGAGTCGCCTTCCAGACGGAAGTGATTCAAAGAGTTTGTGGCCAGGGTGAGAGGGGTCAGAGATGAATTTTCCCGCACGCTTCCTGGCCCTTGCAGTGTACAGTTCATCAATGGGGGGAAGGTTGCAGCCAATAACCTTCTCTGCTGATCGGATGATTCGCTGCAGCCTCCAGGTGTCGTGCTTGGTGGCTGAGCCAAACCAGACCATGATGGAGAAGGTGAGAACAGACTCTACGCTGACTGTATAGAATTGAAACTTCATTGCCTTTGGCAGATTGTGCTTCCTCAGCTGCCGTAGGAAGTACATCCTCTGTTGTGCTTTTTTGACTGTGGAGTCGATGGCAGTCCCCCACTTAAGGTCCTTGGAGATGATGGTTCCCAGGAACTTAAAAGACTCCGCAGATGTGACTGTGGTGTTGTTGATGGTGAGTGGGGGGAGGGGAGGGGGAGCTCTCCTAAAGTCTACAATTAATTCCACTGTCTTAAGAGCATTGAGCTCCAGGTTGTTGCGATGGCACCAGGACGCCAGCTGTGACATTTCCTGTCTGTAGGCAGATTCCTTCCCATCCTGGATCAACCGCAAACTTGAGAAGCTTGACAGAGGTGTCTGTGGAGGTGCAGTCATTGGTGCAGAGAGAGGAGAGGTGAGAGTACGCTCCTATGCTGATTGTTTGCGGGTCCGAGATGTGCTTTCCCAGCCTCACATGCTGCTTCCTGTCTGTCGGGAAGCTGGTGATCCACCGACAGAGGGGTTCAGGCACAGTCACCTCGGAAAGTTTGAAGTGTATTAGCTCTGGCACAATGGTGTTGAATGCAGAACTAAAATCAACAAAAAGGATCCTCGCGTAGGTTCCCTGGCGGTCTAGGTGCTGTAGAATGAAGTGCAGGCCCAGGCTGACTGCATCATCCACAGATCTATTGGCCCCATATGCAAACTGCATATGATCCTGCAGGGGGACCGTGATATTTTTCAGCTTGGCCAGCACAAGCCTTTCGAGTGTCTTCATGACTACAGCGGTCAGTGCGACAGGCCTGCAGTCATTAAGACAAGTAATCCTTGCCTTTTTGGGTACAGGGACAATAGTGGAGACTTTGAAGCAGGCAGGGACAGTACATGTTTGCAGGGGCTGGTTAAAAATGTCTGTATAGACCCCTGCCAGCTGTTTGGCACAGAGCTTAAGAGTGGAGGGGGAAACATTGTCAGGTCCTAGAGATTTCCGGCTTTTTTGTCTTCTCAAAAGCCTCTCCACCTCCAGGGGGTGATTATAGAAGGGCCAGTTTTTTTTATTGTTGATATTGGTGGAGTGATGTTGTGCAGCACAGAGGGTGTGGGTGATTGTGTGTGAAGTCATGATTGGAGGGGGTGATTATAGAAGGGCCCAGTCTTTGCAGACTGAGGTCAGTCTGTGAGTGGGTGTGAAGTGTTGGTAGGGGAGGGAAATGGTCCATTCTTTTCGTACTGGAGTCTTGCCTTAAGTAGGTGTGAAGTGGTGAATGGGAAGGAGAGGGTACAAGTGTCTTTTAAATGTTGTAATTGTACCCAACTCTACTACTTGCTCTGGTAGCTCATTCAATATACCCACCTCTCTCTATGTGAAAACATTGCTCTAAAATCTTTCCACGCTCGCCTTAAATCTATGCCATCTAGGCTTAGACTCTGATGGAGAAAAGACTGTGGCTTTTCACCTTATTTTTGCCCTTCATGATTTTGTGAACTTCCATAAGGTCACCTCTCAGTCTCCGATCCTCCAGGAAAAAATCACGTTATTCCCCTTCTTCTTATAACTCAAGCCCTCCAGAACTGGCAACATTTTGCGCAACCTTTCCAGTATAATGACATCCTTCCAATAGCTGGCTGACCAGAACTGTACACTATATCCAAAATTGGTTTTACCAATGATGTGTACAGTTGTAACACAATGTTCCCACTCATGTACTCAATACCCTGGCCTATGAAGGCAAGTATGCCAAAAGCCTTCTTTGCCACCTTGTCTATCTGTGTTACCACTTTCAGAGAACTAGGTACTTGCACTCCTTGACCTATCTGTTCTACATCACTCCCCAGGACCCTTCTGCCGTGATGAATGCACTGTCTCAGCCCAGCTTCTTGCTGGCTCTCTGAGTAAATAACATAACATAATTGGTTCCGATTAAAGATGTTGACCTGAAACTTTGACTCTCTTTCTGTCTCCACAGATGCTGTCTGACCTCCTGCGTCATTCCAGCATCTTCTGTTTTAATTTCAGAAAACCATCATCTGCAGTTTTGTTTTATTTTCTCCCCACTATCTTGAATGATGCACTGGTTTGGCTTGGGATGAATTAATACAGGGACTCAGCTGGATCAGCACAAAATAACTGTGGTAGAGCAAGGTAAACAGGTCCAGTTTTAGACTTCATAACCCAGTGTTGAAGGAAGATCTGTAGGTATGGCCAGAGACTGAATAATACAAGATGGTGGAGGGGAAAGATACCGCATGTAGGCATAGATCAGCTGCACAATTCCAACTTTGGAATGAAGAGCTCATGGATATGGCAGAATGGGAGGATCCACCTCTTTGTCAAAGGGGAACTGGAGGTGATGATCCATCCTGCCCCACATCCCCACCTGCTGATTCCAGCACTATTACATCAGCTCCTCGAGCCTTACTGTTATGTCTCCGGGCTCATGACTCCTGACTCTAGCCCGCCCTGCCTGACCACTGAAGCGCTGCTTCATTCATTTGGTTCTAAGATTCAAATTCTACAAGCAATCTGTAGAGGAAAATCAAAGGAAAAACTGAGACTTTGAGGTTTGGTTCGAGAGACTTTATTGCATGATATCATGGAGAGATGGTGGCAGGTAACTGCTCACCAGTTTTCTGACTTCGCAGCAGAATTAGCCGGCCGTTATACAATGCAATAAACAACTTTTTGTTTTGGGAGCGACAATTATACGAAAACATACTTTGTCGTTAGCTATATGTTTTCCTGTTATTACTATCTACTACATGGTTATTAATTATTTAATTTGTCAAAATATTTTGTTCATGTTAATCTTATTCAACAAAGTCAAACAGAATACAAGGGCATCTTGACATTATTCCATATCATCTTTCAAGCAGACCGCGCCACTGCCCCCTCTCTGAACCAATCATAAGCCCCCATTTACGGCCACATTTCTACATTACTAGCAGGTGGCCTACCCAGCTATTGCTGTGCTGTTTTTGATTTTACAGGGATAACTATTGTGATCCAGCATTCAATAACTTTCCACTGAGAAACAGGCTTCCTTATGTATGTCCTAATTTGTTGTGCTTTATTCACCATGCTATGCATTCCCAGACAAGGGATAATGCATCTGAAACTTGTTTTGCCAAATTTCCATGATCGTATTCTGCACTTGGTCCACGCGAAATGCTAATTGCCACATCCACACACCCTTTCGTTAAATTGTTTAATTCCGATCAAAATTAAGTAAATGAAGATTTTATTTTTTTTGTCTACACAATCACTCTGGCAATTTCACCTTTGCAAACTCTGAGCAGAAAACCAGACAAGCTTACTCGGACCCATTGCTGATGACACTGCAGTAGTCGGACTCATCTCAAGGGGAGACGAGGCAGCCTACAGAGAGGAAGTCCTGAAGTTGACAGCCTGGTGCTCAGAAAACAACCTGACTCTGAACACCAAGAAAACCAAAGAGCTCATTGTCGATTTCAGGAGGCACAGCACCGACTTAGCTCCCTTATACATCAACGGCGAGTGTGTGGAGAGGGTCTACGCCTTCCGGTTTCTTGGCGTCCTCATCTCCGCTGACATCTCCTGGACAGATAACATCACAGCGGTCATCAAGAAGGCTCAGCAGGGGCTGCACTTCCTGAGGGTCCTCAGGAAGCACAACCTGGACTCCAACCTGCTGCTGACCTTCTACCGCTCGTCCATTGAGAGCCTGTTGACATACCGCATTACAGCATGGTACGGCAGCTGCACCATGGCAGACAGGGAGAGGCTTCAGAGGGTAGTTAGGGCAGCACAGAAGATCATCGGCTGCCCTCTCCCCTCTCTGATGGACATTTACACCTCCCGCTGCCTGAGCAAGGCGAAGAACATTATCAAGGACAGCTCCCACCCTGCATTTGGCCTGTTCAACCTGCTGCCCTCAGGGAGGCGCTATATGTGCATCAGCACAAGGACAAATAGACTCAAGAACAGTTTCCAAAATCCATTATCTCCCTGAACTCACACATGCACTGACTTCACAGCCTAACCTCCCGAACTTTCATCTATCCACCTTCTGTAATTTGTACTGTAACTGTAATTTCCAATATGTGCAATAACCCATACTGGATATAGGAATCCTATTTATTCATTCTATTTATCCATTGTCTTTTATAGATATGTATATAGCGCCGCAGAAACTGTGCACCTTATTCCCCCCCCCCCTTTTTGTTTTTGCACTGAGTAGGAGCAGCTTTTAATCTCATTGTACATGTGTATAGTGACAATAAAAAGGCATTCTCATTCTCATTCTCATTCTCATTGTTTAGTAAGTATCAGGTAGTACATCTAATTACAGGCATCCCCAGGTTATGAATGCCTGACTTATGGACAGCCCATATATGTAAAGGTGCATTTTGGAGACAGTTGGTATGGATTTGCTAGCTGCAGGCATCTTAGCCCATGATCATATTGAATGGCGGTGCTGACTCGAAGGGCTGAATGGTCTACTCCTGCACCTGTTGTCTATTGTCTATTGTCTAGCCATGTGAGAACTTGGTTCAAAGCAAGATCTGAATAGTTTAGTTTGACCTCTGGCTTCACTACAACTTGCCCTTGATTGGCCTTTGTTTTTATTTAAATATAACGCCTGGCAGCCGAGTTCCCATCCTGCGAGCTGTTTGGGCTATGAACAGTTCCCAGGAATGGAACCCTGTCATTACCTGGGGAAGACCTGTACTTGATTGATTTGGGCAGAGCATTAACATGTGCAACATAACCATCTGCAGAATCACAGTGGGATTGGGAATATAGATGCACCAGATACTGCAGGAATCATGAGCATAAAACAAACTGCTGGAAGAACCTAGCAGGTCATGCAGCATCTGTGGAGCAAAATGGACAGAGAATGTTTTGGGTTGGAATCCTTCTGGAAGTTCCTACCTGAATTCCTCATCTGTCCATTTCCCTCCACAGATGCTGCGTGACCCACTGAGTTCCTCCAGCATTTATTTTTCACAGTTCCAGTCGCCGCACCCTGAGTAAAAAGCAATCTGTACAAACACTTGGTGACCTTCAAAACTATGTGATTGCACGCTGTGTGAATCTCACCATAATCAGATTAAACATAACTCTTATTGGTACGCTTGAAGAAATAGTGACCTCTGGCTTTGTATGTGTGTACTCAGCGGATTTACAGTACGTCCGCGCGATTACTAGTTGTTTAATTACTCTTGTTTTATTGTTGCAGCTTAAAGTGGATGAATTTGAAGCCAACGTCAATGAAGTGAAAGACCCGTATCCTTCTGCTGACTTTCCAGGTAATGTCCAGGAACAGCTACTGATTCCAGCTCGGTCAGGAAAGGAGGTTTACAGAGAGCATTGTATTTTCACAGCTCCCGACAACACGACAGGATTTTAAAACAGTTCACAACTAAATAAATTACTTTGTAGCTATTGGTGTAATGTTGAAAGTTATGGGTGTAAAATCCAACAAAACAAATTGGTTAAATGCGCAGGTCAGTTGGAGAAGGGGACAGCTCTGATCTTCAAATGCAAGGATATCTTGCACCCAGAAAGGATCTTGGTTTAAAGTCGGTGTCCGTGAAAAGCGGCAAATCCACGTCAATGAGCAGGAGTGTTTACCAATGTTTGGTGCTCATGTGCTGAAGCTTGGATTGAACTCATGATCACTAACAAGAACTCTGAGTCAGACACTGTGATTCTGCATCCAGGAGATCTGACCTCCCTTGTTTCACTGTTTTGTGGGATGTTGACTTTGCTGCCAAGACATGAAATTATTGCCCATCAGTAAATGGCCTGGACATGCTGGTGTGGTGAGCTGCCTGAATGAGCTGTTCTGGTCCTCGTAGTGAACATTCTTTTAGATTACTGAAGGCTGGAAATTCCGGGCCTATACAGCACAGTTTGTCATGTACACCTCATCTATGAGATCTATATTGAGAAAGTGATGATTTAGTGTTTTGTGGGACTTAATATTTAACTTTCCCAATGATGTAGTCAGTCTTATCGGAAAGGATCACCCTTGAAGCGAGCACCCAGATCTGTGAACATGTCCATTGCTTTGATCTCCCCAAGAGCTTCAGATCTTAAACATGAATACCCTGCATAGTTTTGCCTGGACTGAGTGATGTACTGATGTGGCAGGTGCTGGGTACATGTTTGCTTTGGGAGAAGACTATCATTTAATAAAACTCAGATATACCTCTATTCAACTAGTTCAAAATTCCAAATGTTTTCTTCTGGCTCACCAGTTGATATTTGTTGCTGTCGTTTCCCTCCAACTTGCCAGGGCCTCGGATCTCATGGTGCCTCCCATCTCGCCAGGGCCCTGAATCCCATACTCAACTCCACCTGCAAGGTTCACAGATCCCGTGCTCCCGGCGCCTGGTCCTGCACTACATTCCAACTGACAGGGGTCCTATATCCAGTGGTCCCTTCTCAGTCTCTGGGGCCCTGGTGCCCACACTTCTGATTTGCTGTGTCCCAATTTCCAATAGTCTGGCACCGAGTACGTCAGATTATCAGTTTCACTGTATTCTGCTGTTGTAAATGGAGAAACTCTCAAGGTGCTCCCCCGCTCCTAATGTTGTTAGCAGTAACAGTCTGCCAGTACTGGGACAGAGGCTCATACTCAGTTCACCGCTGTCCTCTTTTTTCTTTGCTCAACAGGTGACGATGAGGAGGAGGAGCCAGAATTCCCACTGAGTCCACGCCCTCGACCTCTATCTGAGCTGCAGCTAAAAGAGAAGGCAGTCCCCATGCCCAATGCCAGCTCCTTCTTCATCTTTAGTCCTGAAAACAAGTAGGTGTCTGTGCAGATGGGAGAAATTATATGGTGCAAGCCGCCTTTTACAGGACAGATTCGAAGGACTCAAAAAGCTCCTGTCCTTTCACATATTCTTTTGACCTAAAAGGCTCATTCAGCCAATCATTTCTATGAGATGTCAGAGCTATCACACCAATCGCATGCTCCCACCCCGTAATCCGTTCTGTCTCATGTTCCATCAACTCCACCCTGTAGGATCCACTGAATCCCACGACAGAAAGCAAAGAACAAACGACACTTAGCTGAGCCAGACACCTTGTGTCACGTTTATTCCAGAAGCCCCTTTTACCTACAATCTCACCAATCATAACCCGTGTGTAGATAAGGCCAGTCTGACGTTGGAGTTGGTCTTGAGCAACAGGGAGGCACCGATTCAGGACTTACCTGGACTTTATCTGGACTTTACCTTGTCTACACATCTGGTCGTCCGCAGCGGTGGTTGCGGAGGGTTGAGGTCCAGACCACGGGGGAAAATGGAGGAGGACGGGCCACATTTTGTGCCTTCCACCACAGCGATGAATGCTGTGTTGGATTTTTGTGTTAAATTTTTATTGTGTTTTTGTGTGCTCTTTTTTCACAGTACCACTGCTGGCAAATTCATTTCACTTGCACTTTATGTGCAAGTGATGAATGAAACTGATTGATTGAGTGATTGATTGATTGATTGAGCTCTTGTGGCTGGACCTTCTCGTGAAGCTGCTGGCGAGTTGCCAGTGATGACAGGCTTTATGCTAAACCAACGTGGGCGTGAAGGCGCCACATCCCGATTGTCCTACCACTCACCTACACACCACCGACAATGTATAGTCGTCAATTAATCTGCCATCCCGCCTGCCTTGGGATGTGAGAGGCAACCATGGAAACCCACAAGATCACAGGGATAATGACGCAACCAGCTCGTGAGGCCAGGATCGAACTTGTGTCACTGGACCGTGAGGCAGTAGCTCCACCTGCTGCACCACTGTGATGTCTTGAAACAGTAGATAGGTGTAATCAAGAACATCATTGCATGTCTTGCTCCGAGACTTCAAGAGCAGAAGAGTCACGCCCATCTTTTGATCCTGCCTTCCTCAGACCTGCTTCTCAGTCTCAGATTGTCCCTTTTTTTCTGTCTCTTCCAGATTACGAAAACTATGCCACAGAATTATCAATGCCACCACCTTTACCAACTTCATCCTGCTCTTCATTCTGCTTAGCAGTATTTCACTGGCCGCAGAAGACCCCATTCGAGCAGATTCCTTTCGCAACCAGGTGAGAGCTTTCCGGTTCACAGTGAATGCACCATCTGAATTTTAGTTTACACACTCTTTCACATTTGTTGATCAACTGCCTCGATAATTTTCTCATTGCTGTTCATATTATTTCTTCTTCAGATCCTTTCCTATTTTGACATTGGTTTTACTGCTATCTTCACCATGGAGATTGTTCTGAAGGTAATGCACTTACTTCTGTTTGCCTGTTGATCAACCAAACTCTGTATTTATGTATTTCTGCTACCCTGTCTGTTATTTCAGATCAGTCACTCAATTTCTCTTCCTCTAGCCTTCCTTATTTTCTTTATCTGTCCCTTTCCATGTCTCCAAATACATTTATCTATTTCCTCCAATTGTTTTAGCGTCAGAGATCTATACAACATCAAAACTGGCCCTTTTGCACAACTTGTCGACGCTGAACAAGTTGCCAGCACCTGCCTCACTTTTCTCTAAATTGCTCCTATCATTGTCCTGTTGTACCCATCCAAGTCTTGAATGCCGTAATTATTGCAGCCTCTACCGCTACCTCTTACAGCTCATTCCATATGTGCACCACCCTCTGTGTGGAAAGTGATGCATCACAGATCCCCATTAAATCTGTCCCCTTTCAATCTTTTGTGGGCTTTAGGCATTCCAGAAATCCAGCTTGCCTGCCTCTAATTGGCTTTGAGAAGTTGCTGGTGGGTGGTCAACTTCAACTATGGGGTGAAAATTATTCCAAAAGTTTTATTGGTATCGGGATTGTTTTATTGCTGCCATGTCTACAAAGATGCAATGGAAATATTTCTTCTGTGCGCTATTCTGCGCTAAATTATAACATACATGAGGTAATCCAATGGAGAAAATGAACTGAGTGCAGAATGTAGTATTACCGTTATTGAGAAAATGCAATTAAATTAAAAGTGCAAGGGCTGCAAGGAGGTAGATTGGAAGATTGGGAATTAATCCTTAGCATATGAGAACTTCACACAAGAGAGTGATAATAGAGGGGAAGAAGTCGTTCTTGAACCGGGTGACATGGTTTCAAGCTTTTACACATTCTATTTGACTGGGGACGGGAAAAGAAGGAATGACCAGAGTGAAAAATGTCCTTAATTATGTTGATTGCTTTTCCTAGGCAGCATGAAGTGTAGATGGAGTCAAAGGTGGGGAGTCTGGTCGGTGTGATGGACTGGGCAACATCCACAACTCTCTGCAATTTCCTGTGATCTTGGGCAGAGCATTTCCCAAACTAAGTTGTGATGCAACCCGATATTTTCTAGGGTGCATCTGTAGAAATTCGTAAGAGTCATTGCAGACATACCAAAAGTCTTGTGAGAAGGTAGAGGCATTTGTGGTCATTCTTTAGATATATTGTCAATGTCGTTGGATCAGAACAAATTGTTGGTGATATTTGCACCTCAAAACCTGAAGCTCTTGGCCATTTGCACTTCAGCACCAGGGTAGGGAGTACCAGGACTTTGACCACAATTAAATGTTCCCATAGCACTTGCAGGGCACGTTCCAACTGGCGGTCTTTTAATGATTGATGTTTTGTTTATTATTTACACTCTCATCCTATCATTATATCTCTACATCGAACTAATGAAAATACTTGAATTCATGTTCATCCCAATTAATTCCTTGTTAGTCTCAACCTTATTGGTTCGTTACAATTTTTGAGTGAGAACCGAAGACATTTGAAAATATATGCCCATAAACTTCCCTAGGAATAGAGTACAGAGATTGTTAACCTGTTTGTGAGAAAGACAGAAATAAACCGAAAGTTCTGATCAGTACTGTAAATAGCATTTACAGTAAATAATAATTTGTAAAACTGCATACTCTTGAAATTATAAGCAAAATTGCAGGGGGATTTTTGATTGGCAGATGGTTTTGTGGTTTTACCCCTACTGTCATGGATGGATCCCTCACCTGCATCTCCTTTGTGTCCCGTAGTTCTTCTCTTGCTCCCCCTCCCTCCAGACAGAACAAGTATAGAGCTTCCCTGGCCCTCACCTTTCACCCCACGAGCCTGCTCATCGAACACATAATCTTTCCGCAATCCTCTACATGATCCCACCACCAGTCACATCTTCCCATTCCTACCCCTGTTCACCTTCCGCAGAAACCACCCCGTCTGCAATTTCTTGGTTCGCTCATCCATTCCCCCCCTCTCCCCAGGTATTTCCCCCTGTAAACTGCTCCATGTAACACCTGTCCCTATACCTCCTCCCTCACATCCACCCAGGAACCCCAGCAATCCTTCCAGGTGATCATAGGTTCACGTGCACTTCCTCTAACTTCAGATATTGCATTTGTGTTCCCGATGTAACCTTCTTTACATAAGCAAAACCAAACGTAGTCTAGTCGACCGTTTCACCGAACACATGCGCTTGATCTACCAAGCCCGCTGGATCTCCCAGTTGCAAACCATTTTAATACCCCTTATTAAATTAGCTTTCTCGCCTGAACCTCCACCATTACAAGAGTGGGCCAACACGCAAAAAGGAGGAACAATACCTCATATTCTGCTTGGGTGGCTTGGAACCTAACAGTATGAACATTACATTCTCCTATTTTAGATGACTAACCTACAAACAACTCCTCCCTCCTCACCCCCTCTTTTCTGCCCCCTCTCTTCCCTGTGTCCCACTGGATTCACACCTATTTCTCCCCTTCCACTTATATTTCCTCCTCTAGGAATTCTCACCTCTTCAAAATTCTCACCTCTTCTACTGGTAGCTCCTTATCTCAAATTTTTATTCTTTTTGTTTCTGGCCTTTGTCCAACCATCTGCCTATCAAACCACCACCACCTCTCAACTGTATCAACCTATCACTCACCAGGCTTTGTCACTCCCCACCTCTCTTCCAACTTTCTCCCCACCACCCTCACCAGAATCAGTTTGAGGAACGATCCGTTCTGTGAAGTCATCCAGTACTGTCCACTTTAGCTATTCTCTGGGACTGTAACTTTAATAACAGCTCTCAACTTCTGACATAAATGCTCCAGTATCTCTTCAGACACTCTGTCTCATTTACCTCTTTTGGCCTGTAATGAATGAATGAATAAATGAATGAATGAATTAATTAATTAATACATTTATTGGCCAAGCATTCACATACAAGGAATTTGCCTTGGTGCTCTGGCCGCAAGTGACAACATGACATACAGGGTAGACAAAATGTTCCGGGTCTGAAGAAAGGTCTCGACCCGAAACGTCGCCTATTCCCTTCGCTCCATAGATGTTGTCTCACCCGCTGAGTTTCTCCAGCATTTTTGTCTACCTTCGATTTTCGAGCATCTGCAGGTCCTTCTTCAACATGACATACAGTGACAGTTATGAATGACACATAAAACATTAAACATTAATAATAAAACATTATTGATTAAACGTGCGAATTAAATAAAATACCAGATCAAAAGGAGGCTACAGATTTTTGGTTATTGAGTAGAACTACTACTCGTGGAAAATAGCTGTTTTTATGTCTGGCTGTGGCAGCTTTGACAGTTCCGAGTCCCCTTCCAGAGGAAGTGATTCAAAGAGTTTGTGGCCAGGGTGAGAGGGATCAGAGATGATCTTACCCACTCACTTCCTGACCGTTGCAGTGTATAGCTCGTCAATGGAGGGAAGGCTGCAGCCAATAACCTTCTCAGCAGATCGGACGATTCGCTGCAGTCTCCGGATGTTGTGCTTGATGGCTGAGCCAAACCAGACCATGATGGAGAAGATGAGGACAGACTCTACGATGGCCGTATAGAATTGGACCATCATTGCCTGTGGCAGATTGTGCTTCCTCAGCTGCCGCAGGAAGTACATCCTCCGTTGTGCTTTTTTGACTGTGGAGTCGATGGTAGCCCCCCATTTAAGGTCCTTGGAGATGATGGTTCCCAGGAACCTAAAAGACTCCACAGATGTGACTGTGGTGTTGTTGATGGTGACTGGGAAGAGTGGAGGGGGAGCTCTCCTAAAGTCTACAATCAATTCCACTGTCTTAAGAGCATTGAGCTCCAGGTTGTTGCGGTGATACCAGGATGCCAGCTATGTCACTTCCTGTCTGTAGGCAGATTCCTCCCCATCCTGGATCAGTCCAATCAGGGTTGTGTCGTCCGCAAACTTGAGAAGCTTGACAGAGGAGTCAGTGGAGGTGCAGTCATTGGGGTAGAGAGAGTAGAGGAGAGGGGAGAGTATGCAGCCGTGCGGTGCTCCTATGCTGACGGTTTGCGGGTCCGAGATGTGCTTTGCCAGCCTCTCATGCTGCTTCCTGTCTGTCAGGAAGCTGGTGATCCAGAGAGGTTCAGGCACAGAGGGGTTCAGGCACAGTGAACTTGGAAAGTTTGGAGTGTAGTAGCTCTGGCACAATAGTGCTGAATGCAGAGCTAAAATCAACAGACAAAATCCTCACCTTTTTCATCCTAATTAATTTACACTCTATTTATCTTAAGCCGTCTTGTCATCTCTTATGCCTTTCCTCTGTCTTTCTCTCCCCCTTTCTTTCACTGTGTAGATGACAACCTATGGTGCTTTTCTCCACAAAGGCTCCTTTTGCCGGAATTATTTCAACATCCTCGATCTGCTGGTGGTCAGTGTTTCGCTCATCTCCTTTGGAATTCAGTGAGTATTTGTCTCCATCTTAATGCTGTTGAATTTGTGAATGATACAGTCCCAAAAAACTCCTGGTGCTTCTGCTGGTCTTTCCATTCCACATTTAACCCAGCAGTTTGTACTTTACAAGCACTAATACTATTTCCTTTTAAACGTTAGTCTTTAATTTGTTGCCACTGTCTTGTCATGGAGCAGCTCAAAAGCGCTGATGGGAGAGCTGTTGCCTTGAGCACCGGGGAGCCGGGTTTGATCCTGACTTCGGGTGCTGTTGCGTGGAGGTTGCACATATTCCCCGTAAACACTTGAGTTTCTTGGTTTCCTCCCAGATCCCAAAGGTGTGCGTGTTTGTAGATTAATTGGCCTCTAAATTGCCAATAATGTATTGATAGTGGCTGAGAAAAGGGTGATGATGTGTATCAACCAGCACCTGTGGTTCTTTGTTTCTACATCCCAATCAAGAAGTTCATTTGGATCCCAACTCATTGCTTATCTCTTTTCTGCTCGTGGCTACTTATTTTAAACTTATTCGCTCTGAATCCTTTTCAAAGAGGTTTATTTGCCCTGGTACATGCATTTGTGATTGCAAACACTTATGTTCAAATTCTGTGTCTCCTTTCTGCTCTGATTTCAGTTTAAATGAGAGCAAAGGAGGGGGATCTGGCAAGTGAGGGAATTTGGTGGAAAAGAGATAAAACTGCAGATACTGGAATCTGAAAAAAATCACGGAAAGCACTGGAAGAACCCAGCCAGTCCAGCAGCATCTGTGGAAAGTGGAACCAATTCTGAGGAAAGATCATTATCCCGAAACATTAACTGGTTCCTCTCCCCACAGATGTTGCTTGACTGGTTAAGTTCTTCCTGCATTGCTGATTTAGATAGTGGAGAATGCTGCTTGATGTTAAAAATAAATACAAACAAACAGTAGAATGTTTTGGAGGTAAGGTTGTGGTTATGGCTTGATGGGGAGAAACTGTTCTTGAATCTGGAGGTCGCAATTCTTCGGCCATGTATCTTCTTATTAATGGTAGCAATGAGATGAGAGCCTGGCCAGAGTGGTGTAGGTCTGATGCTATTAGCTGGCTTTTTGAGTGTGCTTCCTGTAGATCCCTTTGATGGAGAGGTCAGTACCCATGGATCAGGCAATGTCCACCACTTTCTGCAGCCTCATTCATTCTGGCCGTTCCTGGGCATCTGAGTAACCTAATCAAGCTGTGATGCAACCAGTATAGATACTCTCTGCAGTACACCTGTAGCAGTTTGATGCAGTATTTGGCAACATGCCAAATTTCCTTAGCTTATGAGAGGTCTGTTCCAGAGTCTATGAAAAGCAAGGAAGACGCTGTTGTGGTGGTACATGCTCTCAAGCTTTTTTGCCTTCTGCCTGAAGGGAGAAGGGAATAAAGAGAATAATGATGTTTGAGTGGTCCTTGATTACATTTGTTTCTTTCTCGAGGTGGCGTGAAGTATAGATAGAGTCGGGAGGGGGGGGGGTTCTTGTTTGTGTGATGGTATGGGCAGGTTTCAAAACTATAATTTCTACAGTGTAGTCTCAGTTCAAGCATGCTGTGATATATCCCAATAGACTGTATTGGATAGGTCAACATTGAGAGTAATGTGTGATGCATTTCATTGCTGCATTTGATCTCACCCCTGTTCTGGATTTGTACGAAATAATAGCATTTTCCTATTTCATTAAGTCACACACAGTGTAACATCCCTGTTCTGTTTTATTGTGAAAACTTATAATATACCAAATGCATAAAATGACTACCTGGTATTACAAAGGTGTGTCATGTAATGAGTGATTTGTTAGCCTGGATACGAAGGTTAGTTCCAGCAGGAGTGTCTCCCTCTAATCAAATCTTCCATTATGTTTGTGATGGGAATTGCAGCTGAGTATTTTGGTGCTGGTCCTGAAGGACAGATTCTTGAATTTGTGCATCATCATCGTCTGATAAAATGTATGAATATGCAGATTATGTGGTGAGTTAGTCGGCTGAGTTTCCCTTGTTATCTTCCAGGTCAAGTGCTATCTCTGTGGTAAAGATTCTTCGAGTCCTCAGAGTCCTCAGACCTCTGAGAGCAATTAATAGAGCAAAGGGATTAAAGGTGAGCCAGCTTCTGAAGAATATGCCATGTGCGTGTGTAGATGAGAGAGAGAGAGAGAGAGAGAGAGACTGTCAGCGCACAGCATCTGAGTGAATGTATGTGTATATATGCAGAAGTTTATCCATGTGTACAGGTGTGGGGTGTGTATATTATATAGTTCCAGGTGAATGTATAATTCTTTGCATATTCAGATTCAATTTTACTTTGGCGTCACGTGAGTCAATGTTAAACCTTAAAGCTTAAACAGGTAAGTCAATGTTAAACCTTTCCTGCGAGTATTTTTTAAACTCTGTAAGTCTGGCTCGCAGAGCCAGCTAGAGTTGGTAACATGGAGATATTGTTAATATAAACTGCGGTAATAGAGTGGAACGCGCGGGGACCGCAGTTACCGCTTATAGATAGGGTCGGGAGATAACGGCTGCTCTAAAGCCGGCTCCGCGATTACCGCTATTTAGATCGGGTTTGGAGATAACGGTTGCACTAATGCCGGCTCCAATACCCGCTACTGTTCTACTAGCAGCTCAACTGCCTCCATCAATTTCCAGTGCTTCAGGGCACTCAGGAATACCAAAATAAAGTACTCTCAGGCTCATTTGTCTCATGAGTCTGATGTGGAAGACTACCTCCTTTTAATTTAAAGGTATGGGGATGGCTTAACTAAATGGGAAAATGCTCCAAATTTAAAGAGCCATGGCAAATTTCAATTGGTCATCCCCAGCTGTTACGTTTTGTTGGCATCTCCCCTTCAGAATAAACCTTGAAAAAGACCAGAAAGTGTAGAGTCGTGAAAAGATAATTAACAAACAAAAAGTTATATTATAATATCCAAACATAAAGATATTATAATTAAAAACAAACCACCAACAGGTGGTAGAAAAATTCTGATTGAGTTCCGTAGATGTTTTTATATGTTTCGCTCTGCCCCCTTGACCAATTATTATTAATTGGAAGAGAGAGCGATACAAAGTTCAAAAATATATATATAAAATAAAACACACTCCAATAGTTAGATTAGAATGTATCTTCAAAGAGGAAAAACAAAATAAAAAATAATTTCCAAGTATGTACTTAGATATAACAGTAATTATGTTAATTATATATCAATATCTATCAATATGCCTAGATTTATTACAATTAAGTCTCAAACTTTTGTATCAGACAACCGCAGGTTCCAAGGGGTTAATCAGATTCAGACCCTTGGATGACTTCCAAGTATCTGAGTCTCCTCCCCCCCTTTACGCGCAATCTAGACTAAGTCTACTATATCCATAAAATATGTTAGTATGTTATTAGTACATCAATCATATTTAACTCGTTATTCTTATTAGCAAATAATTAACATCATGAAATAAACATCAGCTATAGTTAAGCTATGCCTTAATATTACACAGTTTTATTAATTATATTTTATGTTAGTATGTAATTATATGTTTCTTAAATCATAATTTTCTATATACAAGTCCACTAATAATATTCTATATTAAAGAAAATAAACTACCAGAAACACTAACTGAGTCAACTATTACACTTATACCAAAAAAGCATAAAGATCTAGAAGACCCAGGCTCATATAGAGCTATTGCACTCCTAAATACAGACCAAAAAATATTAGCAAAGACCCTAACGAGAAGATTGAGTAAATACATTAGTAAACTAATAAATCCGGACCAAACAGGGTTTATACCAAAGAGATACTCATTTAACAATTTGAGACGGCTGTCTAATATAATGTACTCACATAATACTGAAGAAGAATTAGCAATTATTTCATTAGATGCAGAAAAAGCTTTCGATCAAGTAGAATGGCAATATTTATTCAAAGCATTGGAAAATTTAACACGGGAGATATAATAATTATACCCATGAAATAAAATTATCTCCCATTAAATTTTTCCAATACTTTGAATAAATATTGCCATCTACTTGATCGAAAGCTTTTTCTGCATCTAATGAACTCAAATAATAAAAGTTTGAGTCCGGATTTAATCATGATAAGCCGACGGCTAGAATACTGTCTAATAATATATTATCCCCGAAATTCCAATTAGCAAGGGGCAATAGGCAGGGGTGCGCGTTATCGCCCCTGCTATTTGCACTAGTCATAGAGCCTTTAGCTGAAAGTATAAGAAGTCATCCGAATATTCATGGATATAATACCAAACACTCAAATAATAAAATTTCATTATATACAGACGACATTATTATATATTACAAACTCGCAAATTAGCATACCAAATATACTAAATTTAATAGAGGAATTTGGTTCTTTTTCAGGATATAGAATAAATTGGAACAAAAGCAAAATTATGACGATAAAACCTCAAGAGTCGACACATTTGTTGAAATTCCCTTTTAGAATTACAACAGAAAAATTTAAGTATTTGGGCATTCAAATGACTAGGAATTATAAATCATTACTTAACGCAAACTATATGCCTTTATTAACTAAATTAAATGGGTTGATTAAATTTTGGAATACACTGCCGATGTCTTTAATAGGCAGAATAAATGCGATAAAAATGATCTTCTTACCACAAATATTGTATCTATTTCAATCAATACCAATATACTTACCGAAAAAATTCTTTAAAAAAACTAGATTCTGATATTATAAATTTCATATGGGATTATAAATCACACAGAATTTAAAAAAAAAACACTTGTGTAAATCTAAAGAATCAGGGGGACTGACACTCCCTAACTTATTGTATTATTATTGGGCAGTGAATATTAAAAATATAATCTACTGGTTGGACAGTTCTGCCCAACAGGTAGATTGGATAAAAATGGAGAAAGAGGATTGTTCCCCTTATAATATAGGAACGATCCTTCTTTCCCCGATAAAACTGAACAATATAATATATAAGAATAATCCAATTATTCATAGTATAATACGAATTTGGAAACAAATAAAACTAACTTTAAAATTAAGAAAATTATTGCTTCTTTCTCCAATAGCTAATAATCCTTCATTCAAACCATCCATTATTGATAAAACGTTCATCCATTGGGAAAGAATAGGAATCAAAACGATGGGAGATATGTATGAAATGGGAAAATTTTTATCATTCCAACAATTACAACTAAAATATAATTTGAAAAGTAATCAATATTTCAAATACCTTCAAATTCAAGATTATTTGAAAAAGTATATACAAGGATATCAAACTTCAACCCTAGATTTATTGGAGGAAGGAATGAATAGAAAGGCAGAAGCAAGCAATTTAATATCTCACTTATATAATATAGTTCTAAATATAGAAACACCAATGACAGAGGCAATTAGAAGAGACTGGGAACAAGAGTTATTGATAAAAATTCTGAACGATAGATGGGATAAAAATCTATTATATGTAAACAAATGCTCAATGAATGTAAGACACAACCTAATTCAATTAAAAATTTTACATCGATTACATTATTCGAAATCAAGATTGAATAAAATATTTTCAAATGTTTCCCCCATCTGCGACAAATGTCTAACTCAAAATGCCACTATAGCACATTCCTTTGTCTCTTGTACAAAACTGTATAAATTTTGGAATTATATTTTTGGAATTTTTACAAAACTATTTAACACAAAATTGAACCCCAATACAGAACTGATTACCTTTGGATTAATGGAAGAAGGAAGTAAACTAACTATATTCCAAGAAGCTTTTCTTAATTACGGTCTAATAACAGCAAAAAAATTTATACTCAAATTTTGGAAAAACGCACCTACACCAACATTCAAAATGTGGATTTCAAGTATGTCTGAAACGCTACATCTTGAAGAAATGAGATTCTTCCTACAAGGCAAAGCAGACTTATTCTTAAAGATTTGGTCTCCTTTTATCAACTTTTTACAAGCATATGGTGCAACATAACATAACCTTAGAAATTAAATGGTTTAGAACCGGATGACGGATGGGCAAAAAAAAAAAAAAAAAAAAAAAACGAGATAGGTAGATCTCTCCTAATCTTTCTTTTCTTTACTTTCTCCTTTTCTTTCAATCTTTTAACTTCTCATCTCTATCCTTTATTTCTTTTGCTTTCTGTTTCTACTCGCTTGACTATCTATTCCGACACTCTTTATTTCTTTTTTCTCTCACTGTTCTTTTATTATTAAATCAAAAGTATGAAGTTGTACAAGAATGGAAATATGTATGTATGTATTAGGTACTCAAGTACCACACTATTGTACTTACTTCTAACAAAAATAAACAACCAAAAAAAAAAGAAAATTTCAATTGGGATAGAATGCCCTAGGATTCCCCACACAGCCTCTCGCAGAGGTCCATACAGCAAAGAAGAAAACACCGATAATGGATAACAGCGGGAATCATCCTCTCCAGCACCTTGTTTAGGGCTGGAAGAGACCTCCCTAGAGCATGACTCGGGAGAAGCAGGGCAGGAGGAATCTGACCGTGAAGCCGGTGTCACTGCTTTTGCGCACACACCAGAGCACTCGAGCGATGCTCCAGGTGTCCGGGATGTAGCGTTAAACTTTGCTAAAACCGGAAGGGACTGGTGAGGCTATCGAGAAAACTCTAGCCGCCAATGTAAATTACATGGCTTCTCACCAGCTCCAGGATACGATCATGGAGGAGACTGCCACACATTACAAAACACCTGTAAACTGCTTCACTCAAAATGCTCACCATGAACTGGACAAGGGCACAAATGAGTGCAACGATGCGGGCACAAGAAGTGAGATTTCAATGCGTTCTCAAGTTGTTGGCAGCAGGCATTCGGGGAAGGTCCAGGGGGCACCGATGTCTGTTACTCAACAAGATATGCTGGCCCTGTTCTGCAACACCTACTTTGAGGTCAATTGCATCAGGAAGATAGCCATCAAACTGACATTGAACCCGAAGTTTGCAGCTTTATGTAGGTCCACCAATATTCAAGCCCAGATTATTTATTTGGGGTGGACCTCCTCAAACAAGTCAAGGACCTGGAGGAACATGCCAAAACAATCCGTCTCATGAAGACATACGCCCCTTCTGCCAGGATGCCACCGCGCAGGTCGTTTTAAGCGCGAAAGGTGACGGATCCAGGGGCAGGGCCAAGCAGAGTTGGGCCAGTGGGACGACGTTATTACTCACCTGTGTATCCCAGCTACAACCCCAATATGGGAAGAAGGAGTCACGGCCAACTATAGAGGTAAAGGTGATTCATTCTGTCCAGGATCAGATTTCTGGGGAAAAACCTCCGGTTGGGGGTAGGTTGCAATTGGTTATGATGAATGGTGCTGCTTAACATCTCATCGGTTTATACTAGACACTGTGTCAAGCTCGAATACAGTTTATTTCAGGAATTGATCCGCCTGTACAGAATATGCCTAATAGAGTATTGGGGTTTTTTGCATCACAAACTCAGCAGGTAAAAGAAGAAATTACGGTTTTGTCCCAAAAAAGGGGTAATTGAGAGGACGACAAACCATCCTCAACAATTTGAGTCCAATATATTCCCCAGACAGAGAAAAGATGGGGGATGTAGAGTCATTCTGGACCTAAACCAGTTAAATTCCTATGTTCAGTATAGGCATTTTTTAAATGGACACCTTCAATACTGCGAAATTTAAAGCATTACCCAATGAGTTATCCTCAGCTCCTAGGCTATTCAAGAAATTGTTGAAACCAGTGCTAGCGCTACTTCGGGCCCAGAATCACGTGGTAATGGCTTATCTAGATGATATTTTAATCATAAGCAACACTCAGGAGACAGTTGAGGAATCGGTTTCAGCAACCAAACACCTGTTTGAAAGGTTAGGGTTCCTGGTCCATCCAACCAAATCCAAGTTAGTGCCATCGTAAAAAATTGAATATTTGGGATTTGTCATTGATTCAATTGATATGTCAGTGACTTTGCCTACAGCCAAGGCTGTGGAGATCATTGAGGTCTGTACCAGTCTCGCTAAAAAACAATATCCCTCCATCTGGGAAGTAGCTACTGTTATTGGTAAATTGGTGGCAGCTTTCCCTGCAGTGCAGTTTGTACCACTGCACTATCAAAGTCTGCAACAAGCTAGAGAACTAGCACTTAAAGAACATGCAGGTCATTTTGATAGACCTATGCAGTTACCAACCAGAGCCATAGCTCAATTACAATGGTGGATTATCAATATTGTACAAACTACCAAAAACATTTTGGTTCAGCAACCTTCAGTGCTTTTACAGACATATGTGAGTGCTGCCGGATAGGGAGCTACGGGTAGCGAGTCTAGCTGTGGTGGTAGATGGAGTGTGCAAGAGGATTTAATCCTGCACAGGCATGGTATAAATTACTTAGAATTGCTGGGTGCATTCTATGGATTAAAAGCTTATTGTTCAACAATGAATAATTTACATGTTCAACTTCAGATTGATAATACCATGGCTGTGCCATATATCAATCCCATGGCAGGAATAAGGTCAGTATCATGTGATAATCTGGCTAAACTCATGTGGCACTGGTGTATTTCCAGAAACATCTGTGTGTCAGCTATCTACCTACCAGGTAGAGACAATGTGGTGGCAGACAACAGGTCACGAAAGTTCAATGACAACATAGAATGGATGATTAAATCCTGAAGTTTTAAAATGATTGTCAGCCGCTATGGGTTGCCAGATATTGATCTGTTGCATCCAGGCCAAATCACCAGATGCCTAAATATGTTTCATGGGAACCGGATCCAGGAGCAGTAGCAGTGGATGCATTCTCGCTACATTGGGGACATACATTATTTTATGCTTTCCCCCATTCTGCCTCATTAGGCAATGTCTCACCGAAATAGAGCAGGACTCCGCCTCAGGCGTTGTGGTGGTTCCGGACTGGACTACACAGCCATGGTTCCCATTGGTGCTCAGAATGATGACTGTCCCCAACTGCAGTAATTTGTTGGTGCATCCAGTAACAGGAGAAAGTCATCCGTTACATGATTGTATTAATTTGTTGATCTGCAGGTTCTGACCAGACCTGTTCCAAGGCTTTGGACTGTCAAATAGGACCATGGATGTCATAACTGCAGCTTGGAGAGATAGCACTAAGAAACAATATGTGTCTCATATTAAGAAATGGGAGATTTTTTGTTTACAGTCAGATATATCTTATCATACTGCAAGCATACCGGATGTATTGGAGTTCCTTGCTATGTTGCATGTTTGATGAACACTTGAGTTATAGTGCAATTAATAGTGCTTTGTCCTCCAATTTAGGGCAGTTTCAGAACAACAACCTATCGGGTCTCATCCATTAGTGTCCCGATTCATGAGAGGAATTTTGTAACAAAAATCTTCCTAAACCTAGATATACAGAAATCTGTGATGTCAGTATAGTTCTCACACTGCTTCGGCAATGGGCTCCAATTACGTCACTGTCTTTTCAGAAGTTAACACTTAAAGTGGTTAAGCTCATGGCGCTAGTATCAGCGTAAAGAGTGCAAACATTGCAAAAGCTACGACTAGATAGCATGTATTCTTCTGCAGAAAACATTACGTTTTATGTGTATGATTTAATCAAACAAAGCAGGCCAGGAATGGCCAGAACCAAAGTAAGTTTTAAAGCATACCCTGTTGACCAAATGTTATGAATAGTTAAGCACCTGAGTCAATATATCGAGGTAACTAAGAGTCTCAGAGGCTCTTAGCAATGCTCATCAGTCACAAAAAACATCATAAAAGGTGTCCGTATAAACTATGTCTGGATGGTAAAATAGTAAGATTAAACGAGAACTTACCAGTTCGAAGTTTGATCGTTATTTTATGAGGAGTAACGATGAGGGATTACGTGAAGAAGCCCCGCCTGGCGCATGATCGGCATACTTCAAAGCAGCAGCATGAAAAACACAGAACATAATAGCTGGAGTAAGATAGTAAGGCTCAACATAGATTTAGAACTACCAGATGATCATTTATTTTATGAGGGTCGGAAGTGGAGGGCACGTAATCCCTCATCGTTACTGCAAATTTTTTGTAGATCCTTTACACATTAAAATAAATCAATCTGTTGTTATGCCATATCATTGATCATAACACACCGGTAATCTCCCACAATTGGAGATTTCATCAACTTCTTCTGTAACAAGTTTTTGCACCTCTTCAAATGTACATGAAGCCTTCTCTCCCCAACCATATGGGTTCACATAAGGCTGTGTTGGATAAATATTTATTTATCATACTCCTGCCTCTGTTTGATCCATTATCAAATCTTTACATTGGATCATAATTTTTGCCAAAGTTTAATGACCAATAGTCTTTCCTTTGTAATCAATGTCTTTGATTTATCCTGAGCAGGTTTACTCCATAAATAATCAGGAGTAACTTGCTCTGTATTGACCTGCAAATCTAAAGTGGAAAAATGGTCCCAATAACAATTACATATATATATAATATATATATATATATATATATATATTATATATATATATATATATATATATATATAAAATATATTTTTATACCATTGAGCTCCACAAAACTAATGGCAACTTGTATTTAAAAAATGTTTTGGTTATTGCACAATGTTTTACTTGTTTTACATAACTCAGGACAAGGGGTCACAGCTTAAGGATAAGGGGGAAATCCTTTAAGACGAGATGAGAAAGACTTTCTTCACACAGAGAGTGGTGAGTCTCTGGAACTCTCTGCCACAGAGGGTAGTTGAGGCCAGTTCATTGGCTATATTTAAGAGTGAGTTGGATGTGGCCCTTGTGGCTAAGGGGATCAGAGGGTATGGAGAGAAGGCAGGTACGGGATACTGAGTTGGATGATCAGCCATGATCATATTGAATGGCGGTGCAGGCTCGAAGGGCTGAATGGCCTACTCCTGCACCTAATTTCTATGTTTCTATGTTTCTATGTTTCTATAAATAGTGATGCCACGCACCAGCTTGAAATTCTTTGAAATCGTATTTCCTTATGTCTCCATGTAATTGAGACATGGGTACCGTAATCGGATTCACCGTTGATACCTTAATAAAACATAAATGTTTTATCAATAACTCTGCTGTTTCAACCATAACAGCTTTATGAAGCTGGTGAGAGACCAATCAATGTTGGTTACCATGGTTCCCTTCCATGGCCTCACTCCTTCATTCAGGTATTGTACTTAGTACATCTGTATGTATATTTGTGCTGTGGTGGGTACTTTATGACCAGCCACCACTATCAATGCACCTTCAGGGTCAGATTTTTTTTCATTTTCTTTTACTGCTCTGGTACTCCTGAGATTTTCCTCAAGGAGACTACCTCCAAATCAATCTGACGTAGATATTCCCACATTGGTAAATCCCACCATATATATTAGTATATGGAAACCCCTCAGGGTCTGTTTTTGGGAATATTCTGAGCCTTTTTTAAACCCTTTTGGTTGAATTTTTAATTTGGAGTCTTTCTCCATTAATTTATTCCAATCCATAAAGCTTTTTTGTCTGGAGGCCTTTTTTATTAGAACTTTTAAATCATGGCCTCTCTAACTTCTTAAAATTTCTCCCCACTAGAGTTTTTCTCATAGCCAAAAGTTTGTGGAGCAACTAAAGTCTCCCCAACGGTAACTTTAATGGCCACCGGTATCGGAACCAGCTCCGCACTAATCTGCCGTCCCGATCGCTGAGTTTTCCCCTGGGACGCTTTTTAAACTCCGTTTTTTCACCCGGAGTATTTTCTTTTCTTTTTAGCTTTTAAACTTCGTTTTGCCTTTTTTAATTCCTGGTGGCTCTATACACCAGCCACGGAGTTTGGATATGCCCTGTAAGTAATTCAACTGTATTTACCTGCGGGCCCGTACCTACTGCTGAGAGGAG
Organism: Okamejei kenojei; assembly: GCA_035221665.1. Classification (NCBI taxonomy): domain Eukaryota; kingdom Metazoa; phylum Chordata; class Chondrichthyes; order Rajiformes; family Rajidae; genus Okamejei; species Okamejei kenojei. The sequence continues at coordinate 15,856,653 of CM069154.1, read as the reverse complement.
CTGCGCTCTGCAGCTCTTGCTCTGCCGTCAGCGTCGATGTAATGCCGATCATGCGCCAGGCGGGGCTTCTTCACGTAGTCACTCACGTGACTCCGAAGTAAAACAGGTTTTGGATTCCGTTGCAGTAGACACTCATGTGTTTATATCTCACTCCACCAGGGCGGCATCAACATCCGCAGCAAGGCCGCAGGATGGTCTAAGGAATCAACTTTTCTAAAATTATGATAAACCTGTTCTGACAGTGCCAGGGTTTGGGCATTCTGTTTTGAGTTTGGTTTGATTTGCTTTGTCTTTATAAATTTCATTTGTAATTTCCCCTGGGATAGAGTGGTTATTACTGTATGGTTATTTAAAAAATGATTATTGGATCATTCGAAGCAAAGTTCAATACATTATTTATTCACTACTGTGTCAACTGAAGCAGTGTGTCGTATGGAGTGGACCCACGGCATGAAATCACAGAGCTTTGAAATTTTCACGTAGTCACACGTGACTCTGAAGTAAAATAGTAAGATTAAACAAGAACTTACCAGTTTGAAGTTTGATCTTTATTTTATGAGGAGTTACGATGAGGGATTACGTGCCCTCCGCTCCCGGCCCTCATAATTGAAAAGATCATCTGGTAGTTCTAGTCTTCTAAAGCCTTACTATGTTACTTCGTTTTCATGCCGCTGCTTTGAAGTATGACGGGCATGCGCCTGGCGGGGCTTCTTCAACGTAATCCCTCATCGTAAAGACAGTTTCATTTAATCTTACTATTTTATTGTCATTGTCAGTACAACAAAATGGTTTAGACTGCAGTCATAACATAGAATAAATAACAAAACACACACTCAACACAGTTTTACATCCACCACAGTGAGTCCACCAGGCACCTCCTCACTGTGATGGAAGGCAAAATATCCAACTCTTTGCTCTCCCTCTGCGTTGAGGCGATCCAATGTATAAGCAAGTTGAATCCGAGGTCCGCAAACGGGTCGGTTCAAACACCGCGGCCCGCGTGGTCGAAGCTGCTGCCCTCCAGTTCAGTGGACGAAGCTGTTGTTGCGGGAGCTTCAGAAAAACAGGTCACCAACCTGTGAGCTCCCGATGATGGTATCGTCCACTGGCCCGCGGCCGAGACCACTGGGCCCGCGGCCGAGCCTCCGAGGCTCCAAAGTCGGGTCGGAAGTTGGGTCGCAACGCCACTACAGCCCCGAAGTCGACCAGCCTCGCGTTGGTAAGTCCTGGCTCTGCCTCAGGAGCCTCGAGATCGGTCCCAGTTGGAGGCTGCCAGCTCCGCGATAGGCCTCAGCGCAGACGGAGATGGGGGATACGGCATGAAAGGTCGCTGCCCCCCTGAAGGAAAAGTCAAAAAACATGTTTCTCCCACCCCCCACACATACACAACTAAAATAAACCGAAATAAACTGTAACAACGGGACAAAAGAAAACAACGAAAGAAAAGACAAACGAGGTGCAAAGCGCCGTCACTTCCGGATATGAATGGATACATAATTCCGGATATACATGAATACCTGTTTGTGTATGTACATCATGCATGTGTATGTGAATTGTAAGTATGAGCACAGATATGGGTGCATGTTCATCATATGAATGCGAGTTCATGTCAGTGTGTGTACATTTCATGGGCATGAGTGTGTGAGAATGCCTGGGCACATTCATGCGTGGGTGAATGTATACACAGCCGGTATGATGAGCAAATACAAACAAGTATGTGTGAGTGTGAGAGAGCCTATACATATACCATTGCTATGTATCCCAGGTGCTGACGCTCTCTATATTTCTCAAAGTCTTGAAGGTAGAACCAAGACAAAGAGTGGGATGAATCCATTCATTTTGACCCTGGTCTTCCTATGTCAGTCTGGGTCTCGCAGTCTCCGATCTCCCACAGTCTAACACCGGTCTCCTCAAGTCTGACCCGAGCCTCCCACCCCTAGTATGACATCAGTCTTCCCCAGTCTAACACAGTCTGACCCTGGTCTTCTCTAGTCTGACTTTGTCCACCTCAGTCTCCCCCCCTCCAATCTCACTCCTGTCTCTCACCCAGTCTGACCCCGGCCTCCCCCCCCCCCCCCCCCCATTCTGACTCCTTTCTCCCCCCCCCCCCCCCCCCCCCCCAGTCTGACCATTCCTTCCCCAGTCTAACCCCAGTCTCCTCCAGTCAGACTCTGGTCTCCCCCAGTCTAACGCTTGTCTCCCCCCTCTCTGACTGCCTGTGCCCCAGCCTGACGTGGCCTGTCTGTTACATGTCAGATGCCCATTGTCTGATGTGACCAGGTTTGGCCTGAGATACCTTTGATGGTGATGACCTTTGAGCATGTTGTTCGCCATGTGTTCTGGGGCTGCTGTTTATGCAGAGCTGATCACTGACCTGCTCTCACTCTGCTTTACCTCAGCATGTGGTGCAGTGCGTCTTTGTGGCAATCAAGACAATCGGGAACATCGTGATCGTCACCACTCTCTTGCAGTTCGTGTTTGCCTGCCTTGGAGTCCAGCTTTTTAAAGTAAGTCAAGACACTGAGAGTTAATAGGTCATCGACTACAAGTGAAAGTCTGAAATACATTCTGCTCTCTCACTTCAACTGTAGTCAGGGTGCTTGTGATAAAATCAATTAGGCATGGACTGCACTGTTCCTTAAGGGCCTGTCCTACCAGCATGCGACTCCATGCGGTGAGCGCAACCTAACGTGGTCGCTTGAGCCGTCCGGCCTCGCGGGGCCAGTCCCACTTCGATCGCCGGAGCCGTGCGGAGCTGGTCCCGACATCGCGCGGGGCTCCGAAAAACTGACCGTGTTCAAAAATTTGTTGTGCCTCCGTGACCCTCTCTATATGTGCCTCCGTGACCCTCTCTGTGTGTGCCTCCGTGGCCCTCTGTGTGCCTCCGAGCCCCTCTCTGTGTGTCCCTCTCTGTCCTTGAAAACTTACCTTGCGGAATTCGCTCCAACTTCGAGCCACTTCGCGCCGCGTCGCGCCACTCACCCGACCTCCGCGCGGCCCCCTGCTGCCGGTTTGGTCGCGCTCGCTGCACGCAGGCGCATGCTGGTGGGATCGGCCCTGTACAGGGATCACTCGACCTCCGCGCAGGCCCCGCTTCCAGTTTGGTCGCGCTCACCACATGGAGTCGGATGCTGGTAGGACAGGCCCTTTACTAAAACAATGCAGAAAGAATGGGAACTTTGGGTGAGGCTGGACACAATGTTGTGGGCCTCTCTGATCATCTGCTTCTGATGGATGCAAGAGTTGACAAGGCATTAAGGATATTTTCCATCTTGAGCAATTTTGCAGTGTTTATTGCACCCAGGGATACAAAACCACATGGATCAGGATCAGAGGAATCAATCTCAGCTGGAAAAAGTATGACTGGAAATTAACAATGTGTTGAAGAAGGAAATAACTTTGTCATGGCTGAGTATTTACTTGGACTGGTTGATGAATTATTATTGGGCTTTATAATTGAGAACCAGCTGAACAAATTCTTATTTGAGACAACAGGTAATATCTCAACATTTAAGAAACATTTAGATGGGTACATGGATAGGAGAGGTTTAGAGCAGGGGTTCTCAACCAGGGGGGAATTTCCCCCAGGGGGGATTTCAGGTTTTCAGGGGGGGAATTGGGACCACAGATTAGCAAACTCAAACTGTTAGAAATAAAGAATTTTCAGTATTATATGCATATTATTTGGAATGCACTTTTTGAGGCAGACAATCTTGGAAAGGAGGGGGGGAATGACATTCTGACATATGGTGAAAGGGGTGCATGGGGCAAACAAGGTTGAGATCCACTGGTTTAGAGGGATACAGGCCAAACACAGGCAGGTGCGACTAGTGTAGATGAGACATGTTGGTCGGCATGGGCAAGGTGGGCCAAAGGGCCTGTTTCCATGCTGTAGGACTATATGTTTGAGACTTATTGGGTGGCATAGATGCGCAGCTGGTAGAGCTGCTGCCTCAAAACTCCAGAGACCCAGGTTCAAATCATGATACCGGTGCTGTGTGTGTGGAGTTTGCGCATTCTTCTGTGACTGTGCAAGTTTCCTCTGGGTGTTCGGTTTCCTCCCACATCCCAAAGACACGTTGGTTGCAAACTAGTTGACCCACTGTATATTGGCCCTAGTGTGTAGGTAAAGGCTACAATCTGGGCGGAATTGATGGGAATGTGGGGAGAATAAAATGGGTTTGAAAAAGATTTATGTAAAAATGGATGGTCGATGACCAATAGGCCAGTGTCCATGCTGTGTCATTTTTAAATACATGAATAATTTTGGGAAAGCATGGTCAAGAATTATTAATGTGGAAATATGATTAGGAATTTCAACTGTGGATACGGGGTGTATATTCACTGTGGGAATGTGATTGAAGAATTCGTTGTAGACAGAGGATTGAGAACTATCTCCCTCGGGGCGTGGTTAAAGTGGATATAAAGGAGATTGGGTAAGTATATGAGGGAGGAAAGAATTGGCGGTCATAATGGTTGGTTTAAACAAGGGAAGTCGTGGTGGGAGGCTTGTGTGAAGCATAAGCACTGCAGGGACAGGTTGGGTCGAATGGCCTGTTTATGTGCCATATATCCTCTGCAATCCCACATAATATGGGTAGATTCTGGTTGACAATAAGGGAGCTGAATAATTGCTGTAGTGCTGGGTTAGCAATAATGTCCGAGGAGTGTGGCTGAGAAATATCGCTGGGAGTTTGTTCTTAAGGATAATTGGAGGATTCTGTTTGTAAATTGTTATTATGAACTTTTAGTGATAAATTATTTGGGGGCCGAGTGAGTGGTTAATAATTACAATGGCTGTGGTTGAAGGTTATTACTTGCATTGTGTGGCTCAGAATAATTACTGTTGGTCTATAGATTATTACGGAGCGTGTGTGGTGGAGATTTGTAAAATGATGTGTGATGATTATGATGTTATACTTGGGTATTTTTCATGACTGTCATCTTCTTAATATCAGGGAAAATTTTACAGATGCACTGATCCGTCCAAAATGATAGAGAAAGAATGCAAGTAAGTCTGAGCTAGAAATGAACTGCCCTTTCTGGTACAGAGAGTGTCCTGCGTGCTGGGAGTTTGAGAACCGAGGTATAGGAGTAAAACTCTAAACTCTGTCACCTTCGAATGTTTCTACACATCGAGCCATTGCTGGCTCTTTGTGCAAAGAATTCTCAAACCTGTAAATTTCAGGAATTATTTAATTCCCTTGTGAAGGTATTCTGTAAATTATTTAAATTTCCCTTAGCAGTCTCAACCTACCTCCTCTGCCAGCTTGTTCCATATACCCACCACTCTCGGAGTGAAAAAGTTGCCCCAAGGGTTCCTATCTTGCCCATCTCACCTTAAACATATGTCCTCTTGTATTTCAAATCCCTACCCTGGGCATTCACCCTATCTATTCCCCTCATAAATTTTATACAGCTCTATAAGATCACCTCCCAGCCTCCTGCGTTCCAAAGATTAAAATCCTAGCCTGCCCAACCTCTCCCAACAGCTCAGTCTCTCCAGTCCTTCATATGATTCTAATAAATCTCCATTATATGCTATCTAAGGTTACAATGTCACTCAACAAGAACAGTGCCACAACTCAACAAGAGTTTGTCACAATCGCTGAGTCCTAACTAGTATTCTATAAAAGGATTAATATCACTTTAGCTTTGGATTCTGCAACTTCATTTATAAAATCCAATCCGAGAATCTCCGCTTCCTGTGGATACACCCACCCTCAAGTATCTGTTCCTGCACCCCCTTATATTGCCTTTCCTCTCTGTTTTTCTTACCTCCCCATACTCTCTATGTATCTCCCTCTTTTCTCTTACCTCATTCTCCATTTCTTTCCTCCTCCTGATCTTCACACTTACCCCATTCCCCCAAATCTCTTTCAACACATTTTGCAACCTCCTCCTCGTCTAATCTCATCTGTTCCTCTCGTCTCCTTTCCCCACTTCCCTCATGGCCAATCATGTAAAACTCGTTGTAACTTGCCCACTCCCTCTCCCATCTGTTTTCTGTTCAACTCGCACATCTCTTATCTGATGTCTTCTCTCTTCTCCTTTGCCCCCTCTATCTCTTCTCTCTCTCCCACTCCACTCTCTATGTTTTTTGATCACTTGCTCAAACTCTTTGCAACATACAAGGAATTTGATTTGCCATGCAGTCATACTCATAAAAAGCAACAGAACACACAAAATACATTTCAACATAAACATCCACCACAGTGACTCCACATTCCTCACTGTGATGGAAGGCGAAAAACATTTCAATCTCTTCCCTTCTTTGTCCTCCAGCGGTCGGGGGCCTCTTACTCCCGTAGCTGGTGGCGGGCCTCCTCGTCAGGGCGATTAAGCTCCTGCATCGGGGGGGACTCTTACCTCCCCAGCGCCGGGCGATCTACCTCGTGTAGGGGCTAGTCAAACGCCATGCGGTTTTGGAGCTTCCATCTCGGTCTCTATGGAGATTGCGAGCTCCTTGATGTTAAGGTCCACAGGCCTTGGTTGGTGCATCGATCGCAAGCAGGAATCGGCTCTGAAGGTAAGTCCACGCCCCGTGGTGGGGTTCAAAGTCAGTCCTGAGCAAGGCCTCCAGCTCCACGATGTTGGGCCGCAGAGCGATCGGAGATACGATCCATAAAACAATCGCATCTCCGGCAGGTAAGGGATTGAAAAAAAGTTCCTCCCGACCTCCCCGCCCACCCCCCACATAAAACAAACCGGAGAAAATTAACACAAACTTTTCACCTCCTTCTTCTTCTACCATATTTTATTTTTATTTTTCTCTTCTGTTACCTCACAAACCCTTGTTCTCCTATATTCTATGTCTCCAAAATCTACCCTGTCAATTGTTCCTTCCTCTCTTTCTCCCTCATTGCCCTTGCTCGCTGTCCTTCACATCTCTCTCCCCTCACCTCACCTCTTTGCATTCTTACTCTATTCTCTTTGCTCTTGATCACCCTCCATCTCCTCCCAATCCTCACTCTAAACCCTCCTTCCTACTACTTGACACTCTGTGTTTCTCTCACCACTTTTTCCACCTCTCTTACCCTTTCAGAGGACAGTTCATTGTCCATGATGACTCAGGCCATCTTAGGGTGGAGGAGCGAATATGGTTCAACAGCGACTTCAATTTTGACAATGTCCTGTCGGCAATGCTGGCTCTCTTCACAATCTCCACCTTCGAGGGGTGGCCCCAGTGAGTACCAATGGATGGTATTTGTATTGGTTTATTATTGTCACGTGCACTGAGATACAGTAAAAAACTTTGTTTTCCATGCTGACCAGGCAAATCATAATACCCGTGAGTACAATCAAACCATACATAAACTTAATATGTAGTGCAAAAAGAGGGAACAGAATGTAAAATATATCGTTACAGCTACAGCAAAAATGCAGATAGGAAAAAAAAAGTGCAAGGACTGAAAAAAAGTGATCGGGAATCAACCCGGATATTCTTAGCTTGCAACCCGGACATATTTAGCTTATGAGAGGTCTGTTGAGGAGTCTGATAACAGTGGGGAAGAAGCTGTTTCGTGAATCTGGTGGTACATGCTTTCAAAATGTTGTGTATTCTGCCCGGCAGGAGGGGAGACAATAAAGACAGACGGTGTATCAGTGATCCTTCATTTATATTGGCTGCTTTCCTGAGAGAGCTTCAAGGGTAGATGGGTACAATGGGGCGCGGCTGGGATTTGGTTTGCACGATGGACAGGGCTGTGTCCACAGCTGTCTGCCATTTCTTGTGATTTTGGGCAGAGCAGTTGCCAAACCAAATTGTGATATAGTTCGATAGGATGCTCTGTAATGACACCACCATCTGCTGTGAGAAATATCTCAGCGAGAGGTGGGAGAGAATGCAGTGAGTATTGACAGCGGCAGTGCCGTATGGATGTGGAGGGAATGGTTGAGAAAAGGAGACGAGGGGATAAAGAGGGCATGCCCCTGTGGGCGTGCCCAGCAAGTCCCAGTGACTGTTACCACGGAGGAATGAGAAAGACGTGACATTGAGTAATGTGAAAGATATCTCCACTACTGTCAAGGGGCGTAAGCGATGATTCCTGAGGAAAATCCTTTAGGAAAGATGTCTTGTGGGGTGGGGCAATGAGAGTGAGAGAGATCTCAGTAAGTACTGTGATTGACAGGACCTTGCACTCCAGTCAGCACTGTGAGAGTGGGACCGCTGATTGTGGGGTCAGAGTTTGTACTGAAGGATCTCAGTTAGTACTGAAGACATATCTGTGCTGAGCATTGAAAGAACTGCCTCGGTCACTGCTGGGCGAGGGAACCGCGAGGGGGCACCAGGGCCATTCACATGTCGACATTCACTGAGTGAGCAGACCCAGTGATGATTGAAGCAGGATGACAATGGACAGTGGGTTACTGAGAGAATAATCAGCCTGAGGGAGAGGATGATCACTCATCCTTTTCAGTCAGCTGGGAGGGAGCCTGCCGCATGGTATGGAGGGAGGAGTTAGAATTAGCCAGGGGCCCCATTGAGGATGGGGAAGCATGGAGGAAGGTGTCTCCAGGAAGACCAGGAACAACGATGGTGAAAGCTGAGGGTAGAACCTTGCTGAAGTCTGAGGGACTCAGCAGATGACTGAGGGAAGCGGCGGAGGAGCAACACCCTGCAGATGGAGGAGAGTATCCCTGTACAGAGGGAGGGCTTGATGGCTGGCCGAGGAAGGGGACACCTGCCAGTGTGTGGATTGGGGTGGCCATGGGTCTCCTGCCAGCAGAGGCGATTGGAGGGGGGGGGAAGGAGGGGAGAGGCAGAGTTCACTTGAGCGCGAAGTGAAGGGTTTCATTGAGTTCTGGGGGATAAGTTGTAAATGAGGCAGTAGTTATTCAATTATTCTCTGCTGGTGGAATGTTCCCCAATGTACTGTGTTGTGTCATTGCTGCCTTGTTCTTATACGTTGCGCCTGTAAGAGTGGATCGAGCAGTGTTTGAAGATTGATGAGGAGCTGACAGGAAGCCGGGCTGAGGGTTAATCTTGGTGTCTTTTATCCAGGTTACTTTATAAGGCAATCGACTCGCACACTGAAGACATGGGTCCCATCTACAACTACCGAGTGGGGATCTCCATCTTCTTCATCGTCTACATTATCCTCATTGCCTTTTTCATGATGAACATCTTTGTCGGGTTTGTGATAGTAACCTTCCAGGAACAGGGAGAGACTGAGTACAAGAACTGTGAGCTGGACAAAAACCAGGTAACTACTCACAATGGTAACTGTCCCCGTCCCCAGCCTCCACCAAATGCAGGTCTGTGTTCACATCCAAAACGAGTACTCGTATAACCACTGATCACGGGCTCACTCTGTACCTAGGTTAGAGTCATCATCCATTCACCCTGCAAAAGGAGGACGGTGGCTACTGTATCAGGTAACCAACTCCACAGTCTGGCTGCAACACATTTCCAAGAATAGTGCATCTGTGTACATCAAAACAAAACTGCAGATACTGGAAATCTAAAATAAATACTGAAAATGCTGGAAATACTCAGTAAGTCAGGCAGTAATTGTGGGAAGAAAAATGATCAGTGTTTCAGGCCAAAGGCCCTTTGTCAGAACTGGGAAAGAGAGATTAATATGGGGACATTAAAATGAGTGTGGGAGTTGTGGAATGTAGAACAGGAAGGCAGGTCAGACTGGGAACATCCTATATTCCCAGTGAGACTAAAATCAAACAAGCTGAACCAATACTGCAGAGGAACAAATATATAGACAGACAAATCAGGCCAACGTTGGCCCAGGGTTTAGGGGAAGGGTTGGGGATCGGGGCAAGAGTCGGGGATTGGGACTATGATTGGAATGATGGTCAGGGCGAGGGTCCGGGCAAGATTGGGGTGAGAGTTGAGGATCAGTGCGAGAGTCCGAGATCGGGGCGAAGGTCAGGAATCGGGGCAATGGTCGAAGATCAGGGTGCAGGTCAGGAAGAAGATCAGGGCAAGAGTAGGCTAGGGCTCAGCAGCATAGAGTGAACCTTTAATGTGTGATGGGTTGAGAAGTTTGCACGGGTTTGTTATTGGGGAAGGGTAATGAAATTGCTAGCAGGGGAAATAGGGAGGCTGTAAAATGGGCCATGGGTCAAAATCAGTTACCTGTTCCTAGATGTCGGGCGGAGATTGGATCGGGAGATAGGTGTGTGTGTGTGTGTGTGTAGGGGCAACAGTTTCCTGGTATTCCAGACTGAGCCGGGGGAAATCCAAGGAGAGCAGCTAAAGGCATAGACCAAAGCTGAGTCGCCAGTTCTGGACTTGTTCCCCCTCGGCCAGTCCATTATCAGTAAAAGTGAGGCTGGTTTTGCGAAAGGGGAGCCTTTGGATCGGCACGTAAAAGTGAAGGCCACTAAACTGACAGCAGGTGTATATATTTGCATGCCCCTGTCTGAGTCTGGCCTTCAGTACATCAGGTATAGAATATAATGAAATCTAAGTGTGAATCATTTTTAGCAGCAATTAATTTCTCACAGAATCCACCTAAAAATGTTGCAGAACAAAATTCATTTTCTCAACTAATGTATTCTCTCAGAAATTCCTGCATACGCAGTTTTCAAAAAGGGTTCCGCGTGTGACACAGGGCAACAACTTCCACCCAGACCACCCATATGCTGGTGACCAGGGGCAGAAATCCCGGGGGGGGCAGGGGTGACATGCCCCCCCCCCCCCTCCTGTTTTGAGAGGTGGGGGACCTTTCCCCCCCATTTTTTGTAATCCGGATTTTAAATCCCGGTGAAATCTCCGCTTTCCTTGCGTGGGACCGATGATCGAGGGCGCCTATTGGACGAGAAAGATGCCAGTCAGCAGGCAATGTGGGGGACCGTGATGATTCAGTGCGATGATTGGAGGAAGGAGGTGTCGGTAAGAGGCGGAAGTAGGGGGGGTGGGACTGAGGCTAGAGCGCGGTGATTGGAGGAGGGAGACGCCCTGCTGGAGCAAAGATCATAGAGCGGAGCTTGAATTGCATGCCCAGGTCATGGGGTCACAAGCGAAAAACACTCTCATTCGCAGCCAGGATCGATCCCGGGTGTCCGGCGCTGCAATCGCCGCCAAACCGCCACTGGACCCCGTCCCCACCCGAGTGCCCCCCCCCCACACACACCTGGGAGTGGCCTGAGACCTCGGGAGTCAGACGGGAGCGGTGCCCCAGGCCCACAGCCAGCGCAGAGAAGCAGCACTAAATCCAGCTCAACTCTGCCTGTCCCGCCAGGTTAACCTACAGCCCTGCCTGGACCTACTGGAACAACGGCCCAGGCTTACGGCCAGCGCGGAGAAGCAGCGCTAAGTCCAGCTCAACTCTGCCTGTTAACCCACCAGCCCTACCTGGACTTACGGGAACGACGGCCCAGGTTTACAGCCAGCGCGGAGAAGCAGCGCTAGCTCCACGGCTCCAGACTGGTGTCCCGTCAGTCCAAGCAGGGCTGTAGGTTAACCCGGTGAGACAGGCAGAGTTGAGCTAGATTTAGCGCTGCTTCTCCACGCTGGCCATAAGCCTGGGTCATCAATCCCGTAATTACCGTCCACAGGGACCACGGCTGAAGACTCCGAAGACTCGCGTGTGAGTGTGCACATGTGCACGCGGCCGCCAAAAAATTGTGTCACCCGGTCCCACGGTGTGATGTATTGATAGCGATTTCCATGCCAGCTGATGACCATCCACAAACACCATTACCAAGGAGGGAGAAATGTACTTGAATAATAGTTCCCATACTAACCCTATACCTGGGTAAAATTCCCCCGACACACACGCATCTCTCTTTGGTAAGGTTACTTTCCTCCATTGGTCTTTCCCCTGCCCCTTGCCTTGTTATTAATCCCATTTTTGTCTCCTGTACAGCGCCAGTGTGTTCAATACGCACTGAAGGCCCGGCCTCTGATGAGGTACATTCCTAAGAACCCTTACCAGTACAGGGTGTGGTATGTGGTGACATCCTCCTACTTTGAGTACCTTATGTTTGCCCTCATCCTTCTCAACACCATTTGTCTCGGGATGCAGGTGAGTAATGGAGCTGCCTGGAGCCAGAGAGGTACAGTGGCTGAGGTGGAAAGGGGGAGGGTTGGGATGCTGTGTGTTTGTGTGTATTGGGTTTGGGGAGCCCAGGGACAGTGTTGAGGGATTGAGATTACATCAAAGATTAGGGGGTAATAAACTGAGTTTCTCCAGTCTCTCTGGAATGTCTGGAATACCTTACTATCTTTGGAGCATTTTTGAATGCTTGGATCTGCAGACAAGGATTGAACATGGGTAGCTGGATCTGTGAGGCAGTGGCTCTGCCAGTTGTGCCACTATGCACACACAAGCTTGCCCAGAATACTGGAATAAATTGCTTGTTCATCTGAGGTGGAATGCAGTCACTGAACACCCATGATCTTGATACAAAACCTGGAGCTCCAGCAGTAGCTCCAACTGTGCACAGCCTCTTAACATTGCTGTCAAGTGATCACAGGATTGGGACTTAAACTGCCACTCTGAATCGGAGTAGGCAATATCACCAGCCAAACAATGTCCGGCAGCTTGGAAGAGTGAAAGGGGAAAGAAATGGGAAAGTGCAGTCGTTCAATTGAGGGAGAAGATGCAAACAGTCCAAGGCGTTTGGGGGACAGTGATAGGGAGATCATAAAGAGTGGGGTAGAGAGATCTGGACCCAAAACTTTATGGTGATGGGGTGCGGGTTTGGATTGGAGAAGGAAGAAAGAGTTAATGTTCCATATTCAAGTGTGGCTTACGTCAGGGGTCATGTTGAGATCAGAAACCAGTCATTCCAGGATTGGGGATACGAGACGGAGAGCACTGTGTGTTGTAATTTGTCTTGAATTAACTCTATTTTCCACCCACAGCACTACGAGCAGTCGGATGAGATGAACCAGCTGTCTGACCTGCTAAATGTGGTCTTCACTGGGCTCTTCGCTTTGGAAATGGTTTTCAAACTCTGTGCTTTCAAAGCCAAGGTGGGTATAAGGCTGATGGAAGGGAATGACAGCCAATGAGGTACAGAACAGTGTTGGTAATCGCGCTGCAGACTGTCTGAGCCCAGATCTGATGTGGTCTGATCAGTTGTAGTTATCAAGTGCTCAGGCAATGGTGAGGAAATCAGAAGTTTTGTTTTTTTTCGTTTAGTTTAGAGATACAGCGCGGAAACAGGCCCTTCGGCCCACCGAGACCAATGTTGTGCTTTGGAATTTGGTAGAGCTCCTTCCATTTTGAGTCTGGACAGTGAAGTGACCCTCTGACATATTGGACTAACTGGACATCATCGTGTTACCTGCAGCACTGTTACAACACCCTTAGACAAGCAGGTGCCGTCTGTTCTCCACAGGAGCTCAATTTCTTTTAAATTCCAGGGTAAAAAAGTAGTTTCTGCTGGTAAAAGTGCATTAAACAGCATGTTGGAGAATTAACTTTTGTTTAATTTACTTTAGTTTACAGATAGAGCATGGAAATAGGCCCTTCAGCCCACTGAGTCCACGCTGACCAATGATTCCCATACACTAGCACTATCCTACGCACTAGGGACAATATTACAATTTTACCAAAGACAATTAACCTACAAACCTGTACGTCTTTGGAGTATGGAAGGAAACTCGAGCTGCCAGAAAAAACCCACAAGTTCATGGAACCTACAAACCCCGTACAGACAGCATCTGTAGTCAGGATTTGAACCGGGTTCTCTGGTGTGTGAGGCAGCAACTCTAGAGTTGGACTTTAGTCTGTGACCACAAAGTCGTCAGGTCCCCTTTGACTCACACTAAAGTAGGTGTTTCAACTAAAAGCCTGCTTCAGCTAAAGTGTGAAAGTTTGTTTCTTAAAAAGCAGATGGCAACAACCGTTGAAGGTAGACCATGGTAATCTTTAATCAAATTGTCAGACGGAAGTGGCGAGATTACACTGAGCACCAACATTGCTCAGTGCTTCTCAGGCTCCCACTTACAGAACAAAGGCAAGTTAGCACAATTATACATTTTTCTTATCAGTAAAACACTCCTATCAAGTCTTAATATGCAATGACTGAAATATTCTGTTGCCTTTCACAATATAGGAAAGTTGGGTCCAAACCAAGCTCGTCCATTGAGAAGTTATTACTTATCTCTGGAGCGTCAGCTATTTTTTTCAATCTTGGCTTTTTTATGGCCTTGAAGCAGCACATGTTATTACTGCAGGCTGCCATCTTAATGTCTTTATTAAAAAGACAACCTGTCCTCCATATTGTGTTTCATATAACTTACAAAGTCATTCAGACTTGGCACAGAGCCATTCTTTTGTTTAACTAGTCCATGCTTTTGTAGAAGAACGACTCAATTTTAGATTTGACTATTAGATTTGACTATTAGCTCTTTTACCCGTACCACTCACTCTCCCTTATCTTTACACCCCTTCCCTCCCTCATATCCCTCCCCCACTGCACCCCCTCCCTCCCTAACCTACCCTCACCTGCATCGCCCTCTCTCCCCTTCCCTCACAACCCCTCCATCCTTATGTTCCTCTCCCACACTACCCCACTCACATAATGCCCCCACACCGTGGCCCCTCCCTAACCCACTCACTCCTGCATGAATCTCCTCGATCCCTCACCACCCCTTCCTCTCCCTCACCATCCCACCTCTCCCTTACCATCCCCCACCCTCACAACCCTTTTTTTCCATACCTACCCTCTCCCTTATCTTTGTCTCCTGCATCACTCCCTCTCTCCAACCATCTCCCTACCTCCCCTTCTGTTACCAGACTTAAATCTCCTGCACCCTTTCCCCATACCCTCACCTCCACCCCTCTTGCAGAACAAACACCTAGTAATTATAACTACACGTCCCGCACTGTCCAGCAGGGGCATCTCCCTTCGCACCAGCTGCAAAGGCAATATGGGTAATAATATGAAATCTGTCCCTCTCCCTGTTGGATTCTGCAGCAGCCCCCTAACTCTCCGCTGGGAGGCCTGTGGTGTTCAGATTTAGTTATGAATTTATTTCTGTGCTGACGGCAGAACCCTGGCCCATTAGTTGGCCTTCGGGAGGTGTCGGAATAATTTAGATGAGACGAGAGTGACCGTCAAACTAAGCAGGAAAATAAAATATCCCTGTCAATCTCATGCCAATTTACCTCTAAACCAAGTGGAATCTGGTCCATGTGAAATGATTCAAGTTTTGGACACAGAACATTAAATTATGAAACATTAATGATAAACACATAGACACAAAAAGCTGGAGTAACTCAGTGGGACAGGCAGCATCTTTGGAGAGAAGGAATGGGTGACATTTCTGGTGGAGACCCTTCTTCAGACTCAATACTCAGACTCACAGATAAACACATTGCAGGTATCTTGTGTGCAAATATTTGCTTAGTTTCTTGTCAGGTAACACATGGCCACGTTGATATAAATGACATGCACTGTCCCCCACACTGCATGTTTCTGGGGAAACTTTATTGGTGGAAACACTGTTTATTGTTTCTCTGGTTCTTCAAAAAAAATCGTGTTTGCTGAGGAAAGTGATTTTGCTTGCTGTTTCGATTACCTGCTCCCTCTTTGATTGACACTTTGTTGTCGATAAGTACTGTGCAATAGCAATCTTTCACCAGCAGCCCTCCTCTTCCTAACCTTGAAAAGGGGGAGCCTTGCGACACCATGAGACTAGGCCCGCATTTCTCAACCGGGGTTCCCCAGAATGCTAGGGTTCCGCGAGGGGTTTCCGAGAGAAATAGGGATAAATAGGCTAATCATAGAATTTTTTTTTGTGTGAATGAAAACCTCCTTATGAGGTCTCTTGAACAAGCAGTTTCATTTCAACTATTTTTTTTGCATTGTCAATAAACTTGAGAAAAGCGTGTTATATTTTGCTTAAACCAGTTATCAGAAAAATATATTATGTTTGCCTTATGAACTTTAAGTTTATAAAAGAGAAAGAGATTAATTAAGATATATAATAATCTTTATGTATGGGTTCTCTAAGACATTATTTCAAGGGTTCCGTAAGGGTAAAAAGGTTGAGAAATGCTGGATTAGGGGCTTGAGGAAGAGAAGTGCTGAAGTGAGGGGGTGGTGCTGATTCCAACAACGGGTGGGGGGGGGGGTCGGGGAAAGGGTTTCTTGCTGTAAATGCGCTTCTGTTCTGTTCATTGTTGATTCTTCCTCTTTTCATGTCTGCCTAGTTGAGACTTTAACTTTGTGAGCGGTTAGCCACGTTTCACTGAAATATGATCCATTTCACAGCCACCGCCCAAAATAAACTGCACAGTCAGGGGCAGGCAACACAAAATGATCTGTGTGCTGGGCCCCTGCTGCGATATCAATTTGAGAGTAAACGGGTTTCAGTGCTGATCATTACTCATGCTTTCGACTGGGGGGAATCCATTTTACAACACACAGCCCAGAATGTTTATTGTAGCAGCCCCCTCACCATGCTCTCCCTCACACTCCCTCCACTCCTCACACTCCCACTTCCTCACACTCCCCCACTTTTTATCCTCCCCTCACATCCCGAACACTCCCACAACTCATTCACACTCTGTCCCTCATACCCCTCATTCCATCCTCCCTTCACACTCCGTCCCTCACATCCCTCCCCTCACACTCCACCTCCCCTCACGACTCACTCTCCCTCAGCTCCTCACATTCCCTCCATTCCCCACACCCCTCCGCCCTCATTTTACCCTCCCCATACACCTTTGCCTCACCACACCCCTTCCCCCTCACTCCACCACCCTCTCCACCCCTTACACTCCCTCCATCCCTCACCTCTTTCATTTAAAACCTGCTCCTCATACCCTCCACCCCTCACACCCTCCACCCCTGATGCCCCCTCCACCGCACACACCCCCTCATCCCTCACACATCCTTCACCCCTCACACCTTCACCCTTCATCCCCCACACCTGCTCCACCCCTCACATCCCTCACACCCCTCAAACTCCTCATTTCTTCAACCCTCATTCCCTCAAACCCTTCACTCCCTCAAACCTCTCACGCCCTTGACACACGCATTTCCTCGGTTCTCACTCCTTCGCTTCATCTGACTTCCTGACCTCCCTCATTCCCTCAAACCCCTCACTCGATTTCAAACCCCTCACTCCCTCAAGACCCACACTTCAAACCCCCCGCACCCTCAAACCCTTCACTGCCTCAAACCTCACAGACCCCTCAGTCCGTTCACTCCTTAAAATCTCCATTCCCCCAGTTTCCCTTCACTCCATCTCACTTCTTCTGTTCCCTTCACTTCCTAATTCCCCTCGCTTCTTACAATCCCTCACTGCGTCAAATGTCTCCCTCAAATCTCTCACTCTCCCAAATCCCTCATTCCCTCAATCCACTTACTTTCTCAATCATCTCACTTTCATAATCGTCTGACTCCCTCAATCCTCTCACTCCCTCAACACTCTCACTTCCTCAGTTCCTCTCACATCTTATGTTCCCCTCACTTCCTAATTCCCCTCACTTGCTCAAACCCTGCAACACTCTCACACCCTCAACATCTTCTCTCCCTCAACACCTTGGTCCCTCTCACTTCCTCTGCTCCCCTCACTTTCTGATTAGTTCATAGAACACAACGGTACAGCATAAGAACAGGCCCTTTGGCCCACAATGTCTATGCCGAACATGATGTCAAGACCATCACTTATCTATCTTCATTCCCTGCACATACATATGCCTACCCCAAAGTCTAAAATGGAACTAATATATATTTTTCAACAACCACCGTCAAATGCGCATTCCAGGCACTCACGTCTTAAAAGAACGTAGCCCGCACATCTCACCTTAAAGCTATGCCATGTAGTATTTTACATCCTTATAAAATGTTTCTGACAGTTTATCCTATCTATCATGCCTCTCATAATTTTATATACTTCTAGCAGGTCTCACCTCAACCTTCAGCGTTCCAGAGAAAACAATCCAAATTTGACCAAATCTGACCAAATCTCTCCCTAATCCCCCCTAATCCAGGCACAATACCCTAATAGCTAATGCCCCCTAATCCAGGCATCATTCTTGTAAACCTTCTCTGCCTTCCTATAAAGCCTCCACTTCCTCTTGCATTGGGGTGATCAGAACTTCACACAACATTCCAAATGCAGCCTAACCAAAGTCCTGAAAAGCTGCAACATGACCTACTGACTCGTAGTCAGTGCCTTGACCTATGAAAGTAAACATATCATACGTTTTTTTATCTTTCATACCATACACCTTCAATTCCCCTTGCTCCCTCAATCCTCTCCCTCCCTCATTGCCTCACTTCCTCCATTCCCTTTGCTCTCTCTGTTTTCCCCCACTCCCTCCATTCTCCTCACTCTCAATTCATCCCTCCCTCACTCCATTCCCCATCCTCATTTCTTCCTGTTCCCTCCACCATCACACTCCGTCCTCGCTTCCTGCCCTCCATCCCTTCCCTCCATACTCTCACTTGCTCCACATTCTCCCCTTCCTCCTCAATTACCCCCTCACTACCTCCCTTTACACACCCTTTTTGTTCCACTCGCTCTCTACACATAGAAACATAGAAAATAGGCGTAGGAAGAGGCCATTTGGCTCTTCGAGCCAGCACCGCCCACACTGATCTTGTTTGCATCCCTCTCTCTTGCTCTCTTCCCCTCTTGCTCTCATCTCCTCTGCCGCTCTCTTCCCCCTCTCCTCCCTACCTTACTCTCTTCCTCTGCCTCTTCCTCACTCTCCTTCTCCCTTGCTCTCCTCCCATCTCTTTGTTCTTCCCTCTCATACCCCCATTTGCTTTTTCCTTCTCTCCTTTCTCTTCTCTCCCATCTTTCTCCCCCCTCCCATCTTTCTCTGTACTCCGCTCTTTCCTTCTGCCCTGCTCCTCTCTCCCTCTCCTCCCCACCATTTCGTCCCCCTCCATCTTTTGTCTCTGCTCTTCAGACTTCTCACACTCACACTTTTTCGGTTGTTTCTAGGGTTACTTTGGAGATCCTTGGAATGTGTTTGACTTCCTGATTGTCATTGGAAGTATCATTGACGTTATTCTCAGCGAAGTAGATGTAAGTAAAAGCACTGCCCATATCAATGCTGTTGGTTTGAAATGCGAATGTGGGGGGAATTGTCTGATCTCCAGTGAATCTTCTCCGTGTCTTCTCTGTCGTCATTGTTTTCATTCTCTTTGGATATACCATAATGGTGAGATTCCTGGACCTGTGGCAGGATTCCCAGTCCGGGAAAGTTTAATGATTTGGATACATCAGTCTGGTGAGAATTTATTGGTTCTCCCAAAAAGTCTGCATACCCTTGTTGTTTGGATTGGAGATCGGAAGAGGATGAACCCTTTACAAATTGATGGTTCCTCGAATCAGTGTGCGAGTGTGTGTACATATGCACATATTACAAGAAGTCTTCTTATGCCTCAGTGTTTCTGCCGAATTGGGAAAGTGTCCTCCACTTCTTTTAATTGTGACTTTGTTCGGTTGTGAATCCACTTGCTATCTGTGCTAGCTGGCTGTGTACTTGTGTGTGATGTAATGCTGTGTTTGTGTTACCCTGTACTGCTATATGCCTGTGTCTCTGTTACCCTGTACTGCTATATGTCTTTGTGTTACCTGTATTGCTGTATGCCTGTGGCTGTGTACCAGCTAGCACCACTGTACGCCTGCGGGTACCACCTCTATTGCGGTGCGTGTCTGTGTGTACCTTTCAGCATTATACTGTGCTGCATAATTTGTCTGTGTGTACCATCCTGTACAGCTGTATACTTGTGTGTGCTACACTTCACTGCTGTAGGCCTGTGTGTATCGCCTGTACTGCTGTCTACCTGTGTGCGCTACACTTACTGCTGTGTGTCTGTACGTGTATTGCTGTCTACCTGTTTGGGTCTTCCTGTACTGCTGTATGCTGGAGCGTGCTCTCCTTTACCACCCAGTGCCACTGTGTGATTCCTCACTTGCCTTCCTTGCCGCCTGCTGATTCTATAAGCAGGCAGCTGTAGGCACTGTCAACGGCTAGTATCCAACACTGTCAGCTAGTCCTTGCAGGAGTGGTGACAGGGGGATTCCATCTACTCAAACATAAATCAGTGGGTCACCCCACCATTCATGCAGTCAAATATGGTTAATAATAAGGAGCAATAGTGCCTGGCTTTTGGGAAGGTTTGTCACAGTTGCAAGCGTAGATCCCACTTCTGACACCATGTTTTATGAACATTACACTGTTGTAAGCTCAAACTCCACGATGAATCTCAGGAATGGCTGCACCGACACACTGGATGTTATAGTGAAGATCCGGACTGGATTACAGATCAGGTGCACAACAGTAAAACCAAACATGGATCATATCAGCTTATTGTGATTGATCCATACATAGGTTAGGACAGGAACCTGGCAAAGGCACTGGCCCCACTCATGTGATGCAAGATTATGGTGTTGGTGGTTATTGATGTGTGCCCTAAGGCACCTCACAAAGATTCACAAAGAATGCAGCTTGCTCAGGATGGTATGAAGAGGGATACAGAGACGAGTGAGATTACAGAAGGCAATGGAATGTACAACTATAGTGAGGAAAGTGCAAAGTGAAAGATTTTGGAGAGGGCTCATAGAATCGACCCAAACACAGTATGCTAAGGGGCCATGCCGAGGGAGATGTAACACAGGTTGAGGAACATGGTCGTGCATCCAAGGTGGTGGACCCTGTGGAAGCACAGTCTGGGCAGGTCTGTGTATCAATGAATCTTGGCAAAGACTGAAGTTGAAATAATAAAATGGTACTACTGAAAGTATTGTGCTAAGGACCCTGTGGAAAGATTACTGTACCTGGGGCAATGTGAAGCTGGACAGTGGCGATCGGTCAGTGGATCTGGGGCATTGTGAGGCATGACACTGGTAAACGATCAGTGTAGCCGAGATAGTGTGAGAGGACGATGGCGGTTTGACTTACCCGATCTATATAAAGATCAAAATCTCTAAAATATGGATCTCTAAATCTTCTAAATTACTTTGCTAAGTGTATGGGAAACCAATGTACAAAGCCTTTTATATCTTCATTAATGTATTATCCACAATTCGAGTAACACCAAGGTCTGTAACTTACCAGTCTTTTTGGCATCAGTTTGTTCCTTTTCTCCACCCAAACTGAACTAACTTTGTCTTTTGAAACTAGATTCTTTTCCACTGCTGTCCTTCCTTTATTATCAGATTACCACCACTTTTACTATTCTGCCTCAACTTAATACAACCTAATGAAATGGATTGAATGTGTTGTTGACTATGCAGAGATAGATGAGAAAGCAAGTCGTTAATACAATGCAAGTGAGTGCAAAGAGGTCCAGAAAGAGGGCAAAATGTTGATAGATAGAATGTAAGGTGAGAAATGGGTGGAAGTGCAGAATATTGTTGATATTGTAGACTGCTGCTGACATCCTCCATGAGAAACACAGCCAGTGGTTGTGCAGCTGCAGTGAGTAAGTAGAAATGCAAATGGAACGATAGTCGTCTTTTCATCAGAAACTAAGGTAATTGGGTTCCCAAGGTGGTGTAACATGGGATCTCAGTGCCCAGAGCGTATAATGGGAAAATCCGGAGTTGAACTAGTGTGTCCAGGGTATTGTTGGAGACTCAGTGTGCCCATGCTCCAGCCTTCCTCATTACTCCAGGTATAGATCTTCACAGAAATATCCTGGACCATCTGGGGATGGGGCAATTGTGGTTGGAGGAGCAGTGAGGAGTTTGATGTGGTCCTGGAACAATGTGAAGCTTTGTGTTTCTGTGTGGCAACTTTCTGTTCGTGCCTTCTCTCTCTACACATCTCTCCTTCTCCATCTTCTCCTCTGCATTTGCCATTGCTCCCTTTTCCTTTCCTTTTTTCTGGATTTCTCTTTCTCTCTCTCACTGTTGCTTTTACTCCTCCTTTCCTCACACTCCATTCCTCTCTGCATGCCATCTTTGCCCAATCTCTTTCTCTCTGTTCCTAAGCCCCTCTGGCTTCTAACTCAGTGCCAACTCCTCTGTCATGCTTCCATGATCTCCCTGCTCCCACCTC
This sequence comes from Okamejei kenojei, assembly GCA_035221665.1. Classification (NCBI taxonomy): domain Eukaryota; kingdom Metazoa; phylum Chordata; class Chondrichthyes; order Rajiformes; family Rajidae; genus Okamejei; species Okamejei kenojei. The sequence goes on along the minus strand of CM069154.1, from coordinate 15,834,703 downwards.
CCTGACCCCTCTCCCCACTCATTTTTCAAAATATTAATAATAATGTTTTGTGGTATTTGTTGATGACTGAATGCTGTATATATATCATTACAAATAAATTGCATAAGGATGAATATTCAATGAAATGAAAAAATTATAGGCAGTTTATGTAGAGTGATCAAAAGCTCAAGATAGTGATAGATCTATAAAATGAATGTTTCTGAAATCAGCTTATGGACACTTCTTCTGACAGGACGCTGACATAAGATTGGGTCTGTCTGTAGTTAGGAAGGCAAATGACAGATCAGCCTATGTTGCACAGGAATTGGAGTTCAAATTCATTTCCACATACCTCAACTCCATCCTATCCCCCCAGTCCAATCCCTCCCTACCTATGTCCAAGACACCTCACACGCTCTTCGTCTCCTCAATGACTTTCGTTTGCCAGACCATTTGCCCGAAGGACCAAATGGCCTACTCCTGCACCTATTGTCTATTGTATCACTCCCTCATCTTCACTATAGATGTCCAGCCACTCTACACCTCCATCTCCCACCAGGAGGGTCTTAAAGCCCTCCGTTTCTTCCTCGACCGCAGAACCAGCCAATTTCCATCTACCAATACTCTCCTCCACTTAGCAGAGCTGGTCCTTACCCTCAACAACTTCTCCTTCAACGACTCCCACTTCCTCCAAATACAAGGGTTACTCACATGAGCCCTAGCTATGCCTACCTCTTTGTAGGGACGTCGAACAATCCCTGTTCCTGGCCCTATCCCCGAACTCTACCTCTGCTACATTGATGACTGCATTGGTGTTACCTCCTGCATCCATGCAGAACTCACTGACTTCATCAACTTCACCACTAATTTCCATCCTGCACTCAAATTCACTTGGACCATCTCCGACATCTCCCTACCGTTTCTAGATCTCACCGTCTCCATCACAGGAAACAGACCATTAACCGACATCTACTACAAACCTACTGACTCCCATAGCTATCCTGACTACATTTCTTCCCACCCTGCTTGCTGTAAAGACTCTATCCCCTATTCCCAATTCCTCCGTCTATGCCGCACCTGTGCCCAGGATGAGGTGTTCCATACTAGGGCATTGGGGATGTCCTCATTCTTTAGGAAATGGGGTTACTTCCTCTCTTCCATTATAGATAAGGCTCTCACTAGGGTCTCCTCGATATCCCGCAGCTCCGCTCTTACTCCCCCTCCTCCCATTCGTAACAAGGACAGAGTTCCCCTTGTCCTCACCTTCCACCCCATCAGCCGTGGATTACGGCATATAATCCTACAACATTTTTGCCACCTCCAACAGGATCCCAATATTGGCCACATCTTCCCATCTCCACCCCTTTCTACTTTCCGCAGAGACCGTTCCCTCCGAAACTCCCCGTTCAACTCGTCTCTTCCCACCCAGACCACCCCCTCCCCAGGAACTTTCCCCGGCAACCGTGGGAGATGCAACACCTGTCCCTTTACCTCCCCCCTCGACTCCATCCAAGGACCCAAACAGTGTTTCCAGGTGAGGCAGCGGTTCACTTGCACCTCCTCCAACCTCATCTACTGTATTTGCTGTTCCAGGTGTCAACTTCTCTACATCGGCGAGACCAAGCGCAGGCTTGGTGATCGTTTCACTGAACACCTCCGCTTAGTCTGTCTTAACCTACCGGATCGCCCAGTGGCTCAGCACTTCAACTCTCCCTCCCATTCTGAGTCTGACCATTCTGTCCTGGGCCTCCTCCATTGTCAGAGTGAGGCCGGGATGGGAGATTGCAACCTTCACGTGGTCCACCCTGTTACGACTATGCAATCAACCCGACGTGCAAATAGATCAAATAGAACAAGTTGAGCTACAACTTTAGGCTGTGCACGCCATATGTAAGAAGAAGAAGAGTGAGGCCCAGCGCAAATTGGAGGAACAGCACCTCATATTTTGCTTGAGTAGTTTATACCCTAGTGGTATGAACATTGACTTCTCTAACTTCACATAGCCCTTGCTTTCTCTCTCCATCCCCTTCCCCTTCCCAGTTCTCCCACTAGTCTTGCTGTCTCTGACTACATTTCATCTTTGTCCCACCCCCTCCCCTGACATCAGTCTGAAGGGTCTCGACCCGAAACATCGCCCATTCCTTCTCTCCAGAGATGCTGCCTGACCCGCTGAGTTAATCCAGCATTTTGTGTCTACCTTCAGAAAAATAAATGTTGTTATCATTGGACCAAGTAAAGCAGCTCCTGGAGTAATGTGTGCCATTTAGGCCCCTTATTTAAATGAGGATATATTAGCATTGGAGACAGTGCAGAAGAGATTATCTTGGCTAATTCTTAGGATGAGTAATTTGTCATCAGAGACAGCTACAGTCTGTTTTCTTTGGAGTTTAGAAGAATGAGGTGATCTTATGAAAACATCTACAGTCATAAAGGAGCCACAAGATAGTTGACTTCCGAGCAAAGAATGAATCGCTGGAAGAGCTCTGCTGAAATAGCCAGAGGATCTTCTGCTGATGGTGCAAGAGAGGGTATATATTGTAATATTTCCAATTGTAGGAGAATGTGGAATGAGGGGATAAGGTTACAGGATAAGGAGCAGCTATTTAAAACTGAGGTATGGAGGAATTTCTTAGAGAAGATGGTAAATCTCAGGATAATTCTCCATCAAGGAATGGAGGAGGCTGGATCACTGGAGGTGTTTCAAGAGGAGGGAGATAAATGTTTTGAAAGGTTAACGAATTGAGGGCAATGTGAAACTGCCACAGGAGAGGCGTTGAGGCCTGGGGCAGATCATATTGAATGGTGGGACAGGCTTGAGGGACAGGTGGCGTATTACTCCTATTTTATTATGTATCCCCTGTCTCTATTCCCCTTCACCTACCTACCTACCTCTCTCTCTCTGTCTGTCTCTTTCTCTCTCTCTCGTGCTCTCTCTCTCTCCACCCGTCCACATCTCTCTCACTCTCTACCCCCTCTCTACCCCCCTCTCTCTCCCTCTCTCACATTTTGTCTCTCTCTCTCTCTCTCTCTCTCTCTCTCTCTCTCTCTCTCTCTCTCTCTCTCTCTCTCTCTCTCTCTCTCTCTCTCTCTCTCTCTCTCTCTCTCTCTCCCTCCCTCCCTCCCTCCCTCCCCCCTCTCCTTCTCTCCCCCTCTCTCCTGTCTCTTCCTTTTTTCCTTGAGAACACTCTCTTTGTCTCTTCCTTTCCTCTTATCCATCATTGACCAATCCATTTCACTCACGTTCTTTTCATTTCCCTTTCATGCTCCCAGCTCACTTCTTCGTTTCTCCGACAGATAGCTCTTGCTTCCAGCGGCGGTCTCTACTGCCTGAGCTCCGGATGCAGCTCCAGTGTAAATATCCGGTTGCATGTGGGGTTGGCTGTGTGTTGTGCTGTGTTTCAAAGTGTGCTTCACTTTGGTATGTGGAATTCATTATAAATTTGGAATAATCAGCTATCAACTCGGGTTCAAACACACAAAGAAGCAAAGATCCTGTGGGATTGTAGCCCTGTAACTGATACTAATAATGGGCTGTGCTTTAGATTATAGGTCTAGTCTCTAATGTGTTCTTCTATCGCCCAGTAATTGATTCTGTCAAGAGCCATCCTGTGGGATATAGACCCTATATCTGATCCAGATAATGAGGCATCCAGTTGGATCTGAGTCCAGTATGTGATCCTGGTAATGGGCCATTCTGTGGGTTCCAAGTTCAGAATCTGATCCCGGTAATGGGCTGAGGTGTGGGAATTGGTCCCTGAACTGCAAGATTCCCCTTACTCACGGGTAAAGCCGCTGTGAGCAATCTAAGCTTCTTGTACCAAGGCCCACTTCCACAGGTTTCAATCTCTGCCAGGCCCAGCGGTAAGAGATTGGGGAAGATAAATGCTAGTTAATGAAAATGGTCAGTTCCACGCCAAGAAAATATTAAATAATTATCTTCTGAAAGTCACCATTTTGTCCGACCACTTACCACGGAAAGCAAATTAACTTTTATGTGAAGTTCGCTTGTTGGGATGTTGAAAAGTAGGATCTTGTCTTTTTTCAGCTCACCCGGCAGTCACAAGGGGCAGGTTGTGAGTGTGAGCGTGCGTTCACTCACATTGTGGTGTCCTCACATGGTTGGCTCTGCTGACGCAGCTACCTCCACACATACTCCCAATTATTTCCCCTTTGGAGCCACTCACTTGTATGTTGTACCGTCATGCTGTGTTCCCAACCTCAGGCGTGTCCTGTAGCCCCTCCTCACTTTGCTTCTTTGAGTTGTGTGGTCCCTAACCAACTCATTGTAGATGGAAATAGATCTGATAACACTTGTTTTCTCCCAGCTGATTAAACACTTACTGACAATGAACCCCGACTTCTTTCGGTGGAAGAATTACTGACCTGAGAAATGCTCCTCTTCATTAACATGGTCAGAGACCAAATCCTGGGCCACTTCTGCCCTAATTTCTCTCACACTAACTCCTTGTCATTGTGCTGTTCACTCTCACGAAGGGCTCTTCTTACCCTGTCTCTCACTCCCAAACCTAACAGCACCTCAAACACGCATGAGATTTGGTTCTGCAGATTTCAGGTTGTATTCCCTCTCTAATAAGTGCGGTGCAAGATGCTGCTGGCATTTCTAGCAGCCTGGGTGAACCATAACAAGGCCCAGTTCACTGATGGTTTCCATCTCTGACCAATTCCAAAGGTGAGAGACATGAGAACATGCTTGAATATGAAATCAATAAAAAGGATGTTGTGCTGAATAAGAAAATGGTGGGTTTTATCCTCAAACAGAAGAGCTGTAGAGAGTTGAAGAGAAAAGTTTAAAAAAAACCTGTAGATGCTGGAAATCTAACATAAAAACAGAAAATGTTGGAATTACGCAGCAAGTCAGTGGGAAAAGAAACGGGGTTAAGGTTTCAGGTCGAAATCCCTTTGTTAGAACTGGGAAAGGGAAGGGAGGAATGTTGCTGAGAGAGTAGAACCAAGGGGACCATGGGGATAGGTTGTAAACAGGATTAACTAGCCAGTGAGTGGATAGGGACAGTTCGAGGGTGAGAACTGAGACAAATTAATCTAGTTGTGAAATACAAAGGTAATACCACGGGGGGGATAACTGATACAAATAGAAATCAGGATACCTGAAGTTGTAAAATTCAATATTGAGTCCGGAAAACTGTGATCTGCACAGACAGAAGATGATGTGCTGCTCCTCAAGCTTGTGTTAGGCCTTACTGTTAAACCACAGGAGGCCACAAATTAATAGGTCATAGTGGAAGCAGGTTGTAAAATTGATGTGCAGGCCGCTGGAAGCTCAGGGTTGCCTCTGTGGACTGAACTCGGGTGTTCTGCCAAGTGGCCACCCAATCTACGTTTGGTTTCTCCAGATTTCCAGCTTTTCCTGTTTTTATTTTATAGAGCTGAAAGCTTTAGGAAGTTGTGTGGTTGGACAAACATGGCAATCGGAACTGGAGAACATGCATTTCAGAAGATGCTGGGTGGGGGACCATGTAACTGAGAATGGGCGGGCTATGAAAGATTAGAAAATAAGAAAGGTTTTCAAAATCAAGCTATCGCCAGATTACGAGTTGACATGGGCTAGCAAAAATGGACAATGGGCTAACAGAACTGGGTGTATGAAGAAAACGAGCGGCAGAGATCTGTAGGAGGGTAAGTAACACAGCACCTGGGTTAAAGCAGGAATGCAGCCTGCAATGTTGGGAAGGAAGAGGCCAGTTTCAAAGAGGGCTTCAACTGAGAGCTCAGCTTGGGATTGGACAAGGCTGTAACCGTGGACAAGATGGATCTTGCATCAAGGAGATGACAGCCTTGGTATTCTCAAAAGGTAATTGGAGGACGAGTAATAGGACCTGTCCACTCCAGAGTAAATCAGTGATTCGGTGACACCAGTCTGGTCACAACTTTGTTGTATTGCGACATAAGCCTCAATCCATTGAGTAAGTTGCTTGAGCAATAAAGTAACAAAGTGGTAAAGAACCCTCCCGTCCTTTTGTCAGATCAAGGTTCAGGTGACATTTGCAGTCCTTGAGCTTGCTCGAGCACCTTTGGTTGACAGATGTAGTTACTTATTTCTATGCTGCTTTTACAACCATCCCAGCTTTATGTACTTTAACCAACCAAGCGGCATGGTCTTCGAGTATAAACACCAACTCAACCTGTCGTTTGTCCACCTGGTTCGCCTGTTATTTCACCTGCATTAAGGCTGACCAATAACTTCCTCTTTTGCGTTCAATTTTATTTCCCTTTTGTGCCAACTACTCAACTATCTGTACCACCGTGACAGTAGCCATCTGCCTGTAACTTTCAGTGTTCAACAAAACCAATATATGTTTCCAAATACACAGGACAAGATGTTAAAAATCCAAAGTGCCAAATATCAACTTGCTCCTGGTGGAGATGGGAGCCTTCTGCACTCACCGCTCCTCCTCCACGTCATTGGGGTTATCAAGTGGGCACCTACATTCATCGACGTTTCGCTGATGGAACCCACGACGTCTCCAGTAGGCTCAACAGCGCTTTCTGGCGTCGCAGAACTACCCCCCTCTGCATCTGTCTAGAGATTGGGAGATTTGGAGACCAAATGGGGTCTTTCCTCTTCAGCCAAGTAAAATGTTGAACTCGCAAAGTTTCTCCCCAGATCCCAACTAAGTATCTTGACCACCAGAAACAAAAGCAAAATTAGAGACACAAAGTACACGCATGATTTGGTCATCACTACGACTCTTAGTCCATTCTCACTGAGGTAATGGTGCAGGTGATTCTTTGGCTAGGAGAAACAAGCTGAACCTTGAAGGACAGAAGTTTGAGTGAAATATTACAGGTCAATGTGTCAATGCGTGCAGATACTGTAGTTACATCTAAGGTTTTCCATAGCAATTTTACTTGACCTTTCAAACTTGATGACATCCTCCCATTTGCTGGGCAACCAGAACTGCACACCGTGCTCCATACAGTTGCATCATGATTTGGACTCGGTACGCTTCCCAATCAAGGCAAACATGGCACCCTCTTCGATACTCTGCCCACCTGACTTACCACTTTTTGGACCATACACCTGTACTCCCAGATCTTTCTGTTCATCAACACTCTCCAAGGCTCTGCCATTTACTGAGTAAGTCCTGCCCTGGTTTGATTTGACATACTAAAGTGCAACATCTCATGCTTGTCAAAGTTAAATTCCATTTGCCTTTCCTTGGCCTTCCTTCCCAACTGATCTAGGTACTGTTATGAACCTAGATCTCTTTCCTCACTGTCCACTATCTATTGGACATTTAAAGCAAATATCTTTCTAAGATATCCTTGAGAGGTCTGGGGAATTGGCATGGAAGGAGTTGAGGCATGGGGCAGATCAGCCATGATCATATAGCATGGTGAAAAGGCTTGAAGGACCAAGCAGCCTGCCTATGCTCCTATTGTCCAATGCTCTCACTGAGAGCAGGCAGATGTCTCGGAGCAATGCAGCATTCAGTAATATTTGCTCTCAGGTTTTTTGGAGCCCTCTGCACTCCCGCCCTCCATCACATTAGGAAGCTAAATCACCAACAGCCAATTCATAACTAGCACTGAGCCCAAGGAAGCTGAGCAAAGACGAGTTCACCAGGTGTAATTTCAGTATAGGGGGATTTCGGGGGGCATCGGTGTAGATTTGGGAAGTGATAGCAGTCAAATTACTTTGGAATACTGACGATTGGGCATTAGTTCACAAGGGTCAAGAGTAGGTTTGATGATGAGAGAACATGAGAAAAGGAGGGAACATAAGGAAAGATATCACCCAACATGGAAACACTTGAGGAAGTTGCATGCTGATAGATTTGAGAAGGTTGAAGCCAGGTCACACTGATCAGAGGATGTGTGAGGGGAAATTGGATAGGAACTGGAGAAATAAGAGATGAGCTCTTTTCGTCCCTCATAGCCCTTTCAGTTGCCTTGTGTTGTTTTTTAAAAGGTTCCCAGTCCTCCAGCTTGGTATTAGTATTGGTTTACTATTGGTTGGGAGATTAGGACTACACTCTCATTTTATGAGAGGTCCAATCAGAAGTCTGATAACAGTGGGGAAGTAGCTGTTCCTGAACCTGGTGGTACGTGCTTTCAACCTTTAGTAACTCCTGCTCAATGGAAGAGGGAATGACCGGGGCGTGAATGGTCCTTGATTATGTTGGCTAATTTTCCCATCGCAGTGTGAAGTGTCGATGGAATCAATGAAAGGAGGGCTAGATTATGTGATCAACTGAGCTACACCACAACTCTCTGCAATTTCTTGTGGTCTTGGGTGAACAATTGCCAAACCAATTTGTGATGCATTCCGATTTGATCTTTGCTACAAAGTGCTGGAGTAAACCAGCAGGTCCAACAGTGCTTGTGTAGGTAATGGATGGGCAATATTTTGGGTCGGGATTCTTCTTTAGACTCATCCATCTCCTCCACAGATGCTGCCAAATCCGCTGAGTTACTCTAGCACATTGTGATTTGATCATGATTCTAGCACCTGCACATCCTTGTATTTCCAGGATGCTTTCTATGGAGCACCTATGGAAAATGTTAAGAGTTGTTGAAGATATGCCAAATTTTATTAGTTTTCTGAGGAAGTACACGCATTTGAGTGTTACTATAATAACACGTAAAATACATTTGGATAGGTATCTGGATAGGAAAGGTTTAAAGGGATATCGTCCAAACTCGGGCAGGTGAGGTCAGTGTGGATGGGGTATCTTAGTTGGTCTGGTTAAATTGGGCCTGTTTCCATACTGTATCACTCTATGTGTGCAATTTCTAGGCCATAGCGTTGATGTGGCTGCATTCAGACAAATTATTGATGATGATTAAGCCCAGGAACTTGAAGCTCTCACCAACCTCCACTTGAGCACTATTGATACTGACTGGGGCGTGTACACCACCCACGGTTCTGAAGTCAATAAATAGGATCTTCATCTTGCTGACATTGAAGGAGAGGTTGTTGTCTTGACATCATGCTACTAAGCTCGCTACCTCCTTCCTATCCTCCATCTTATCATTGTGTGAGATCCAGCCCAAAGAAAGGAGCTGAGAATGCATCTGTGTTGAGAATTGTCACGGAGGATGTTTTGTCGCCTATTGTCACTGATTGTGGCCTCTGCGTCAGTAAATCAAGGATCGAGTTATGGAGGGTTTGCTGGCTCCTAGGTTCAGGAGTTTGGAGATGAATTTGGTTGGGATTATAGTGCTGAAGACTTTCAGAGTTCTGCACAATCAAAGATGTAGTTTTTCAAACAACTCAACTCAAAGAAAGCAGGAGTCAACCATGCATCCTTCAAGCCTTCAATCCCCTCCAACAAAATTACAGCTTTGTCTTAGTTCCACTCTTCTACCTGAAGTCAAATCTCTCAGTTCCCTTAGTTTCTGAAAGTATATTGATCTCAACCTTTAACCTTTTTAACAACTTGCAATTAGAACCATCTGAGGTAGTAAGTTCCTCTTTTACAACCCCTTGTATGTAAGTAAAATTTTATTTGAGGGCCAAAAAACTGGCTGAACCCTCTCCTCTGCACTGTTAAAATCTCTCAGTTCTCTTGGTGAATATAAGACAATGTGTGGCACAATTTGATGATGAAGTTGTCCCTGTGTCTAGATCATGGGCGTTCCTCAACCAACTTCACTTTAGCAGAATTTATGAATATCAGCACTTTACTTTTGTGGGATCTTGTGTAAAAGTATAGGCCATTGGGCTCCTACCCCACCATTCAATATTGTAATGGTTGATCCCTACCGGCCTCATCTCTTTTTCTGGTTCATTTTCTCTAACGTTCGGCTACTGAAGCTCTCAAATATTTATTTACATTTACCTCAAATATATCAAATGAATTGGTCTCCACCATTCACGGGGCCACAGAATTCCAAAAATACACAACATTCTCAGGGAAAACATTTCCATGCATGTCAATTTTAAATGACCAACCCTTTGTTTTGCAGCTACCTCCCCCGTCCATGACTCCTCCACAAGTGGAAATGTCCCAACATCTATCCTGTCAGTTCCCCCAAGGATCTTAGATGTTTGAATAAAGTCACCCTTCGTTCTTCTAAACTCGAGATACAATCATAATCATAATCATAATTTATTAGCCAAGTATGTTTTGCAACCTACAAGGGTTTTAGTTTGCCATACAGTCATACCAAAAAAGCAATAAGACACACAAACTACATAAAAATCTGACATAAACATCCACCACAGCAGCTCCTCCACATTTCCCACGGTGATGGAAGGCAATAAAGTCTTATCTTCTTTCCTCCTTTCCTCCCGCGGTCGGAGGAGTCGAACCATCCGCAGCCGGTGATTGAGCTCCCACGTAGGGGCGGTCTAAGCTCCCGCATCAGGATGGCCGAAACTCCTGTGGCTTGGAGTCCCCGAAAACCGGTCTCTAACCAGGGACCGGGAGCATCACGATGTTAAAGTCCGCAGGTTGGAGCACCAAAGGCCGACCACTGGCAAAGGGATCGCCCGCTCCAAGATGTTGAAGTCCGCAGGCTCGGCGAATTTGGATCTCTAGAAGTCCCAAACAAGAGGCCGCTAACTTCACAATGCTAGGCCGCAGTGCAGGCGGAGATACGACATGGAAAAGAGATAAAAACAAGTTTCCCCTAACACCCCCATAAATACAAAAACTAAAGATAAGCTAAAACATACATTTTGCAACAAACTAAAAACACAAAGTATGAAAAAAGCGAAGACAGACCGTTGGCAAGGCAGCCATCGTGCGGCGCCTTCCTTGCTTGGACAACCCTCTCATACCAGGAGTTAGCCAGTATTTCTGGTATGGCCTCACCAATATCCTGTGTATCTGCAGTACAACCTCTCTATTCTTAAATGACAAACCCTTTGCAATAAAGACCATTTGCCTTTTCAATATTTGTTGGACCTGCCTTTTAATATTATGTGATGTTTGTGCAATCTGTATCTAGATCCCTGCAACTTCACCACTTGCAGACTGTCTCCATTTAGATAATAATCCAGCTTTTGATTGCTCTTCCTGATGTACATAATCTCACACTTTCCCACATTAAACTCCATTAGTCCGGTTTTCGCTCAGTCCATTTACACTCCCTGGCAGAATCACAATGTACTATACTATAATTTCCTACGTTATACACGCCAAAGAAAGGTATTGACAGCAAAGCACTTGGTGACATCCTGATGACATGGAAGTCTGTTTAAAAATTGAATTATTTTCCATGATCTCCCATCTCTTGCCATTTACCTCCTACAGTTTCTAACTACCTCATCCCTTTCTCCTTATTTCCTTCTCTCAATCTCTGTGCTTTCCCACTCCATCCCCAGCTCTGATTGTCAATATTACCGGTGCGTCACATAATCCACTCTTTTTTCCCTGGATGGTTTCCAGGAGTCAGAGGACAGCTCCCGAATCTCCATCTCCTTCTTCCGTCTGTTCCGTGTGATGCGCCTAGTCAAATTGTTGAGCAGAGGAGAGGGTGTTCGAACTCTTCTGTGGACATTCATCAAGTCCTTCCAGGTAAGGGAGCTCAGCATGGTGCACGCAAAGCAAGCATGGGGGGAGACCGGCAAACATATTAAGGGGATGGAGAGAGGGCAGTCAGTTGACAATAAGTCAGTGCAAGAAACAAATGGTAGGGAGGAGTGTGGGATACCAAATAAAGAGCTCTAATGCGTATCCTGTAGCTGTGGTTCCATGGGCTCCCAGCTCTACCACTTCCTATCCATTATCTTCCAACAACCTTGTCTCTTTTTGTCCATTTGTAATATTGAGGTTGGATGGGGACAACTGTACTAAATGGGACTGGCCAGTATCAGAGACAGTAGTGAATTGTGCACTACACACTGGAGACAGGGAGTGAGAAGAGAAAGAGAAACACGTTTAGCGAGCACGAGTCTTTATTGGTTTTCTTTTGATTTTCTGACAGGCTCTTCCCTACGTGGCACTTCTCATTGTGATGTTGTTCTTCATTTATGCGGTCATTGGAATGCAGGTAAGGCCAGTAACCTCTGCTGCAGATGATTCCTTGGAAGGCACCTGCAGGATTCTGCAGCTGGAACATTAAAGGATGACTGATGTCCATTCATCTTCAAAACACACTTTTCTCTGCCCTGCACAACAGAGCTGTTGTTCTCATGAGTTCCTCTTCCTGGTTCCCAGGTCTTCGGCAAGATTGCCAATGTGGATGGGGCGCAGATCAATCGCAACAATAATTTCCAGACCTTCCCCCAAGCCGTGCTCTTGCTCTTCAGGTGAGTGGTAAATCTCGCTGTGCCCATTGTTAACCCATCACTTGGTAGTGGGTGACTGTGTCTCTTCTGATCTCCAGGTGTGCCACAGGGGAAGCCTGGCAAGAGATCATGCTGGCATGTCAGCCTGGCAAGCTGTGTGACCCCGAGTCTGACTACCAGCCCGGGGAGGAGTACACCTGCGGAACCAACTTTGCATATTTCTACTTCATCAGCTTCTACATGCTGTGCGCCTTCCTGGTGAGCTTTGTTCAGCAAAACTGCATCCTTGCTCCCACCTACTGGCGGAGACTATAGCAAGGAGCCATGACTCCTAGTCACCAGAATAACCCAAGCAGCAGACATCATCAGTTCAGTGAGTTCAGGGCAGTGGGATGTCAATCGCTCTGCAGTTGGTAAAGTGGTGCAGTTGGTAGAGCTGTTCCCTCACAGTACTAGAGATGCAGGTTTGATTCTGACCACAGAATGTATTGAATTTTCACATTCTCCTGGTCACCGCATGGGCTTCCTCCAGTTTTCTCCCACATCCCAATAACTGTGTTGGTAGGCTAATTGGCCCACTGTAAATTGTCCCCTCGTGCAGGTTAGGGGTGGAATATGAGGATGACGAGACTGTGGCAAAAATGAAAAATAAAGGATTAGTGTAAATGATGTTAATGTACAATGTGGACTCGGACCGGAGGGCCTGTTTCTCTGCTGTCTAATTCGCAGATTGGAATCACAGCTGTGTGCCCATGGTAAGATCTCTTTGTTTGCTGATCTACACGGGCATTGTTTAAACAATAACCTGATTCTTGAATTGTTTTGTGTTCAATTTCTCCTTTGCCTCACCTCCCTAAGACTATAATTCCCATATCACCTTCCATTGCCAAGTTTATTAAGATGGAACTCCCCATTTTCAACACCGCTGCCTCTCTTTTCTCCATTAAAAAAACACTCTGTAACCATTCGCTCCGATGTATTATGTGGTTTGTTTAAATTTTGCTCAGTGCTAAGTGACAGTCCCGTTCAAGCTCCCTGGGTACATTTTACTTAATTATTGCAACTATTCAAGCTTTCCTAGATTATGTATGTTTTTCTATGTTATCTTTTTTAGATCATAAACTTGTTTGTGGCTGTCATTATGGATAATTTTGATTATCTGACACGAGATTGGTCCATTCTGGGCCCTCATCATCTTGATGAATTTAAGAGGATATGGGCTGAATATGATCCTGAAGCAAAGTAAGTGTACAAGCATTCACGTGGGACAGGCTTGCCCCACACCACTATGTATACATGTACACATACGCTGATACTCACTCACACTCATATCACACACTTACATACACAGACGGACACCCTCACATCACATCATACACATTCACATACATGTACTAATACTCTCACTCACACATACAAACACACATCACATACACATACAAATATTGTACACATCACACACAACTTACCAACATTCAAAACAAATATACATACATTTACCAAAGCATCACACAAACTGCACACAAGCAAATCACACACATACAAAACAGCACATAAACAAAATCATCACACAGAAGCCGTGTGTGCTTGTATATACAAATGGACAAACACATCATAGATTTCACACGCAAACATAACATGCACAATCATCACCCGCACACAAATATTACACAGACACACGTAGACCTCACTCACTCACACATGCATAAATATCACACGCTCATATATTTGTACACAATCATACACTCACCCTCGCACTCATACCTCACTCCCATTTTCACACATTCACATATCCTCGTATTCCTACCCCCACATTTGGATTCCTGACACCTGTAGCCCCGGTCCCACTCGTACCACCGCACTCATATCCACACCTTCACATACACTGTCTGACTTACACATGTAAACACACACACACACTACAAAGATAAATATATGCAGAGGTTATAAAAGAATGTGACATGGAATAAGACAATTTGTCCCATTTCAATTACAAGTTGGAAAAATTACTACCTAGACTAATCTCATCCGCACATGCAAACACAGGTACACATCCACATTCACGACTATGCATGCTTTTCCCCACTGAGAGGGAGCACATTCACAAATACACACACACTGCTGATGATGGTTTCCTCATTCTTTGCAGGGGTCGGATCAAACACCTGGATGTGGTGACCCTGCTTCGACGCATCCAGCCCCCATTGGGATTTGGCAAATTTTGCCCCCACCGTGTGGCTTGTAAGGTATGGTTGGTAGTTGTAGTCAGGATCGAACCTGGGTCTTTGGCGCTGTAAGGGTGCAACTCTTCCGCTGCACCACCGTGCCACCCGCTATGTAGCTGTAATAGTAATCCAGAGGTTGGCACAGTGGCACAGCTACTAGAGCCACTGCCTCGTGGCTCCAGCGACTCAGGTTCAATCGTGACCTCGTGTACTGTCTGTGTGGAGCTTGTGTGTTCTCTCTGTGATTAGGTGGGTTCCCTCTGGGCGCTCCCGTTTTCTTTCACATCCCAAAGATGCGTGGATAGGTGGATTAATTGGCCTCTGTAAATTGCCCCACGTTTGTAAGTGAGCAATTGAATCTGGGATAGTTGATGAAAATATGGGAAGAGTAAAACAGGATCAGTGTACGGCTGTGGGAAGTGTGTCCAGCTGCAGCCTCTGACTGACCACGAGAGGGAACTAGAGCTGCAGCTGGACAACCTCAGGGTCGTTCAAGAAAATGAGAGGGTTTTTTGGTAGGAGTTATAGTTTTAGTTTTAGAGATACAGCATGGAAACAGGCCCTTCGGTCCACCGAGCCCATGCTGACCAGGGATCCCCACACACTAACGTTAGCCTACACACACTAGGAACAATCTGCAATTATACCGAAGCCAATGAACCTACAAACCTGTACGTCTTTGGAGTGTGGAAGGAAACCGGCACACTCGGAGGAAACCCACACAGGTCACGGGGAGAACGTACAGACTCCGTACAGACAGCACCCGTGGTGAGGATTGAACCCGGGTCTCTGGCATTGTAAGGCAGCAACTCTCCCAGTGTGCCACCCTATCTTAGGGTCTTATGGTCTAAGAAGCTATTCTTGAATCTGGAAGTAATGGTTCTTACTTCTACTGCTATGCCGCACGGGTTATAGTGAAGTGGTCACACCTAAGGTACAGGAAGAAAGTAGGTGTGTGACCACTTGGAAAGGGAGTAGACACAGAGTGCAGGAATCCTCTGTAGCCATTCTCCTTGAAAATAGGCGTACCCTTGTGGATATTGGCGAAGGGGATCACCGTTCAAGAGAGAGCAGCAGCAGCAGCCAGGACTGTGGCTCCAAGTCCGACAGACAGAGTGATTGTGATTGGAGACTCGTAATTTAGGAGGGCAGACAGGACGTTCTGTGACCATAAACAGGCCACTGGGATAGTGTATTGCCTTCCTGGTGCATCCAGCTTGTCTTGGAGTGGCAGCAGCAGTTTATCAGGAAGGTGGGGAGTAGCCAGAAGTTGTGCACGTTGGCACTAATGACAAAAGTAAGAAAAGGGGTGAAGTCCTGTGGAGTGAATATAGGGAGTTAGACAAAAGGTTAAAAAGCAGGACTTCAAGTGTAAGACTCATGTACTCATGAGGGTGAGAATAGGAGGATAGGATAAGTTAATGTTTGGCTAAGGTGTTGGTGCAGCGGACAGGGATACATATTTTTGGACCATTGGGATCTCTTCAGGAGTAGAGGTGACCTGTACAAGAGGGACGGATTGCACCTGAACTGGAGGGGGACCAATATCCTTGCAGTGGAGGGGGGGCGGGGGGGTTACACAAAAAGCTGGAGAAACTCAGCGGGTGCAGCAGCATCTAAGGAGCGAAGGAGATAGGCGACGTTTCGGAAGGTTGCTAGTGTTACGCGGGAGAGTTTAAACTAAAGTGGCAGAGGGGTGGGAACCAGAGGTCAGCAAATAGTAGGAGTGATGGAAAGGTAGATTTTAGGACTAGTAATTCTGAACAGGAGGATGGGCAGGGGCAGGTTAAAGAATAGGGTAAGCATGTGTATTTCAATACATGGAGTCTTGTGAGTGAAGCAGGTGAACTTAAAGACTGGATCAGTGCTTGGAACTATGATCTTGCGGCCATTAAGGAGACTTGGCTACGAGATGGACAGGACCGGCAGTTCAACGTTCCAGGGTTTCAATGTTTCAGGCATGATAGAGGGGGTGGGGGGGGGGGGAGAGACGGGGGAGTTCCTTTACTACTCCGCGAGAAAGGCACCTCGGCACCTCACATACTGGAGGGTGCATCCACAGTGACAATATGGATAGAGCTAAAAAATAAGAAAGGTGAAGTCACTACAATGGGATTATATTATAGGCCTCCCAATAGCCAACAGAAATTGGAGGACAGATATGTAGACATATACCTTATAACATGAAGCATGTGGTGGCTTTAGATAGGACACAGAAGGAGTGCATGAACAAACTTGGATTGTTTTCTCTAGAACATTGGAGGTTGAGGGGAGACCCATTGAAATGTTTAAAATTATCAGAGGCATAGATAGGGTAGATAGTCAGAACTTTTTTCCCAAGGCCGAAATGTCAAAGACGAAAGGGCATAGCTTTAAGGTGTGAGGGGCTAAGTTTAAAGGAGATGTGTAGTATAAATAGATGTGCATGCCTGGTCTCTTCCTCAACTTTGTTTTGTGTAATGTCCTCTCCTGTTGTTGATCTTCCCATTCTCCCCCATTTTTAGAGGCTGGTTGCTATGAACATGCCCATGAACAGCGATGGTACAGTCACCTTTAACGCCACCCTCTTTGCACTCGTTCGAACAGCCCTCAAAATCAAAACTGAAGGTAGGTGAAAATATAGGTTGGATGGGCAGCTACCTCAATATCCCTGCTCTAGAAATACCAAAAGGGAGGCCAGATGTGTGGAGTCTGGAAGTTAAGAATGTACATTAAGAATGCAAGTAATAGAAACATGACAAAACCAATTGGCCTGCTTTCCCTTCAATCTGATGACAGCTTTAGCCGTGTGCACTTTGATTCTCTCAATGTCCCCAAAACTCTGCATTTCTCTTAAGAATATTCAGCAACTGGGCATCCGCAGCCTCTTGGTGAGAGAAATCTAAAAAACGATTGCCCTCCTTGTGAAGGGATTTATTTTTATCTCTGTCATGTTTGGCTGACTCCCCACATCTTGGGACTGTGACCTTAAGTCTTAGATGTTGTTGCCTGGAAAACCAATAGCCCTACATCTAAACCTGTCAAGCCTTGAATATATTTTGTATGGTTCCATGAGATTAAGTAGGAAGGAACTGCAGATGCTGGTTTACACCGAAGATAGACACAAAACGCTGGAGTAACTCAGCGGGACAGGCAGCATTTCTGGAGAGAAGGACTGGGTGACGTTTTGGGTCTGGTCTGAAGAAGGGTCTTGACCTGAAATGTCACCCATTCCTTCTCTGCAGAGATGCTGCATGTCCCGCTGAGTTACTCCAGTATTTTATGTCTATCTTCCATGTGATTAAGTCTCATTCTTCCAAACTCAAGAGAGTGTTTGGGCTCAGTTTGCTTACTGTTTCCTCAGGTAACAAGCCACCTTCCTAGGAACCAGCCTGGTAAACACTCAGCAAATCCTTCCAAAACAAATATATGTTTGCTTGGGTCCAGAGGCCAGACAAGTGCTGACATCCCAGGAGCAGGCTGACTAGGACTAGGCATAATTTCGGTTACACACTGTTTTAATAAAATCCAGGGTTGCAGATACATGAAGGTGTTTCAACTTCATGCAGCTTATGTGTGCGGGTCCTCCCCAGTTTACAAACACCCGATTTATGTACAGCCCATCCATATGAGCGAGTACTTTGGAGACCAAGCAAGATGGATTTGTTGGTTGGTGCCTCACATCCCTTCTAAATATCTTCCCCCTTACCCTACACTTATGAGTTTTATCTACCTCTGAGAAGGGATCAGTTTTCTGTAGCCAACTCTAATATCTATAACTCCCATAATTTACATATCTCAATCATGTCCTCACTTAATCTTCTCTGATCCGGAAAATGCAAACCTAGCCCCACTCATCTCTCCTCATAACTGAAGCACCCCCATTCCATAGACGTATATTCATTTTGACAAATTATCTTTGCAACCAGGAAATTTTGAACAGGCCAATGAGGAACTGAGGGCCATTATCAAAAAGATCTGGAAACGCACAAGCATGAAGCTACTTGACCAAGTGATTCCCCCCATTGGAGGTGAGTAGATGTTGGGTAAGAGAGGTAGGCCGAGTCTTGTGAAGAAATGGCTGTGGCTTTGCTGTTGATTTGCAGTTCCACACAGGCAGGTGTAAGGTCGGACATTGCTATTACTTCTGTAAGCATGAGTCGATAATTTACTACTTGGACCATGGTGGAAGCTCTTCTCTATTCAATCCATTTAAGGAAGGTGGCACAGAGGGCAGCTGGTAAAGCACCTGCCTCACAGCGCCAGATCGTCGGATTTCTTCCCACATCCCAAAGTCGTGTGCGTTTGTTGGATAATTGGCCTCTGTAAATTGATATTAATACGTAGGGAGTGGATGAGAAAGAAGGATAACCTAGAACTAGCCGATCGATGGTCGGCACAGACTTGGTGGACCATAGGGCCTGTTTTCATGTTGTGTTTTTAAAACTAATTCCATTAAGGGACTAGGTGTTGGAATGGTCAAATGACTGTAAAATAATGGAATCACCAAGAGGTGCAGCTTAAAACCAGGCTTTTCAGCCCACCGAGTCCATGCGGACATTTCAACAAATCTTTCTTCAGTTACTTTTTAAGAATAATTTTCCACACATTCTCAACAACTGCTCCCAGATTCGACCCCTCACACACACTCTAGTAGCCAATTAACCTACCAAAGGTAGACACAAAACGCTGGAGTAACTCAGTGGGACTGGCAGCATCTCTGGAGAAAAGGAATGGGTGACGTTTCGGGGCGAGACCCTTCTTCAGACTGATGTCAGGGGAGTTGGTGGGACAGAGATAGAATGTAGTGGAGACAGTGAGACAGGTGTGAGAACAAGGAAGGGGGAGGGGATGGAGAGAGAGGGAAAGCAAGGGCTATTTGAAGTTAGAGAAGTCATTTTTGCTGGGGTGTAAGCTACCCAAGCGAAATGTGAGGTGCTGTTCCTGCAATTTGCGCTGGGCTTCATTCTGACAATGGAGGAGGCCCAGGACAGAAAGGTCAAATTGGGAATGGCAGGGAGAGTTGCAGTGCTGAGCAACCGGGAGATCAGGTAGGTTAAGGCGGACTGAACGGAGGTGTTCAGTGAAACGATCGCCGAAACGATCTGCGATTGGTCGCGCCGACGTACAGAAGTTGACACCTGCAACAGCGAATACAGTAGATGAGGTTGGAGGAGGTGCAGGTGAACCTCTGCCTCACCTGATAAGACTGTCGGGGTCCTTGGATGGAGTCGAGGGGGGAGGTAAAGGGGCAGGTGTTGCAAGTTCTGTGGTTGCAGGGGAAAGTACCTAGGGAGGGGGTGGTTTGGGTGGGAAGGGACGAGTTGTGGAGGGGACGGTCTCTGCGGAAAGCAGAAAGGGGTGGAGATGGGAAGATGTAGCCAGGTGGCGAAAGTGTTGGAGGATTATATGCTGTATGTGACGGCTGATGAGGTGGAAGGTGTTTGTTGTGAATGGGGGGAGGGGGAGCAAGAGCTGTGGGATATCGAGGAGACCCTAGTGAGAGTCTCATCTTCCGAGGGGAACCCCCCCCCCATTTCCAAAAGAATGAGGACATCTCCGATGATCTAGTATGAAAAACCTCATCCTGGGCGCAGATGCGGCATAGACGGAGGAATTGGGAGTAGGGGATAGAGTCTTTACAGGAAGCAGGGTGGGAAGAAATGTAGTCTAGATAGCTATGGGAGTCAGTAGGTTTGTAGTAGATGTCGGTCAATAGTCTGTCTTCTGTTATGGATACGGTAAGATGCAGAAATGGTAGGGAGATATCGGAGATGGTCCAAGTGAATTTGAGTGCAGGATGGAAATTAGTCGTGAAGTTGATGAAGTCAGTGAGTTCTTGATGGGTGCAGGAGGCAGCACTGATGCAGTCGTCAATGTAGCGGAGGTAGAGTTCGGGGATAGGGCCAGTGTACGCCTGGAACAGTGATTGTTTGACGTACCCTACCAAAGAGGCAGGCACAGCTGGGGCCCATGCGAGCGCCCAAAGCTACGCCTTGGAAATGGAGGAAGTGGAAGGAGTCGAAGGAGATTTTTGACGAAGTGCATGTGAGGTGTCTTGGACATAGGTAGGGAGGGAATAGACCAGGGGAGGATAGGACGGAGACGAGGTATTTGGGAATTAATTCAGAAATAACCAACTCATTCTTGCTTCTTTGGAATGTGGGGAGAAAACCCATACAGTAATGGGGAGAACATACAAACTACAATGACAGCACCTCTGGCCGTGATTGACCCATGTCACCGGAGCTGTGAGGCAGCAGCTCTACTTGCTGTTGCACCACTTGCTGCCCAATTGCTTGAATTTATTTGAATGATTTTAAGAGTGTTAATTTTTTGCATATTAAAAAATAATGCTATGTCAAAATATTACGTACTTTTAATTTATTGTTCTGGTCCATAATGCCCGTAGATTTGACAGAGGGCTCTAGCCGCATGTGAGTCTTACCTGAGCGTCAGATTTCACAGTCCTATTGTAGGTGGGACATGAGCGCATGGTGATGGGATTAGCATTGCAGACGTCCGTGCTACCAGGCAAGGCCTCTCTGACAACTGAACTGGCTGGCTTCCTACAATACACTCCCATTGGGAAGCAGTGACAGTTAAATAGGAACTTTATCCCTTCGTCAGCCATGTGCACAGACGGTTCGTCACTGACTCCGGAGTTAGTTTCATGCAACTGTTTGTTGAACGGCTGTTTTTTTAAATGCAGCTGTGGTTTTGGAGACTCTCAGATAAACATGGATTATGAGGGCTCTCACTCATTGATGCTAGTCTGGGAGACCCGCTGACACGGATGGGATTGAGAGACGCCTTATTGTCCATATCTTGTGTTAAGTACATAAAAATGAGTCTGCTTAGTGAAGCAACAATAAAGATCAAACATTTTCCACTCAGATGATGAAGTGACCGTTGGCAAATTCTATGCCACATTCCTCATCCAGGAACACTTCAGGAAGTATCAGAAACGCCAGGAAGAATATTACGGAATTCTTCCATCTAAAAAGAAGCAGACTTCAAATGAAATTGAGCTCCAGGTAATGCCCGAGGGAAGTGACTGGTGCGGGGGGATCAGTGAGGGGTGGTGTTTCACTGAGAGATGAACTGGTCAGTGGGTGGGGTTCAGTAAGAGGGTCAAGAATCAGTGAGGTTGTTGAGAAAGTGTTTGTAGGTCAGTGAGGGGGAGAGATGGATCAGAGAGGGAATGGGAGTTAGTAATGGGACCAGGGATTCGGTTAGTGGCAGAGTGTGTGTGTGTGTGTGTGGGGGGGGGGGGGTGGATTGGGTCAGTGATGTAGGGAAGTGAGAGGGGTGTCAGTGATGGGGTTGTGAGGGGGTTGGGCGGATGAGGTTAGTGACTGGGGGTGATGAATCAGTGACTGGGGCCAGTGATGGGGTTGGGTCTCTGAGCTGTGTCAGTTTTGCAGGGTCACTGAGGGGGAGGGGGGGTCAATGGGGAGTGGTTGGTGAGGGTGGGTCAGAGATGGAAGATCAGTGGGAAGGCGAGTAAGGGTGTGGAGATTGGGTCAGTGATGGGACGGGGTGCGAGGCAGTGGGAAGGGGTCAGTAGGAGGACAAGTGAAGGATGGGGGTTTGTGCTAGCAATGGGGTAGGATGTGAGACAGTTAGAGGGGATGTCAGTGATGGGAGGGTCGTGGGTATGTGGTAGGTTGGGAAAGTATAGTTTAGTAATGGGATTAGGTGTGAGACAGTTGGGGAATTGATGATGGGCGATCAGTGGGAGGATAAGTATGGGATGGGGGTCTGGTCAGTGATGGGACAGAGTGTGAATGGATAGAAGGATAGCTTCAGTGAGTGGAGTGCAGGAAAGGGCTCTGGGTGAAGTCTGTGAACTGGGATGCTCAGAGTAGTCGTAATGGATGAATATGTGTGGGTTGAAGTCGCTGAGGTGGTTCATAAGGCTTCATTCTGCGGGCCTACAGGCCGGACTGCGCAATGCTGAAGAGGATGTTGGTGAAGAACTCCATCGCACAGTGTCTGGAGAGCTGCCGATTGATGAAGGAGAGCGGACGATTGAGGACGGTGGACTGGATGAGACGATATACCGGGTTGGTCAATTTGACAATGGAATTTATGGCGTTCAGGGAATTTTCGGGATTATTTTATAAACCCAGTGGAAGTGTTTCATGGAACAGAAAACAAGTCCATTCAAAGCTCCTTTCTTGTTATTGCCCATTCTTACTTTATGGGAATTCCCAATTATTGAAATACGTCAAACTCTGGTGTGACTGCATGAACAGGTTTTATTTCCCTACAGAAGGAATTATATACTTGCAATAAAGGGAGCGCAGCGATGGTCACCAGATTATTTTTTGGATGATGGGTCTGTTGTATGAGGACAGATTATGCAGGCGGGTTCATTCTCCCTGGAGTTGAAAAGAACAAGAGGTGATATAATTGATATTTTGCAGTGTTTTCCTCCCACAACCGAAACAAATATGGGTTGGTTGGGTTAATTGGCCACTGTGAATTCCCTCTAGTGTTTAGGTAAATGGTAGAATTTGCAGAGATCGATGGGACTGTGGGGAAAACAAAATAGGATGAGTGTTGTGGTCGGAACAGACTGTTCACATGCTGTATAATTCTATTCAATGCATAAAATTGTTATGGGGCTTGAGCAGATAGATATGGAGTTGCTGGGGAGTTAAAAATCTGAGAGGGGTGGGAGAGTTTATGACTCATAATATGGGGTTGGCCATTCAGGACACAGGTGGCCGGGGTGGTGAATCTCTACAGTAACCTCCCAGGATGGCTAAGGAAGCTTATCGTGGTGTAGTCTGAAGAAGGGTCCTAAACCGAATCGTTGCCTGCCCACAGATACTGCCTATCCCGTTGAGTTCCTCTAGCACTTTGTATTTTGCTCTTGATTGCGTATCTTTATTCAGATCGATGGATTTTATAGATATAAAGAGGATTGAGGGATACGGGGTTAGTGCAGGAAAAGGTGACGATGACGATTTTACTGAATGTCGGAACATACACGAGGGCCCAAATGGCCAGATCTTGCTCTTCCTCACGAGTGCTTGAGTAATCACAGCTGTAACTGCAGCTGATAGTGCTTGACTTTGAGGATTGCTTTTGCAATAACAAACCTCTTTAGTAAACCGTGGTGAAATTACAGCTTTTGTATTTGGGCATTGAATTGTGCACAAAGAACAGGAAAATACTTGCCTCTCCTAAGTGTCAGACATGTTAAAACGTCCTGTATCTGGTTTCATCTCATCTAGAACTGCTGGTTGGATATCTCAAAGTCAAGTTTCAGTATGTGCCACAGGACTGAAATAGCTCTTGTTATTATTGACACTCAGTGTGATTGCATTAAAATGGACTTATCGTTCCTGCCCTGTTTACAACCTTGAATTCAGTTGAGCACACATTTCTCCTCCAGTTCTCTCCACCGTCGTCCAGCCAAAAGGGCAGCTGCCACTTAGTTCCAAGACGGGAGCAATCAGCAGTTGTTGCGATACCTGACTTGGTTTATGCCGTTTTAAAGGCACGATGTACAGTAAATGGAAACTGTTTCCTTTCAGTGAATTTAAAATGAGTATGCTAATTTGAAATTACCATGAAGTTAATTTAAAAGTACTGAAAATGGTGTTAAAAGTCTGATTTTGTATCCTGTCCTTCAAGAGAGCCGGAGGATTGTTTGGAGAGCAAGCCGATTCCTACCAAATGGACAGAAGTGGCTCCTACCAGCAACAGATCACAAGCCAGCGACCACTTCAGTTCAGTAAATCCGAGGGTGCAGGAGAGGAATCTCCACATGGCAGGCTGACTGATCTGCCCTTCAACACAACCGACTTCTTCCCCTCAGCTGAGAACAAGAACATGAATAACTCAAACACCGAAGGCCAAAGCAGGTAAAAGAGATGGGATGCACAGAGATGCAGTGGTGGAGTTGCTGCCTTACAGCGCCGGAAACCCGAGTTTGATCTTGACTACGAGTGCAGTCTGTGCATCAGGAGTTTGTACGTTCTCCCTGTGACTGCGTGGGCTTTCTCAGGGGCTCCGGTTTTCTCCCATACTCCAAAGACATACTGGTTTGTAGGTTAATTGGCTTCTGTAAATTGTACCTAGTGTGTAGGATAGTGCTAGTGTACGGGGTGATCGCTGGTTGGTGCAAACTCTGTGCGCCGAAGGGCCTGTTTCCATGATGTATCTCTAAAGGCCACAGCAGGTAAAAGTGATAAAACGCAGCATATACACAAATTGGCGCAGGTAAGTGTGAGATAAATGGCGAATTATCAGCTTTTTACACTGTTTTGAGCTGAAACCACTTACTTGCTCAGACACTACATACCCCGTGCCATTACACACATCACTGGAAACACACTGCACTCAACTGACCCACAGTACACCCCACAGTTACACAACTTTACACACACACACCAAGTGTTCTTTTCAGTTTCGCACCCATACACACACACACGCCCTATCCTTTCACACCTATACTGTACCCCATCCAACACCTCAGCCTTTCTCCCACACACACAAACACACACTACCCCATTCAGCAACCCGCCCTTTCACACACAATACCCCATCTAACAACCCACCCTTTCACACACACTCTGTACCCATTCCAACACGCCACCCTTTCTCATACACTATAACCATCCTACATCCTACACTTTCACATACACTATACCCATCCTGTGAACATATACACTGCATGTCAGCTCCAAAGCCTGTTATACATATATTGGTGCTGACATGGTGTCTGATATGTGATCAAGAAATATCCCTCGATTTCAGTGTCATTTATATAGTTGGGCATCGATTGCAGGTGAGTGAGCACCCATTAGGTAAAGTGTATGCTGTGGTTTGTGATAGGGTTTGGATGTTGATGTGTCTGTTTCATCATTTTCAGCCAGTCTTAGAGCATGCAGAATATTCCATCCTTCCTGCGACTCAGAGAAAACAGCCAGCCAGGTTACCCCTTTCCTCTTTACTAAGCTACAAGTTGGTGACAATTTATCCTATTGGTCATGTGGTTGTGGGAAGTAAGAGAAGTTTCATTGGCCTCAGAAAAGCTGTTCGCTCACCATTTGTCCAGCGCTCTTCTATTCACTGTGACCCTTTTTACTTCATTGCAGCCTTTACTACGAAGATGAATTACAAAAGGAAATTGCAAAACTTGAGTTTGATGGTGATCTTGATGCCAAATTAATGCAAGCCAGGCAGCAGTCTCCCCCAGTGTCAGGTCAGTAAATAATAGATGTAAGATTTCATTCATTTATAAAAAATATTCAACTAACCTGCAGTTAATCACTTGCATGGACTCCTTAATGATCCTCAGAGGTACAGTCCTAGTCCTACAGCTGTGTTTTCATCCGACAATTCATTCTGATCTGGATCAAAAGGTTGAGAATTGAAGTTTCACTACAAAGGTTGGCACATAACTCATGCGGGCACTCCACAGCTAAAACATGATCTGCTGCAATGCTAAAGTTTTAACATGGGCCCCCATCAGATGGGTGCAAAATTCCCATGGGTTTATTTTACGGGAAAACATGGAAATTAACCTCATCCATTGGTCAACATTTATCCATACCCTCAGCAAAAATCAAAAAGCAAAACAATTTCCAGATGATAGAAATTTTAACCAGAAAAGGCTAGAAATATTCAGCAGGTTGAGCAGTGTCTGTACAGCAAGAATCACAGGTTGACAACACTTCACCACAACTATGCAGAGTGAGAAAACAACATGTTTTAGGTTGCAGAGAAAGTGGAGGGGTTGGAGAACAGTCTGCAATAGGGAGATCAAATCTGCCTTAGGAAGGCCAAGAGAGACTAATGATACATGAGGCAGTGGTGCTGGTTAAGCGAAGGAGGTGGTTAGAGGATTTGTGAATAGATAGAACATAAAACAGTATAACACAGGAACAGGCCCCTCAGCCCACAATATCTGTGCCAAACATGATGCCAAAACAAACTCTTACCTGCCTGCTTATAATCCATATTCCTCCATTCCCTGTATTTGCATGAACCTATCCAAAAGTCCCTTAAATGCCACTTTCGTAACTAGCTTGACCACCACCCCTGATAGTGCATTCCAGGCACTCACCACCCTCTGTGTAAAAAAAAACTTGCCAGCACATTTACTTTAGACTTTGCTCCCCTCACCTTAAAACAAATCCCTTATAGAAGTGAATGAAAAAGGAGGAGGAAAAGAAACAGCTAGAATTGTGAGATACAAAACACAAGCTAATGTTGGGTATGGTTGGTGTAGTACAAGTTAAACTCCATTTAAATAATTCACAGCAACAAGCAGTAATGACACCAGTCTGAAGAAAAGTCTCGACCCAAAATGTTGCCTATCCATGTTCTCCAGAGAAGTTGACTGACCTGCTGAGTTACTCCAGCACTTTGTGTCCTTTCGTGTAAACTAGCCTCTGCATTTCCCTGTTTCTACAAGCAAAATGGTATCTTCATACTGCATTGATTCAAAGAAATAGCATGGTGTTGATGGAAAGATGGTGGAAAGGAGCAAAAATACCTTATTGAGTTTTGTTTTGAGGAACAGAGGTGAAGCTAAAATTCAATAGACATTGAAGAAGGGTCTCGACCCGAAACGTCACCTATCCCTTCTCTCCAGAGATGTTGCCTGTCCCGCTGAGTTACTCCAGCATTTTGTGTCTACATTCAATAGACATTGCTTGTTTCAAAAACCAGAGAACCGTTGATGATTTTCTTCATTCACAGTTACTTGTGTGTATAATTGTCTGAAATACTGGATAAGGAATCATCTCCGGTTATTTGCCTGAGGAAACGACTCTTCCTGGCTGGACTATTGTTCGTAGGCTTGAGGACCATAATAAGATCTGGGCAGAAATTAGGTCAGAACAAAAGTACATTCAGCCAATGGGTATGAAGGAGTTGTTGGAGTAGCTTCAAAAGTGTTTCTCCAGTATTTTATGATGACTGATGCAAGCTGCACATATCTCCAATATATGTATTAGGATAGGGATCAGTATCACAGTAAGCCACAAGATCGATGCCAGGTTGAAATATCGGACTTTGGAACTGTTCTACAGGCAATTAAAGGCTCCCTGGAGGCTGGGATAGATTTTCCCATTGATGTCAGTCCTCACGGAAATGTGGTTCCCGAGATATGAAATTAACTGGAACCCTGTGATGGATCTTGATTGGGGACGGGTTAGTGAAGGAATTTTGTCTTCCAGCTTTTTAGCATAAGTCCCATGCTCTTGTTCCATTCAGCACAAATATCAGCAAAGCAACATAACACTGTTGGCAGATTTGGTGTGATCTGGAGCACATAGATGATGCTGCTCTTGGCCACTGAAGCTTGGGATAAAGGATAGAGTTTTAAAGGGATGCAGGAGAGAGATACACAAAGGGTATGTGTGCACAGGTTGATGAAGGGGAGCTGAATAAAGCGGATGATGAGGTGTATGCAATTTTATGGTTGGTCAACCTTTATAAAACACTGATCTCGCTTCAAATGTTTCAAGTCGAATGTCGTTGATGACATTTTTGATGTGTTTATGGGAGAAATGAGAGGCGGCACAGTGGCTATGGGTGCTGCATGTACAGAGTTAGCACATTCTCCATGTGACCGCGTGCATTTTCTCCGTCAATAAGTCGATGGTGATGCATCAGTTGGTCTGTTGCAAGTATCCACCACTCCGTCTACAGTAAATGCCCATCAATCTGCTTGTTGCAAGTGTCCATCGAGCTGCCTGTAGCAGATCTCTGTCAGTCTGCCTGTGGCAATTGCCCGTCAGTCCATCTGTGACAGCCGCTCCTCACTCTGCCTGCGATGCTGCACCTCATTCCCACAATAGTGACTGTTCGACATTCCGCCTGTCCGAGAGTCTTACAGTTTACCTGTGGTACATTATTAGTCCATCTGTAGCAAGTGTCCATCAGTCCACCTGTATTATGTGTCCATGAGTTGTCCGTGCCATGTGTCCCTCAGTCCATCTGTGCCTCGTGCCTATCAGTACTCATCTGGTCAGTGTCCGTCAGTTTCCACTGGCCATGTCAACCGTCCACCTGTGGTGTGAATCTCGGTCACCAGTATCCTATTGTAACTTTTCCAGGGAGGAAGACAAACTGTCCAGTGAACAATCTTACCCCAGAGACCACAAACAAGGAAGAACAGGAAGAGCCAGGACTGACACGACACTGCCCTGCCGAAGAGGTAATGAGAGACAGCCACAGCATTTGTTTCCACTGTCTGTACATCACTCAAGAGTGGAGTTACACGAAGCATCCCTCAGGATGGACGTTACACTGTACATCACTCAGGAGTAGAGTTAGACTATGTGTACATCACTCGGATGTAGAATTACCCTATTAAAAAATTCAATCCTGTGCACTTCTCCCCACTTAATTTTCCATGTAAAAGTCATTTTTGTAAGTCATTTAAAGAGCATATTTGAGGAAGGTTACTTAAAAATTCTCTAACTCAATCTCATGTTTATAAGACATAGGAGCAGAATTAGGCCGTATGGCCCATTGAGTCTACACTGCCATTCAATCATGACTGATCTAACTTTCCCTCTCAACCCCATTCTCCTGCCTTCTCACTGTAACCTTTCATACCCTTACTAATCAAGAACCTATCAATCTCCTCTTTGAAAATACCCGAATATGGCCTCCACTGTCTGTGGCTATGGATTCCATACATTCACCACCCTCTGGCTAAAGAAATTCCTCCTCATCTCCTTATCTATAGGTATGTCATTTTATTCTGCGGTGTGCCTTCTGGTCCTAGACTCTGCCACTAATGGAAACATCCTCTCCACAACCACTCTATCCAGGCCTTTCATTATTTGTTTAGTTTCAATGAGATCCCCTCCTTATTCTGACTTGGCCAGGAAAGCTGAAATTCATTTTCATCTCAGTGGACTATTCTGAGTTGGTGCCTGTGGGGCTCATTTATTTTGATCTTGATCTATTTCTCATTGTCACTGAAAAGTACAAATGTTAAACTCTCAAGTCCTCTCACTTGCTTCTCACTTTGCACTGATATTTAAAAAGCGTTAAAAGGTAATACCCCAGCCAATGTTTCATGTTAAATGAAAACAGAACACAGGAAACACTCGAGTGGTAAGACAGCATCAGTAGAAAGTGAAACAGAATCAATGTTTCAGGTCAAAGATACTACGGCAGAACTGGAAGAGCGTTTCAAATTGCAAGGAGAGTGTGGAGGGGTGGATAGGTCTAAGGAACATCTCAAAGGAGTGACACGGTGGCACTGCCTCACAACTCCACCAACCTGGGTTCAATCCTGACCCAGGGTGCTGTCTGTGTAGAGTTTCCATGTTCTTCTTGTAACTACGTGGATTTTCCCCAGGTGCTCCAGTATCCTCCCACATTCCGAAGATATGCGGGTTGCAAAGGTAATTAGCAGCTGTAAATTGCCCCGAGAGTGTAGCATCTCCAGGAAGTTGATGGAAATGTGGGGGAAATAAACAAAGATTATTGTAGGGTTGGTATAAATGGGTGGATGACAGTCAATATGGACTCAGTGAGCCATAGAGTCCTTTCCAAGCTGTATCACTCCAAGATCTAAGCTGCCGAGCTTTTCAAGGTGATTCCAATGTTTAGTTTTTGACATCTCCATTGAACATGTTTTTAATCATTCAAGGGATGTGTGCTTTGCAGGCTCAGCCAACATTTAATTTTCCATCCCTAATTGCCCTTATGAAGGTGATGGAGAACTGTCTTCTTTAGCCGCTGCAGTCCCTGAGATAGTGCCACAATGCTGTTAGGGAGAGAGTTCCAGGATGGTATATTTCCAAGTCAGGATGGTCCGTCTGGAAAGATAGCCAGGCAGATTGGGTGATTAAACAAAGCGAATGAAGACCATCAAAAAATCCATCACCACCTGGACGTTGCTATCCATCTGCCTGGCTATCTTTGCTGATCCTTCCCTTTTAAGAAATAATTCAGGAGGTTACTGAGCACTCTCCTCACAAAGGTCTCCAAACCCCACCATGACAGACACATTATGCATGCCTATTCATGCCACTTAGGGGATTTCTGCCACGCTGGGCATTCAGAGCAGAATAGGGAACCAGTGTCCAGTTCTCAAGGACTCCTAGGTCCTGATGGGCTTGAACCATACTGTGATGCCACAAGGACAGACAAGGGGAGAGAGAGGTGGCCAGAAAGATAACATAGGCAGTGTTAATGCTTGCTGTTTTTCTCTCATTATTCTCTGTCAAGGTAGAGGAAGCCCAAAGACCTCTGGAGCTGGCTGCCAACGCAACCCTTGTGGTCATGATGGTGGAGCAGCTTCCGCTGGGAACCCCAGCACCGAGTGTGCAGAGAATTCCACCTGCAGCCACAGATATTGATGGCAACGACTCAACTATGCTGCCAAAACTTTGAAGCTAACCTTGGTCTGCAGAGGAGACAGGGAGACCCTCAAGAACAAGGCCTGCTTCCTGTTTAGTTGATTTTATGTGTATGTGGAAAGGGTGAGAGTTGTGAGGGAACGTAAGAGATTTCAGCCGGTTGCTGATGGAGCAAGAATGCAGGCCGTTAAAGAGGGCTCTGGGAGAAGAGGAGATGTCAGGGAAGCTGCATTGTTACGGTGACTCTGACTCGGTTTGTTCAGGTCTTGAGGCTTGTCCAGATCTTGTAATTACGCTGTGTTTCTATTCAATTGGTACGGCTTTGTATTATTTCATTGGTATTCATGGTGCTCATTAAATAGTGCTTCCTGATCCTTGTGTGTGCGGGAGTTCAGAGTGCACTTTTCCAGACACACGGTGGTTTTGTGTTCAATGTCCCAGACACATGGTCAATATCCTGGGCTCTTTGTCCACCTCCAAATGAGACTCAGCTGCAACCCAGTGAGGTTCTCCCAGTGGCAGAGATGCAATGTACCTGCACACTCCTGAATCGTTCCTTGTAAATGCCCAGAGACCTAAGTTCTAGGAGCAGAATTAGGCCCTTCGGCCCATCATGTCTACTCCGCCATTCAATCATGGCTGATCTACCTTTCCCTCTCAACCCCATTCTCCTGCTTTCTCACAACCACTTCCCAGGGAACACTCCACCTGTGTCCTGCTCTTGTGATACCCCTCTCTGTAATGGTGAATCCTGTTCCTGGTTCCCCATTACTAATGCTCCAATTGGCACCCACTCTGACCACTGTATACCCAACCACTGGCACTGTTGTAGAAAGTCCAATGTAAGCACCAGGGAACACCTTCCGTAAGATTCAATAATTTCAAACGCATATAGCTGTACTGGATGCTTTTTCCAACCATTGGATGCAATGTCATTAATACCCCACCAGACTTTTATTAAACTACTAGGCAAGTGGGACCTATTGGGCCCCGTTCCCACAATGCAATATTCCACCACTCACCCATAGCCCCTAACTGCACAGGCACGGTTGACAGGTTCCCGTTGTGACGCCAGAGATCCCCGTTGTGATGCGAGTCACGGCGACCCTCCCCCAACTACGCCTTGTCATCCCTCTTCCTACCCCTATCCTCCTCCATTCCCCCTCATCCCCCAGCACTCTCTACCCTCCTCTTCTTTCTCCTCCTCCTCCCTACCACTCCCTCCCTCTCCTCTCCCTCCATCTCCTTTCCCATACCCTCAGTCACTCCCTCTCTCCCTCCATAACCCCTCTCCCCTCCCTACCCCCTTCTTCTCCCTCTATCTCCCTGCTCCCCCACTCCTCACCTCCCCCCTATCTCACTACCCCACTCTCCCTCCACACCTCCCCCACTTTCCCCTCCCTCTCCCCTCACTACCTTCTCCTTCTATCACCCTGCTCCCCCACTCACCTACACCAGCCCCCCCCACCCCACCACAATGAAAATTGTGTTTTTTTAATGAAACCTCTCCCTTATCCCCCCCGCCCCCAACACACACACACAATGAAAATCGTGATTTTTCTTCAAAATAACACAATGATAGCAGTTAATGAAAACTTTAAAAATTGATTAAAACTGAGTTATTTTGAAAATCACCATTTTTTGTGTATATGAGATTCGGGATCCCATTGTGGTATAACGGGCAGGGAAAAGTGATTTTTGTTCGACCAAGTGCAGACCCATTGAGCCCACTCCCCTAACGCAATATTCCACCATGTGCAGCTGCCGCATTCAAAGTTGTCGGCTGAAATTAAGTTAAAGTTAATAAGGTGAATAGAGGACTCGTGGAGGCGTTTGTAAAGTAGAAGGAAACTTACTCATGGAGCCGTTGGATCCCCGTTGTGAGGCCAGGCAAGTACACGTGAAAAAAACAAATATGCTGATTTAAAAAAATTCAAATTCGGGACCCCATTGTGACTTCATGGCGTCGTACGCTGCTGACGGGTCGGGCAAGTGGAAAAGTTATTTTTGTAAAAGTGGTTTTTGTAAGGTTTAAAATGTGAATAGCTTAGAATAGAATGTCTTTTATTGTCATTCAAACAGACAAGGTTTGAATGAAATTTCATTCCTGCAGTCATGACATTACAAAAAAAACCCAAGACACACACTTAACACAATTTACACAAACATCCATCACAGTGAATCTCCAACACCCCCTCACTGTGGTGGCAAAAGTCTTATCTCTTCCCTTTGTTCTTCTCCCGCGGTCCAGCAGTCCAACTGCAACGTCGAGGTGACTGGGGCTCACGATGTTAAAGCCCCCGGCGGGCGATGGTAAGTCCTTCGGCCGTTTAAGCCGCGCCGGGCGATTTTAGGCCCCGCTCCGAGTCATTTAAACCACACGATTCCAGCGGGACAAGTTGCAGGAGCTCCAAAAAGTGGTCTCCC
Source organism: Okamejei kenojei (assembly GCA_035221665.1). NCBI lineage: Eukaryota > Metazoa > Chordata > Chondrichthyes > Rajiformes > Rajidae > Okamejei > Okamejei kenojei. The sequence goes on along the minus strand of CM069154.1, from coordinate 15,801,521 downwards.
ACTAGGGACCTGCGAGCTCCCGATGTTCCTGTCCATCGGGCCTGCGGCCGGAGCCTCCGAAGCTCCGAAGTCGGGTTGCAGACGCGCGCCACCACATCTCTCCCCGCTCCGAAGTCGGCCAGCTCCGCGATGGCGAGTCCGCAGGCTCCGCGACTGGAGCCCTCAGGTTGGTTCCGGTTGGAGGCTGCCGCCGGCTCCAAGATGTTAGGCCCAACGATACCGGCGGAAAAAGTCGGTCCCCGTACAGGTAAGAGATTAAACGGTTTCCCCCACCCCCCCCACCCCCCCACATATACACAGCTAAAAAATAATAAAAATTAAAAACAAAAACATACATCTAACGGGACAAAAATAAATAAAAAGACAGACGGACTGCAGTCGAGCCGCTGCCGTTAGGCATCGCCACACTCCACTTGTAAAATATAACATCAATCCAAATTAAACTTGCCACAGCACACCCCAGGACAATGGTGAGTAAGGTTGGCCAAAAATTGTAGCACTATTGTCTACTGTTTTGGCGTAGTTTCGGAATCACACACATACGCACGCACGCAAACAAACAAGATGAGACTTTTAGTAATATATAGATAATAATGTTGCACAATATTATGATAAATCTTCCAGTGAACCAGGTAAGTTGAAAACCATGGGGTAGGCGGGTCGGGGTCCTGGTGTATCAAAAGGAAGAGTTGGGGTTGGTGTCCTGCTGAGTTGGGGTAGGGTTGGACCTGGGGCAATGGAGTGTTAGGCAAGTGTGGGGACTGGGATCTCGTGGTATCAGAGGGAGGGTGTGGGCTAGGCCCTATGGGGTCAGAGGAAGTGTGGGAACGTGAGGGGGGGGGGGGGAAGGAGGTTAGTGATTAGGTTACAATGTGGTGTAGATTGGGGTCCCGGTGTGTTAGAGAATATGGACGGGGTTCTGGTCAGTTCTGGGAGGTTGGGGACAGGAGCCCCAGTGTATCAGAGGAAGAATGGGAACGGTGTCCTGGTTAATTGGGGAGGGTGGGGATGGGGGTCTCGATGTATTCTGGAGGGTGCGGATTAGGTCCCTGTGTATTGGGGGAGGTGAGGGCTAGGTCTTAGTGTATTGGGGAAGGTGGGAATGAGGTTCAGTGAGTCAGATGCCAAACTATAGGAAGTTTTGAATAGTTGTATGCAGATTATCAGAGTTTTATGACGATTATTGTTATTTCAGATTCCCAGGATTTTCCTCATACATCGTCAGGAACTCAGAATTACATTACCGACCACTTCCTATTTAGGGTTCCCTCTACTGTTGCCATTTTTGTTACTTAAACCCCCAAGCTTAATTTATTCCAGCCCTCCCCCTGCCCTGAGCCGGGTAAGGATGGTGCGAGTCTCTGTTCTGCATCACTGTCGGGCTTTGGTTCTGGGCCTGCTCCGTTGTCATCCTGACACTTGGTTTCAGCTGCGACTGTTCAGGGACACCGTCACACACAGCCAACACACTGTGAGAGGTGCCTCTGCTGAGATGGATGCTTGAGAAGGGGAGAGGGTGCCCATGGCCTCACCAATTCTGATCTGTCCTTTCATAGGCTGGAAGTAAATGATAACTCCATCACAGTTCAAACCTCTGCCTTATTGTGCCCTGGCTTCTCCTCCCACCACTCTCTAGGGTGGAATATTCCAACGATTCACCATTCAATGAGCGAAGTAATTCCTACTTATCTGAAGTTGGTCACCTCTTATTCCCAAGGGAGAGTTTTTGATGGGGACCAGTGTCCCAACATCCACCCTGTCAATATCCTTCAAGCATTTGTATAAGCAAGATCAACTCTTCCTTCTAAACTCCAATAGACCAAGCTTGCTGAAGTGTTCCCTATTAAACAACTTCTTCCATTCCAGGAATCATCTGAGCAAACCTTTTCTGTGCAGATAACAGTGCAAGTATATGGCTGAATGCTTGCTCTCTGTCGCCAAGGCTTACTGCATCTCCAATGTGCTAATCATTTCAATTCTATTTCCCATTCCCATATTGTCCCTTCTATTCTTGGCTTCCTTCATTGCTAGAGTGAGGTCACTTGCAAGGAACAGCACCTTACATTATGCATGGTTAGTTTGCAACCCAACGGTATGAATATTGATAGATACAAAGTGCTGGAGTAACTATGCGGGTCAGGCAACATTTCTGGTGAAAAAGGATGGGCGACATTTCGGATTGTGACCCTTCTTCAGACTCGCACAAGTTGCATAATGCATGGTCCCGACACAAAATGACTGATGGAGTAGAGAGAAGAAAGCTGGAAAAGAGAGGTGGGGGGTTGGAGCAGAACCTAGCAAGTGATGGGTGGAATCAGATAAGGATTGGTGATTGGTAAATGGGAGATGCAGGTGATGAAGGCTCAAGATTTCAAGTTTTTTGCTCAAGATTCCAACATCTGCGGTTTCTTGTGTCTCCGTGGTTTATATTCCTTTGTTCCCTTAGATCATCATCTTTAGGCTACTCTACTTTCATATTCCAAATTGTTTCCCACTTTCAGACTGAATGTGAAACATGATCAGTTACGTTGACTGTTCTAAAATTGATCCTTTACACTGAAACCATGACCAGTTCAAAAATAACCCTTCCCTGGTTGCTTCCAAAATGGACCAGGCTGAGAAACTGCCTTGAATACATTCTATTAACTCATCGACACAACTATTTTTGGCAGTTTGATTTGTTGAAGTTGAAGTTTTAGCGGGACCTATGTGAAGATGAAAGTTGCCCACAATAATTCTCGAACCTTGCCCAAAAGCTCTCATTATTCCTTGCTTTATATTCTGTCCTATAGGTACCATGTGGAGGGCCTGTAGCAAACACTTCACCAGTGACTTCTTTCAAACTGATCCTGCACCTTGATGTTCAGAATTTAAATAATTTATTGTACTTGTACTGATATATTTTATTAATTAAGCTATCCTACTTACTTTCCCTCTCTATTCATCCTTAATTTATGTATCTCGGAATATGTACAACTCAGCATTGGTCACCTGGCATTGGTGCATGGGAAGCTGCAACAAATAAGAATTTCATTGGTCTGGTCCCAGTGCATATGGCAATTAAACACTCTTGACTAGCAACCAGTAACTCTCTGCAAATATCTCACCCAATCTCAGATATTTCCTTTGATCTACCGATCCCTCTCTTAACCTCTGCTACTGAAATCCAACTTGTTTTCTCTCTTTCCCTGTTGGCAGAAGGGTCCAGAACCTGAAACTTTAACTCTGCTTCTCTCTTCACAGATGCTGCCTGACCTGCTGAGTGTTTCCAACAATGTCTGTTTTACATCTGTGAATGACTATGGGGCCACACCAATTTATTTCTGTTGGGGCCATCAATCTATTTGGCTTCTTATGAAGGCTACGTGCATTCAGATAACTTACTCACCCCTTTGTTCTTCTACTATTTTCCCCTAGACCACCCCCACTGCATTTGAATGTTCTTCCCCTTTCCATCAAACTCTGGTTATTATTGCTGATAACTCTGCACTTTACTTTGTCCTTCATTTTAGCTTTATAAATTTCCTCAAGCCTGTTTTTGGCTTCCCGCAACTCTTTAGTTTAAAGGGTTTTCTACAGGCCTAGTTACTCAATTCATAATTTCATGACATCCAGCCCAATTCACCATTACATGACTTCCATTCCCTATCTCAATGGAATACTACCCTCTTTTCCTAGTACTGCAACCAGTTCCCCAAGAATGGAAACCCAACAGTGTTTGAGCCACACTTTCAATACTCTTGAGTTTATCGATCCAATGCCAATTAGCATGCGGCTCAAGCAGTAATCCAGAGATTATTACCTTTGTGCTTCTGTTTTAAAACATTTATTTTGCTAGTCTTCCCTACCCAGTGGAACAGTTTCTTAATCATTCGGATGTACTTGGTCTTACTCCTGATCCAAATTTTACACCTGTTCCGAGGAGCAGTCTCACATCAATCTTGTTCAAGAAATTGGAGGGACGCAGCTTAGAGGCAATTGGAAGGCTAACACTAAGTGAAGTACAAGGGTGAATAGTTCATATAGTTGCAAAGTTGGTATATACCTTTGACATTAATGCTCTGAGATTTGCAATCCTTAAAATAGTTTGTTCAAATCATTCTCACCTAAATATAGAGAAGCTGATCTCATTCGAGGATGGGGATTCTAATTGATTGGCAAAATGCTCAGGGAGGGGTGTGAGGTAAAGTTGTTTAATGCAGAGAGTGGTTCTGACCTAGAATTCACTATCTAAGGGTGGTGGAAATTAAGCTATTCGGAGCTTTGAAAAGGATATGTCCTCACCCACTCCTCCGTGCTCTCTTGCCCCGAACTGATGCTCTTAACCCTGGCACCTGGCAAGTAACGCAGCCTTCAGGACACATGCTCTCAGCTGCAGAGAACACTGCTTCTCCCCCTCTTCATTTCCCTGATTGGAATGTTACCTGCATTTAAGCAAAAATAATTTGCAAAGGAGAGGAAGGACTGGGTCATTTTGCATTGAGATACCATAACAATGGCCTGATAAAATAGACAAAGTATTCTTGTGCAGAGAGCAGTGGTGACACTTCCAATGCCAGGTGCAGATCAGCTGCTGCTGGGCATGGTCCAGGCCAGTAACTCCAGTGAGGCCATGACCATGTTCTCCACAGGTGGAACAGACCTGACAGAGGGATGTGGTTTTGCTGGGTCTCATACTGATTTAGAAAACTTTCCCCTCCAAACACATTTCTCTTTGGAGAGCTGGAGGGAGGTCTGTGGCTGAGGAGCCCTGTAACTATACTGCTGCCAGTGAATACCGGGTGTGCTGCTTAAAAGACATCATGACTTGATGCGCAAACTGCCTGGCAAATGTCCGATGTACTCTGCCACTTGAAGTCCTGGGTTAAAATTTGTCCAAATCTGTCCTCACAGTGGTCACATTTCACAATGTACTATAAATAACAAAATCCAGTTATGGAACATTGAAGCTACAATGCTGCACGATAATCTTCAGAGGCAAAATACACCAATTCACATCAGCAAAGGACAGCTGTGTGTCGCATAGAGTGGACGATACATCCACCACTGAGAGACTGGACAGACAGTGTCTGCCACTTGAACCAGCCAAATGTGAACTATTTAGGGAGCTGAGGCTAGGACATACATTATGAATGGTAGGATCTTTAGGAGTATTGAGGAAGGGAGGAACTCTTGGAGTTCCTTGCAGGTGACAACAGAGAAAGGAACGCATATGGTATACTCGTCTTCATTAGTTGGGATACTGAGTATAAGAGCAGAGAGGTAATGTTCCAACTTTATAAATAGTCCAGTCAAAATAGTACCTTCACCCACGACTAATTGCAAAATAATTTATTTTACTGCAGTGAATTACAGTATTGTCTCCTAAACACCATACTAAAAGCCCTAGAAAATCCTAGCATGGGAAAGTGGTGTAATTTGCATAATATGTAATATGCAAATTAGCTTCCGCCATGAGAGAAAATTCGTAATTTCCCGTGGCAGTTGTAATATAAGCAGCAATTCAAGTATCCAAAACCATGTTTCCATGACCTGTGAAAATGATGACCATATTCACAGGTTAATATGAGTTTCTTGCATGATTTAGCTTTGTCAATCAGCGAAAATAAAAATTGCCTGATATCTTTGCATCCGTGTGTCTGATACAAAAAATGGCATCTAAACGTAAAGTCATAAGAAAGCAAGAGTGAAAAATTGGATGAAGCAGCAAGAAGTAATACCTGGAATATTTAAGGTGGTGTCACTCAATCAAGATGAGAATAGCCATATTTTACATTCGTTTTCACAACTATAACTTGACTAGTGTTCTTCGTGAAATTTCAGGCAACATCACCCAGCAACACTACTGTCATCTATCTCCACCCGAGATGAATTTCCACAGCTTAGACCTTTACACACTCCACACATCCATGTGCAGTCAATGGTAATACTCTGAAGTCTGAAGAAGGGTTTCAGCCCGAAACGTTGCCTATTTCCGTCGCTCCATAGATGCTGCCACACCCGCTGAGTTTCTCCAGTACTTTTGTCTACCAAAGGGAATACTCTTGCAGGTGCATCTTCTGGTGCTGCACCCGGTCTTGCAGTTACTCCTGAATATCTTGGTCAACTTCAGCCTTTGCAATCGTCTGTGTATGAGTGAAAACCCGTCTGCATTCTGTGTGCACTCGCTGACCTTTATGAGTTCTTATACTACTTCCTTGCTACTCAATGGCCTTGTTGATACTCTCGCTCCCTTTTTCTCATAGTATTAGTTTCGTGACCATCTTCTAAACTCTTCCCAAAACACACTCAGCCATGGCTGTCTGTTGTTCATTTGAAAATAGAGACAATACTCATAAGTTAAGGTTAGGGTTAGGTTAGGGTTCAATCGGGTAATTACCCTTTCTTAAATACACAATATTCAGATTATCTTCATACACCTACAAAGCAGAGTACTTTAATGCATGTGAATGCTTAATATTATTGAAATTACTATGACAGGTTATGCAGGCATACCAGCCCTCAAAAAGCCTTCAAATGCTCTATAACCCTTCAGTAGTCTTCTCGAGAGCCAAAATATTTTAATAAGATTTGAAAGCTATAATTATAGTGAAGATAGTTAGAATGCATTTAAAGACTATTGAAGATTGTTTGAATGCTTATGAAGGCTATTTCTGGACTGAACTGTGGTGTACCACTGCTACCAGTTGGACAAGTTGCCATGTCCCTGAATTTATGAAATAAATTATGAAATATGAATTTTCTCTAATGGCGGAAGGTAATTTGCATATTATGCAAATTACAACACTTTCCCATGCTAGGGACTTTTAGTATGGTATTTAGCGGACCATACTGAAATCTACTGCAATAGAATAAATTATTTTGCAATTAGTGGTGGGTAACCTCCTCAAATTTGCTTGATTGACTGGACTAAAAACTTTTAAGAAAGAACTGCAGATGCTGGAAAAATCGAAGGTTGACAAAAATGCTGGAGAAACTCAGCGGGTGAGGCGGCATCTATGGAGCGAAGGAATAGGTGACATTTTGGGTCGAGACCCTTCTTCAGACCTCAGCTTGGATATCATGTAAGCTACAACACTAGAGAGGATGCAAGGGAGATTCACCAGGACATTGCCAGGCTGGAGCAGTTCAGTTATGAGGAGAAGCTAGTTCTGTTCTCCTTGATGCAAGGAGGTTAAGAGTGAACATGAGGTGTGGAGCAACTGATCTCTGCTGAAGGTAGAAAGGGGTGGAGATGGGAAGATGTGATTAATGGTGGGATCACTGGAGGTGACGGAAAAGCCGGAGGATGATGTGTTAGATGCGGAGTCTGGCGGGGTGAAGGGAGAAGACCAGAGGACCTCTATTCTTGTTATGTTTGGGGGGGGGGGGGGAGCATAAGCAGAACTATGGGACAAAGAGGACATGTGGGTGAGGGATCCATCTATGACAGCCGGGGGAATCCACATTCACTGAAGAATGAGGACATCTCGGATGTCCTCAAATGGAAATACTCATATTGGAAGCAGTGTGGCAGAGACAGAGGAATTGAGAAGGGGGGATAAAGTTTGCCATTCTGGATAGGTTGATACAGGTGAGGAGACAGGGAAGGGGGGTTGTTAGGCAGATGGTTGAGAAAAGGAAGATGTAAGGCAGAACGAATGAAGGGTTGCAAATTGTGAAGCTAGAGGGAGGAATGTAAGTGAAAGAGGAGTGGAGAAACAATACCAATCAGGAGTGGGGGGGGGGGAGAAAGGGTGGTATTTATGGAAGTGGGGAGAGGGGGAGGGTTATGTAGTTATCTAAAATTCTAGAATTCAATGTTCATGCCGTCAGGTTGTAAGCTACCCAAGTGGAATATGAGGTGTTATCCCTTCAGTTTGCATGTGGCCACACTGGTAATGATAGAAGCCCAGGGCAGAAAGGTCAGTTTGGGAAAGGGAAGAGGAGTTAAAATGGTAGCAACCGTGAGATTCAGCAGGCCTTGGCAGACCTTGCGCAAGTGTTCGGCGAAATGGTTCATGGTCGTGCAAGGGTTGCTCGTAATGTTTCATTGCCAAGGTAGGATTAGAGTTGTGATGGCCAATTCAAAAAACCTGATCCTTGTAGGAAGGTAACTGCTCCTGAACCTGACAGAGTGGGACTTCAGGCTTCTATAACTCATGCCCAATGAGAATGAGATGAGTGCATGGCCCAAGTGGTGGGGATCATTGATGATAGATGCAGCCTTCATGAGGCAGCACTTCATGTCAATGTATTTTTGTGCATGTGATCGACTTGGCAGTGTCCGCCACTCTGCATCCTCTTGCATTCCTGTGTCCACCACTTGCTGCATCCTCTTGACTTGCTGTGCCAGGACATGATGCAACCAGTCAGGATATTTTCTACAAAGAATCTGTGGAAGTTGACAGAGTATTCAGAGAAGTGCTGAATCTCTTTAAACTTATAAGAAAGTAGATGCATTGGCACGCCTTCCTTCTTATATTACAAACCACAACAGACCCTTTGTGGTATCATTTCTTAGTTGCCTGGAATATTTTTTATTGATGGTTGCAGTCCATTTAGTAAATTATTATGTGATGCAACTCCGTAATTGTCAAGTATTATCTTTCATCATCATCAAGTGACCTTTAATGTGTGTGCTCACATTTTTAAATGTCTTCACAAATTGTTCCAAAATTGTACCAATCTTAATCTTCAAGATCAGCTAACCATGGGAGACTTTATTAAATGCCTTATGTAAATCCATGTAGTCAAAATCATTCTTCATATGCATAGGAAGGAACTGCAGATGTTGGTTTATACCAAAGATAGACACAAAATGTTGAAGTAATTCAGTGGGTCAGGCAGCTTCTCTGGAGAAAAGGGATAAGTGATGTTTCAGGTTGAGACCCTTCTTCAGACTGTCAGAAGTGTCTGAAAATGGGTCTCAACCTGAAACATCACCTATTCCTTTTCTCCAGAGATGTTACCTGACCCGTCATCCTTCGTCATACCCTCATCAATCACCTTCGCCACGTCCTTAAAAAACGCAATCAAATTAGTTAGAACAGGCATGCTGACTGTCCCTAATTAACCTATTCTCTTCCAATTGGGAGTAAATCCTATCCCGAAGAATCTTCTCCAATAGGATCCCTATCACTGTTTTATATTTCCCTGGATTACCTCTACTTCCCTCATTAAACAAAGGAACAACATCCTCTGGGACCTCACCTGTAGGGACCTCACCTGTAGCAGGAGACAGCACAAAGATCTTCATCAAGGCTTCAACGAGTTAGGCTGAAGAGCCTTTCTCCATATTGTATGACTATCATTTTATGGCTGTATATTTCTTATTTTATCATTATCAGAATCATAATCATACTTTATCAGCCAAGCATGTTTTGCAACATATGAGGAATTTGATTTGCCATACAATCATACTAATAAAAAGCAACAGAACACACAAAATCCATTTTAACATGAACATTCACCACAGTGACACCTCCACATTCCTCACTGGAAGGCGAAAAAAGTTCAATCTCTCCCTTCTTTGTCCTCCAGCGGTCGGGGGCCTCTATCATTCCGTTGACAGGACGATCTTACTCCCTTAGCCGGTGGTGGGCCTCGTCGTCAGGGCGATCAAGCTCCTGCATCGAGGGGGAATCTCAGCTCCCCCGCGCAGGGCGATCTACCCCGGGTCGGGGCTAGTCATGCGGCTTTTGGAGCTTTCTGACGTCGGTCTCAACCCAAGACTACGAGCTCCTTAATGTTAAAGTCCGCAGGCAAGGAATTGGCTCCGATGGTAAGTCCACGCCCCACGGTGGGGCTCAAAGTCAGTCCCGAGCAAAACCTCCAGCTCCACGATGTTAGGCCGCAGAGCGACCGGAGATACAATCCGGAAAACAATCACATCTCCTGCAAGGTAAGAGATTGAAAAAATGTTTCCCCCGACACCACCCACATAAAACAAACCAGAGAACATTAACACATACTTTTTAAATCATACGTTTCATAATGCTCACATCTCATTGGTTACATATATCTCATTTAGTTTAATTTTCTTATTGGCTGCAGATTTCCCGTTCTTATATCAGTGGCATATCAGCTGCATATGTTTTACCAGTCGTAAATTCTGTATAGGCTGTTTGAGTCACATTGTATATGTTTCATAATGAATATATTTTGTTTTAAGTTGTTATCACATTGATACTACACAGATTTTAGTGGCTGCACCCATCCAATTGGATGAACACATCACACTGGATGCATGACTCCCCTTAACTGTACTATTCTCATTGATGTTACTTATACAAAACCCGTTGGTTGTATATTTAGCAATTACATGCTCTCCCCGTGACCACATGGGTTTCCTCCGGGTGCTCCTGTTCCATCCCAGGTCCCAGAGATGAGGATTCGTGGGTTAATTGACCGCAGTGAATTCCTTGGTGTAAAAGTACTGGGGAAGGCAAAGTAAACAGAGATGTGAGAATTAATAGCTTACTAGAAAGTAAGTGGGGGACGTTCATAAGTTCAGAAATGATAGGAGCAGAATTAGTCCACTCCGTCATTCAATCATGGCTGATTTATCTCTCCCTTTCAACCCCATTCACTTGCCTTCTTCCCATAACCCCTGACACCCGAATGCGATTAATGGGAATGCTTTGTAAACCAGCATGGACTGGATGGGCCGAATGACCTCTTTCTATATTGTAAGGAAACATAGAAGTATTCCTTTGGTTAAACTTACCACATTAGCTGCATGTATTATACTGACGGTGCTATCTGTAGCAAATTCCTCCTGGCAGAGCTTGCACTGTTGGATGCTAACATACCCCGGCTGCCAATTACTAATGCTTCACATACAGTATCTTGTAGGCTAGCTGTTAATCCATCATGTGCACACTGGATAATTGGCACATGTTGCTTCATCTGTAAATCTCTACACATGTGGCATACAAGTTTTAAGATCCCCAAAGATGGCAGTGCAGGTGAGTATCATGTTTAAGAATGCACATGGATACTGGTCATCAGTAGTTGGGGCTTTGAGTGCAAGAGCAGGGAGGTAATGCTCCAACATTGGTCAGACCTTAGAGGGAGTAGATTCGTGCAGTTCAGGTCACCACACTATGGAAAGGCTGAGATAGCACTAGAGAGAGGATTCCTCATGTTGTTCCCTGGGATAGTGTTTCAATTATGATGAGAGATCGGAGACACCAGGTCTGTTGTCGTTGGAGAAGAGGAGTGTAGGAGAGAACATGGCTGAGGTATATTAATTATTCAGGAAACATTTTGCTTTATCAGAGGTAGATAAGATTGGAGGACTTCGATTTAGGGTAAGCGGTAAAAGTTATTAAGGGGATTTGACGGGAACCTTTTCACCCAGAGATTGGTGAGTACTTGGAATACACTACTGGAGAGAGTGGTGGAAGCAGAGTCATTGTTGGCATTTAAGAAGTGTTTGGATGAGTACTTGAGATGCACAGGCATGGAAGACTATGGGCCAAGTGGGGGAATGGTGGGGGTTAATATGGATTAGTGCTCATTGGTCAATGTGGCTATGGTGGGCCGAGTGGACTGTTTCTGTGCTATATAACTAGTGCCTATATATTCCTATCATTGTACACATTCCATGTATACTTCTACTAGTTACATATCTCTCATTGTCTATACCTCATTGAATCCAAAATTGTATGGGTACACAAAAGCAGCTGTACATTTCTCATGGAAGACAGATACAAAATGCTGGAGTAACTCAGCGGGTCAGGCAGCATTTCTGGAGAGAAGGAATGGGTGACATTTTCGGGTTAAGACCCTTCTTCAGACCAGAAACGCCATCCATTCCGCCTGCCCTGCTAAGTTACTCCAGCATTTTGTGTCCATCTTTGGTATAAACCAGCATCTGCAATTCCTTCCTACGCATCCTGTACATTTCTCTTAATGTCAAGGGATAAGCACGTCTCATTACCAAACTGCTGCCTGGAGTAGAGGGTTTCAGATAGAAGGACATGTTGAATAGACTAGGGTAGTTTTCTTTGGAATGTCGGAGGTTAACGGAAGGCGATAGAGGTATATCAAATGATGAGAGGCATCGATAGGGTAGACAGTCAGAATATGTTTCACAGGATAGAAATGTCCATCACTAGAGGCCATTACTAGAAGGTGAGCAGGGAAACTTTAATGGAGATGTGCGGGGCAAGGTTTTTACACAGAAAGGAATGTGTTGCCAGGGTTGGCGATGGAGGCAGATACAATAGTGGTGTTTAAGAGACTTTTAGATGGGCACATGGAGGTGCAATAGATGGATATGGATCATGTACAGGCAAATTGTGTTCACCACAAACATTGTGTGCTGAAGGGCCCATTCCTACGCTGTATTATTCTATGTTCTGCAGGATATTATTGGTTCCATGCAGCCCACTAAGTGCATGCCTAGCATTGGCAGCAAAACTTGCATCAACTTGGCAGTCTTCACCATTTGCTCTTTGGTTTTGATTGCACTTTGTGAGGGATAAAGTGATTAAACCCTATTAAAGAAAGGAGTTTTAAAGAGAATTCAAACAGAGAGGGGCTGGAGAAAGGATTCTGATACAGCAGTGTCTGAAGGTTGCAGACCCATCCTTGAGGCCTTGAGTAAGAAGAGATAGCTTTGTATAGCTAGAGAAGGGGGTGATGTAGAGAGATCCCTATCAGTGGAAAGGAGTGATGGATGGGACCCTTGTCACTATAGCTTAGCTTTAGTACTGATATAGGAAAACTGAGAGGGGTCACTAGGAGGTGAGTAAAACTGGGCCAGGTCATGAGCAATTGAGCATGCTTAATAGAATAAATGAATATTACAACACACCCCTGGTCAAGAAATTGCTCATTACCATGAACATGTTTGAACATGCAATGTATGATATGGAAGGTGGAGGGGATGTCGGTGGGTTGTACCTACAGGATGTGCACCTCCGACCCTGATTGGAGAAAGGTTCGGAGGGGAGATTGGATGTAAGATTTTGTGTATAAAGGGGGATGATCTCTCTGGCTTCGGTGTGTCTCGAGTTGGAGAGGCACCCGGTCTGCAGACTCGTAAAATAAAGAAATCTCTTGCTTCCAGGATTTAGTCTTTGAGTATTAATTGTGAGCATAAAGGGTATCTCACACACTTCATTCTACTTCTGATCAGCTGCATGTCCCTCAGTTTCTATCTGATCAGCTGCACATTTCTCAGTCTACTGATCAGCTGCTCATTTCTCAGTCTATTTCTAATCAACTCCACGTCTCCAAGTGTATTTCCAATCAGGTTCACCTTGACACATCACATATGGGGTGCAGATCACCAAAAGGCTGTAGGTATTCTATGAGTGGTGCAGTGCTCATTTATTACACTGATGTCAGATTCACATATTTTAATGACTGTATGAACCACTTTACCTGTTGGGATGATATTGACTATCGATTACAGACTTTCATTAGTTGTGCCTGTCTCATTGAATGTACGCCCTAATGTTCAAAGTTGTGTTATTCAGAGTCGACTGTGGAGATTACATTGTCTACAGATATTTAATCGACCGTGTCCATGTTTAGTTACCTGTACCCCATAGCCTGCTGTAAACCTCAGCTCGTGTCTGCCTATTTGTGGTGGGCTGAATTCTACTAGTTGCGGGTCTGTTCTAGTTTATGGATCTCTTGCTGGATGTAGGTGGCTGTGTGTGTGTTGGTTTGTGTGCGGAGCGACAGGTGATAGCGGATGGGATGGGAGGAGAGCTGGGCTGGGCTGGGCTAGGCGGGGCGGTGGGATCAGAGTGCAGGGACTCTGGACTGGTGGAACCCACTGATTCCCCCCACTGCCTTCACACTGTTCCCGCCTTGGCGGCAGCGTCAGTCGCGTGGGGCGGATCTATGCGGCGACTATATAAAGAGACTACCCGCTGCCCCCGACCCGTGCCAGTCCCGCCGGCTTCTCCCGTCACTGAAGTACATCGCTCCCTCAACGGCCATGGCGTCAGAGAACCCCAAAGAAGGTAAGGGAGTCGTCTCGCTCCAATTGTCTCTCCAATAACTTTATCCTCAGTGATATCAATCTCCATCCCTTTTCCTGATAAAATACCTCGATTAAGTGGCTACCAGTACCTTTATATGATTAGATGCATCCTTTCCCCTTCTAAACTTATGTATCTTCATAACACTTTGAACCTTCCGATGTTGTTCTCACCACATTTTGTTCACAGATTCACCACTATCCCCATCTCTATTTCCCTATTGCTCCTGCTCTTCCATCACCATTTCTACTGATTTGTCACCCTATCGCACGCTCTCCCTTTCTCTATCGCCCTGTCACACACTTCCCCCTCTCACATTTCTTTATATATATACATATGTATATGTATAAGTATATATATATATATATATAATATATATATATATATATATATATATATGTGTGTGTGTGTATATACATATATATATATATATATTTATATATATAATTATATATATATATATATATTATATTATATATATTATATATAATATCTCATACTCTCGCTATTTCTCTATCAATTTATTGCAGTCTTTCTATTATGGTCTCTTTGCCTATCTGGTGTTTTTGCTCTACGTATTTTCTCTCCCTCTGTCCCCCTCCCCTCTCCCTCCCTCCTCACCCCCCTCTCCCTCTCTCACTATCTCCCCCTCTCTCTGTTCCTTTCTCTCTGTATCTCCCCATCTCTCTCTCTCTCGCTGTGTCCCCTCCTTTCTCTCCCCCCTCTTCCCCCCCCTCTCTCTCTCCCCCCCTCTTCTCTCCCCCCTCTCTCCCCCCCTCTCTCTCTCTCTCTCCCCCACCTCTCTCTCTCCCCCACCCTCTCTCTCTCCCCCACCCTCTCGCTCTCTCTCCCCCACCCTCTCTCTCTCCCCCACCCTCTCTCTCTCCCCCACCCTCTCTCTCTCCCCCACCCTCTCTCTCCCCCCCCCCCCCGCCCCCCCCCCCCCCTCTCTCTGTCAGTAACAGTGAGTTGTGAAGGGTTGCCTTCTGTAATTTCTCTCATTCTTGTGCAGTTCAGGGCGGGGAGCCCACAGACTTGACGGTGGACGATGTGACCAGCACTTCAGTAACCCTGAACTGGAATTCCCCCAAACATATTGGCACGAGTGGTTTGGCAGGATACCTTGTGGAATACAGCAAGGAAAGCAGTGAGTGACATTGTCTGTCCTCTGGTGAACTTGCTTAGGTTCGACAGCAGTAGCTCTCCAGGGCTGCCGTGATATGGTCATGGCCCAGGGGTCAGTATAGGGTGTGGAGTGTCAGGGATTAGACTGGGTGTGTGGGGATTAGGGGGCAGCCTGGGTAAATAGAACATAGAACAGTGCAGCTCAGGAACGGGCCCTTTGGCTCACGATGTCTGTGCTGAACACGATGCCAAGATAAACTAATCTCATTTTCTCCGCACATGATCCACACCCCACATTCTCTCAATACACACATGCCTATCTCAAAGCCTCTTAAACACCACAATCGTACCTTCCTCCACTACCACCTCTGGCAGTGGGTGCTGAACACATCTCCTTTAAACGTTACCCCTTTCACCTTAAAGATTTGCCTGCTAGTGTTTGATATTTCTTCCATGGTAAAGGAATTCTGCCTGCCTCTCATAATTTGACATTCTTCTACCAGGTCTCGCCTCAGTCTCCGAAACTCCAGATAAAAATAATCAGTCTGTCTAATCTCTCCCTGTAGTTAATACTCCACAATCCAGACACATTTTAAACTACACGCATTATTCTAATTGTGGACGAACCAGAGTCCTATAAAGCTGCATCATTACTGTTATACTCAATACTCCAACCAATGAAGGCGAGTTGGAGCTGGATCCAGGAAGAGTGGGTGCTGGGGGGGATAGAGACTGGACTGGATGCTGGGAGATTAAAAAGATATGGGTGCCTGGGAGTGGGGAGCTCTCTGGGTGCTGGAGAAATGGGACCAGTCTGGGTGCTGGGGGAACGTGGGTACTGATGGGGTGCTGGGTGGGACAGTGGCATGCTGTGGGAAACGGGTACTGGGGGAAGAATGGATGCTGGAGGCAGAGGGAGTGCGGGTGCTGGGGGGAGAGCAGGTGTTGTGGGTGCTGAGAGTGTGTGTACCAGGGAGAGTGGGTGCTGGGGAGTGGGGTGCTGTGATTGTGAGTAGGGGGTGTGGAGGAGGGAAGGAGGTGCTTGGGGGACTGAGTGCCAGAAATAGTGGGTGCTGGAGGGATAGGGGATGCTAGGAGAGCGGGTGCTGGGGGGAGTGAGGCTGGTCGTGAGTTGGGCTGTGTTGGGTTGTTTCAGGTGGAGCCATTTGGTTTGTACAGGGAAATCACAGAGCACAGGTTGTAAACCCTGAGGCCCAAGATGGGCTTTGCATGTTTTCTGTTGCTGACCAAGTGCCTGGTGACACAATGATTAACGGTGTCACTCCCTGCTTTTAAGAGATGACAGAGCACAGTGTACAGAACGAACTAAGATCTGGAACTGCTGCGTGTTTGCTCCTGACCAAGTGATCCCAGGATTGGGATGAGAGCTGGATCACACACGATGAACAACTTTTAAATAATTATATATTGGAAACTACACTACCTCTACAAAATAAAAAAGGGGGCGCCATCGAGTATAGCTGCCCTGCCAGCAGCTGTTAGTCCTTTCACCCTTTTTTTTTATTTTTAGTGAGTTAAAAGCATTTGTTTTGGAGGTCTTCTAGCCGTTTATGTGGTGGGTGGGGAAGGGGGAAACTTTATTCCTTAGTCCCTACCTGGTCAGAGAGGCGGCTTTCCTCCGAGCTGCTTCTTCGCCCCCTCCTCGCGGCCTACCATCGGACTGGAGCGGCGTTTCCTGTCGGGACCAGCCGGGACTACAGCTTCGGCGGCAGCGGCACAGAGCTGGGACACCATCACAGAGCAGGCGATGCCTTACCGGGTCGCCATGCGGTAAGCTGTGACCGTGACCACCGACTCCAACATCGAGGAGCTGTGGCTGCGGAGCGTCCAGCCGCGGGCGGCACTGGATCTAAAACACCGCGGTGCCTGGGATCCTTGATCGGCAGAGTCGGAGCTCCAACCAGCGCGGCCTGAGGACTTCGGCTGCCGCGGTCTCCAGGGAGGAAGCGGCCGCTCCAGACATTCCAAGCTGCTGAGGAGTGTTCACCCGACGCCGGAGTTTCATCTCCCCGGCAAGAGGGCCTGAAGCATCGGGCTGCCGTAGCGGCGACTGCGGAGGCCACAATAGGCCCAACTATGGGTGAACAGGCGACAGGACTGGACTTTACTGCCTCCCCCCTCAGTGGGAACCATTGTGGGGGGATGATTTTATGTCTGTTGTTAAATCCTTTGTTGTCTTATCTTTATTGGTGTGCTGCAATGGCAAGTCAAATTTCACTACATCATTGGTGTATGTGATAATAAATGTCCTTTGTTGTATCCAAAGGGATCAATTTGTCCAAGCAGGAATGCTCACAAACTGTGACCTGTGTGTCCCATCGGTCAGAAGGCATACATCAGCATTTCCTGAATGATTGGTGGTTCATCAAAGCTACAGAATCTGCCCTGTACACCACTGTTCACGTTCCCCATCCTACCCTATATTTGTGCATGTATTCAGTTATGTTTCTAATATTTCTGAAGTTAGATAGGGTGCAGTAAGTGCTGTGGATGAAAGGGAAAGTGGCAGAGGTTGATGACTGAACGATCATGCAGCAGATCGGACAAAATGTTAGGCCTTCCACTTTCATTGGAGATCATGTGCGTTGGAGATCATGTCTCACGAATTTGAATTAAACTAGAAGGTTGACAAGCACCGGGGCATAGAGATGGTCTGTATGGACTTCAGCAAGGCCTTTGGTACAAGTTCACATGGTAGGCTACCCTGGAAGGTTAGATTGCACAGATCTAGGGATAGCTAGCCAACTGGATGTAGAATTGGCTTCAAGGTAGGAAGCAGATGGTGGTGGTGGAAGGTCATTTTTAATAGTGGAGGCCTATGACTAATGGTGTGCCTCGAGGATCAGTGGTATTATGAGATCAACGATTTAGATGATAATGTACAAGACATGATTAATAAGTTTGCAGACTACACCAAAATAACTTGTATCGAAGATTGTGAAGATGGTTATCAAAAAATGGGACTGAGGAATGGCTTTTTCTTCTTCTTCTTGCATATGGCGTGCACAGCCTAAAGTTGTACGACAACTTGTTTTATTTGATCTTGTTTGGTTGTGCACGCCGGGATGATTGCATTCATGGAAACAGGGCGGACCACGTGAAGGTTGCAATCTCCCACCCCGAGGAATGGCTCATGGAGTTTAATTCGGATAAGTGCGGATTGTTGCATTTTTGAAAGTAAAACCAGGGCAGGACCTTCACAGTGAATGGCATGGTCCTCGGGAATGTTGTGGAGCAGAGTAGGAGTATAAGTACATAGTTTCCTGAAAGTGGCATCCCATGTAGATAGGGTGGTGGAGAAAGCTTTTGTCAGGCTGGCTTTCATCAGCGATGAGATTGAATATAGAAGTTGGGAGGTTATGTTACATTTGTACAAGACGTTGGTGAGGCCTGTCCATGTTTGACCTCACTCTATGAGAATTGTATGTTGCCTGGATTGATACTACACCATCTCTCCAGTGTTCATCTAACAACTGAGTTTTTAAGTCTATTGAAGAGGAATTGTGTTTCACAGGGGCTGGAATTCAAAGTGCTGGAATACATGAATTTTTCACAAAGCTCTGGTTAGATCCACCTAGTGCACTCAACAGGTCAGTCAGCATTTGTGAAGGGAAATGAGCAGCTGATGTTTCAGGTTGAGATCCTTCATCTGGAGTACTCAAAGAGGAGAGGGGAGATGGCTGATATAAAGACGTGAGAGGGAAGGGGTGGGGCAAGAACAACAGCTGGATCCAGGTGAGGAGGGAACGATGGTCGGATGAGGGAGGAAGGGTGTAAATAGTGACAGGGTTGGGAGGGGACGTGGAGACAACAAGGGATATAGATTCTGGAATTTCTGGTTTATTGTCACTTTTACCGAGGTACAGTGAAAATCTTTGTTTTGTATTCTATCCAACCAGACCAGATTTACCATCAAATCGAACTCG
Organism: Okamejei kenojei; assembly: GCA_035221665.1. Classification (NCBI taxonomy): domain Eukaryota; kingdom Metazoa; phylum Chordata; class Chondrichthyes; order Rajiformes; family Rajidae; genus Okamejei; species Okamejei kenojei. The sequence goes on along the minus strand of CM069154.1, from coordinate 15,782,464 downwards.
AGTATAATGGGTGGAAGATAGAGAGTGCAGAATATAGTTCTCAGCATTGTCACTCACAAATTCCATAAACAAACTCCAATGTCCCCGATGGAGTAAAGGTTAATCGGACAAACTCTAGCTTACGGAAGAACCATTCAGAAGCCTGATAACAGAGGGGAAGAAGCTGTTCCTGAGTCTGGTAGAGGATGCTTTCAAGCTTCTGCACCTTCCACTTGATTGAGAGCGGGGAGAGGATACAATGACCAGGGTGGGACAAGTCTTTGATTATGTAGGCTGCTTTACCAAGGCAGCATGAAGTGTACATCATGTTGATGCTGAAAATTTGTGGTTTTCAAATTGTGGCTACGGTTTGTGGTGAACTTGGACAGGATTTGGATCATCATAATTCTGACCACTCCATAGCTGCCCAGATGTGACCATTTATTCAGAAAAGAAAGCTCTGAGGCTTCCCATACATATACATACAAACACTTTCCATTCAAAGCCTCTGATACTAGGAGGAGACAATCACTGGCTACTTTGAAACTATCTTTAATCAGACTTTACTGGATTTTTTCTTGCACTTCCCTTTATCCTGTTTTGTACACTGTGGACGGTCTGATTGTAATCATTTATAGTCTTTTCGTTGACTGCATAGCACGTCACAAAAAAGCTTTTCACTGTACCTTGGTAAATGTGACACTAATAAACTAAGCTACAATAACTCAAGTAATTCTGACATTTTTTTCCCAAGCTGAAACCTGGGTTGCTGCCAACAAGGAATTGACCACAAAGAATGTCCTGGTGATTAAAAACCTGAGCGAAGGGGACAAGCTCCAGGTTCGGGTGAAGGCGGTTCATGGGAGTGGCGCCACAGCCACTGCTACCCTCCCGGGCGTAGTGCTGATCAAGCAGCCAATTGGTAAGCAAAGGGTTAACACACAAGAGAATTGGAGCGTTTGGCTAAAACAGCGGGAGGGTGTCTGGTTTCCCTGCTCCCACCAGACTGATGGTGACAAGTGGAGAACACAAATTCCTCGGCATATTCCTGAGTCAGGGAGAACTTGCAATCGCAGCTGGCTAAGAGACCTGCCCAATCAGCAAAGTTTAAATATTTGTTGCACAACCTGTGCAATTACCAAAGGATTTCTTGTGGATTATGAATAGGCTGCCACAGGCATATGGCCAAGTGTCTCCACTTCCTTGCAGATGAATGGGAACAGCTTTGTGGAAGGATGTGTCGGAGAGACAGTACAAAAACGGGCCCTTCAGCCCACCAGACCCACAGAGACGTACAGCGCCGAAACCGGCCCTCTGGCTGCACTCATCCATGCAGACTGAGATGCCCAATTTAAGCTAGTCCCTTTTGCCTGCTTTTGGCCCATACCCCTTTAAACCTTTCCTATCCCTGTCCAAGCGTCTTCTAAATGCTGTTATACTGTAATACCCATTTCAACTGCCTCTTTAGTTTAGAGATACAGCAAGGAAACAGGCCTTTCGGCCCACCAAGTCCATGCCAATCAGTGACCAATAGACAATAGGTGCATGAGCAGGCCATTTGGCCCTTCAAGCCAGCACCGCCATTCAATGTGATCATGGCTGATCATCCCCAATCAGTACCCCGTTCCTGCCTTCTCCCCATATCCCCTGACCGCTATCTTTAAGAGCCCTATCTAGCTCTCTCTTGAAAGCATCCAGAGAACCTGCCTCCACCGACCTCTGAGGCAGAGAATTCCACAGGCTCACCACTCTCTGTGAGAAAAAGTGTTTCCTCGTCTCTGTTCTAAATGGCCTACTCCTTATTCTAAAACTGTGGCCCCTGGTTCTGGACTCCCCCAACATCGGGAACATGTTTCCTGCCTCTAGTGTGTCCAAGCCCTTAATAATCTTATATGTTTCAATGAGATCTCCTCTCATCCTTTTAAACTCCAGAGTGTACAAGCCCAGCAGCTCCATTCCCTCAGCATATGACCACCCTGTACACTAGCACTATCCTACACACCCGGGCCAATTAATAATTTTTACCGAAGCTAAATTAACCTACAAACCTGTATGACTTTGGTGTGAGGGAGGAAACCAGAGCTCCTGGGGGAAAACCCACACGGTCACAGGGAGAACGTACAATTTCCGTACAGATAGCACCTGTAGTCGGGATTGAACCAGGATCTCTGGCGCTGTAATACAACAAATCTACCGCTGTGTCCTCCTCTGACTGCTCGTTCTATATATCCACCACCCACTGAGTGAAAAGGTTTCGCCTCAGGTTCCTATTAAATCTTGGCCCTCTCACCTTAAACTCAATCCTTTTCCCGTCTCTATTCATTTGCCCCGTAGATGGCTGTACTACTATACACCTGAGCCCCCTAGGTTATGAGTTCAGGAGGATGGAAAAACCACGGTAGGCGAATGAAGTGTATCAGAAACTCATCCTCACTGCCATCATGCCCTGGATCTTTGTACACTCTGGGCAGTTGTCCAATCTGCCAATTAATCAGCCCTGCTCGACGACAGATCTTTCTTCCTTTTACATTCTGACCTTTGATTGTTAACTTTAGCCTCTTATTTTTTGCAGATCCTCCCAAAATCCGTTCACCCCGCAATCTCAGGGAAACATTTATTCGGAAAATTGGCCAGAAGTTGAACCTATCCATACCTGTCCAGGTGAGTAACTGGCACTGGGTGACCAGTCACTGCATCACCTCCATCACACACTTTACACAGAGCGAGTTAATCAATGCTGAGAAGATGCAACATCCATTATGATTTGCATGAAAGTCATTCATTGGGAGGCTTGCAGAAGCAAAATAATGAATCCCAGTACATTTCAAATACCAGAGGGTATCGCTTTAAAGTGAGGATGTTCAAAGAAGATGTTGGGGGTACGTTTTTGCACGGAGAATGAGGGGGGGGGGGGGGGGGGGGGGGGGGGGGCTGGGAGGGAGCATCATGAAGTTCAGAGCCATAGGGGAAGGTGGCGTTATGGATCATGTGCAGACAGGAGAATATATAATATGCAAGTTTCAGACAATTGTGGGAATCCATGATCATGAATAGAAGACCCAGGAACAGGAAATAAACACTTTTGAACATTGCATTCTCCAACTTCAGTAAACCTCTACAATACACTGCACCCCCCACCTTTTTCTCTCTCATAACACCTTCCCCTCCCCTCCCATGAGCCCTGGCGGACCTTGCACCTATCTCTCCCCTCCCCCTCCACGGACATTCCCAAATAATTTGTGCCTTCATCAATCCTCTCGCTTCACAATTCGCAACTCTTTATACCTTTTGTCTCACCTTTCGTATGTTCATATCTGGCCTTTGTCTACCTATCAAAACCCCCCTCACCTGTGCCCACCGATGACCTGCAATACTTTGTCCTGCTCCTTCACTGTACAAGCTTACAGCATTGTGTGCCTTTCCTTTGTATTTGCTGTCCCTTGTTTCAACACTTTTTACATTCAGCTTCATTTGGAAGTAGTAATGTCTACATCCCTTGCTACCTAATCTCTCCAAACCAGTGGCAAGCATGGCCTGGTGGGGCTACAGTTGTCAGTTGGTTTCAAGAAGTAAGCTTGCATCACAGAAAGAATGTACAAGGCCATAAATACAAAAGCCAAGCACTTGCTGACATCCATTCCATTGTGATAACAGTTCGGAAATGTTAACAGTTCAACCACATTTCAACTCAAAATATTTTATGTCTGAAAATAAACTTAACAAACCCTTTCCCCAGTCAATGAACAGCGGATCAACATCCAAAGCTATATGATAGAATTGCTTAAAATTGAAATTGGGTGGATGCTGAAGCACTTTTCAATTATAGGGCTAATAGGACTTGATGTTTCAATCCTTGCAGTAAGTCGACACTCTTGATATTGGCAGTGGGATTGGAGTGGTGAAAGGTAGGAGAGTTATGTCATCGGGGTCATCAGGTGGGCACCCTCCCTATTTTGATGTTTCATTGATAAGTCCACAACGTCTCCAGAGGGCTCAACGGTGATACCTGGCGTCCCAGGTACACCCCCCTCAGTTCCATGCCCTCCTGTGTTCATCCTGCTGCCCAATTGTTGTCTTTCCTTTTAATCCAAAGCCAATTGCTGCTTTTTCTGCTAAATTTGACAACAACTTGATTGCTTGTTGGAGGGAGCGACCCCTCACCCCCATTTTCTTCAATAGACTGGTCGTAGATGTAGCAACGAATCCCCTGCATCCCATTTCTACAGGGAAAATCTTGGTCTTCCAACCATTCTGGGCAGCCTCAGTTGCTAGTTCAGAGTACTTGGTATTTTTCCTCTCAAAAGCCTCTTCAACACCATCTTCCCATGGAACTGTCAATTCCACAACCTATGCCAACTTGGCTGTTGTGGACCACAGGACCATGACTGGTTCCTGGAACAATTTTTTAAAATTGGCTTTTATTATCGTGAAATGTTGGCGAAGTTCTGTCGTCTTATGACCTGCTGATAACATGTGTTGGATTCTGTCAGTTTGCCCTATCCACAGGTAATCAGAAGGTCAGGTGGAGCAGGAAGCCCATTAAAGACTGCAAGGGGCAGTGGAGAGGCCTGACTGGGGCAGTCCTCTTGTGAGGGGGGGGGGGTGATATTGTACTAGGCTGGAGGCCATTGCATTAAGCTGTTTTAAACTATGCTTCTGGTCACAGTGAAAGGTGCCGGATTTAATGCCAGTGTGCATGCTCGCAATGATGTACCTGTGGCCACTGAGCAAATCACATCCCATGCACTGGAGTGAGCAATGAATGAGCGTGGCTCAGGATAGTTAAAAAGTCATGAGGCTGGTGGGGCAGGGTCAAGGCGGGTCAGTGTTCGTGGGGCCGGAGTGGTACGGTGTGTGGGGAGGGGAAGGGACGGGTTAATGCCAAGGGAGGGGCTGGAGTGGAGGGGAGGAGCTGGAGTGTGTCAGTGTGGGGACGGGATGTGTCAGTGTTCGAGGGGAGGGGAGGAGTGGGTCAATGTGTGTAAAAAAGAGAGGGGATGGAGTGGGTCAGTGTGAGGGGGGAAGGGAGGAGTGAGTCAGTGTGGGGGGTAGGGGTGGGTCAGTGTGGGGGAGGGGACGAGTGGGTCAGTGTAGGGGGGGGAAGGGAGCAGTGAGTCAGTGTGGGCAGTGGGGGAGGGGGAGGAGGAGTCAGTGTGGGTGGTGGGGAGGGGAGGAGTGAGTCGGTGTAGGGGAGGAGTGGTCAGTTCGGGGGGGAAGGGAGGAGTGAGTCCATGTGGGCGGTAGGGGTGGGTCAGTGTGGGGGAGGGGAGGAGTCTTGGTCAGTGTAGGGGAGGAGTGGGTCAGTTTGGGGAGGGAGTGGGAGAAGGTAGGGAAAGGGGTGTGCTAATGTGCCAGCATTGTGAGGGCAGACTGTTGCTGAAGGAGTGATTCATTCACTGGGGGGTTGCGTCTGTGTGAAGGGGTGTCATCTCTGTGTGAGGGGGGTGTCGTGTCTGTCTGAAGGGGGGTTGTCTTTGTGTGAGGGGGTCATCTCTATGTGAGGGGGGTGTCTCTGTTTGTGAGAGGGGTCACAGTGTGAGAGAGGGTCTCGGAGTGAGGGGGGCTCGGTGTGAGGAGGGGGGAGTCGGGGTGTTGGAAGGTCTCATTGTGAGGGGAGTCTTGTGAGAGGGGTACTTCCATCTGGATGTATGGGTACATTCCTGGCCAGGCTGACCTCCCCACTGAAGCCTTGTTCTGCCACGTTTCCAGGGCAATCCCAAACCCACCATCACCTGGAGCAAAGACGGGCAGCCTTTGCCCTCAGACCGGGTGAACATTTGTAACAGTGCCACCAACGCCATCTTGTTCATCAGGAAATTGGAGCAGGAGGACTCTGGCAAGTACAAGCTGGTGGCCCAGCTGGACACGGCCCAGGATGAGTTGGTCATCGACATACAGGTTGTAGGTACGCACATGGATCTTCACCAATTGTCTCTTTGCGTATCATATTTAGGCAGCATCGTGTCTTTGCATGTGTTGAGATACTCGCCCTCTCCCATTATGGATTCTCACCCGCTTACAAACACCTGACTTACGAATTCCCCATACAGACTATCAGGAGCACCGGAGACCGGGACGGCCTGTATTATGTGGCTTCCTTGTGGGATCTTGCTTTACACTCATGTTTGCTGCATTGTTGCTGGGATTCAGGCTGCAAAGTGTGCAAACTGGACTGAATAATTACACAGCTCGGCTGGACACCCGCAGGGTGAGATAGGCCGAGAGGGGTTGATTGTCCCACTCCTGTTCTCGGGTGCTTTAAAACACACCATCGGTGAAAGCTGGCGGGTTCTCCAATGTCACACCTCTGGCCGCGTCCGACCCTTGCACTGAAAGTTCACGAGCCTCCTTATCCCAATTTCCGACATGATTGGGTGCAACACCAGGGCAATGGGCAGCCAAACTTTAAAGCCCCAATGGGCACAACCTTTCCCCATGGAACTCGGGGGATTCAACTTCCCAAACTGCTCCCAACACATGTAACCCGTTTTTAAACAAGAAGAACAAATCTGTTCACGGCACTGCAGGTTAGGTGCCACCAATGTCCTGTGTGGTTGTAACAACAAGGCTTCCTTTCCCAGAGTTACACAACACAGAAACAGGCCCTTCTGTCCACCAAGTGTATGCTGACCATTGACCACACATTTACACCAATCTTTGACTTTATTCTCCCCACATTCACATTGACTCCCCCCAGATTCTACCACTCGCCAACACTAAGGCAATTTACAGAGGCCAATTAACCCACCACCCTGCATTTTTTAGGGATGAGGGAGAAAACTGGAGAACTCAGAGGGAACCCATGTGGTCAAAGGGAGAATGTGCAACTCCCATGCTATAGCATCTAATGTCAGTATTGAACACGGGCTTCCGAAACAGCGAGGCAGCAGTTCTACCAGCTGCCACCCTGTGGCACCCTGTTCACTTTCATTTGCCTTCCTAATTACATGCTATAACAGCTTGTAACCTTCCGTGTGTACCATACCCAAGGCCACCCAGATCCTTTGATAAAGCACTACTCTCCCCACCTGCTTCCCTCCTCTTTCTACCAAGAATAGGATCACATTTCCCCTCATTTTCTCTAAGCCACGAACCTATCCAATACCCCTTTGCAATCTCTGGCCTCTGGAAATATCATTACCCCAGCACATTTGATGGCCATCAACCCTGTCCCTTCATCTAAGGCAGTAATGTAGACTGTGTGTTCATGGAGCGTCCTGCCTGATTGAGCCTATATGTTTGACCTACAGATAAACCTGGACCCCCACAGAACTTGAAGTTGGGGAACGTGTGGGGGTTTAACGTGACACTGGAGTGGCAGCCCCCCAAGGACAACGGGAACGCCGAAATCAGCGGCTACACCATTCAGAAGGCAGACAAAAAGACAGGGGTGAGTGTGCACCACGTTGATTTGTCCAAATTGACTGTTGTGGAAATTGTCAATGGTGGGGTGTGGCGATGGCATAGCGTTCACTGTTCCAACTAACGGAATCTCCTTCTCAGACAAACCTGGCTTTATCCTTCAGCCTAATATCCTATTCAGTCCCAGAACGCAAAAAAAACATCTCACCTCAGCACAATGGATTCATGTGCTGCTCCTGAGACTTGACCTGTTACGGAGGCTGATGGGTTTGATTATTCTTTTCCAGTTATGTGTAAACAGCTGTTAGATAGTCAGTGCAGACTCCGAGAGTCGAAGGGCCTGTTTCTGTGCTGTATGACTCTGACGAGTTTGATATTGTTACAAATATAAAGCCAGCGGTAACCAATCGTTGTGGCAACAAAGTCTCTGATGACCATCATTGTCTTCCTCCCCTTCCCTGATGCCAGGAGTGGTACACCGTGATGGAGAAGTCTCATACCACCACCTATACCATCTCCAACCTGGTGATGGGGAACCACTACAACTTCCGTGTCTTCTCCGAGAACCTATGCGGACTCAGCGAGAAGGCGGCATTATGCAAGGACACGGTCTACATCCCTAAACCAAGTAAGCGCCAATTCAGTTGGTTTAGGTTTATGTTTGGGTTTATTATTGTCACGTGAACCGAGGTACAGCAAAAAGCTTTATTTTCCAAGTTATCCACTCAAATCAGATACTGTACACCAATATAATCAAGAAAAACTGATACAAACTCATTGGACAAAGGGAAGATACAAGAATCAGAGTGCAGAATATAGTTCTCAGCATTGTAGCTCATCAGTTCCAGAGACAAAAGTCCAATGTCGGTAATGGGGTAGAGGTGAATTGGACAGTACCCTAGCTTATGGAAGGATTATTCAGAAGCCTCATAATAGACAGGAAGAATCTGTTCCCGAGTTGGATGCAGTCTTTCAAGCTTCTGTACCTTCTGCCTGATGGGAGTGAGGAGAAGAAGGAACGACCAAGGTGCGGCAATTACGTCGGCTACATAGATCTCCGGACAAAAATGGACGATGGAAGAGGGGAGTGCTATCCCAAACCCCATTCACTTCCACTTCCCTTGGGCCGGCCCATTGGCCAAGTGGTAACCTGCTCTACCAGGGCAGGGCCTTCACCGGGGAGGCACTCTGAGCTTCTTCACTTGGAGATCTCGGTGAGTGAAAGGAAGTGGACCATTGGGTGCACATTGGACCAGAGGACCAGGAACGCCATTCCCCAGCCAACGCGACTCCCTCAGTCCCCCAGTCATGCGCCCTGCCTGCACGGCTGAACTTCCTTCCTTTGCAATCCGATTACCCCACTCCCACTCCCACTCTGCACTTCCCTGTCTGAACTTGATTTTCTATCAGATTACCACACCTGATCAGGACCTCTTTGGACACCATCGTACGAACCTGCAGCAACAACCAAAACCTCAAGAGAAAAACAATCTGAACTTGTCCAACCTCTCCATGCAGTTAATACTCTCCAATCTGGGCATAATTCTAGTGAACCCCTCTGCAGCCTCTCCAAAGCCTCCACATCCTTCCTTTAATGTGGTAACAGGAATGGCATGCAATATTCTGAATATGGCTTAACCAATGTTTTGTACAGCTGCAATAAGATTTGCCAACTGTTATACACAATGCCTTGACCAATGAAGGCAAGTGGCTTTTTTACACCCTATTCACGTGTTGCCACTTTCAGGGAGCTATGGACTTGCAGCCCGAGATTCCTCTGATTCCAGCTCCTATAGGTCCTGCCATCTATGTATACTTTTCTCTTACATTTGATCTCCTAAAGTACAACACCTTACACCTGTCGGCATTAAGCTCCATCTACCATTTAGTGGCACAAATCTCCAATTAATCTATATCCTGCTTTGTCTGTTGTCATCCTTCCTCATTATCTATAACTTATTACACAAATATGGGTGATTTTCCTGGGTGATGACTATTTGTGCTTTTGTAAGTCATAGCTCAATCCCGGCCTGTAAGTGAACCTTTAAGGTGGATCTCCGGAGAATATTTAAGTGCTGGTACCTCCATTCTCCACTCTGCATGGTTTAACAATTATTGCCTAATCAGTAAACCAATACATAACAACTAATTAATATCCTATTGTCTGGTCTGACCAGGGCTACACAGTAGCAATGCAGGTAGAGCCGCTGCCTCATAGCGCCCGAGAGCCGGGTTCAATCCTAACCTTGGGTGCTGCCTGTTATCAGTTTTCAGTTCTACCTGTGACCGTGTGGCTTTTCTCCGGCTTTCCTCCCACGTCCCAAACACATGAGGGTTTGTAGATTAATTTGCTACTTTGAATTGTTCCTTGTGTACAGGAGATAGTTAGAATCTGGAGGGAGATGATGGGAATGTAGCAGGTACATAATGAGGTAAGTACAGGATTAGTGCAAACGGACACTCAATGTTGGTATGTTACAGAACTTACCTTCAGCGGTGCTGCAGTTCTGCCACTGCCCATGTGCGCGACTTTGGCGCCTTTGAGAGTGGGGCGGGTTTTAAATGCCGTTTACTCCAGACTATTCAAATCGATTAATCTCAGGGGGTTTAGTTGCTGAAGAGAAATCGCTCTGACAATTTGTTTTATGGAGTTATTTTTAAACTACACTGGATCATTTATTAGCATGACTAAATTAAAAATCATTTTCTAAAGCCGTGAACGCTGACAACAGTACGGATCTCACGTAGGGGTAAAACAAGGTACATAGTTTATTTTTACATAAAAATGGGCTTCTTACGATGCCTTTAATCAAAATTTCATGTTGCAAAAAGGTGACTTAGAAAATATACGAACCGGCAGTATTTTTCCTGCCGACTGGGGGTTAAATTCACCGCAAACCACAACGTTCCAAATGATCACGTTCCACAAAATCCCACTCGCAATGGCCATTAATTTGCAGGAATTAAACACTAAATTCCTTCAATTTGGCCTATAAATTCATGACAATGAGATTTTTAAATGTGAATTTTTGTGTGAATGTTATTTGGACACTTAGGCTTTTTCAAAATGTTAACCTTTTCTTAAGAAATGGATAGATGTTTAGATCTAGTAATTGAATTTTGTAATTAGCTACAATTAGGTAAATAACTAATTAGATGCATTAATTTCAGGTCATCCAAGTAAGATTCTTTCATATTTGTTTCAGAATGCTTCAATCTATAATAACTGAAAATTTAATTCAGTTCTCTTAATTTTTAAGAAAGTTATGGGCTTTTAACTGTCCTTGATCACAGCTTTTGTGTTAAGTCAATGGAAAAGCAATGGGGAACAAGATGCTAATTTCTGAATATGAAAATGGCCATAACCTTTTTAATACTGAAGATATGAAAGTGAATTAGGTGTCAAATTAAACTTTTTTATGCTTTATCTGATGAGATAAATTGCAGACTTGATTTTTTAAATCTCAACATTTTGTAACATTGCTACTCAATGGTTGGCAGGAACTTGGTGGGCCAAAGGGCCCTTTTCCACGCCATACGACAGTGTAACCACTGTGACTTAACTGTCTACCTCTGTCTCAGGTAAACCATACACTCCCCGTGTGTATGAAGAGAAGGATTTCAAGGAGCCCCCTAAATTTACACAGCCTCCTTTGGACAGGATCACTACAGCAGGATTCACCACCAAGCTCTTCTGCAGTGTGAGGGGTAATCCGAGGGTAAGTAAACCCACCGCTGAAACAAACGTTCATGTCCTGAGAGTTAGGATCATACAGTTAGATTTATTTGTAACTGCAAAGTCAGACTTTGCAAAATACATGTAAAATACACCCTGGGTATAAGCATCTCACTTTAAACATGGCAAGGAGATTTTTTTCATTGCATATACTCCTTTCATAGAAACATAGAAAATAGGTGCAGGAGTAGGCCATTCAGCCCTTCGAGCTAGCACCGCCATTCAATATGATCATGGCAGATCATCCAAAATCAGTACCCTGTTCCTGCTTTCTCCCCATATCCCTTGATTCTGTTGGTCCTACGAGCTATATTTAACTCTCTCTTGAATACATCAATTCCCCTCAGTCAAGTCAAGAGATTTTATTGTATAGTTCATAGTTTGTTTGAAGTTGTGTTTAATAGTCTGATGGCTGTGGAAACTGTTCCTGAACCTATTGCAGATTTCGGGCTTCTGTACCTTCTACCTGATGTCAGCGGAGTGATGAGTGTGCGGCCAGGATGGTGTGGGTCCTTGATGATGCTGGCAGCCTTTTTGAGGCAGCGCCTGCGATAGATCCTGGACAGGTTGGGGGAGTAGGCAGATGCATTCCATATGAAGTGTAATGTGGATAAATGTGAGGTTATTCACTTTGGTAGCAAAAATAGGAAGGCAGATTACTATCTAAATGGCGCAAGTTGGGAAAAGGGGAAGTACAACGGGATCTGGGGGTCCTTGTACATCAGTCTATGAAACGAAGCATGCAGGTACAGCAGGCAGTGAGGAAAGCAAATGGCATGTTGGCCTTTATAATAAGAGGAATCTAATATAGGAGCAAAGAGGTCCTTCTACAGTTGTACAGAGCCCTAGTGAGACCACACCTGGAGTATGGTGTGCTGTTTTGGTCCCCTAATTTGAGGAATTTGCTATTGAGGGAGTGCAGCGTAGGTTTACAAGGTTAATTCCCGGGATCGTGGGACTGTCATATGCTGGGAGAATGGAGCAGCTGGGCTTGTACACTCTGGAGTTTAGAAGGATGAGAGGGGATCTCATTGAAACATATAAGATTGTTAAGGGTTTGGACACGCTAGAGGCAGGAAACATGTTCTTGATGTTGGGGGAGTCCAGAACCAGGGGTCAGTTTAAGAATAAGTAGTAAGCCATTTAGAACAGAGACGAGGAAACACTTTTTCTCACAGAGAGTGGTGAGTCTGTGGAATTCTCTGCCTCAGAGGGCAGTGGAGGCAGGTTCTCTGGATGCTTTCAAGAGAGAGCTAGATAGGGCTCTTAAAAATAGAGGTCAGGGGATATGGGGAGAAGGCAGGAACGGGGTACTGATTGGGGATGATCAGCCATGATCACATTGAATGGCGGTGCTGGCTCGAAGGGCCGAATGGCCCTACTCCTGCACCTATTGTCTATTGATCCCCTCGATGGTAGGGAGGTCAGAGCCGATGATGGACTGGGCAGTGTTTACAACTTTTTGCAGCCTTTTCCACTCCTGGACATTCGGGTTGCTGTACCAAGCTACGATGCAACCGGTCAGCATGCTCTCTACTGTGCACCTGTAGAAGTTCGAGAGAGTCCTCCTTGACATACCGACTCTCCGTAATCTTCTCAGGAAGTAGAGGCGCTGATGTGCTTTCTTTATGATTTCATCAGTGTTCTGGGACCAGGAGAGATCTTCAGATATATGCACGCCCAGGAATTTGAAGTTCTTGACCCTTTCCACCATCGACCCGGTGATATAAACGGGACTATGGGTCCCATCCTAACTCTTCCGAAGTCCACAATCAGTTCCTTGGTTTTGCTAGTGTTGAGAGCCAGGTTATTGTGCTGGCACCATTTGTTCAATTGGTCGATCTCACTTCTATACTCTGACTGGTTCCCATCAGTGATACGTCCCATAACAGTGGTGTCGTCGGCGAACTTGATGATGGAGTCTGGCTACGCAGTCATGAGTATAGAGTGAGTACAGCAGGGGGCTAAGCACGCAGCCTTGAGGTGCTCCTGTGCTGATTGTTATCGAGGATGACACATTTCCACCAATACGGACAGACTGTGGTCTGCGAATGAGGAAGTCGAGGATCCATGTTGAACTGCACTTTGAAAATGCAAAAAAAACAAAGCTACTGAAACTCGAGATCTGACAGTATGAAGTATCCATCATCAGCAACTGTTCTGTCGCACATTGCAGATCGGGTTATGAAGTGTTTTTATTTAGAACAAAGGAAACTGAGGTTAGAGACAACTGAATAAATTGCAAGAGACCAAGAGAGGGTTTAACAGTAAGGACCAATTTAATTAAGGATTAGTTACTAGATTAAGTTCATTGGTAGAACAATTAATTGAAATACATTTTTCATTCACGGAGTATTCAGAGGATGGTGGAGGCAAGGCAGTCATAATACATAATCCATATGTACACATTAGAAACACATTTAACGTTCCTGGATGACACTTTAAAAAAACAAAACCTGTAGGGCTGTGGACCAACATCAGGGAACTGGTGTCCACAAGAAAATAAGAGCAAAGGTTGGCCTCCCTGGTCCTCAAACCTGCCCCACCATTAAATATGATTCATTACATATTTGCTACATATTATTGTTGGTTTAAATGCATCCCACTACAATCAGTTATAATCTATTGCATCTCAATCACATATTACAACTATTAGCAAACATTGTACTACAGTCGCATGTTGCAACTGGTTATAATGTTTTCCACAAGTGGTGATAATAGACTGTACAGTGGCACGTTATAATACATTGCATTAAACTGAGTAGTGTAACGGATTATATTCATTGCCTGACTGCAGGTTATAACATTGCATGGCAGATGGTTAGAATAGTTTGCATGAAAGCTACTCATTCCAATTAGATATTAATATATCGCATTACCATATAACAATTACAGCACGGAAACAGGCCCTCTCGGCCCTTCCAGTCCGTGCCGACCATTTGTTTTCCCCTAGTCCCATCTACCTGCACTCAGACCATACCCCTCCATTCCCTTCACGTCCATATACCTATCCACTTTACTCTTAAATGTTAAAATCGATCCTGCCTCCACCACTTCTGCTGGAAGCTGATTCCACACAGCCACCACCATCTGAGTAAAGAAGTTCCCCCTCACGTTACCCCAAAACCTCTGTCCCTTAATTCTCATGTCATGCCCTCTTGTTTGAAACTTCCCTACCCTCGATGGGAAAAACGTATCCACGTCAACTCTGTCTATCCCTTCCATCATTTTAAAGACCTCAATCAAGTCCCCCCTTAACCTTCTGCGCTCCAAAGAATAAAGACCTAACTTGTTCAACCTTTCTCTGTAACATAGTTGCTGGAACCCTGGCAACATTCTAGTAAATCTCCTCTGTACTCTCTCTATTTTGTTGACATCCTTCCTATAACTAGGTGACCAAAATTGTACACCATACTCCAGAATTGGTCTTACCAATGCCTTGTACAATTTTAACATTACTTCCCTACTCCTATATTCAATGCTCTGATTTATAAAGGCCAGCACACCAAAGGCTTTCTTTACCACCCTATCTACATGCGATTCCACCTTCAGGGAACTATGCACAGTTATTCCTAGATCCCTCTGTTCCACAGCATTCCTCAATTCCCTACCATTTACCATGTACGTCCTATTTTGATTTGTCCTGCCAAGATGTAGCACTTCACACTTATCAGCATTAAACTCCATCTGCCATCTTTCAGCCCACTTTTCCAAATGGCCCAAATCTCTCTGTAGACTTTGAAAATCTACTTCATTATCCACAACACCACCTATCTTAGTATCATCTGCATTACTTATCCAATTTTCCACCCCATCATCCAGATCATTGATGTACATGACAAACAACAGTGGACCCAACACAGATCCCTGAGGCACCCCACTGGTCACCGGCTTCCAACCTGACAAACAGCCATCCACCATTACTCTCTGACATCTCCCATTCAGCCACTGTTGAATCCATCTTGCTACTCCGCCATTAACACCCAAAGATTGAACCTTCTTAACCAATCTTCCATGGGGAACCTTGTCAAAGGCCTTACTGAAATCCATATAGACAACATCCACTGCTTTACCCTCATCAATTTCCCTAGTTACCGCTTCAAAAAATTCAAGAAGGTTTGTCAAACATGACCTTCCAGGCACAAATCCATGTTGACTGTTCCTGATCAGACCCTGTTTATCCAGATGCTTATATATATTATCTCTAAGTATCCTTTCCATTAATTTGCCCACCACTGACGTCAAACTAATAGGTCTATTAGTAACGTAGCAACCTAATTGCTAGGTTTATTCTTTGAACCCTTTTTAAACAATGGAACAACATGCGCAGTACGCCAATCCTCCGGCACTATTCCGTTTCTAATGACATTTGAAATATTTGTCATAGCTCCTGCTATTTCTTTTTTTTTTTTATTTTTTTTTTTTTTTGTAGAAACAATATATACCGAGTACACTCTTATAGACATTGAGAGTTGTGTAATATATAAAATTATATCTCGATTAATACGTTAATTGCATTTCTATTCCTAAAATAAGCAATACCTTAGATTTCTCAAATCATGACAAATAGAAATCCCCGCTAATTACGTAATCCCAATCTTAAACAAAGTTTTATGATATTCATAATGTTATCAAAATATTAATAATGTTTGTATTATTGTTAACTTCTATAATTATTGTATAATTGAAAATACATAGTTTTATATAATTACAAGTTTAAACTATTTCTACACTAACTTCCCTCAATGTCCTAGGGAATATCCTGTCAGGACCTGGAGACTTATCCACTTTTATATTTTTCAAAAGTGTCAGTACTTCCTCCTCTTTGAATCTCATAGTTTCCATAGCTACTCTACTTTTTCCCCTTAACTCACAGAGTTCAATATCCTTCTCCTTGGTGAATACCGAAGAAAATAAATTGTTCAATATCTCCCCCATCTCTTTTGGCTCTGCAGATGGCTGTCCATTCTGGTTCTCTAATGGTCCAATCTTATCCCTCGTTATCCTTTTGCTATTAATATAGCTGTAGAAACCCTTTGGGTTTACTTTAATCTTTCTTGCCAAAGCAACCTCATATCTTCTTTTAGTCTTCCTAATTTCTTTCTTAAGATTCTTTTTACATTTTTTATACTCCTCTAGCACCTCATTTACTCCATGCCTCCTATAATTATTGTAGATATCTCTCTTTTTTCGAAACGTGTCCAATTTCCCTTAAACCATGGCTCTTTCCAATTTTTACTATTTTCCTTTCAACCTAACAGGGACATAAAGATTCTGTACTCTTACAATTTCCCCTTTAAATGTCCTCCATTTCTCTTCTACATCCTTCCATGAAACAAAGTGTCCCAATGCACTCCTTTAAAATCCTTACGCATTCCCTCATAGTTAGCCTTTCTCCAATCAAAAATCTCCACCCTAGGTCCAGTTCTGACTCTCTCCATAATTATATTGAAACTAATGGTATTGTGATCACTGGTCCCGAAGTGCTCACCAACGCATACCTCCGTCACCTGACCTGCCTCATTTCCTAACAGGAGGTCCAGCACTGCCCCTTCTCTGGTCGATACTTCTATGTACTGCTGCAAAAAACTATCCTGCACACATTTTACAAACTCCAAACCATCCAGCCCATTTACAGAATGTATTTCCCAGTCTATTTTTGGAAAATTGAAATCTCCCACAATCACTACCTTGTGCTTACTACTAATATCTGCTATCTCCTTATATATTTGCTCTTCCAATTCTCGCTCCCCATTTGGCGGTCTATAATACACCCCTAAAAGTGTTGCTCCACTGTTCCCACTTCTCAGTTCCACCCAAATAGCCTCCCTAGACGAGCCCTCTAATCTATCCTGCCAAAGCACTGCTGTAATATCTTCTCTGACAAGTATGCAACACCTCCCCCCTCTGGTCCCTCCAATTCTATCACACCTGAAGCAACGAAATCCTGGAATATTTAGTTTCCAATCACAGCCCTCCTGCAACCATGTTTCACTGATTGCCACAACATCATATTTCCAGGTGTCAATCCAGGCTCTTAAGTTCATCCACCTTACTTACAATGCTCCTAGCATTAAAACATACACATTTTAGAAACCTTATTCATCCCTTATTCTCTGTCTATTATCTTTTTCATCTTTCTCGCCTACATTTTGGATCCGAGTGCTTCCCTTCTCTGCCTCTTGCCCCACACCCTGACCCCTAGCCCCTCTACCCGAGTCCCTCCCCCCAGCCTTTCTAGTTTAAAGTCTCCCCAGTAGCCTTTGCAAATCTCCCTGCCAGGATATTGGTCCCCCTCAGGTTCAAGTGCAACCCGTCCTTTGTGTACAGATCATGCCTTCCCCAAAAGAGGTCCCAGTGATCAAGGAACTTGAATCCCTGCCCACTGCACCAGTCCTCAGCCACGCATTTATCCTCCACCTCATTTCATTCCTACTCTCACTGTCACGCGGCACAGGCAGTAATCCTGAAATCGTTACCCTTTTGGTCCTTCTCCTTAACTTTTCCCCCAACTCCCTAAATTCTCCCTTCAGGACCTCGTCACTTTTTCTGCCTATGTCATTGGTACCTATGTGTACCACAACATCAGGCTCCTTTCCCTCCCTTATCAGAATCTTTTGGACACGTTCTGACACATGCGAGATCCTGGCACCAGGGAGGCAAACTACCATCCGGGTCTCCCGACTGCGTCCACAGAATCGTCTATCCGACCCCCTAACTATAGAGTCCCCTATTACAATTGCCCTCCTCTTTTTGCTACCCTTCTGAGCATCAGGGCCGGAATCTGTGCCGGAGGCCCGGCCGCTGTTGCTGCCTCCAGCTAGGCTGTCCCCTCCAATCGCCCCCTCCAATTACTACTGATTGCAAAACATTTCACTAGAACTGCATGTTGCAGGTTGATTACAATGCATTGCACCATAAATAGATGTGGTAACTGGTTATAACACATTACACTCAACCGCAAAACACATTTGGTGATGTTATAAAGTAACACATTACGCAAATGCCTAATTTTGGTACCTTGCAGCCCAAAATCAGTTGGTCGAAGAACCAGGTTTTGCTGGACGAGAATCCCAAGTTCAGGATTCTGACTAATGAGGGCATCTGCACCCTGGAAATCCGCAAACCGTGTGCTTTTGATGGAGGTGTCTACACGTGTAAAGCAATGAATGCACTGGGAGAAGTGGCTGCCAACTGCAAGCTGGATGTGAAGGGTGAGTAAGAAGGTCCTGGCTTTTCACAACCCATGGCTGCTCAAAATATTCTCAAGTTTAATTTAGTTTATTGTCACGTGTCTGCTGATGGGAATGTGGGAATAAAAATGTAATGTGAAATTTGATGCAAGTTTGGGTAAATAGGTGCTTATGGCTGGCATAGACGGTGGGCCCAAGGGCCTATACTCTATGACACTCTTAATTTGATTCTCTGTAACCTAAATGGGTAGTTCTGTGCTGTATAATCTGGAGTGAGGTTCGTTAGGCAAGAGAGGCACGAAGAGTCTTATCCCGAAACGGAACAATGAAATTCTTACTTTCAGCAGCACAGAACAGGTTGTAAACACAGTACACAATAGATAATATAATAAGCAAACAAAAAGATTTAAACTTCAATAAATAATTTAAAAAAATATATAGTACAAAAAACAAAACAAAGTCCCTCGTGCAACCCAGTTTGTAGTTTTTTGAAATGTAATTGGAGTTTGTTGTGTTCAACAGATGGTTGTTGGGAAGAAGCTGTTCCTGAACTTAGACGTTAGAATTTTCAGACTCCTATACCACCTTCTTGGTGGCATGGTGGTGTGGATCCCTGATGATGCTGGCTGTCTTTTTGAGAAGCTCCTCTTATAGATTCCTTTTTTTGGTGGGGCGGTTAGTACCTGTGATTACCCGTCTCCCCTCTCTTTCTGTCTTTGTTATCCATGATCACTCTTTTTCTCACTCCAGCTGTTGTTGTGGCCCAGTAATATCTGGATCCGATGGAACCAGCACCTCCAGACAGGTAAGAATATTGAACCACCCTCCATTTACACTTTGGTTTAAAATATACACACACACACATACCTGGAAATGAAGAATCATGGATGTGGACAAACAACATTTCTAGACTATTACTAAAACTCTCATCTTGACCACTTCCGGTCTGCATTGTATTTAAATTTGCACAAAAACGCTACCCTATATCGCTAGGATTATTCTCCACCTTACCGTTCTCCTCTGCTCCAACACACCAAGTTTTGTTCCGATCAGTGGAAGATTACATAAGTTATGAAGGTTTAAAAAATTATGAGATCAGCAGATTGGTCTTCTCGCCTGTCCGTCACCATGAAGGTAACGCCCCTTCTGGCACCCTCTATTAATCTTTGCTGTTAATCACCCGGCGAGGAGAATAAAGTCCCGAAGGCGGGGCCGAGTCCACAAGCCATGCGGAAAAGAACCACCAGCGAAGCGATCAGCGCCCGCTGTGAGTCCTCATTGCACCTCACCCCCTCCCCCTAATACCGCACTCTCCCCAAGGCTCTTCCGTCTATTCTCCGAGCTCTCTCCCCTCCCTGCCCAATCACCCCTCCCATACCCTAACACCCCCCCACACACCCCTCCTGGTGATGGCGCATATGAGTCGGAGATGGCGCCTATGTCGCCAAACGGAAAGCGGAGATTCCCGGGGGAGAACTAGCAGCAAAGCGACCAGAGCCCGCTCTGAGTCCCCATCGCACCCCCAACCCCTTCCCCTCTGGTCCCCCTCACTGGCTCCTGCCCCGTCCCCCGTGATACCACATCTCCCTAATGGCTCTTCCCCATCTTTTCTATGAGCACTCTCCTCCCCGCCCCAACACCCCTCCCTCCCACACACCACTCCCTTCCACATAACCCTCACAACCCTCCCACTGCCCACAACCCCCCCCCCCCCCCCCCCCACAACCCCTCTTCCCACAACTCATCCGCCCAACAACCCTTCCCTGCTCACACACCCCCTCCCCCCACAACAACCGGCCCGCTCACCTCTGGCAGTGCTCTCCGTCGGAACACCTGTCACCTGCCGTTCGC
Organism: Okamejei kenojei; assembly: GCA_035221665.1. NCBI lineage: Eukaryota > Metazoa > Chordata > Chondrichthyes > Rajiformes > Rajidae > Okamejei > Okamejei kenojei. The sequence goes on along the minus strand of CM069154.1, from coordinate 15,762,343 downwards.
CGACTTCGCTCATGTCAGCGGCTTCCTGCAAATCCTTAAATTCCCACAGCCAAGTAACCTCAATCGCGCTGTCGGAATTTAAGGACATGAGTGAGGCCAGCGAGCGGGAGGAGAGTGGTTTGTAGACGGAGAGCTGCCAGAGGTGAGCGGGGACCGGCAGAAGGAGCTAAGGTGGTGGCTGGTGCCGCTGTCCGTCCCGGCGGCTGCTCAGCCACCCGAGCTACTTCTCCCCCCCCCCCCCCCCCCCCCGGCCTCAATGTGGTGGCATTCCACGCCTCCGTGCAAGGAGCGTTACAAGTGGCATTATCCCAATCCCCTCATTCATAACATTCGTGCCCTCTCCGCAACCTTACCCCGGGCCAGACTCCCCAAACACTGTGAAAGGAGCTCTCCCTCCCCCCCCCCCCCCACACCCCGGGAAATACAGTATTTAAAAACATAAACATAAAATGTACTTACCACATTATTAGTACACAAGCTCCATTCTTCTCTCTTTGTTACCTAACATACACTTAAAATATTGACAAACCATATTTGAAAACCCCGCCAAGAAGCTTGCTCTGCGCATGCGCAGTAGACCAATGCGCATGTGCAGTGCTGCAAAGGCAGAATTTCTGCTGTCTTCAGCCCCGCTTGTCATTGACAGCTTCTGGCAGCGCTGACGGCACGTGGGTTGCACAGGGCTTCCCGTGTTACAAGCGCTGCGGATCAAAGGCATGGAGAATTATGCCTACCTAAGAGATCGATCTCTTACATAGGCATAATTCTCCCATGCCTTTACTATTTATATTTAGTTATTACCATGTTATAATTTTAGTCAGGGTAGGTAGGTAGAGGGATTCTGGAGGAATTGTCAATGGCCCAATATTTCCCAGAGGGTCTGTACACTCGGCTGCTAACTCCACACTTGCCTTGAGTGGACAAGAGAATGAGAAGTTAATGTTGGTCTTTGATGATATTAGCTGCCTTCTTGAGGCAGTGCTTGCTATAGATCCCTTCAGTAGTTGTGATGGACGAAGCAATGTCCTCCACCGTTGGCAGCCTCCTTCATTCAGTCTCTGTCCTTTCAGCGTAGATTCCATTCCATGCAACTTATCCCCAGAATTACCCTAATCTCCTTAAACCGATGGGACCATGTGTCTGCCCATAATTTATCGAAGAGCTGGTAAGTATGGACCTGAGCTTCTACAAAGAAACGATCCCTCACTGTGCACCATTCAGTCAGGTCCCATGTATCCCTCTATCTCTTATAACATGGTAACACCTCACCCTCCATAACTGCCAACAGGTTTCCCTCTCCTCCGTCCATCCTAAGAGCTCAACCTCCAAGTGGGTCAGTGCAGAAGGATAAAGGTGCACTTGAACAGCTTATTCTCACTGCCTTTGGTATTTCAATATTGTTGGTGTATCTTGTAGATTTGAGATGGTGATGGTGCCCCTTTAAGAGGGGGCAAAGAATGTGCAACTTGGCATATTTTAATTGGAATGTTGTACAGTGTCATCTCAGTGTTTAGGCATGGTTTTTGTTATTGTTTGTTGATCACAGATGCGTTCTCGTCAACTTCCTCCCACTTTCTAACGTTGAAGGACGTGTTCCAACTATTACGTGTGAAGTCGCCCGATATTTAGTAGTGCAGAAAAATCTATGACCATGAGCCACAATCGATCAAATCTCACTCCAGACATCTGTTCCTGATATTTGAAATAGTGTGTGACTTTAGTAGAGTTTTGTCATTGAGACTTGGCAATGGACAAAAGTACAAATAAAATAATTCTAAAGAGGTTCAAGTCTGAGTTTATTTAATAAAAAACTGCACACATCCCACATTCTGCTGAATTGCTGCTTTAGTAAAGTTCTGAAATTAAGACCTGGGAATAAAATCTACAAACAGAAACTATAAAAAGGTCCTGGCATGTGGTTATTCAATTAAAAAACTGCGCACCTCACACATTCAGCGAGGCTGGCTTCCTCCCTAAGAGCGGTGTACACCCTTTGCTGATCTAGCCGAATCCACAACTAATTTTGGCGGTCATTCCTTTTGGAGGATACCACATCACATTGATCACGTTGGCACACCCAGAAGCTCACGTGACTGCCTCTCACATGTCGACTCTGTTAGGAAAATCCCCAAAACACGATAAGCTTTCCTTTTCTATTTCCTCATTAAACGGGTGTACTTATACTGTTGTAAGTTGGCAACAGGACTTGACTCAATAGCATGCGGGTCAACATTGACATCTACAGGGAAAGGATCCAATTCAGTTGCAGGTAGAAGGAACATTTTGCAATGTGATTTATTGGACACAGGAACTGCAACTAACCCGGTTTCAGGAGACTGCATTTGTATTTTGAAGAGAAAATTGCAGTGTAAATTGTGGTCTGTTCCCACCATCTGGCAAGAGACCTTGCTCTCTAGGTCTGCTCCTGAGTACAAACCACACTTGTTGTATATTAGTCATTTTAAATTCAGTTCGTTGATGTTGGGACGTGAAGCAAACCTGTTGCGCTTCAGACACGATGCACACGACCCAGTGTAACGGGCGACACAATAGTCGAAGGTTGTCACTGTGCCTGTGAGTGTGATTGCAAAGCCCCTGTGCCTCTAGGAGTGTGGCTACATCCATGTTTACACCTGTACCTGTGTGTGATTACAGCTGTATTTACACATGTACCTGTGAGTGTAATTATAGTCATGTGTACACCTCTGAATGCTGGAGTTAAGAGTGTATAATTGTCTTATGCACCAGGACTAGAACCATACATTTGTTACTTGCTGCAGCTTGAAAAGCACATTTTAAAAAAACAGCACAACAAAGAAATGCACAATAAATCATCAGTTCTTCTAAATAAACCAAACCATGATGCTGCACGTCAAAGCACGCAGTGCAACCTTAGTGCAAAGTCCCTAGTAATTTGATGCTAACATAAGGTTATGGTTAGTTTTACAGCGTGCTTCAAGAGTCCGATGATTGATGGGAAGAAGCTGTTCTTGAACAGTGCTTTCCCACCTACCTCCAGCATAGCTTTCATGCCTTCAACCATTTTAACAACTTCCAATTCTCTGCTTCCACCCCCTCATCTTTATGACACTAGTCGTGAGGTCCTCCACTTTTTTTGTAAACAAAATCTCAACCAGGTCCCCTCCACCACATTCATCTGCCTGTCAGGAGTTGTTCCGACCCTCAACCATTCCAGCTGCTTTCTACAAATCAAACTTGTAGCCATGGGCACTCCCATGTGCCTCAGCCATGTTTGTTTTTAACATTGATTTTGTGGAATAGTTTTCACTCCAAATCTACTCTTGTGCCCTCCCCAACTCTTCCTCCATAACATGGACGAATGAATTGCTACTACTTCCTGCACTTGTGCAGAACTCATTAGTTTTAGCACCTTTGCCACTGGCTTCCACCCTTCCTTTTCTGGATCTCTTTTGTCTTCATTTCAGAGGACAAACTAGCCACCAATATCTACTATAAATCTACGATACCCACAGATACCTTCATTACATCTCATCCCATCCTGTCTCCTGTAAGGACACCAAGCCCATCTCTGTTTCTCTGTCTCTGCCGCATCTGTTCGAAAGATGATGTCTCCCACTCGAGGACTTCTGGAATGTCCTTCAGGAAACCAACGTTTTACAGTCTGTTTACTAGAACTGCTGGGAATCATGAATAAAGAGGAAGGAAGGTCACATAATGGACATCTGGTCAATAGCAACACGAGAAGAAAGCTGAGGCAGTTCTATAGTCCCCAATTCTACAGTGAACAGAACAAGAAATGGGGATGTCAGTTACCAAGTATTTTGGAACTGACATCTTGTGAAAGGTACACAAAGAACTTCAGTTGCTGGAATCTTGAGTAAAACACAAAGAGCTAGAGTAACACAGTGAGTCGGGCAGCATCTGAGGGAAATGAACAGGTGCCTAATGAGATAATTGTCAGCAGTAACTCTGGAGACCAACCATTGGCGAAGAAGTGGATAATATCTGAGTGCAAGTAGTAGCTTTTGGAAGCTGTGAAAATAATGTGTTGTATTGTTTGCTGCATTGAATTAGCAACACCAATTCTACACTTTCAGACTCAAACACTACCAGTCTTTGGCATCATCCACTGCTTTCATCACCCCCACCCACCCCCCAGTCCATGATAACCATAGCTGCAACATTCTCCAGTCTCTAATACCTATGGGCTCTAATCGCTAATACCAAACAATGTATTTTCCAGGTCTCCAATAGCTATACCCTCTGGCATTTGCTCTTTCCACACTGGCAGTCTCTGATTCCATCCGCAGCCTCTGATTCATAATTGTTGGCACTACTGAACCCCTTAATTCCCCAATCCTCGTTACACATTTTTCTGAGATCCCAAACTCTGTATAAGCCCCGTATAAGGCACTCAGGACCCCTTTCTCCAATGCAACTAAACCCTAATACACCATTGCCCCTTGCCCTTAATGTCCACAACTGGCCTGATTCTTGATATCCCACTACTTTGTTCTTCATCCTTTATTTTCTCTTTTGGTTTGATTTATTATTATCACGTGCACCTTGGTACAGTGAAAGCCATTGTTTACATATTCTATATTTTCCTTGATCTATGTCACTTGATCACTCGTTTTCACACCTTACCCTTCCCATATCCCTATGTCGCCTTCTCCCCTAACTCTCTGTCTGAAGAAGTCTCAACCCAAAACATCGCCCATTCCTTCTATCCTGAGATGCTGCAGAGTTCTGCCAACATTTTGTGTCGATGTCTGGTGTGTTTTATTGTTTGCTGCATTTAATTAGCAACACCAATTTAACATTTTTAGACTTGGATACCTGCAGTCTTTGACATCATGCTCAGGACTACATTTTCTGGACGGATTAGTAGATTACTAATTCAGTGATAATACCCTAGTACATGCTGCAACCCTGGCCTAAGGACCCAATCCCTGATACCTCGGCCCAAAACCTGAAGCCCCACTTCCCAATAGTGTATCCCAGTCCCTCATGGCCCATTCCCTGACACCCTCCCTGATGCTCCAGACCAACATCATATCCTAGTCCCTGACACGCTCTCCCAGTCCGTGATATCTTGACCCATTCCCTGACACCCTATCCCAGTTCGACATCCTGTCCTAGTCCCTGATGCCCCGTATCCTGTTCCCCGCCACCCCGCCCCATTCCCTGGCAGTCTATCACATTCCCTGGCCCTTGTCTCTGGCACCCTGCTCCATTCCGACTCCCTCCCCATCCCGTCCCATTTCCTCACTCCCTGCCCCATTACCTGAACCCTGTCCCTTCCTGACAGTCGGTCCCATTCCCCGATCCCCCGCCTCCCTGTCCCACTCCCTCGTTCCCCGTCGCCCCGCCCCTGACCTGGCCAGCCACGTGGTGGGGGCGGGCCGTATATCGCGTCACGTCCGGCGGTGGGGGAATGTTTCCGGGGCGCGGCGCTGTGTCCAGGGTAACGGGAGCGGACGGGCAGGCGGGCGGAGCGAGGCCTGGAGCCCGCGGACGAGTGTCCGGGAGAGAGCGCGGGCCGGGCCTCCAGGCTGTGAGTGACCGTGCGCCGGCCCCATGAGCACGCCGCGGCGGTCGACGCGACGGAGCGAAGGCGGGGAGGTGAGCTCGGGGCCGGGCCTGAGCCGGGCGCCGGTCGTCAGCCAGCGGTCGGGCCGCGGGAGCGGGAGCCGGAGCTCCGAGTCCGGCCTGGGCGTCCTGCTGCAGCAGCCCCTGACCCGGCAGCAACTGAAGCGCCTGGAGGAGCACCGGTACCGGAGCGCCGGCGCCTCGCTGCTGGAGCCGCTGATGCAGGTATGGTGGGAGTGGCTGGTCCGCCGCCTGCCGCTCTGGATGGCGCCCAACGCCATCACCATCACCGGCCTGGCCCTCAACGCCTGCACCACCCTCGTCCTCATGTTGTACTGCCCCACGGCCACCGAGCAGGTAAATGTACCGGAGCTGCACACCGTACGGCTGAGGCAGTGCCTTGCCTGGGCACGGTCTCCACACCGACCCGGACCCGGGATATCGGGGGCGCGTGATCCGCGGGTCATTGTGTAGGGTCTGATACACAGTCTTACCGTCACTGATAATGGTAGAGTGTCCTGAATGTAATACACTTCCCTACCCACCTTCTCTGGTTGACGGTAGAATGTCCTGGATCTAATGCACTGCCCCACCTTGATAATGGTTAACATACACTGTCCCAGCCCCATTGGTTAAAGGCATTGTGTAGGATCTAATACACTGCCCCGCGACAATGGTTAATGGTAGGCTGTCCCACTTTGAGTGGTTAATGGTGCATAATCCAATGCACTGTGCTACACCTGTGGTTAGTGGTAGGTTGTAATGGATCTAATGCATTGTACCACCACATTCGGGGAACTATGTACTTGTGCTACCTGGACCCTGCACTTACAACATTCCCAGATTTCTACTGTTAAGGTCCTGCCGAAGCTTGACTTCCCAAATTACAACACCTCAGATTTATCTGAATTAAAAGCCATTTCCCATTCTTTGGCCTACTTTCTCGGTTGATTTGGATCCTGTTGTAATTCTTGACGGTCTTCGTTGTCCATGATATGCTCTGTTTTAATGTAATTTGCAGACTTCCTAACAATGGCTTGTGCATTTTCATCCAAATCATTGATATAGTTGTTACAAAATGGGTAAAGCACCAACCCCCCGGAGGTGTACAACAGGCACCCGGTCTGAAAAATAACCTTCCACTGTCATCCTTTACTTTGTATCAAGCCAATTATGTATCAAAATAGCTAGTTCACTATGGTTCCTATGCAATCTAACCTTCCTCATTAGCCTACCATCCAGGTCATTATCAGAGGTCTTGCTAAAGTCATTCTAGACGATGTCTACCTCCCTGCCCTCCTAATCTACTTGTTGACCTCAGTTTCACAAGACCCAATTTCCTCTGCACTAATCCATGTTTATTATCTCTAATCAACCCTAGTCTTTCCAAATGCATGAATATCTTATCCTTCAGAATACCTTCCAGTAACTTACAGATGTTAGGCTTACTGGTCATGTAGACCCTGAACCCTCACTATCTCACTTTTAAAAGGTAACTCATTTTAAAGGCAACTCCCTTTGCCAAGAAACAACTTACTCCACCCAACTTTGCAAGCTCCTGCATAATAACAACATTTGTTTTGACCCAGTTTATAAATTTAACGTGAACCAGTTGTGTCCTTTTCCATAACTATTTAAAAATTAACTATGTCACTGGGCCCAAGGTTTCCACACTTGCTCAGTTGTATTTTGCAAGAGTAGGTCAGGTTTTTCCCTCTCCTAGTAGGGGCTTCTAGAGATAACATGAAACTTTCCTTATCACACTAAATTCCACTTCATCTAAGTCTTTAGCACTATGGCAGTCTCGATCTATATCAGAAAAGTTAAAATCTACTATTCTTGCAACCCTCTGCAATCTCCCTGCATATTTGTTCCTTTAATTCCCATTGGCTATTTGGGGGCAGCAGTACAATGCCAACAAGATGATCATTCTTTTCTTATTTCTCAGCTCCATTCATAAAGTGTCACAAGGTGATCCCTCAGTAATTTCATCTTGGACAATTGCCATGATGTTCTCCTTGCATTAAAAATGCAAATCTCCTTGCCTCCACCTCAACCCTGCAAGTTACACCTATACTCTGGAATATTAAGCTTACAATCCTATAGACACATGCAACTTCAGATACTGGTTTACATAAAAGGACTCAGTGCTGGAGTAGCTCAGTGGGTCAGACAGCATCTCGGAGAAGGTGGATGGGTGTCGATTCAGGTCGTGCTCTTCTTCAGACTTCTTCAGGTCAATCTTCATCAGCTTAAAGTCCTGTCCATCCCACTGCCACGTTTCTATAATGACTATAGTATTACATTTCCATGCACCTATCTATACCTTGACTTTTACCTATCATGGTTTTTGCATTGAAATAAACACAATTTAATCCAACATTTGTTCCTTGAACTTTACCGTGCTCCTGCCTGGCTTGTCCATTGAACATTCAATCGTTGACCTTTGTATCAACTTCCAGTCTTTATCTGCCTCACTACTACTTTGGATCCCATTCCTTGCCAATCTCCCTAGTAGCACTAGCAAGCCTGTCTTTTAGGATGCTTATCCCACTCCAATTTGGGTGCTATCTAATGCAATATTTAATGTCCCACCTCAAATGATTAATTGCAGACTATGCAGGATCGAAGGTACTAACCCACTTCCAGAGTGGTGTATGGTAGAGTGTGCAGGATTTAATGAACTACCCCACCACCTCAATGGTTAATTGCAGGGACATCAGTAGTGCTCTATCTCCATTGCGGTTAATTTGCAGGGTTTGATGCACTGTCCCTCCTCCACAGTGGATAATGTATACGATCTCAGGCAATAACCTACCTCCTCTGGTTAATGGCAGCTTGTATCGGATCTAAGGAACTGCCTCTTTACCACAGTGGTTAATATTCTGTATCTAATGCAATGCCCCAGTCCTGCTAGTTAATGGTTGAGTGCGAATTATCTGACACACTGCCCCACTTCCACAGTGGATGCTATACAGGATCTATTATTGGTATTGGTTTTTTATTATGTATATAGAGATACAGTGGAAAAGCTTATTTTGCCTGCTATCAGGTAGATCATACTGCAATGAGTCCAATCATACCGTACAACAGAAGGGAAAGGAACAGAGTGCAGGATTTAATGTTACAGTGATAGTACAGCTAAAATGTCTGCAAATCTCCCAATCTACCTACAAAGAGGTAGATTGGGAGATCAGGAAAATATTAGCGTAGGAGTGGTCTTCAAGATTCTGATAACGGCCTGGAAGATGATTTTTGTGAATCTGGTGGCATGTGCTTTCATGCTTTTGTCTCTGCCTGATGGGAGAGGGGGGAAAAGAGAATGACTAGAGTGTGCGTGGTCCTTGATTATGTTGACTGCTTTCCCGATGCAGTGTGGTATGGATGGAGTTGATAGGGATGGGGGAAGAGGAGGAGGGGGGAAGGTTGGATGGGGTGGGCAAGGGGGTGGGAGGGTTGTCTAGCATGGGGAAAGGTTGTCTAGCATGGTAGACTGCACAACTTTTTGCAGTTTCTTTCTGTCTTGGTCAAATCTGCATCCTAATAGGATGCCCTCTGTGATCTCTTGAAATTAGGAAGAGCCATTCAAAACATACCTAATTCCCCAAATCTTCTGAGAACCTTTCGTGCGCTTTAATGTCGTTGCACCGAAGGCCTTCCATTAGGTCAAATTGTATGACATTTACACCTAGAGACTTAAAGATTTTGACCATCTCCACTTTTGCTTCATTGAGACAGACTGGGTCGTGTACTGCGACCCACTTCCTGAAGTTAATGACTAGCTAGCACATTTTGCTGACTTTGAAAGAGAGGGTGTTGTTTTGACACTATTAAACTGGGCGCTCTATTTCCTTCCTGTACTTTGTCTCGACATTACTTGTTCTGGCCCACTACAGTGGTATCATCTGCAAACTTGTACATGGAGTTGGAACAGAATTTGGCTGTACTGTCATGGGTGGATAGCAACTATAATGAGCGGCAAGATCTAAGGCACTGTCTCGCCTACAGTGGTTAATGCTGAAGCGTGCAAGATAGACTGAACTTCTCTTCCTTCCCTCACAGTGGGAAACTGATACCGCTGTGTGAGGATGTTTATGTTATAGACTATCGTGTTCTGTGTTCTTATTTTTTTTATTTGTATGGTGAAAAAAGCATTTCATTGTCTCTCTACTTGCACTCTGCACAAGGACAATAAAGTTGAATCTAATCAAATAGGATGCACTGCCTCACCTTTACGGTAGTTTGCAGAGTTTAATGCATTGCACGATACCCAGATTGGTTAATACTGGCTAGTGTGGGTTGCAAGATATTGACCTGCCTCTCCAGTAGTAAGTCTACAGGATCTAATGCACTGCCTCGGCTCCATAGTTGTTAATACAGTATCTAAGGTTTTAAGAAGGAACTACAGATGCTGGAAAATCGAAGGTAGACAAAAGTGCTGGAGAAACTCAGCGGGTGCAGCAGCATCTATGGAGCGAATTAAATAGGCAATGTTTCGGTCTGAAGAAGGAGTTCGGCCCGAAACGTTGCCTATTTCCTTCGCTCCATAGAGCCTGCTACACCCGCTGAGTTTCTCCAGCACTTTTGTCTACCCACAGTATCTAAGGTACTGCCCTACCTCTCTATAGATTAATGGTTGAGTGTACATGATCAACTGCACCGCCCCACTTCCATAGTGGTCAATACACCAATGTAAGGCATTGTCGTACTTTCATGGTGGTTAATGGAGAATGTACAAGATCTGACCTCCACAGGATGAACAAGGTCCATCCTGTATCTTTAAAGTGGGTTACATGTATTGGTTTTTGATTCATTATTGTCATGTGTACCACAATTTTGTTTAAGTGCTGTCCAGTCAAAGTAAACTATACATGGGTGCAATCCAGCCTTACACAAACAAGTACAATGTGTAGTGCATGTAGAAAGATACCAGAGTGCAGGATATAGTGTTATAGCTTAATACTGTTCTCTGCTTGAGCTTTTCAGAGCTTCTGGCTGTAGAATACAGGGTATCCAATACACCCGTTGACTGTAATGAAGGTGATTACTGGCTAATTATAGAATATATATATTTCATTAATTTCACAGATCCCTTGTGAAATATACAGGTTCTAATATTTTGGTTGGACCCCAGAATATATGGTCCAAAAATACAAAGGATCTAATAGTCTCATCAACTTTATAAGTTCAAATGATTGAGGTTGTATTGATTTGATTGTCTGTCCCACACACAGCAGTCATCTGTGGAGATATAAGACCAAATGTAGTCCCGGGGCCCTTGGGTGGGTGACTATGGAATGTAGAGAATCCATTACTCTGTTCAATCTCCATGGATATGGTCCACTGCTTGATTCTCGTATCCTTGTAGTCATGGAATAAAAAAAGGACTAATATCCTATCTGTCCAGTGTAACGTGGATGTTCCTACTCAGCATAGGTTCCAATGTTGGCCTGGCATTCTCCGTGCAGGTGGTCTTGGGATCGATTGAAACAAATGCAATATTCTCTAATTAGGCTATACAACACACAGGATCCACTACTCTATGTAAATCGCTGCCATGCCTCCAATGTAGCAAGTGAGAATAGGACACGATGTACAGCAAGTGCAGGGTGACACGGTGGCACAGTGGTAGAGTTGCTGCCTTACAGCGGCAGAGACCCAGGTTCGATTCTGACGACGGGTGCTGTCTATATGGAGTTTGTACGTTCTCCCCATGACCGGCGTGAGTTTTCTCCGATATCTTCGGTTTCCTCCCGCACTCCAAAGACATACTGGTTTGTAGGTTAATTGGCTTGGTATAACTGTAAATTGCCCCAACGACTCCCATTTCTATCTGGACTACTCTTCCTCCTATCCTGCTTCCCCTAAGGACTCCATCCCCTATTCCCAATTCCTCCTTCTACGCCGCATCTGCTCCCAGGATGAGGTGTTCCACACCAGGGCATCACAAACATCCTAATTCTTCAGGTAACGGGGATTCCCCTCCCCCACTATAGATGAGGTTCGCACCAGGGTCTCCTCCATACCCTGTAACACTGCCCTCTCTCCCCATCTCCCCCATCTCCCCCCCCCCCCCCCCACCCCCACTCGCAACAAGGCCTGAGTCCCCCGGTCCTCACCTTTCACCCCACCAACCGGCACATACAACACATACAATACAGCACATCCGCCAGTTTTGCCACCTCCAACGTGACCCCACCACTCGCCACATCTTCCCATCTCTCCCCCCCCCCCCCCCCCCCCCCCGTCTGCCTTCTGCAAAGACCGTTCCCTCCGCAACTCCCTTGTCAATTCTTCCCTTCCCTGCCGCTCCACCCCTTCCCCGGGCACTTTCCCTTGCAACCGCAAGAGATGCTACACTTGTCGCTTTACCTCCCCCCTCCACTCCATTCAAGGTCCCAAGCAGTCGTTTCAGGTCCGACAGAGGTTCACCTGCACCTCCTCGAACCTCATCTATTGCATCCGCTGCTCTAGATGTCAGCTGATCTATATCGGTGAGACCAAGCGGAGGCTTGGCGATCATTTTGCGGAACACCTCTGCCCAGTCCGCATTAATCAACCCGACCTCCCGGTGGCTCAGCACTTCAACTCCCCCTCCCATTCTGTATCCGACCTCTCTGTCCTGGGCCTCCTCCACGGCCAGAGTGAGCAACACGGCAAATTGGAGGAACAGCACCTCATATCCCGCTTGGGGAGTCTGCATCCTCTTGGCATGAACATCGAATTCTCATAATTCCGTTTACCCTTGCTGCCTCCTCCCCTTCCTACCTCTCCCTCAGCCCTCGGGCTCCTCCTCTTCCTTTTTCCTTTCTTCCCCCCGCCTCACTCCACCCCCCCATCAGTCTGAAGAAGGGTTTTGGCTCGAAACGTTGCCGATCTCCTTCACTCCATAGATGCTGCTGCACCCGCTGAGTTTCTCCAACATTTTGTGTACCCTCGATTTTCCAGCATCTGCAGTTCCTTCTTTAATAAATTGTCCCTAGTGTGTGTAGGATAGTGTTCATGTGCGGGGATTGCTGGTTGATGCGGAATTGGGCTGAAGGGCATATTTCGTCACTGTATTACTGCACTAAACTAAACTACACGATTTATTAGATTGTCCGACCACTTTGTGGTAATTGTGCAGTCTACAGGATCTAATAAGCAATGTGAGCAGATGAGAGTATATAAGATCTAATCCAATGCCTCATCCCCACAGAGATGATTTGAGAATGTATAGGATCTAGTAATGTATAGGATCTAGTACAACAGAGAATGATTGCAGAATATATATGATGCAAGAGATTGCATCTAACCTTTTTTACTTTGTCTTGCAAAAATATAGTTTAAATGTAGTCATTTAGCATCCAGTGCTTCTGTGGGATACAATTCCACACTTCTACAGTTCACGTGAAATAAAATGTCTGTTTTTGATTATAGGTTATGTTTGTCATAGAATACTTCTCCATCTCCTGCGTTGCTTCTCAATATGGACACCCTTTACTTGCACAGAAAGTGTTCGAATGTGAATCAGTATATTCAACATTTAAAAAAATATATATAAATATGTTTAATATGTGATATGAAAAGACAAAGATTCTTGGGAATTCAGTGGATATTCACTTGTAACCTCACACCAGAACAGATTTGACAGTAGGCGTTGTTTTTTTCATGTTGTGTTCGTCAATAAATTATTTCTGTGTATGAATATCATCAGAAGCTAACTGCTCGGGTATTGTGCTGAAGGTGTTTTTCACAATGTGCTGAGAAGTGTGTGAGAGCTCTTATAGTTGACAGTAATGCGCTGTCAGACTTGACATCCTCTCACTAAATGAGGAATGTGTGAAATGTTCTGTATTTGTGTTCATCCTACTCACTACCAGAACTTGATCCAGAAACCTCTGATTTCATTTGTCAGTTTATTAATGTTCATCACTTTCCCAATGTTTGTGGGTATAAGAACTATGGTAGAGACAAGGAACTGCAGATGCTGGCTTACAAACAAAAAGGCACAAAGAGCTGGAGTAACTCAGTGGATTAGGTGAACATGGATAGGTGATATTTCGGAAACAAAATCTAAAGAAGAATTGTGACCCAAAACGTCACCTACCTATGTTCTGCCGAGATGCTAGTTGACCTGCTGAGTTACTCCAGCACTTTGTTTTTATATCAAAACTATTAATCGGCTATGGATTACAGAGAAGTCTTTTCTTATCACTGAATGTTTTGTCCACATTTTCTTTAGGCAAAGGTTCACTTTCTTCTTGTTTTGGTTCCATTCCATCAGATGTTCAACTCCCTCCTGTACTGTAACTCATTACCCGTTATTCGTCCAACAACTGGTATCATCGGCAAATTAAAAAATGGTGTTAGAGCTGTGTCTACTACACAGTCCTGGGTAAGAGTAGAGCAAGGGACTGAGCACAGCCTTGAGGTGCTCCTGTGCCACGGAGGGTGTTGTCAATTTGCACTGATTATGGTTTGCCGATTGAGGAAGTTGAAGATCCAGTCGCAGAGGGATGGGAGAGACTTAATTCTCTGAGTTTGGTAAGTTTGGAGGGAATGATGGTGTTGAACACAAGTTGTCGATGAACAACAGTGGGATGTGTGCATTCTTATTGTCCAAGGGAACCAGTGCAGAGTGGAGAGTCGGCAAAATCACATTCCCTGTCGAGCTATTGTGGCAGTAGGCAAATTATAGTGGCTCCAGATCCTTATAGGCAGGAGTTGATATGCATCAAACGGGTCATGGAGCGTTTTTGAAAGGGGGGGGGGGGGGGAAAAAGGCTGAGCGATCTCTAACCACTGGCCTCGGGGGTGGGAGGGGGTCTTTTTTGAAATTTGATGTATTAAAATTATGTTTTAGTGCATTTTAGAAGTATGATTTCAATGTTTTTTGTTTGAGGTATTTTTAAGATAATGTAGAGCTAGGAGAAGGTGATTATTATTTTTGTCATTGCTCGACATCCAAAAACTGGGGGATAATTACAGGCCATCCCCCACCTCAAAATGTGGGGCGATGTATCCCCCATCCCCCCAAACTTTTAAATGTGTTATAATTTCAAGTGCTTTTTTTCTTTGTTTGTAGTAAAAGGGACAAGAAATAATCATAAAATTTCCTGATTTTGCAAAGTCATACAAATTATGTTACCTCTTCTCTCCACACCAGCCTGTCTGCTGCCGGTCCCGCTTATCCCTGCCTGGACAACGCAGCCCGGATTGGATTCGGGCGATTGTCTGGCACTGTTGATGGAAATGATTGCAAGTTCTCTTTCCCTCTCAGGCACAAAGCGCTGGAGTAACTCAGCAGATCGAACAGCATCTTCGGAGGACATTGTTTCCAGAGATCCATGTTCTCCAGAGATGCTGCCTGACCTGCTGAGTTCCTCCAGCACTTAGTGTCCTTTGGTGTATTAACCAGCAGCTGCAGTTCCTTTTTTCTTCTCTTTCCCTCTGTTTGACTATAACGTACAGAATTGGCAGGGCAACAGCTTTTATAATAAAAACGTCCACGAACTTCTGTGTGTTCATAACTGGAAAACTCCATCAGAGATAGATATAGACTGAAGAAGGGTCTCGACCCGTCGACCCGAAACGTCACCGATTCTTTTTCTCCAGAGATGCTGCCTATCCTGCTGAGTTACTCCAGCATTCTGTGTCTATCGTCAGTGTAAACAAGCATCTGCAGTTCCTTCCTGCATATGTGAACATTGAGGATGGACACAATGTTGGAGTAACTCAGTGGGTCTGACTGAGTGTGAAGAAGGTTTCCAACTCGAAACATCGCCTAGCCATGCTCCAGAGGTGCTGCCTGACCCACTGTGCTACTCCAGCACTAAGTTTTGTTAGACCAGCACCTGCAGTTCCTTCCTACAAACGGCATCGCAGACAGTGTCGCGATTTGCACAAATGCCCTGTCCCATCCCGCACAACGTGGTGTCCATTGGCTAATCTCTTCTATTCCACCGCTTTCATTGGCCAACTGTGACGAGAGTTGACCATTGGGGGAGCAGAACCACAGTTCGGCCGCTATGATTGGCCGGCTGCGGTGACAGGACCTCGGTGACGGCGCAATGCACTTGTTGCAGTGACGCGGGCGCCGCTGGGTTGGTTGGCGGCTGCTGTCAATCACAGGAATGTTTCCTGCAGCGACTCGAGCAACTTGAGGCTATGCGTTATGAAACAGGCCTAGCCAAAAAAGTGGGGGTGGGGGGCTGCAGCCACTTTCTCAACCCAACACTTTCAGTAATTTATTAGCACATACTCTCTGTTCTTGTACCCAATCCAGAATTATGCCCTTTGGTTTGTTGCCCCTTTTTCATTCTTACACCAAAATGTAACACTTTTCTCAGAATTACATTTTAACTGTCTGCTTCCCAACCAGCTTGCAGTCTGTTATTGTCCTCGTAGTTCACTACACCTCCAGGTTTGTGTCATTTGCAAATGTGGCAATTATGGTGGCATAAATGCCAATGCTGTAATTGTACTGGAGCATCAATGATATGTACCAGACACCTTATCCAGATGATCTATATCGGTGAGACCAAGCGGAGGCTTGGTGATCGTTTCGCCGAACACCTCCGCAACCCGACCTCCCGGTGGCTCAGCACTTCAACTCCCCCTTCATTCTGTATCTGACCTCTCGGTCCTGGGCCTCCTCCACGGCCAGAGTGAGCAACACCGCAAGTTGGAGGAACAGCACCTCATATTCCGCTTGGGGAGTCTGCATCCTTTGGGCTTGAACATTGAATTTTCTCAATTCTGTTAACCCTTGCTGTCTACCCCCCTTCCCACCTCTCCCTCAGCCCTCGGGCCCTGGCATTCCCTCTCTCTCTCTCTCTATCTCCCTCCCCCACCCTAGTCGCACCAGCTTCTCATTTTCACACCACAAACAGCTTACAATGGCTTGTTCCCTTTATCATTGATACTTTTTTGCATATCTTTCATTCATTGTTCTTTATCTCTCCACATCACCGTCTATATCTCTCGTTTCCCTGATCCCTGACCAGTCTGAAGAAGGGTCTCGACCCGAAACGTCGCCTATCTCCTTCGCTCCTTAGATGCTGCTGCACCCACTGAGTTTCTCCAGCCTTTTGTGTACCCTCGATTCTCCAGCATCTGCAGTTCCTTCTTTAACACCTTATCTGGAGTATTGGGTCCCAAGGCACTTGCCCGTTCCAGCATTTTTATTGTTTTGCTTCATCCACATAATATCACCAATTGGCTAAAGATTGCTTCTGTGATGTTGGGGCCATGGAGGGGTTATTTGTTATTTCTAGCTGAAAATATTTGCAAACATTTAATCCTTAAGCTGTGTGATAGGCCTTGCCGTACTGGGAATGGGGATGTTCTTGCATCACCATTTCTCTTTTGACTTTTAATTGTCTCCGCCATTGAATGGAAATCTGCCAAAGCTGTAGAGCATTGAGCAGAAACCGGAAATGCAGACGCTGGTTACACGTAACAGTGGAATGTAATTCTGACTTTCCACAAAGTCACAGAGTATACGGCGTGTAAACAGGCCCTTCAGCCCAACTTATTCATGCTGACCACGTTGCCCAAATGAGCTAGTCCAACTTGCACATGTCCTAACTATATATGTCCAAATATTGGGGTGGTGCAGCGGTAATGTTGCTGCCTTACAGCGCCAGAGACCTGGGTTCGATGCTGATTATGGGTGCTGTTTGTACATTCTCCCTGTGACCACATGGGGTTTCTCCGGGAGCTCTGGTTTCCTCCCACATGCCAAGAACGTACAGGTTTGTAGGTTAATTGGGTTTGGAAATATTGTAAAATGTCCCTAGTGTGTAGCATAGTACTAGTGTACGGGAATTGCAGTCAGCGCGGACGCAATGGGCCGAAGGGCCTGTTTCAGTCCTGTATCTCTAAATTAAACGAAAATTTCAATCCATGTGCCTGAGCCACATGGTTGCTCATCTTGTTAGACTTGGGTTTTGCTCAGTATCTTTCATTTAGCACAACGAAAGAGCCCCACAAGAAGACAGAGGATGTTCTTTGATTGAAGACTGATTGTCTTCTAAATTATTCATCATGGGTCTGAAGAAGGGTCCTGATCCCAAATATCACCTGTCCATTTCCCTCCACAGATACTGCCTAACCCACTGAGTTCCTCCAGTAGTTTTATTTAAAAAATTCAAGATTATAGCATCTGAGGAAGGCCACTTATCTCCTTGTGCAGTCATCCCTGTGGAATCAATTAATCTGTAGGAAAGAATGGTAGATGCTGGTTTAAATCGAAGGTAGACACAAAATGCTGGAGTAAGACAGGCAGCATCTCTGGAGAGAAGGAATGGGTGACATTATGGGTCGAGACTGAAGAAGGGTCTTGACCTGAAACATTACCCATTCCATTCCTTCTTTCCAGAGATGCTGCCTGTCCCGCTGAGTTACTCCAGCATTTTGTGTCTACCTTCGATTTAAACCAGCATCTGCCATTCTTTCCTACAGATTAATTGTTTGAATTAAGGGTACACAAAAAGCTGGAGAAACTCAGCGGGTGCAGCAGCATCTTAGGAGCGAAGGAGATAGGCGACGTTTCGGGTCGAGACCCTTCTTCAGACTGGTCAGGGATCAGGGAAACGAGAGATATAGACGGTGATGTGGAGAGATAAGGAACAATGAGTGAAAGATATGCAAAAAAGTATCGGTGATAAAGGGAACAAGCCATTGTAAGCTGTTTGTGGTGTGAAAATGAGAAGCTGGTGCGACTGGGGTGGGGGAGGGAGATAGAGATAGAGGGAATGCCAGGGCCCGAGGGCTGAGGGAGAGGTGGGAAAGGCAGGAGACAGCAAGGGTTAACAGAATTGAGAAAATTCAATATTCAAGCCCAAAGGATGCAGACTCCCCAAGCGGAATATGAGGTGCTGTTCCTCCAGCTTGCGATGTTGCTCACTCTGGCCGTGGAGGAGGCCCAGGACCGAGAGGTCGGATGTGGAATGGGAGGGGGAGTTGAAGTGCTGAGCCACCGGGAGGTCGGGTTGGTTATTGCGGACCGAGCGGAGGTGTTCGGCGAAGCGATCGCCAAGCCTCCGCTTGGTCTCACCGATATAGATCATCTGGCATCTGGAGCAACGGATGCAGTTGATGAGGTTGGAGGAGGTGCAGGTGAACTCTGTCGGACCTGGAAGGACTGCTTGGGTCCCTGAAAGGAGTGGAGGGGGGAGGTGAAGGGACAAGTGTTGCATTTCTTGCGGTTGCAAGGGAAAGTGCCCGGGGAAGGGGTTTTCGAGTGGGAGGGGAGGGAAGATTGACAAGGGACGTTGCGGAGGGAGCGGTCTTTGCGGGAAGGCAGACAGGGGAGGAGATGGGAAGATGTGGCGGGTGGAGGGGTCACGTTGGAGGTGGCGAAACTGGCGGAGGACTATATGTTGTATTTGCCGGCTGGTGGGGTGAAAGGTGAGGACCAGGGGGACTCTGCCCTGTTTGCGAGTGGGGGAATGGGGAGCGAGGGCAGTGTTGCGGGGGTATGGAGGAGACCCTGGTGCGAGCCTCATCAATAGTGGGGGAGGGGAATCCCTGTTCTCTGAAGAATGAGGCCATTTGTGATGACCTGGTGTGGAACACCTCATCCTGGGAGCAGATGCGGCGTAGACGGAGGAATTGGGAATAGGGGATGGAGTCCTTACAGGAAGCAGGGTGGGAGGAAGAGTAGTCCAGGTAGCTGTGGGAGTCAGTAGGTTTGTAGTGGATGTCGGTCAGGAGTGTATCACCTGCAATAGAGATGGTGAGGTCAAGGAATGGTAGGGAAGTGTCGGATATGGTCCAAGTGTATTTGAGTGAATTAGCTTGAGTTTGAATTGGCCAGCTTTGTATTATTGCTCTATTAAAACTGGCTGCCTCTAATTTTAGATTAAAGTTTAAAAAGCTATCACATTGCCAGAGATCAGATTGTGTAGGGTGGTAGATTTCCTGTATAGAAGGATATTGACACAGAAGTTTGCAGCTTTGCCTGCCAGTTTGACACTTATTATTGATCTTGGCTTTTAATTTTGAGCTTATTATATGAAGCAAATTATCCATAGGCCCAGTGTTGCTCACTTCCTATCTTTGTCTTGCTGTTTTGTTCCAACATGCCCCTGGGTGCTGTCTTTACTGGGAGCCTGGATGCCAGCACTCCATGGGCCATTGGTTGTCTCAGCTCAGGCATTGACAGCTGATGAGGCCCCATCTCCAGGCTCACTGGATGTCAAGGGTGTCGGCTTTATGCAAATATCTTTGAATCTCTAAAATGCTAATACTTGAGAATTTTTTAGATTCACTTTTAATATTTTTACATTTAATACACTTCTGCGCAATTCAATTATTTTTTTAAACATTAAAAGTAACTTAAATAAAGATGAACTCGCAAAGTTTATGTCAGCAGCTGACTTCTCCCCTTTGTTTGAATGGGGACTGGTTTGTGCTGGTTTTGGCAGCTGGGCTGGGATTGAGAGCTGGGAAGTCATGTAAGATCATGCTGTGTAGGAAGGAACTGTAGATGCTGGTTTAAACCGAAGATAGGCACAAAATGCTGAAGTAACTCAGCAGGACAGTCAGCATCTCTGGAGAGAAGGAATGGGTGATATTTTGGGTTGAGACCCTTCTTCAGACAGATCATACTTTTCTTTTGGACTCTACAAAGCTGGTGGAATGGAAAATGCTGCCACTGGCTCAGGGTAACACTAGTGAAATACACAAGGGTATCAGGGCGACCAGTCCCTGCTTTGGAAGATGTGTCCCAGCAATTATATTCAAATTTCTCAGCAGCAGAGGTTGGGTTTGAGTTCATCTCTAGATTTCTTGGCCTATTGGCATCATTTCCATTAGATGGAGATATATTCAGGTCTCGAGTTGCATCAGGACAGGCCTTTTAGTTCATTCACTTACACAATTACTGGAGTTATATTTATCCATGGCTAAGCTAAATCTCCTGAAAGCTTTTTAATATGAATGCACTGGATTTGCAGGATCTGAACTTGTACTTCTCTGTAGTTTTGCTTGGGTGTCACCTGTATCTGGGACTGTGCCCTGAGAAGAGTACTTTGTGCTGTTACTGTAGTAATCAAGGACCCCTCATGCACTGTCATTCCCTCACTTATCAGGACGAAGATACAAAAGCATTCACCGCCAGATTCAGAAACCTGCTATTTCAAGCTGTTATCTGATTAGTGGACAAACTTTTCGTATGCTGAGGGTGTAGCACTGATCTTTCAGTCTAGCTCATTGCAGCCCTTACACTTTTTAAAATTTGAACTTTCTCTGTAACTGTATATGTTGTATAATATTCAGCATTTGGTTATTTTTTTCTCTTTGCATTATCTTTTGCACATTAATGGCTCGAATGTACTCATGGATGGTGTAATTTGACTAAATCGAAACGTGTTTTGTTTTGTGAGTGTCTCACTGCACATGAAGATAATAAACCAATATCAACCCATTCAGGCCCTTCGTAATGGGTCCATTCTATTGATAACCAAATGTTGACCACTATTGCCTTGCCTCTTGTCATCACATTTCTTGTGCATCATCCTATTAGGGTTATGGTTTGTTCCTGCTAATTGTCCCATCATTTCTAATTCTAATGGGGCCATGTACTTAATGATTGGGTGGTTCTATTTATTTTTCATGTCTGGGGGAGAGCAAGGGAGTGAGAGAATGTGCCCTCTAACCTCTTGTTAATGGGCATGCTTTCAAAAAATGCACGTCTAATAATCACAGATGCAATTATGTAATGGAAAAGTATCATCCTGCGTTTCCATAGTGCCTTTCAGGATCACAAGGGCCCAAAGCATTATATGAGTTGGGGTACTGACAAATTAAACTCTACCCTATTGCTGACTTTGGTCTTTGTCTATGGAATTAGTTCACTGCAATGTTGAGAACTATATTCTGCACTCTATCTTCCTCTTTGCTCTCCCTATTGTACTTTAGTTTGGCTTGATTGTATTTATGTATAAATGATCATATTATGTACCGGTCCACTGCTGGGTTTTTTTCCCCGGCACATGGTTCCAGAACCTTACTGGATTATGCATTTTCCCGGACTAGCTTAGGTCACGGCCTCGGAGAGACGTCCAGCGGTACCAGAACAGTCCCAAGCCTCCGAGGAGCCAAGATACCGGCAAAGTTGACCTTGGATGTCTGCTGTGTGAACTGATCTGTCAGCTGCAGTTCAGTCAGAGCTCCAGAACCCTGGTCGCAGGGTCACCTTAAATTAAAAGGTTGCAGCTTCCTCACCCGGCCCAGGCACTTCCGGAGGGGATTTCGAGTGTGCCCTCGTAATTCTGTTTGTATATGTATCTGATTTGATTGGATAGCCTGCAGAACAAAGCTTTTCACTGTACCTCGGCACACATGGCAATAATAAACCTAAACTTGAACCACGGTCACTGTTGTACGGGCTGCTGGGAAACAAGCTGCTATTGATCTAATGTATTATTTACTGCATGGGGTGGGGGGAAACTGTTGCTACTTTAATGTCGTACCAGCATACTGCTTGTACGCTGTAATCTATCCCTCCTCCAAGTTTGAGATATAATGTGTGTAATATTACATTTGGGTCACTGTATTTTCCTACTATCCAGGCACCTCTGTGGGCATACCTGGCCTGTGCTCTGGGACTTTTTATCTACCAGACACTCGATGCAATAGATGGGAAGCAGGCTAGAAGAACAAATAGTAGCAGTCCTCTTGGAGAGCTGTTTGACCACGGCTGCGATTCACTTTCCACAGGTAGGATCTTATTCTTAATTGATTCCCTTTCATGTAAACAATACGCAGAAATCTACTTTGTGCAGTTACTCCAGTTACTGCGATCAGTACTCCATAAAGGAGAGTGGGAGTGATATTAGAAACTTGAGGATGCCAAGAGCCGCCAATGTGATTTAGACACGATGGGTGAGAGGGCAGATGTGTGGCTGAGTTTAATGTGGACAATTTTGTGAAAGGTGACAAATTGTGAAAGAGAAAGTTGTAATTAGTTCATTTGTCCAAAACAAGCAATTAGGAACATATAAAGTATGTTAGCCCTTGTTAGTCTGATAACAGTGAGGACAGTTGATTCTCAGACAATGAAATTGGTCTGTGGAATTCATTCGCTTACACCTGTTGTTTTACTTCCCTCTTTTTTTAAAACAAAACTTTAAACCAAGGTCTTGGTTTTCTCTGTCTCCTCAACTTTACATCGACCTTTGGTTTCATCTTCAGGGACAGTGGTGCAGCATATAGAACCACTGTCTTGCCACACCTGAGACCTAGAGCAAACCTGAAAGAGTTAAGTCTGTACTATTTCTATCTGCAGTCTTTGTGGTCCTTGGAATATGTATAGCCGTGCAGCTTGGCACCAACCCAGACTGGATGTTCTTCTGCTGTTTCGCTGGAGTTTTCATGTTCTACTGCGCTCACTGGCAGACGTATGTTTCTGGGACACTGCGCTTTGGGATGTGAGTATTGACTGTACACACCTGCTGAGAGAATACACCAACTTCCCCATATGCCTTATTGGGAGCTCCATCAATGCACATTGTGTTTCTGACCAGTATTTCCTCTTTGTGCAGTTGTGTTTAATACAATTTAGATCTTTTGATGGAAAATGTTCAAACGTGTGATTCTGCACAGATATTTTCTATTTTAACTGGACACACTTTGTGATCTGGCACTTGCTGCTTTTGTAAAAACTCTTCCTTTGGTAAAAACCTGTTCTCTACACCTATGGTGACCTTTGGGGACCCTATGTGGGCATCTTGGTTGTCTCATAACCCATTCCATTGAGTATGTTTTCACTGCTCATTGGTATATTTTTCCACCCCCTCCCCTCCCACTCTCTTGGTCTGTATTTGTTATGTGTGATGTTTCATTGAGTTGTAATTAATCCCTAACTGACAGATTCGACATCACTGAAGCTCAACTCTGCATTGTAGTTGCACAGGTTGCAACGGTGCTTATGGGGCCTTCAATGTGGAGTATGCCGGTAAACAGCAGTTTTGTGGGTGAACGCACGTTGACTGTTGCCAATTAGGCAGCCATTCTTTCGTGCATCACAGCCAATCAGTGATATCCTCATCCCCTCCGATCCATCAGCGGTTCCCTGTCAATTAATGGAGTCGTAAATTAGTGCCGTTGTCAGTGCAGAAAAGCACTGTTTTCATCACTGAAGCACTTGCTGTCTGTATTGTTGAAAGCTGCTAACATGAAGTACTATAATGTATTTCTGAGGCTCCAAGTGCCTTCAGGTAGAAAGCAGTAGATACAGCAGTAAAATAGGCGTATTGGCCCAATCAGTTAGCACTGATCATTAAGCACCCATTTTTATTTTCCCCACTTTCCCACCTTTAACTCCCCCCCCCAGTCTTAGATTATATTGGGTATGTACGAGACAAATTTGCAACAGTCAATTAATCCAACAACACATTTTTGGAAGCTGGGAAGAAATGTGAACACCCGGAGAAAAGCTTCACTCTTGGAGGAACAATTTGCAAATGCCACACACTGAGTCACTGGAGCTATAATATAGCAGTCTCATTGGCTGTGCCCCTGTGCTGCTGGTAGGCTACATAAAACCTTAAAGCTACTGCCTCGGCCCCAGTAGGAAATGTTGCTCAATCTCTCATCCTCCTTTGCTGGAAGAGTTATGCCCTCCCCTAGGCTGCTTAACCACTTCCCTCATCCTTCTGGTATTTCCCCTTTTATTTTGTGGCAGAGCAAGCTTCTGGTCATAGGAGCTGGGGAACTTGTTAAAGCAAAATTAACTACTTAGCCTCCTTAGCCACACGCTACCAGCAGAGAGTGACATGGTTATCAGAAACCCCTTCCCCAACTCCTACAAACTTCCTCCATTTTCTGGACACTGAGATTTCTACGGTGACACTTGACACTTGACCCTTTCCCTCAAGCTGAGATTAACTAACTTGGCAGATCCTTTTCTCTTGCCTACATTCTATCTTTGTCCTGCCCCCTCCCCTGACATCAGTCTGAAGAAGGGTCTCGACCCGAAGCATCGCCCATTCCTTCCCACCAGAGATGCTGTCTCACCCACTGAGTTACTCCAACATTTTGTGTCTACCCTTTCTCTTGAAGGGTTCTGGTGCCATCTGTAAAGGTAAAAGGTTGGAGATGTCTGCAGAAAACGGGCCATTGAAGGGGTCTAATGGAGCGGGTTACTCTTGGCCTGATGCACGATGGAGCTGCTGTTACTTTGGTGGGGTGGCCTAACTTTCATTGAATGGCTCTAACACTGATTTATGCTTTTCTCGCCCAATCAGAATTGATGTGACTGAAGTGCAAATCTTCATAATTGTCCTGTTTTTATTGGCTGCGAGTGGAGGAACTGCATTTTGGGAATCAATGGTAATTGAATGAGTAGCTGAATTATGATTTGCCGCCTCTTCTTTTCACTTGGGAGAGGGATGGGGTTGTGGGGGAGGGGAAGAAGAGCAGCAAACACTAGGCAGTGAGCGGCTGTTAATGTGTAGGGGGCAGGCGGGCTTCATTGAGGCGAAGGAGACTGCCCAACTACCCAAGGAGTCTCATGAGGGGGACGTGAAGGAAGCCTGAAGAATGCTTTCAAAAGCTGTGACAAGTCCTTCGCACGCCTGGGTTTGCTGTTCTCCTTTCAAATTGCATGGAAAATCTGCCCAGAATTTCCAGTAATTTACATAGCTAGTTTTACAATGTCTGATTTTAAATTTTTTTAAAATAATTGTATTTCAAGCCATTGGGGTGTTTAGTGAATTTTTGTTAAATGTAATGTTTGACTGTTCCATTTTCAGCACTCCGACTTCTGATGTGCTGGAAACAAATTCCCAATTGTCTTGAGGCGCAAAGCCGGTGCTTCTGATTCCTGGTTTGGGAAATGGGAAAAACTGGACATTAACAGTCTGCAATTCTGGTCACTATATTACAGAGGAGATGTGGAGTCTTTGGAGAGCGTGCAGAAGGGATTCACTAGGATGTTGCAACGATTAGAAAATATCAATTATAAGAAGAGGTCGGATAATCCTGGATTGTTTTCTTTGGAGGTTGAGGAGTGATCTGATAGAATTATACAAAATTACATGAGGCATGGTTAGGGTAAGCAGTCAGATCTCTTATCTCAGTGTGGAAATCTCAAATACTAGAGGACATAGCTATAAGGTGAGAGGTGAGGGGCAGTTTAAATAAGATTTCCAAGGCAAATTTTTTTTTAAAGCAAAGTGGTAGGTGACTAGCATGCACTGTTAGGGGTGGTGGTAGGAGCTCATGTGATGACATTTGACAAGACATGTAGATGAACAGGAATATAGACCATGTGGAGGCAGATGTGTAGTCATCTTAAATTGTCATTATGATCAACACAAACATGGTGGGCCAAAGGGCCTGTTACTATGTTTTACTGGTCTATGTTCATAGGAAAAGTAGAATCCAAATGAAAATCTGGTCCGGTAGGGAGCTGATTCAATATTCAGTAAACTCTGGGAAAACTCACACTCTTGAAGGAGCAGAAAGGCTTCAAGACATTCCTCGTGTCAAAGATTGAGAAGAGGGCACAGGCCAGCCCAAGGTGAAATGTGGGTTTTACTGACTACCTCTCTGTGGCACCCACCAGTTGGTATACATGAGTATTCCTAGTTGAGGTTTTATGACAGCCACCACTTTAATCTGTTAATGTCAACTACACTTTCATAGTTACACCATACATAAACCAAAGTAAATACAATCTGATGGGAAGGCATTTGGTTGCAACAGGACAGATGAAAAACGGGAGTGGAGGTTTAGAGAGGGTCTTGCACATAGAACTTAGAACGGTTCAGCACAAGAACAGGCCCTTCGGCCCACAGTGTGTTTGCCTAATAAGCTGCCAAGACTAACTCTTTATTTACCTGTGCATAATCCATGTCCCTCCATTCCCTGCATTCGATACGCCAATCCTATTAAATGCTACCTATTAAATACGTGCATCCACCGCCAGCCCTGACATAACATTCCAAGCACTTATCGCACTCTGTTTATATAAAAACTTGCCCCATACATCTCAGTTTAAATTTTGCCCCTTTCACCTTAAAGCTAAATCCTCTAACAGTTGATTTTTTTTTTCCATCCTGGGAAATAGGTTCTGACTGTCTACCCTTTGTCTCTCATAATTTTATATACCAGGTTTCCCTGCAGTCTCCGTCATTCCAGAGAAAACAATCAGTCTTTCTAACCTTGTGTACCATGATACAATGAAAAGCTTTTGTTTGCATGCTACCCAGTTCAAAAATAATTAATGCATGTATACAATCAGGCCATCCACAGTGTGAAGATAAAGGATATAACATTTAGTGCAAAGATATAACATTGAAGTCTAATAAAGTCTGGTTAAAGAAAGTTCAAAGCTCTCCAATGAGGTGGATGGGAGGTCAGGACCTCGCTCTAGTTGATGAAATGACTGCCAGGTTGCCTGTTAACAGCTGGGAAGAAACTGTCCCTGAATCTGGAGGTGTGCATTTCAAAACTTCTGAATCTCCTGCCTAATGGGCGAGGAGAGGTGAGAAGAGGGAGTGAACAGGGTTAGACTCATCCTTGATTATGCTGGGGGACTTGCCAAGGCAGTGTGAAGTGTACCTGGAATTAATGGAAGGGAGGCTGGTTTGCATTTGATTATGACCACAATGCTCTGCAATTTCTTGTGGTCGTGGATGGAACAGTTCCCAAACCAGGCTGTGATGCAACCCAATACGATGCTTTCTACGGCATGTCTGGAGAAGTTGGTAAAGGTTGTTGGGTTCATGCCGAACTTCCTAAGCCTTCTAAGGAATTAGAGGCATTGATGTGTTAATACCCCCTAATCCAGGCATCATTCTGGTAAGTCTTCTGCGCCCTTTCCAAAGCTTCCACATTCTTCCTGTAATTGGGTGACTACAACTGCATGAAGTACTCAAAATGCGGCCTAACCAAAGTCCTCTAAAACTGCATCATGACTTCTTGACTCAGTGCCCCAACCAATGAAAGCAAATATGCCATAGCAAGCAAGCAACCTACTTTACCACTCTATCTGCTTGTGTTGCGCTTTCATGAAGTTATGGCCTTGGACCTTAAAGTCCCTCTATACATCAATGGTGTTAAGGGCAGGCATGATATTCTTCCGATTTAAATCGTAATTCCGATTTTTTGTTTTGTTTTCCTATTTTTCAATTTTGTGTGCCCGATTATTTGGCGGCCAATCAGCCGCTGTCTCTAATGGGGTTGCGGCCAATCACCGACCAGCTTCCCTTACTGAAGCAGATGATGGCTGCAGCCAAAATAGCTTTTTCTGTGCTGTTTGCACACAGTGCTAGGCAGAGACATTTCAGGTAACATATTTTGTAAAGATTTTTATAGCTGTATGAAGTCATTTATTTCATGAAATATTTATCTTTTGGGGTTTATTTTATTGATTATGTGTTAGAAATACTCTAAGCTTCCGTTATGTGAACTACCAGCAGGAAAGCTTGGGAATCACTTTCAATTTATTGAAAATGCAGGAGCCCCATGAACCCCCACTGGGGGGAGCCTAACCAGACTCCTGGACCCCCGGCTAACACTTCCTACTTTTTCTCTGGAGATGAATATCATGCCTGGTTAAGGGTCATGCTATTAATTGTATTAATCCCCTTATATTTGACATCCCCAACTGGAACACCTCGCACCTGCTGGGATTAAATTCCATCAACCATTTCTCTGCCCATTTCTGTAGCTGAACTACATCCTGGTGCATACTTTGATAACTTTCCTCACAGTCTGTGTCCCCAGCAATCTTGGTGTCATCTACAAACCTACTAACCAGCCCGCCTATGTTTATGCCCAACTCATTTATGTATATATATATATATATATATATATATTACACAAATAGCATAGACCCCTGCAGAACTCCACTGATCACAAACCTCCAGCCTAAATATTGGCCTTCTATCACAACCCTCTATCATCTATCAGGAAGCCGGTTATGAATCTATACGGCAAAGCCACTATTAGTCTTGTGCATCTTAATCTTCTGGATCATCTTGACTGTCTCCTCTCATAGCGCCCCCCCCCCCCCTCCTTTACCCCGATCTCAGACTTGTTCTCCACTTATTTCTTCTTCTTCCTCCTGTCCCCTTCAAGCCTCCTTTCTTTCACCTTGGCTCTTGCTGTTGCCCTTCCATCTGTTCTCTATACACCTGTGATTTGGCTTCTGTTGTGGTCATGAGACCTTTGCCATTGTATGATAACAAACATTGAGTCTGTGAGATTGGTCAGTGATATATTTGGTAAGAGTGTGCTTCCCACTTTTGACCATTAAATGGGCCCTACAGTGAGTACTATACTACACCAAGTACTATTGTACCACAAACATTCCACAGGTCTGTGGGTGTGTGAGGTAGGGTGGGATCCAACACCTACCTTATTAGTTTGTTGATTGGCTGGTGTGACATCTCGTTTAATTCTGCAAGGTTTGCAGAGATCAGCTCTGAGGTGGCAGTCTTCAGTGGATTTCCTGTACAGGGTGGTGAAATAAATATTCTATCTCCTGGGCACTGTCCTGATTGGCTAGAAGATCTGTTCATGTGCTGTACTGTTGTGTGAATTACTATAAGACCATAACAAACAGAACAGAATTAGCCCTTCAGCCCATCAAGTCTACTCCACTATTCAAGCATGGCTGATATTTTTCTCTCACCACATTCTCCTGCCTTGCAGTAACCTTTGACGCCCTTCCTGACTAAGAGCCTATTAATCTCCACCTTTAAAAATACCCAATGTCTTGGCCTCCACAGCGCTCTGTGGCAATGAAATCTACAGATTCTCCAACCACTGGCTAATGTAATTTCTCTTCTATTTTGAAGGCACATCCTTTTATTACGAGGCTGCGCCCTCGGCTTCTAGACTCTCCCATTATTGCAAACATCCTTTCCACGTCCACTCTATCTCAGCCTTGCATTATCCAGTAGGTTTTAGATAATCTCCCTCTTCCTTATAAACTCCACGCTCCAGAGAAACCGATCCAAGTTTTCCAACCTCTGCTTTTAGTTAATACCCTTTAATCCAGTTAGCATTCTCATAAACTGTTTCAGCACTTATTCAAGCCTGCCCATCCTTCCTGTAATGGGCGAACAGAACTCTATGTAACCCTAAAAATGTAGCCAAACCAAAGTCCGATAAAGCTGCAACATGACATCCTCATAGTCATTGCTCTGACCAATGAAAGCCAAGCATGCCATATGCCTACTTTAGCACTCTACTTGTAGTTCCACTTTCAGGGAGCTCAGGACCATGATCCCAAGACCAATCTGTATATTAATGCTGTGCACTTTCCCTTTGCATTCTACCTCCCAAAAGTGTAACATCACATTTTCTCAGATTAAACTGCTCCTGCCATTCACCACCCATTTCTGTAACTGATTTATAGCCTGATGTATTTTTTGACAGCCGCCTTCACTGTCCGCAACTCCAACAATCTGTTTTATCTGCATGCTTACTAATTAATCCATCTATATTCATGTTCAAGTCATTTACATACATCACTAACATATATATTGAGATTAAATTTGTCACGCTAATCCTGGGCTTTGGTGACAGAGAGGGCTCCATGGGCACGACAGGGTGGTTCTGATTGTCAGCCGGCAGGTATGTGTTTTCCCCCTCTGGGTTATCTACTTGCCTCTCCTCCCATCTAAGGAAGAGGAGGTCCCAGCATAGATATCTGTGGGACATTACTGCACATGAACCTCCAGCTAAAATAACACACTTCCATCACAACTCTATCTTCTACGAGTAGATCAGTTCTGAATCCATAAGATCGTCACTGTGAATCCGGTGCATATTAAGCTTCTGGTTCAGCTACCATGCCTTAAGCCCCTATCCCACTTTCACGACCTAATTGGTGACCTCTGCCAAGTTTGCCCTTGACTCGTACTCACAGCATGGTCGCCACAAGGTCGTAGGAGGTCTTCGTAACTTCCTCATGCTTGTGAGTGGTCTCCGCGTACTCGTGGCCTCAAGTAGGTCGCAGCGTTTTTTCCAGCCTGATAAAAAATGTCCACGAGTAAAAAAAAAGGTCGGCATGGGAAAAATTGATACTTTACTCGTAGGTCGTAGTAGGTAACTGGCCCAAGAAAAAAAATGCAAGCATGACATCTTTTATCATGTGATTATTTTCCAATCGTAGCTAGTTGGAGTTGGTCTGAGGTGTGGAAGACTGAGGTCGAGCGGGGTCGTAGGAGGTCGTAGACATAGTCATGAGGTATTTTACTTCAGCGAGTCAACACGACCTTGACGTTTTTTCAGCTCGTCTAGGGTCTTCTGAACTCGTGGATTAGGTCGTCCGAGTGGGATAGGCCCTTTACTAAAATCCACATAGATAATATTCAGCCCCACCCACATCAATCATCCTAGTCACCTCCTTTAAAGCACTCAATCAAGTTAGTAGGACATGACCTGCTGCATACAAAGCCATGCAGACACTCGTTAATTAGCCTAAATAGAATATGGCTATCGCAAAGAATAGGTTATCTCTACTTCCCTGCTTAAAAGGATGTTAAAAAAAAATCTTGGAAAATTGACGTACATTGGATTTCATGGCATTAATCACTTTGCATTTTGAACACTGAATTTCTAATGCTTCTTTCTCTTATTAAACCTATTTTGTCTTGTAAAGATCCCAGTATTGGAAATTCAAGTTAAAATCGTGCCAGCACTCTTTGTGGTGGCTGGTGCCATCTTCTCCTGCACCAACTATTTCACTGTCATCTTCACAGGCGGCGTTGGCAAGAACGGCTCAACCATTGCGGTAAGGGCACCCCGAGCGGAGCGGGACTAGTCTGCACACATTCACATTTGAGAGTTAGTCAGTTTCTGGATCCACTGAATGTGCTGCATCAAGGGATTATCCATGGATAACATCTGAAGTGTATTGTTGGGAGTGTGATGGGCTGCAGAGAGGGAAAGGATTGGTGGGTAATTGGAGAAAGGTCAGGAAATGTAATTTGGGGGCTTGAGTGTTAACATTGGCAATGGGGAGATGAACCATTCGAAACAAATTGGGAGGCTGCGTGCAAGTCGATTCTGACGTGATACTACAAGAGGACTGAGGGGAACTAATGTGCACCGACTTGAAGAATTTGCTGCCTGTCTGAAATATTCTGATTTTGCATTTTCCTGAAGTGGTTGAAAGGCTGGGGATGAGACTAGATCTGCCACTGGCCATGCTGAAAGTAACATCCTGGGGAATCATCGGATGAAATACAGGAAGTAAATTGTTATGTATATATATATATATATATATATATATATATGTATATATATATATATATATATATATATATATATATATATGTATATATGTATATATGTATATATGTATATATGTATATATGTATATATGTATATATATATATATGTGTGTGTGTGAAAAAGCAGAGAAGGAAATGGATGGGAATTGAGAGAGCACAAGAAAACCATTAGCATGAAGGCATTTGAAGAATTTCCCTGATTTCACGTTGGTGTTTCCTGTCACAGCTGTGCTTGACTATGTATTCTGTGCCCAGTTCTCACTGCAGTGATCACATTATGGACACACGTTCACTGACCACTATGTTAATCATGGATTTTTGTTTTCCAGGGCACGAGTGTTCTGTCACCATTCCTGCACATAGGAACAGTTATAATACTGGCTTTGATGATTTACAAGAAATCCACAAGCCGGCTTTTTGAGAATAATCCCTGCCTCTACATCCTTGCTTTTGGCTTTGTTTCTGCAAAAATAACCAATAAATTAGTGGTAGGTATCCTTTAGTACAGCAGCGGCCCCAACACTGAACCGCATCCCTGTAACATGCAGTGGTCAACAGCCTGTAATTACAACACTGTCATAATGTAGTTTAGGGCAGTGGGAGCCCTCATTGAAGCATTGCAACCTAATTCCTCTGCAATAGTAGATTTCAACTGAAATGTGTGATTATTTTTAGCCTGTTTTGCCTTTTATATTCTGCTTGGCATTTTCACCTCTAAATTGGCAAGGGTCATGGATTCGACTGCAAATCCAGTACTTGGCCCAGCATATTGGGCAGTTGCCTGGCAAAAAATAGTCAGGTGTTGAATTTTGACTGGTCCCCATCCATGTCAAAGTCTCTGTCATCCTTGTGGTGCAAGGATATTCGCTGCCCTGGTCCATATTTGCCCCTTGCATAAAATTCCATTATGCACATTACCTGCCTTGATTCCTAAGCCACTTTCGTGGTTAAATTGCAAAAGTGGCCAAGGCTATTTAGGGCAATCTGGAGAAGATTTTTTAACTGGAGGCTTTGGTTGTGCATTAATCTAAGATGTTTATTCAGCCAAGTATTTTTTCAAAACCATTCATGGGGCAAATAGATTTTCCCTTATATCCTTAGGTGGCTCACATGACGAAGAGTGAGATGCACTTGCAGGACACTGCCTTTGTTGGCCCAGGACTCCTCTTCCTAGACCAGTACTTCAACAGCTTTATCAGCGAGTATTTGGTACTCTGGATTGCTTTGGTAAGCAGTATGTATTGGTAGCCAGTCACCTGTGCTATCTCAACTGATGTTTAATTCGTGACTGTCAGATATCCTTAAAAAGCACAGATCAAAAGGATTATCCCAGTAGATGCAATTACCTGTTGTCCCCTCAATGTAGGCAGGCATTATCCTGTATCTGAGGCTGGGTGAATGTTTTATGATGTGAAGCTATACTATTAAAATGCTGGAGTAAATCAATGGGACAGGCAGCATCTCTAGAGAGAAGGAATGGGTGACGTTTCAGGTCGAGGCCCTTCAGACCTTATTATTCAGATATTAACAGCAGCCCCATCTTGGGACTGCTGCAGCATGAAGTGGATGGAGCCTGTCAGGGCCTGATGTTCTCCTCTTGGGCTGTTCACCTCCAGATGCCAGGCATCTATTTCACAGCCCATGAGGAGAGCCAGATGGTTACTTGGACCAGGGAGTTTTCATTTGTTAGATGGTTATATGTGGTCATCTGCATGTTTTATTATGCTTTTGCTACAAATGGAACAATGCAAAATCTTACCTGTTTCAATAAAGGCGCACATGTGGCTGGAGGATGGCAGTGAGTGTCGGGTGTGGGTGGTTAATTGAACTCTGCACTGGTAATGGCACTGATTAGACCTTGGACTTGGTACAGGAGTGTTGTTTTGTAATTGGACAAGCTTGCTGTATGGATTGTGTTTTGCAATTGGACTAGTTTGGTATGTGGAAGGAGTTTTGTAATTGGGCCAGGGCTTGAGACAATAGGTGGAAACCAGTATGGTTGGTACCAGTTTAAAATATTTAAACAATCCCCAAGAACGCAGGCTGCTTGGTTGGTGCCCTGTCCAATTCTTGAATTATCATTTCCTGCCACCATTAGCACACAGTTGCTCCTAAAAATATGTTGCAATAACTCACCTTGGCAACTCTAATATAATGAACCAGCAATCCCCAACAAAGCAGGCTGCTTGGTTGGTATCCTGGGTACACAAAAGGCTGGAGAAACTCAGCGAAGGAGATAGGTGATGTTTCGGGTCGAGACCCTTCTTCGGACTGGTCAGGGATCAGGGAAACGAGAGATATAGATGGTGATGTGGAGAGCTAAAGAACAATGAATGAAAGATATGCAAAAAAGTATCGATGATAAAGGGCACAAGCCATTGTAAGGTGTTTGTACTGTGAAAAAGGAGAGAGAGGGAGAGAGGGACAGACGGACAGACAACGCCAGGGGCTGAGGGAGAGTTCGGAAGGGGTTACAGAATTGAGGAAATTCAATGTTCAAGCCCAGAGGATGCAGACTCCCCAAGCGGAATATGGGGTGCTGTTCCTCCAACTTCTGGTGTTGCTCACTCTGGCCATGGAGGAGGCCCAGGACCCAGAGGTCGGATACGGAATGGGAGGGGGAGTTGAAGTGCTGAGCCACCGGGAGGTCGGGTTGGTTAATGCGGACCGAGCGGAGGTGTTCGGCAAAACGATCACCAATCCTCCGCTTAGTCTCACCGATATACATCATCTGGAATTTGGAGCAGCGGATGCAGCAGATGAGGTTGGCGGAGGTGCAGGTGAACCTCTGTCGTACCTGGAAGGAATGCTTGGATCCCTGAAAGGAGTGGAGGGGGGAGGTGAAGGGACAAGTGTAGCATTTCTTGCGGTTGCAAATGGAAAGTGCCCGGGGAAGGGGTAGAGCGGAAGGGAAGAATTGACAAGGGAGTTGCGGAGGGAGCGGTCTTTGCGGAAGGCAGTCAGGGGGGAGATGGGAAGATGTGGCGAGTGGAGGGGTCACGTTGGAGGTGGCGAAACTGGCGGAGGACTATGTATTGTATTTGCCGGCTGGTGGGGTGAAAGGTGAGGACCAGGGGGACTCTGCCCTTGTTGCGAGTGGGGGAATGGGGAGAGAGGGCAGTGTTGCGGGGTATGGAGGAGACCCTCATCTATAGTGGGGGAGGGGAATCCCCGTTCTCTGAAGAATGAGGACAATTCTGATGACCTGGTGTGGAACACCTCATCCTGGGAGCAGATGCGGTGTAGACAGAGGAATTGGGAATAGGGGATTGAGTCCTTACAGGAAGCAGGGTTGGTATCCTGTCCACTTCTTGAATGATCAGTTCCTGCCACCATTGGATGGAATGGGCTTTTTGTGCCATGCGATACCACCACCATCTGTAAGTTCCCCTCCAAGTTCACATCATCCTGACCTGGAAATATATAACCAGTCCTTTATTGACACTGGGTCTAAATTCTGGAAGGATCTACCCTAACAACATAGGGAAGACTCTCGCTAGGAGTACCATACTTCCCTGCGACAAAGATGCACCCCCATTTTGAGCTGCAAAGTTTTGGGGAAAAAACAACATTTGCCGCGGTAGCAGCCATTTGCATTGCGTATTGATTATACCACTGCAGGGCATATCCGATCCGTGCGCTCGGCCTAGGAGCAGCATCCGATCCAATAGAAACTAAGGCTGCTGCTAGGCTTCCAGCGGCCCACTCCAACACCTCGACTTTCGACGCGCTGGTTCCTTGTCTCCCACGGCCTCCGCTCTTCCTCCATGATCCACGCAGGGGCGGAAATCGCTTTTAAAACGTGGGGGGGGGGGGGTGCACAATGAGGCCTGACAACTTGGGCAGGGGTCGGCGACCTACAGCCCACATCCGGCCCTTAACCGAAAATCATCCGGCCTGCAGGCATCAGTTAGGCAGCGGTGTGTGTTGACAGATCAATGACCCATGGCAAAGTAATTGTGCGGTCAGCTTAGGAAATCTAGCGCTTCCAGTCACAATAGTGATTTTCAATTTTGCTGTGTCTCTGTTGAATGGCTCATCTGGAGTAAAACACCAATTCCACTGAATGGTCTGGTCTCAACCATGGAGCATACTTTTTGTGTGAAGCTATTATATCATGTCTTTATTATGTTAATTTAAAATGAATGATGCTCTGGATATGAATCGAATTGATTCTAACAGGGTGCTCGGTGGCAGTTTTTTTTAAAATAAAATTGATTACCTTGAGATTGTACATGCCATTTGAATGTACTCTGCAGCTACAGAATGAGCAGGCACCATCTCTTTGAGAGCTCGGGTTATGAAGGGGATAGTTTGTATCAATCCCATATTTGCTGTGATTGTTGGGCCTCTGTTCCCACTGACTGTTCTCTCTTCTATGACCCTCAGGTTTGGTCTCTCTTTGACCTAATCCGTTATTCTGTAGGTGTCTGCAATCAGATCGCATCCCATCTTCACATTAACGTCTTCAAAATCAGTTCCATCTCCTCGCCAGTCAGCACCCTGGAGCATAACCATCATGAGTAACTGGACTACTGTGCTTGATGAAGCACCCCAAGGCCGTGACTGAGGAAATGTACATAGAGCAAAACAAGTGAACAAATTATTAATTTATGGTTCAATCATTGTGTGCACTTTTGTTTTATTTAAGCCTCAGTTTCTGAAAGAAATCTATCACTCCTAAATTAGCAGACTGTGGAAGGAACTGACTTGCTGCTGCATGCATATCGCCCTGTAATGCTGACAGGTCAGGCAGGAATGTGGTCTTGTCCGGGGCCTAGATGAGCACACCAAATATGCTCGGTCTCATCAGCCCTTTTGGTCGGACAGCTGACTATCTACTGGCATAGTGCAGTGCTGAGGTTTGCGGCGTGAGTTAATTGAAATTCGTACAAGTTAAGTATCTTGTGAAAACGAGATGAGCCATATTGCAGGTAAGGACTGCTAGTGATTTGGGGTGTGAGGGGAGGTTGTGGGCTGCTTTGTGCCAAGCCAGATTCTAGCTGTTGGCAGTTGTGAGGTGAGTGAACTGCATGCAGTGTACTTTACAAAACAAAAATAAAATGGTTGGAGATATAATCTGATGGGGGTGTTTCCTGATGCAAGGCACGAGCACCTCTGGATTGAAGTTTTGGAATGCTCTATTTCGTAGCATATATCCTAATTACACCAGTCAAGCTGTATCAGATTCTGGTATTAACTGCTTAACCATACAGAACTGTAATTAAAGGGGCCTTTTTTGTGCTGAGCTGCCACTTTAAGGAGCAGTATAACGTTACTTTTGTTTGCTATATTTTTTACACGCCAACATGTAAAGGAGTACATAGCCAGGAACTTTTGCGTCCACTTTAACAAAGTGCTTTCACCTCCCCCCAAAAAAATCACCCTTGCTTGCAGAATTACCCTACAAGAGTGAGCCTGTAGCTTCCTGACTTATTCTGAATGCTATTCCTCATGAATCAGATCTTTCCAACCTTGTCTTAAGCTTGTGCTATCACCAAAGGAACAAATCAGTAATATTCATTGAAGAACTGCAAGGAACAGTTTTCTCTTTGGAAAATTCTTCAAATAATTCAACTTGCTTCACAGGGTATCAATCTAAGAGATACATTTTCTTCCTTGATTAAGGCTTGCTTTGCACTGATCGTAGAATAATTTATTGGCTTAAACAGTACTGGAAAACATGAATAGTAACAGCATTAGTGCCTAAAGTTTGCAACTTTATGGAAATTAGGGAATTACATGCTGGACAGATGCAGGGTTCCATGCATCCATTTATTGACTGTGCCAGATAAAGTGCTCCTTCATTCATGTGGGTAAATGATTCAGTACCTTTGTATAATAAAATAATCTCCACAATGGGACTGCAGTTCGTCTCCTGTTATGGAAAATAGTTTGCCTGCCTGAGTTTCATCTGTCAGCCTTTGTATCACAGCTGAAAACAAGCATGGCCTTCAACTGTTTGGCAGTTGTCCAGTTACCAATAGCATGTTTCAGAACTCACTGAGACTTGCTACTCTGGTATGGATGTGAGTATCAGTTGATGCTGAAACATCTAGGGACAGCACAAGTTTTTTTCCCATTTGAAAATAGACAATGAATATAATCGTAATGAGGGTTTTAGAAGGAAGACATGGCTTCTCACTTTTGATATACGCCCCACAATCGGTCTTGAGTAACTTGAGTTCTGTCCAACTTTGAGTATTTCCAATTGTTTGGCCAGTAAAGTGCTGAGCAATTCTGGGATGAGTGTCAGGGATGGATTTATGCTGTTGTACATTAGACTCTGCTAACTTGTGTTCTTTAGCTTTGTGGAAAAGCAGGACGTGACCTGAATAATCAGCTGCGATTTGGTGGTTTTACCATTGGTACACAGCAAGCATTTTCACTGGCATCAATCAACAATTCTATTCTTCTGTAGTGCTGATAATCAGGGCTACTGTGATCAGAAAAAGCAGTAAGCAGTAGCAGTGCTTAATCCAGCCTGCAACCAAATGTTTTCTGTAGCAAAGGATTAGTGCTCTAAAATTAACCTATACTTCCTATACTTGCACAAATGCAACTTTTTTGAGAAATATTGCTATATGCCATTTAATGTATTTTGTTTAGGAAATGCCATATAACAGGATAAGGAAAATAGCAATAGATGAATCAAAATTGTCATCTTGGGTGACCAAGAGAATTTTGTAAACTCCTGTGAATCTCAACAATGGAGACTTTTACCTGATTTCACAGTCAAGTTTGATTGATGAGGATTTCAGTTTGTTGGTAATAGGTGGGTTTTTTGCATTGGTAATCATTTACACAGAATATTTTTTGTCAATTAATTTTTGAGCATTGGTTGCTCCTGGTATTATGAATAATACGGGGATTGGGGATGAGTACCACATTCATCCTTGAAATGAATCTTGAGACTTGAGAGATTTTTTTTAAATGAAAGTGAAGGATTTGTTTCAATATGAATTAACATCCTGAATTCTGGGGGGGGGGGGGGGGGCGCCTGCTGTGCACATAGCCAGTTCACACATGAAAATGCCCAAACTATGCAAGAATCGGAAACTAGTATACTCCTCCTAGCATCAGTACTTTTTACAATGAGTTGTCATCATTCAAAAGTGTTATGAATGGATTCCTGACAGTATTATTTGTGCAAGGTGTAGGGCTGCCTTGTAATGTTTTCAAATATATAGATAGGAAGAGGGTGTGTGCTTGCTTGGGAATATCTGGGTTCTTCCTAACATTTTGTGTACTCTTAACTTTCCAGAAGGGTTCACTTTGATTCGGGTCTTGACCTCACTAACCCAATGGGGTCCTGACCTCACTAATCCCACCATTTCCATTTAATACATTTCCAGGTCCCAGATATGATTTACAGAATGAACCAAAGCATTTCTTGCCTTTGACCCTTTTCTTGAGCTTAATTGTTTCTGAAAGAGGAGTCGTAACTGGAAAAATCCAATTCAATCAGTTGTAATATAACAGGAATACTCTGCTATATGGAATAGTAATAATTCAATGAGCAGGTCATTTTATTGACCATCCCTATTCACTTGGAGCAACTGGATATAATGAAGATATATAATTGTTTTGCACAAATCTTGTTTGTTTATGAAAATACAAATGATTTTACCTAATTTTGCCTTTAGTGTAACTAAGCCTCTTGATTTTATTCTTGTAACTTTCTGTTCTTTCTAAATAAGTGCTGATGTAAATAAAGATTGCTTTATTCATGATAGATGTGTTTGCTGTGGTCATTCTATTCATTTGTATCTGACTTTGGAGAAGTCGGAGAACCCTTGTGCCAGCAACATAGGAAGCTGGTCCAATGTCAGTGTCAGAGTCGTAGTGATAGTGTGGAAATGGGCCCTTCGGCTCAATTTGCCCACTCTGGCCAACATGTCCCAGCTACACTATTTCCACCTGCCAGCATTTGGTCTATATCCCTCCAAACCTGCCCTATCCATGTACCTGTCTAACTGCTTCTTAAATGTTGAGATGGTCCCTGCCTCAACTACCTCCTCTGGCAGCTTGTTCCATACATAATAATAATAAATACTTTATTAATCCCCTTTTCAGGGGAAATTGAGATGTCCTTGCAGCGCACTAATAAAAATACAACATAACATTAAAGAAGTTTAACATAAAAACATCACCCCCCCCCCCACAATGGTTCCCACTGTGGGGGAAGACACAAAGTCCAGTCCCCATCCTCTTGTCCACCCATGGTGCTCCGGCGGCCCGATGTTTCAGGCCCTCTCGCTGGGTGATGGTGCTGCGGCGTCGGGAGAACCCTCTCAGCGGCTTGGTGTGCCTGGAACGGCCCCTACCTTACCGGAGACTGCGGCTTCCAAGCTAACAGGCCGCGCTGGACGGAGCTCCACCACTGGCAATCTCGGCGAGAGATCCCAGGCTC
The DNA here is from genome assembly GCA_035221665.1 of Okamejei kenojei. Lineage (NCBI taxonomy): Eukaryota > Metazoa > Chordata > Chondrichthyes > Rajiformes > Rajidae > Okamejei > Okamejei kenojei. Next base: position 15,722,110 of record CM069154.1, on the reverse strand, counting down.
CCGATGTAAAGTTCAGCGCCGCCGGCCGCTCCACACAGGATGAAGTGCGATCTTATAGAGATCATGAGAGGAACAGATTGGATAGATGCACAGCCTATAGCTCAGACCCTCTGGTCCGGGCAACATCCTCGTAAATCTTCTCTCTAACTTTACCAGCTTGACAACATTGTTCCTATAACACTGTACCCAGAAATGAACACTATACTTTAAATGTGGCCTCACCCTGTCTTGTACAATTGCAACATGACCTCCCAACCTCCATACTCAATACTCTGGCCGATGAAGGCCAATGTGCCAAATGCACTCTGTTGTCAAGCTGGTAAAATTACAGAGAAGATTTACGAGGATGTTGCCCAGACCAAAGGGTCTGAGCTATAGGCTGGGACTCTATTCCTTGGAGCACAGGAGGATGAAGTGCGATCTTATAGAGGTGTATAAGATCATGACAGGAATAGATTGGATAGATGCACAGTCTTTATCATGTCCAAACTTGCTAATCTTGTGTATATTCTCATCCAAATCATTGATATAGATGACAAACAGTACCGGGCCCAGCACCAAACCCTGAGACACACCACCACTCGCAGTCTGAGATGCAACCTTCCACCATCATCCTCTGATTCCTTCCATAAAGCCAATTTTCTATCTGTAATAGTGAAAATATGAAGTGCCTTTATGTAGCTTTGGGTAAAGTTATAAATAAGGCAGCACCAATGACCTGGGTTTGATTCTGACATTGTACAAATTCCACAGTGCCCATTCTCTCTGACCACATGAGATTCCTGTTGGTTCTCTGGTTTCCTCCTACAGGCCAAAGATGTGGTTGGGTAAGGTAATTGGTACAAATTACCTGCAGTGTACATGACTGATGGTGGGGGAAGAAGGAGATAGTAGTTGAGTGAGGGTAATTGGGTTAAGGTATATTGGTGACAAAATAAGATTGCTGAGATCCTGCATAGACTTGATGGGCTAAATGGCCTCCCATGTTGCATGGAACTGAATGAAAGCAGGTACCATATTGAAAAAAGAATGAATTGTTGGTTCCCTATGTCAATATGATTCTAGTACATCCCCACCTTGGGTTAACTAAAAAAACATTTGTGGGAGCATCAAAAAACCGAACCTGAGTATTAGTCTGGCAGAAACTTGGTGTGTGCAAGATGTCAATTACACTGAAGTTAGTTCTTGCCTCTAAATAGCTTGATATGACATTGTATTTGGTAAAACAAACCAATTAAGAGCAGGAATAGGCAAAGCTTGACCCTAGCTAATCTCAGTTCAGCATTCCTGTCTGTGTTGTAACCTTCTGTCCATTTTGCTATTCAAGCATCAACCTACCTTTGCCTTGATATTCAGATACAAATTTTTGAGATACAAATTTTTGCCTTGTCTAAAGTCAGTGTTCACTTATTTTTAAACAGTGACTCCTAGTTCTAGCTTCTCCAACATGAGGTATTGTCATCTCCACACCACTTGGGCAAAATCCCTGGGGATCGTGTAAATTTCAATTGAGTCCTTAATTAATTTTTTCAAGTCTGACAAAAAGTTCAAACTCTGAAACACTTTTAATGTGACTGAACAATAACACTGCGTGTGGAGCAGGAGGATGTTGACAGAGGCGCAAACCATGAGACACAGAGTAAATTTTTTTTTAATTCTGGTTAACAACTTCAATATCACGACCAAGCCTTAAAGAGCAAAAACTTTACTGCTATGATAAGTTGAAGGTATCTTTAAAATCAAGCATAACTTTGAGATTATAACGATAAACTGAGTTTGTTGCTGCAACATCACAGAAGTATTAGTAGAATGGTTTCTGAGCATTGTGGAGGGTTTGTGTTCACCAGATGAGATCACATTAGCATGGATTGTAGAGACTTTCGCACAGTGGCCATCTCCTGCTGTTGCTGCATGTTAGAGCAAAGATTTTTTACAATGGATTTTAAATTGCATCCAAAAGCTATTAAACTACATTTTATCTTAAATAGAGCATGATTAATCTGTTATCAAGTAAATTTACATTAACCTCTGGCACGGCGGTAGAGTTGCTGCCTTACAGCGAATGCAGCGCCAGAAACCCGGGTTTGATCCCGACTACAGGTGCTGTCTGTACAAAGTTTGTAAGTTCGCCCTGTGACCTGCGTGGGCTTTCTCCGAGATCTTCAATTTCCACCCACACTCCAAAGACGTACAGGTTTGTATGTTAATTGGCTTGGTAAATGTAAAAATTGTCCCTAGTGTGTGTTGGATAATGCTAATGTGCAGGGATCGCTGGTCGGCACACACCCGGTGCGCCGAAGGGCCTGTTCCCGCGCTGTATCTCTAAACTGGATGTTGCAAGAGCATTTTAAATGGATGCATGTTAGTTTGTATATTTTCCCTGCTACATGGGTTCCCACCTACATCCTGAAGGTGTACAAATTAGCTAATGTAAATGCCCCTAGTATATACATAAATGGGAGACGTTTGGGCAAATTGATGGAATGTGAGAGAATAAAATACAAGGAAAAGTAATGGGGGGAGGTAGGATTGCTCTGAGCTGGCATAAGCTTGGCCAAAGTCGCCTCTTACTGGTTTTCTGAAGTAGATCTTGCTTTCTGGCTGGAAAATCAGTCTGGAACGTTAAATCTGGCTCAAACACAGCAATCCCGAAAGAAAGAATTTGGGAGCAATGCTATTATCTTTTTTCTAGATTAATTTTAATGATCTGAATTGGTTTTGTGTTTATGGTCAGGGATTTAACAAACATTTAGTAAATATTATCTTTTAATGTCAAAGTTGTTTATAAACATTGGTTGTGCAGAGACCACACCAGTGAGCGGCATGGATCAAATCTAATAATCTGGGGCAAGTAAAGATCTGTTGCATCCAACCAGGTGCACATCCAACTGACAAATACTCTTTCAGGACAACTCGCTCTTGATTTCAGGATTGCTTCTTTTGCTCACCAATTTCAGCCGGCAAGATTGTTCACTTATATCACGAGGTTCATTGCCTCACTATAATATGCATAGCCTTCTCAAATTACCAGCAGCCGAGCTACTTACGACGGCGCATATTAAGAATGGCTTAAATCAGTTAGAAATCGGAGACATTACAAAGACAATAATAGAAAAGGGCACATTGCTAACTTTCAGGTCAGAATTGGATTAATAACTGGAGGGGGAAAACTTGGATGCAACGGGAAGGAACTGAGAAGTGTGTATTTGGACATGCTAATCCACCAGGAGCTACACAGAATGAGTCTGCAGGCTGCCTCCTACGCTCTTTCACTCCAGATTTGTTGTTCATGCGGATATTGACAGGTGTGCACTATATAAAGGTGCACTCAATTATCCACAAGCATCTTGACATCAAAGAATGTTATACTACTTACAGTATCCATTAAAATCCTTTTCTGAAAAAGGGCCATCTCCTTGCGAAGCTCGCTCTGCACAGCCGACTGCTGCTCTGTGTGACTCTTCTCCAAATCCTCTAAATTCTGGAAATAATATTAAGTCCATTATGATTTAATCTACACACTTACAAAGTATACTGTGAGAGTCGTTGAGAGTGGAGTAGATGATTCAGGGCAGACAATGCAGGAAACATGTTCTGGAGCAGTTGACTCAGAACAAGCAGCACACAAAGCTAGACACACAGAGCAATTACACAGTGTCTGGAGGAGATGACATACCCAGCAATACAATGCAATAGCTGCCCTCCAGTCTTCTGGAATTTTACTTGATGCTAATGATGATGCAAGTATCCCTGCAAGGGCCTCCACTATTTTCTCCCTAGCTTCCCACAAAGTCCGAGGAGGTACCTGCTCAGGCTCTGGGGATTCATGCACCCTAATGAGCAGTTCTTGTCGTTCATCTATAGAAAGGTTGCCATTAAGTTGAAAAGGGTACAGAGGAGATTCACCAGAATGTTATCGGACCTGTGGATTTGAGTTATAGAGAGAAATTAGATAGACTGTGATTTTCTTCTTTTGAACATAGGAGGCTGAGGTGTGACCTTATTGAGCTGTACAAGATCATAAGGAGCATGGATAAATTGAATACTCACTGTCATTTGCCCAGGGTAGATGATTTTAAAACTAGGAGGCATGGACTTATGGTGACAGGGAAGATAATTAAGAGGGACAACTTTTTCACTCAGAGGCTGGTCCACATCTAGAAATGGAATCTATAAAAGTAGATGGAATTCTGAGTTTTAACAGATATATGGATTGAAAGGGTTTAAGGGGCTGTAGGCCAAATGCAGGCAAACAGGACTAGCTCAATTTTAGGTTTAGCAGACTGAGCGGAGGTGTTCAGCGAAACGATCGCCGAGCCTGCGCTTGGTCTCGCCAATATATAGGAGTCCACACCTGGAATAGGGGATACAGTAGATGAGGTTGGAGGAGGTGCAAGTGAACTTCTGCTTCACCTGAAAAGACTGTCGGGGTCCTTGGACAGAGTTGAGGGGGGAGGCATAGGGACAGGTGTTGCATCTCCTGCAGTTGCTGGGGAAAGTGCCTGGGGAGGGGGTGGTTTGGGTGGGAAGGGACGGGTTGACGAGGGAGATGGTGAGGACTAGGGGTACTCTGTCCTTGTTATGACTGTGGGGATTTGTTACGATTTGGTCTCCACCCCATCAGCTGTCGCATACAGCACATAATCCTCCGACATTTTCGCCACCTCCAATGGGATCCCAGCACTAGCCACCCTTCTTCTCATTTCCACCCTTTCCGCTTTCCGCAGAGATTATTCCCTCCCCAACTCCCAGGTAAACTTGTCCCTTCCCACCCAAGCCATCCCCTCCCCAGGTACTTTCCCCTGCAACCGCAGGAGATGCATCTATATATCAGCATGACCAAATGCAGGCTCGGCGATCATTTAGCCGAGCCTGCATTTGAACACCTACGCTCAGTCCGTGGACAATGGAGGAAGCTCAGGACAGAAAGGTCAGTGTGGGAATGGGAGGGGGAGTTAAAAATGTTTAGCAAACAGGAGATCTGGTAGGTTTAGGCACACTGAGCGGAGGTGTTCAGCGTAACGATCGCCGAGCCTGCGCTTGGTCTTGCAGAACAGTCTGACTGTCTCCAACTACATTTTATCTGCTTGATTTGTTCTTACCTTCACCCAGCTAACAATGATCTATTCTACATCTTCCTTGATCTCCATTCTCTTTGCCCTATTTTCACACCTTCACACTTCGTTATCTATGTATCTCCCTCCCCCCTGATGTTAGTCTGAAGAGAGGTCTGGACCCGAAACATCTCCCATTTCTTCTCTCCAGAGATGCTGCCTGTCCATCTGAGTTACCCCCACTTACATGAAATGATCGTTTCAAAGCACATAATAGGGTACATCAGATGAAGTCTCATGGTAAAGTATAAGTCAGACACTTCCAAACTATTGGATCTGTTCAATATAGAATCATACTTCTTGTACATTGTCAACATATCCTGTCACTCTCAATTCATGTGACATTTCTCATTGATCTGCCTCTCATGAATGTCTCTCCCTCAGTTTTGGACATGATAAATACACTTTGAGCAGTAAGGATCATGAGGTTATATTCAACTTTGAGTGGGTTTAAACTAAAAAGTAGGGTGGTGAGCGGGGGGGGGGGTGGAGTTAAAAACGTGAAAGCGTTTAAACTAACAGGGCAGGGGGGATGGGACCCAAGGCAAGGAGACAGAGGGCCATAGAAGAGGACAAAAGCAAAAGCTAGAAGGGAGAGAAGAAAGACTAACCTTAAAGCTTTGTGCCTTAATGCGAGGAGCATTTGAAATAAGGTGGAGGAATTGAATACGCAGTTCGTAGTTAAGGGATATGATATAGTTGGAATTACGGAGACATGGCTCCATGGTGACCAAGACTAGGAGCTAAACATGCAGGGGTATTCTATATTCAGGAAGGATAGACAGCGGTAGGGTGGCATTGTTGGTAAAAGAGGGGATTAATACAATAGCAAGGAAATACATTAGCTTGGATGCTGTAGAATTGGTATGGGTAGACGTGCGAAATAGCCAAGTGCAGAAAACGCTTGTTGGAGTTGTATACAGACCAGTAGTGAGGTTTGGGATAGCATCAAACAGGAAATTGGGGATGAGTGTAGCAAAGGTACAGCAGTTATCCTGGGTGACTTTAATCTACATATACATTGGATGAACCAAATTGGTAACAGCGCTGAGGAGGAGGATTTCCTGGAATTTATATGGGATGGGTTTTTAAACCAATATATAGAGGAACCAACTAGAGGACAGGCCATCCTTGACTGGGTATTGTGTAATGAGGAAGGATTAGTTAGCAATCTTGTTGTGCAAGGCCCCTTGGGCAACAGTGACCATAATATGGTGGAATTCTGCATTAGGATGGAGAGTGACATGGTTAATTCAGAGACTAGGGTCCTGAACTTGAATCAAGGAGATTTTGAAGGTATGAGACAGGAATTGGCTAGGATAGACGGGCAAATTATACTTAAAGGGTTAACAGTGGAGATGTAATGGCAAAAATTTAATGACTGCATGGATGTACTCCTGTCTGGCGAAAAAAAAACTGGGAAGGTGGCTCAACCATGGCTGATGAGGGAAGTCAAGTATAGTGTTAAATCCAAGGAAAAGTCATATAAATTGGCCGGAAGAAGCAGCAAACCAGAGGACTGGGTGAAATTTAGAACTCAACAGAGGACAAAGGGGTTAAGAGGTGGGAAAAAGAGCATGAAATAAACATTGCGGGGAATATAAAAACTGACTGTAAAAGTTTATTTAGGTAAGAGGAAAAGATTAGTGAATACGAATGTAGGTTACAGTCAGAGACAGCTGAATTTATAATTGGAAACAAGGAAATGGCAGAACAGTTAAACAGCTATTTTGGTTCTGTCTTCACTAAGGAAGACACAGCCAATCACCCGGAAATATTAGGGGACCGAGAATCTAGTGGGAGGGAGTAACTAAAGGGAATCCACATTAGTCAGAAAATGGTGTTAGGTAAACTGTTGGAACTGAAGGCAGATAAATCCCCAGGGCCTGATGGTCTGGATCCCAGAGTACTCAAGGAGGTGGCTCTAGAAATCATGGCTGCATTGGTGATCATTTTCCAATGTTCTCTCCACTCTGGATCAGTTCCTGTGGACTGGAAGGTAGCCAATTTAACTCCACTTTTTTTTAAAAGGAAAGAGAAAATGGGGAATTATAGACCAGTTAGCTTTTCATCGGTAGTGGGGAAGATGCTGGAGTCGATTATTAAAGATGTGATAGCAGCGCATTTAGAAAGCAGGGATCGGTCAAAGTCAGCATGGATTTAAGAAGGGGAAATCATAATTTTTTGAGGATGTAACAAGTAGAATGGATAAGGGAGAGCCAGTGGATATGGTGTATCTGGACTTTCAAAAAGCCTTTGACAAGGTCCGACACAAGAAATTAGTGTGCAAAATTGTAGCTCATGGTATTGGGGGTGGGTTATTGACATGGATAGAGAACTGGTTGGCAGACAGGAAGCAAAAGGTAGGAATTAATGGGTCCTTTTCAGAATGGCAGGCAGTGACTTGTAGGATGCCGCAAGGCCCAGTGCCGGGACCCCAGTTGTTTACAATATATATTAACGATTTAGATGAGAGAATTAAATGTAACATCTCTAAATTTATGGATGACACAAAGCTGGGTGGCAGTGTGAGCTGCGAGGAGGATGCTATGAGGCTGCAGGGTGACTTGGATATGTTGGGTGAGTGGACAGAAGCATGACAGGTGCAGTATAATGTGGATAAATGTGAGGTTATCCACTTTGGTGGCAAAACAGGAAGGCAGATTATTATCTGAATAGTGTCAGATTAGGAGAAGGGGAGGTGCAACAAGATCTGGGAGTGCTTGTACATCGGTCACTGAAAGTAAGCATGCAGGTACAGCAGGCAGTGAAGAAAGCTAATAGCATGTTGGACTTCATTGTGAGAGGATTTAGTTTAGGAGCAAGGAGGTCCTTCTACAGTTGTACAGGGTCCTCCACCGCACCTGGAGTATTGTGTGCAATTTTGGTCTCCTAATTTGAGGAAGGACATTATTGTTATTGAGGGAGTGCAGCGTAGGTTCACCAGGTTATGGCGGGACTTACGTATGATGAAAGTATGGATCGACTGGGCTTGCATTCACTGGAATTTAGACGGATGAGAGGGGATCTTATAGAATCTATAGGGGATATAGAAACAAATTTAGACGGTTGAGATGGGATCGTTAAAGGATATATAGGGGATAGAGAAACATATAAAATTCTTAGAGGATTGGACAGGGTAGATGCAGGAAAAATGTTCCCGATGTCCAGAACCACGGGGATCATAGCTTAAGAATAAGTGGTAGGCCATTTATGACTGAGATGAGGAAAAACGTTTTCACCCACAGTTGTGAATCTGTGTTCTCTGCCACAGAAGGCTGTGGAGGTCAATTCACTTGATGTTTTCAAGAGAGTTAGATTTAGCTCTTTGGGCTGAGGGAATCAAGGGATAAGGGGAAAAAGATGGAACGGAGTACTGATTTTGGATGATCAGCCATAATCATATTGAATGGCGGTGCTGGCTTGAAGGGATGAATGGCCTACTCCAGCACATTATTGCCAGAATGTGACAGATATTGCATGTATCACTATTTTGTAATCATGTATTCCGAAGCTGTGTGGCTGCAATTCATCTGGGTAAAGAATCACTTCTCCAGTAATTAAAAGGCTTAGCTCCAATTCACATACTACCATTGTCATTAACAATATCTCTAGGTGCTGAATAGAAGCGTGCAGCAAAGACAGAATCTGCCACACCAGTCAGATTTATTTCTGCACTATTAAGATATATTTGCTCTAATTAAGAACACAATTTCCCAATACTGATGAGTTAGGATACATTACAATGGGGTCAAACCATAACACCTTTCAGTAATGTTACATATCCTAATGCCTTTCCCATTTGACAACTTTGCAGTGGGTTTTGATTTCTTAGTGCTTTGTCACAACATCCCCAGCACAAATATGATCTGGCTGCTGGAAAGCTGCTCACGTTCCCTTTGAGTTTGTATAGATGACCTTGATGATTCCAGCTCTTGGTGGCTGGTTTCAGCCTACTGTTCAAGGCCAATGAAGGAACAGTTATGGAATGCTGGTTGCAGTACAGCTATGCACATGCTGCTTGAGAGGTGAAAAGCTGTCATCATTGTTCTGAATGTACATATCAGATGACTTCAGGGGACTGGGTAAACATTAGTACAAACATCAAGTGGCATTCTGATTGCAGTACCAATCACAGAGGATGAGCAAAGGATGATTGCAGTACCAATCACAAACCATGAGCAAACAATCTTAGAGAGGACAAATCATGGAGTGGGCAAAGCAAGGCAATCTTAATGTGGATGATCATAGAACGGACTAACTTTGAGTGGGCACCGCATGCAGCAAGTACAAAATGGGGTAAACAATAAGACTGACAATTTAAAATCAGACCCAGCATGGAGCAACCAATCAATAAACGCACAATCTTAGCGTGGAGAAAGGAAGACAATCTAAGAGTATATGAGCTTAGAGCAAAGTATGGAGCAGACTACTCAGAATAGGTGATACAGAGTATTAGACTATTTGTGAACTAATATTTATAATGTTTCCTTTCATTCCTGTGCAGAGGGGAGCGTTGTATTATTATTTTCACAATATCAACAGTTCTTGGAGCAGTGCCATTTTATCAGGCATGACTGCTCAAGCTGTGCGTCAGCCATAGATCAGTCGGCAATATTCTTGACTCTGAGTCAGAAGATTGTGGGTTCAAGTTCCACTCCATACTTGAACAAATAACTCTTGGCTCACACACCCTGTGCACACCCAATGCAGCAATGAGGTAATTTTATACAATCAGAGGCACAAGTTATCATCTGATAATTTAGAAAATGTATTTTTGATTCCAAAGTCTAAATATCAGTATGAATTCTGATCAGCAATGGTTCATACTAATCTTTGTATAACTCTTATCTAGCTTTTCCACTGTGAATTTCCCATTGTGATTGTATTCCATGACTCTGCATTCACTGACATCTTTCTGTTAGGAGGTGCCACAAGAAAAGTATTTTGAAAATCAAAAGTACATCTATTGAATTACTATTGACAACCTCTCAATGGTGCATAGGTACTTTGTTGCATGTACCTAGGTCCAGTGAAATTCATTTTTTGCATAATGTTTAGTAGAAATCGTACTAAAACACAATCATAACTAAGTATAAGAGTATAAGAATAGTAGATTATACTGATGTAGTACACAAGAGTTGCAACTCTTTTGTACTGCCTCTTTATTTCTGGTGCAATCTTGTACCCTTTCAAGTTCAGAGCTGTTAAAAAAAAGTGAGAGTCTTAGTTTGGCCATAAAGGCCTGTTATTGTTTATTGTCATATGAATTTTTACGTCAATTTATTCTCAACTATTTTCCCTCCATCTCAACCCTTTCCCGTAGCACCAGCAAACCTCCCTGGAAGGATGTAGATGTTCTGATGCAAGGTTTCAACCTGAAACATCAATTATCACTTTGTTGCCACAGGTGTTTCCTGGCCCATTGAATTCCTTCAGCAGTTTGTTTTTTGCTCTAAATTCCAACACATGGAATGGTTTTCCAACACAGACACTCTTGTGTCTGATTGGAAAACCATTGACTCCCTTCCACCTCAGGTTTAATCTGTCTTTCTTGTACAGGTCCCACCTATCACAGAAGTACTCCCAATGATCCAAGAAACTGGCCGACGTTTCAGGTAGTGATGCATGTTTTCAACCCAAGGCATTCCCTTCCGGTCATTCCCTTCCATTCACAGATATTGCTCAACCCACTGTATTTCTCCAGCCGTCTTTTGTCTCTATTGATCCAAGAACCTAAACTTCACCCTCTTGCACCAGCTTTTTAGTCATCTTCATGTTCATAAGTCATAGGAGCAGAAGTATGCCATTTGGCCCTACAAGTCTGCTCCACCATTCAGTCATGGCTGACCTATCATTCCCTTTCAACCCATAACTCTTGACAGTGTCCCATTTCTAACCTGACCAGCCTTCTGCTTACTTCCCAATTTTTTCCCATATTTGGAAAATGTGTAATAATGGAGTTTGTAATACATTTGTAATAATGGGGCATTTGGATAGCAGTAAAAGGATTAGTCCAAGTCAACATGGATTTATGAAAGGGAAATCATGACTAATCTTCCAGAATTGTTTGAGGATGTGACAAGTAAAATGGATGAAGGGGTGCCAGTGGATGTAGTGTATCTAGACTTTCAGAAAGCCTTTGATAAAGTCCCGCACGGGAGGATGGTGACTAAAATTAGAGCACATGGTATTGGGGGTAGGGTGTTGACATGGATAGAAAATTGGTTGGCAGACCAGAAGCAAAGAGTAGGAGTGAACGAGTCCTTTTCAGAATGGCAGGCAGTGGAGAGTGGAGTGCCGCAAGGCTCGGTGTTGGGGCCGCAACTGTTCACCATATATAATAATGATTTGGAAGAGGGAATTAGGAGCAACACTAGCAGGTTTGCGGATGACACAAAGCTGGGTGGCAGTGTGAACTGTGAAGAGGATGTTAGGAGGTTGCAGGGTGACCTGGACAGGTTGAGCAAGTGGGCAGATGCGTGGCAGATGCAGTATAATATAGATAAATGTGAGGTTATCCAATTTGGCGGCAAAAACAAGGGGGCAGATTATTATCTCAATGGGGTTAGGTTAGGTAAGGGGGAGGTACACCGGTCACTGAAAGTTGGCGTGCAGGTACAGCAGGCAGTGAAGAAAGCTAATGGAATGTTGGCCTTCATAACAAGAGGATTTCAGTATAGGAGTAAAGAGGTTCTTCTCCAGTCGTATAGGGCTCTGGTGACATGCAAATCTGGAGTATTGTGTATAGTTTTGGAGTCCTAATTTGAGGAAGGACATCCTTGTGATTGAGGCAGTGCAGCGTAGGTTCATGAGATTGATCTCTGGAATGGCGGGACTGTCTTATGATGAAAGATTGTAAAGACTAGGCATGTATTCACTGGAGTTTAGAAGGATGAGGGGGATCTTATAGAAATATATAAAATTATAAAAAGACTGGACAAGCTAGATGCAGGGAAAATGTTCCCAATGTTGGGTGAGTCCAGAACCAGGGGCCACAGTCTTAGAATAAAGGGGAGGTCATTTAAGACTGAGGTGAGAAAAAACTTTTTTACCCAGAGAGTTGTGAATTTATGGAATTATTTGCCACAGAGGGCAGTGGAGGCCAAATCACTGGATGGATTTAAGAGAGAGTTGGATAGACCTCTAGGGGCTAGTGGAATCAAGGGATATGGGGAGAAGGCAGGCACGGGTTATTGATAGCGGACGATCGGCCATGATCACAATGAATGGTGGTGCTGGCTCGAAGGGCTGAATGGCCTACTCCTGCACCTATTTTCTATGTTTCTATGTTTCTATTTTCCCCTCTATATCCCTTCCAATATTGAATGAATGAATGAATAAGTGTAATGGCCAAGTATTCACATACAAGGAATTTGCCTTGGTGCTCTGCCTGCAAGTGACAACATGACATACAGTGACAGTTAGGAATGACACATAAAACATTAATAATAAAACAGCATTGATTAAACATGTGAATTAAATAAAATATCAGAGCAAAAGGAGGCTACAGATTTTTGGTTATTGAGCAGAGCTACTACTCGTGGAATAAGGCTGTTTTTATGTCTGGCTGTCGCAGCTTTGACAGTCCGGAGTCGCCTTCCAGAGAGAAGTGATTCAAAGAGTTTGTGGACAGGTTGAGAGGGGTCAGAGATGACCTTACCCGTTCGCTTCCTGGCCCTTGCAGTGTACAGTTCGTCAATGGAGGGAAGGGTGCAGCCAATAACCTTCTCAGCTGATTCGCTGCAGCCTCCGGATGTCATGCTTGGTGGCTGAGCCAAACCAGACCATGACGGAGAAGGTGAGGACAGACTCTACGATGGCCGTATAGAATTGGACCATCATTGCCCGTGCCAGATTGTGCTTCCTCAGCTGCCGCAGGAAGTACATCCTCCATTGTGCCTTTTTGACTGTGGAGTCGATGGTAGCCCCCCCCCCCCCCACTTAAGGTCCTTGGAGATGACAGTTCTCAGGAGCTTAGAAGACTCCACAGATGTGACTGTGGTGTTGTTGATGGTGAGTGGGATGAGGGGATGGGGAGCTCTCCAAAAGTCTACAATCAATTCCACTGTCTTAAGAGCATTGAGCTCCAGGTTGTTGCGATGGCACCAGGACGCCAGATGTGTCACTTCCTGTCTGTAGGCAGATTCCTCCCCATCCTGGATCAGTCCAATCAGGGTTGTGTCATCTGCAAACTTAGGAAGCTAGACAGAGGAGTCAGTGGAGGTGCAGTCATTGGTGTAGAGAGAGGAGAGGAGAGGGGAGAGTACGCAGCCTTGCGGTGATCCTATGCTGAGGGCTTGCGGGTCCGAGATGTGCTTTCCCAGCCACACATGCTGTTTCCTGTCTGTCAGGAAGTTGGTGATCCACCGACAGAGGGGTTCAGGCACAGTCAACTGGGAATGTTTGGGGTGTAGTAGCTCTGGCATAATGGTGTTGAATGCAGAGCTAAAATCAGCAAACAAAATCCTCGCATAGGTGGTTCAGGTGCTGGAGGATGAAGTGCAGGCCCAGGATGACTGGGCCAATAGATCTGGCCAATATTGGCTCGATATGCAAACTGAAGAGGGTCCATCAGGTGGTTTGTGATATTTTTCAGCTTGGCCAGCACAAGCATTTCAAGGTCTTCATGACTACAGAGGTCAGTGCAACAGGCCTGTAATCATTAAGACTAGTAATCATTGCCTTTTTGGGTAGAGGGACAATAGTGGAGACTTTGAAGCAGGCAGGGACAATGCACGTTTGCAGGGAAAGGTTGAAAATGTCTGTGTAGACCGGTGCCAGTTGTTCAGCAGAGCTTGAGAGCAGAGGGGGAAACACTGTCCGGTCCTGGAGATTTCCGGCTTTTCTGTCTTCTGGACAGCCTCTCCACCTCTAATTTTATTGATGATGGAGAAGTGATGTTGTGCTGTACGGAGGGGGAGGGTAGTGATCGTGGACACAATCTTTTGCAATAAGGCTGCAACAGGGTGTTAAGTGCTGATTGGAGAAGGGTGGGTGGAAAAAGGGCCAGTCTATTCAGACTGGAGTCTTGCTTTAAGTAGCTGTGAAGATAGGGTAGGCAAGGTAGGCACTGCCTACTCTGACTAAAATTATAACATAGTAATTACTAAATATAAATAATAAAGCATGGGAGAATTATGCCTATCTAAGAGATCAATCTCTTAGGTAGGCATAATTCTCCGTGCCTTTCATCCGCAGCACTTGGAACATGTGAAGGTCTGTGCAGCCCACGTGCCGTCAGCGCTGCTTTAAGCGTCAATTTCAAGCTGGGCTGAAGGCTGCAGAAATTCTGCCTTTGCTGCACTACGCATGCGCAGCAGCGTACTGCGCATGCGCAGCACTGGTTTCTTGGCGGGGTTTTCAAATATGGATTGTCATTATTTTAAGTGTATGTTAGGAAACAAAGAGAGAAGAATGGAGTTTGTGTACCAATAATGTGGTAAGGACATTTTGTGTTTGTGTTTTTAAATACCGTATATCCCGGGGTGTGGGGGTGGGGGGAGAGCTCCTTTCACAGCGTTTGGGGAGTCTGGTCCGGGGTAAAGTTGCAGAGAGGGCACGAATGTTGTGAAGGAGGAGTCGGGAGCATGCCACTTGCGACGCTCCTTGCTGTGCTGGAGAGCAGACCAGTTGCTGCCTTAGCTCCTTCTGCCGGCCCCCGCTCATCTCTGGCAGCTCTCCATCTAAAAACCTCTCCTGCCGCTCGCTGGCCTCACTCATGTCAGGTTGAGATTGAGGTTACTCGGCTGTGGATATTTAAGGATTTGCAGGAAGCCGCTGACATGAGCGAACGGCAGGTGAGGTGTTCAGAGCACCGCGGCAGCACTAAGTGAGTTACTGGCATTATCCCCGACCCAACACTCCTGCCCTCCCCGCAACTTTACCCCTGGCACAGACTCTCCACACGCTGTGAAAGGAACTCTTCCCCCAATTGGTCCCTTGAACAAGTGTTGTCATTCAATTAGATAACAACTGGTTCAACTTTTCCCTATGCTCCCGTTTTTCCCACCATCTGTCCACCTGCTATCACTCTTCACCCCCCACCCATTCAATAATTCAGAATAAAGGAGACTTGGAAGCCTTGGGCAAATTGAATTGTTACTGTCTTTATTTTTATTTTTTATTTTTACGGAGAGAACAATCTGCGCATGCGCGGTTTAATTTTTTTTAAAGCCGACTGACTGCCTAACCTGAGAAATTACTCACGGCACGTGCCTGCTGTGAAGTGGTGATTGGGGAGGAGCAGAAGGGTCCAGTCTTTTCATTCTGGAAACATAGAAACATTGAAAATAGGTGCAGGAGTAGGCCATTCGACCCTTCAAGCCTGCACCGCCATTCAATATGTTCATGGCTGATCATTGCATTAAGTAGGTGCGAAGTAGTGATTGGGGAGGGGGTACCAGGGTTACGTTTCTGATTGTCACACCTGCAATATAACTCATTCAGGTCATTGGTCAGCTGACGATTGTCCAAAGAGCGGGGGGCTTTCCTCTTGTAGCTGGTCATTTCTTGCAAGCCCTTCCAAACTGAAGAGTCACTAGCTGAGAACTTGCTCCTCAACTTCTCAAAGTATCTATCCTTGGCAGCCTGTCTGTAGAGGTCTGCATCCCCTCTCCTGCAGGCTTCCTCTTCAGACTGTCAGAGCTGTCTGAGTTCAGCAGTCAACCAGGGCTTGTCGTTGTTGAACCAGGACCGGGTCCTAGTTGGAATGCAACTGTCCTCACAAAAGGTGACATATGATGATAGTGTCTGTATTCTCATCGAGGTTTGTGGTTGCTTCTCTGAACACATTCCAATCCGTGTAGTCAAAGCAGGATTGTGGGTTCTCAATGCCCTCGCTTGTCCATCTTTTTGTTTTTCTGACCACAGGCTTAGCAGATTTTAGTTTCTGTCTGTAGGTCGGAATAAGGTGAACTAGACAATGATCAGAGAAATCCAGGCCCGCCCGGGGAACAGAGCGATATGCGTTCTTGATTGACGTGTAACAGTGGTCAAGTGTTCTCTCCCATCTAGTGGGGCAGGTAACCTGAAGTCTGTACTTTGGAAGGTCATGGCTGAGGTTAGCTTTGTTAAAGTGTCCCAAAACAATGACCACATACCTAGGAACTCAGCCCTAATTTTCCAACTACCTAAACTGGGGGCGATTTACAGTAGCCATTTAACATACCAGCACCTTTGGCTTGCGGGAGGAAACCAGAGCATCGAGGAGAAACCTGCCCAGTGCAACTTCCATATTCCATATTAACTTCCTTAAATATTTTTAATCCTGCATAGTACTGTTTTTGTTCCTGTAGTCATGCCTACATCTAGTTCTTGCCATCATGTGATTCCTTCCAGCTTCCCATTTATTAATATGTATCATGCTATATATGTGTCATCGATAATGTTTGAAACAAAGACCCATCATTTACTTATTTGCCTCTGTACTCCATAATTTGAGATTTGTAATAGAACAAAATCACCTGGTTAAAGTGCACGTTGTCAGATTTTATTAAAGGCCGTTTTTATACATTTTAGCTTCACCATGTAGAAATTACAGCTGTGATTTCAGAGCACCATAATGTTTGGGACACATGGCTTCAGAGGTGTTTGTAATTGCTCAGGTGTGTTTAATTGCTTCCTTAATGCAGGTATAAGAGAGCTCCCAGCACCTAGTCCAGGGGTGGGGAACTTTTTCCATGTTGGAATGCTGCATTATGTTAGCTGTAATCTAATAAGGCCGCCTCCAAGAAACTTAAATTAGATATACTTCAAAATGTACATTATTTTGTAAAAATCTACTATGTACTAACTTCAAGAAAATGAAAACATTTTGTTAATTCTAAAGTTAACTAACCTATCAATGACTTTGTTGTGACTGCTTTTTGTTGGAAAGCATTTGAATATTTGATTGCAAGATGGAGGTATGCAGTTTCAGCTGATCTTCTAGGTGGGTATCCGTCATTTGTGACCTTAAGGGCGTCTTGATTTGGGTTAGGTAGGAGAATGAAGATTTGCAGCAATAAGTGGTTGAAAAGCACTTTCATGCATGTTGCCGAAGACGTGGGTATTCTATTGCATTTTTCCATATTTCAAGCGGATCTTTCTTAGCGTCAAATAAGGACTTTAAAATGTCATCTTTTGAGCGCTCAATCAATTCCATCTGTAGTTCTTTAGGAGTCTTGGAGACATCAACTAGGTGAAGTTGAAATGCTAATTTGAGTGTGATGTCATGATTCTCAAAGTCAGTGAACCTTTCATTGTATTCTTTAATTAATAAGTCTATAACAGCTGCGTATTTTTCAAATGATTCGCATGAATCCTCCTGCTCATCAATGACCTTCGATAACTGGGGAAAATGTTCATTCAAAATTTCATTTTGAAGAAGAAAAGTTTTGAAAAAAGATCGTTTTTTCCTTGCAAAGAAACATTCAAGTCATTTTGCTTTGACATGATATCACAGAGAAATGCAGTATTTCTATAGAAATCTTCTTTCAATAATTCACATTGCTGATTCTGTTCTTCATGAAATTTAACTATCTGTTCTCGCAAAGTTAAACATTTTGCTAACACCTGTCCCTGCGATAGCCAACGCACTTTAGAATGATGCGGAAAATCCACACTGAATGCCTTATCATCCAACTTTAGCATATTATGAAATTGACAATGCTGTGTTGCATTTGCACGAATATAGTTAACAATACTTATAACTTGTTGCAAAGTGTTAAAATAGTAGATTTAGCACAGACATTTTGCTGATGTAAGATGTAATGAAAAGAAATGAGAGCATCTGGATCTGATAATACCTTTTTTATCTGTGCAATAAACCATTCACGTTTTCCTGTCATTGAAGGTGCACCGTCTGTACACACACTCACTAAATTAATCAAATCCAGTCCAACTTCACAACATTTATCTTGAAAGTTGTTGAAGAAATCTATTCCTCGTGTTCTACCCATAAGAGTGCCCAAAGTGAGTCACTCTTCGTAGCAAAGAAAATTAACTGTTATGGCCCGAATGAAACCTGCGCTGAGTCAGTAGTATCGGTTGATTCATCCAAAGCGATTGAATAATATATTTTCCTTTTGGAGTATTGCGTGAAGTTGTTCTGTTACTTTGAGGGTTAATTCATGCTGCCGATCAGTTATAGTTCTCCTTGAATGAGGCAGTTGTTTGTACTTTGAAACCTTATCGGGGTCTAAGCATCCTACAACTTCGACAATGCATTCTTTTACGATTTTGACATCGCTAAATGCAACCTTTTGCAGCTCACTTTCGCGGCAGTGGACTCTCCCCGACATTTTCCCTCTCCTCAACCAGCCTCAGGTGTTGGTGGCGCCAGTCAGGCAGGGAGGTTAACGTACATGCTAGAGTCACATTAGAACTAAATCATGAGCATAACAGGTGTTAAAATAGGCCTCATGACTTACTCATGTTTTAATTGTGGCCGTCAGTCAGGGAGGATTATTTTGTTGAATCTTTTACTCTTTGGTATTTTAAATACATTCATTTTAAGATTAAAATAAATATAATAAGACGAACAAAAACATTAATAAAAATAAAATGATTTGTTCTATAAAATTTGGATTCATTCAAAAGGCCGCACTTAATGTCCGAGAAGGCCACATGCGGCCTTAAGGCTGCAGGTTCCCAAACCCCTGACCTAGCCTTTCCTCCAGTCTTTCCATCACCTTTGGAAACTTTTATTGCTGTTTATCAACATGAGGACCAAAGTTGCGCCAATGAAAGTCAAAGAAGCCATTATGAAACTGAGAAACAAGAATAAAACTGTTAGAGACATCAGCCAAACCTTAGGCGTACCAAAATAAACTGTTTGGAACATCATTAAGAAGAGAGCACTGGTGAGCCTACTAATCACAAAGGGAGTGGCAGGCCAAGGAAGACCTCCACAGCTGATGACAGAAGAATTGTCTCTATAATAAAGCAAAATCCCCAAACACCTGTCCGAAAGATCAGAAACACTCTTCAGGAGTCAGGTGCGGATTTGTCAATGACCACTGTCCGCAGAAGACTTCATGAACAGAAATACAGAGGCAACACAGCAAGATGCAAACCATTGGTTAGCTGCAAAAATAAGATGGTGAGGTTACAGTTTGCCAAGAAGTACTTAAAAGAGCAACTGCAGTTCTGGAAAAAGGTTTGTGGACAGATGAGACAAAGATTAACTTACATCAGAGTGATGGCAAGAGCAACGTATGGAGGAAAGAAGGAACTGCCCAAGATCCAAAGCATACCACCTCACCTGTGAAACACGGTGGTGGGGGTGTTATGGCCTGGGCATCTATGGCTGCTGAAGGTACTGATTAATTTATCTTCATTGATGACACAACTGTTGATGGTAGTAGCATAATGAATTCTGAAGTGTATAGACACATCCTATCTGCTCAAGTTCAAACAAATGCCTCAAAACTCATTGGCCGGCGTTTCATTCTACAGCAAGAAAGTGATCCCAAACATACTGCTAATGCAACAAAGGAGTTGTTCAAAGCTAAAAAAAAATGGCATTTCTTGATTGGTCAATGGTCAAGTCAATCACCCGATCTGTACCCAATTGTGCATGCCTTTTATATGCTGAAGAGAAAACTGAAGGGGATTAGCCCTCAAAACAAGCATAAGCTAAAGATGGCTGCAATACAGGCCTGGCAGAGCATCACCAGACAAGACACCCAGCAACTGGTGATGTCCATGAAGCACAGACTTCAAGCAGTCACTGCATGCAAAGCATATGCAACAAAATACTAAACAAGACTACTTTCATTCACATGACATTGCCGTGTCCCAAACATTATGGTGCCCTGAAATGGGAAGACTATGTATAAACACTGACACTACAATTTGACAATGTGCACTTTAACCACATATGATTTTTTTCTATTACAAATCTCAAATTGTGGTGTACAGACGCAAATAAATAGATGGATCTTTGTCCCAAACATTATGGAGGGCACTGTATACCTCCCTCCTCGACTGCGTCCAAGGACCCCGACAGTCTATTCAATCCGATCTCCCGGTTGCTAAACACTTTAACTCCTCCTCCCATTATCACACTGACCTTTACGTCCTGGGCCCCCTCCATTGTCAGAATGAGGCCCAGCGCAAATTGGAGGAACAGCATCTCATATTTCATATTTATAGAAATCTCATATTTCGTTTGGGCAGCTTACACCCCAGCGGTATGAACATTGACTTCTCTAACTTCAAGGAACCTTTGTTTTTCCTCTTTCTCCATCCCTTCCCCTTCTCAGTTCTCTGACCAGTCTTACCGTCCCTGACTACATTTTATCTGTTTGCTTTGACATTGTTATCTTCTCCCCGCTAACAATTATCTTTTCTACATTTTCCTTGATCCCCATTACTTTTTTCCTATTTACACATCTTACACTTCCTTATCTACGTATCTCCCTCTCCCCTGACATCAATCTGAAGAATGATCTCGACCCGAAACATCACCCATTCCTTCTCTCCAGATTATGCCTGTTCCGTTGTGTTACTCCAGCATTTTGTGTCATCTTCTATAACCACAGTTGTAACTTCAAATATGGTATTAATCAAAGTGACCAAGCAGCAGGGGGGTTAGGTGAGAAACAGACAAGCAAAAGAATGAACACTTCCAATAAATACTATATTGGACTGGCTTTAATTTATAATTTTAAAAATAGAATTACTTTTCTATCAATCATCTCTCTGTAACCAACCCTCTGCAAGATTTACCTTCAGAAACTGGTCAAACAACTGCTTGATGCTCTTCAGCCTTTGCCCCTGGACCACTCTCATCTGTTGAAAAAGCTTCTGTTGCTGCCTGAATAGGTTCTGCAGAAGAAATAATTCAAAAAGTTTATATCCCTTTGACTGTTCTCACATTTCACACTGCAGCAAACCCAGTGCTTTACCAGCCTTGAAGATCCCTGTGGTGACTCCTCAACCCAGTTATGCAGGTCTCTGGGTAAATACTCTCCTCTAGACCGAAATCAACTCTTACTCCTTAACGTTATTAGACATTCAGCTGGCATTGGAGGAGCTGCACACCACAGTAAACAAAACGCCAAAAGGTATGACCCACAGCTTTTCCTATAATCACAGGGAACTTCACAAGCCAGTTCGAAGAAATAAAACTACCATGAGCATGGGACCTGCAACATCAGAGGATCAAATACTCTCGACCATTATTACTACTCCATCACCAAAGATGCCTATTGTTCCAATATGAAAGATCATACCACCTGGCTGGGCTCCCTCCTCTGGAAAGGCAACAACTGAAGACCGCAACTCCAATGAAGAGGATTGCACAAAGCTCATCAGGGAAGACAAAGGAACAACTCCATGACTGCTTAGCATCAGTAGATTGAGATGTTCAAAGATTGGACAACGGACCTAAACAAATATGCCTTGATTGTTACTGACTTAATAAGGAAATGTGTGGAGGAGTGTGTTCCTATCAAGACCATCTGCGTGTTTCCTATTCAAAAGCCTTGGATGAACCAGAATGTCTGTAATCTACTGAGGACCAGATCTCGGGTATTCAAGTCAGGTGTTAGAGAATCATACATGAAGTCCAGGATCATGCAACCTTGATACGGCCATCAGAAAAGCAGACACTTTTGGTCCAAAATGTTTGATGAGACAGACGTTTGGCAGATGTGGCAGGACGTACACACCGTCGCCACTTATAAGGCAAAACCTTATAAGGTAGCTCTAGCAACAGTAAGACATCACTCCCAGACAACCTTGTTGCTTCCTACACTCACTTTGAAAGAGGGAACATCAATGTACATTTTCACTGTGTCGCAGGGAGCTATAGGTCCCTGCAATACAGGAATGTCAGTCACTGAGTCCGAATCAGAAGAACCTTCATGAGGGTGAGCCTTCTGAAATCATCCAGCCCCAATGGTGTACCTGGCCGTGTTCTTCAAAACTGCGTAGACCAACTGGCTGAAGATATCTTCAATCTCTCATTACTAAAATAGGAATAGGAATAGGAATACTTTATTGCACACATGTGACTAGGCACAGTGAAATTCTCTGCTTGCATTCACAATGTATACAAATGGCAGCCACCTTCAGCGCTGACAAAGTTCCAAAGCACGCTGGCTCCCCCTTTTGTTTCCCCCCCCCCAACAGTTCCCCACATGCCGAGTCCCCATTATCCTTTGTTCCCTCACTCCCCCCTCCCCCTATTGTCCATTGTTCTCCAAGGTTCCCACCTACTTTAAGTGAACAGCAATAATCGGTGCCCCAGAAGAGTAAAGTGACCGACTGGCACTAATGTCTGTGGTGATGAAATGCTTTGAGAGATTGGTTGATACATATCAACTCCTTCATTAGTAATGACCTGAACCCACTACAATTTACCTATTCTACAATAGATCACCAGGAGATGCGATCTCGCTGGCTTTCCACTCTGCATTGAACCACTTGGACAATAAGAACATGTGCATCAGCCTGTTGTTCACTGATTATCACTGTTGTTCAAAGGCATCATCCCCTTTAAACTTATCATCACACTCAGAGAACTGGATCTCTGTTCATCCCTATTTAATTGGATCCTCGAGTTCCCCATCGGCAGACCAGATCACCACAAACAGAGGAGCACCTCAAGGCTGTGTGATACAATGATACAATTTATTTGTTGTCATTTGGACCTCATTGAAGTTCAAACAAAATTTGGTTTCTGTTGTCATATAAACAAGAAAAAGAACCAAGACACAACACAATTTACACAAACATCCATCGCAGCGAATTTCATCCATCAGTGTGCATTGCCCCTGACCTACTCTCCCAATACATTGATTGTGTAGTCAGACAATAGCATCTATTCCATCTTTAAAATTACGGACGATACTACCATTGTCAGACGAATAACAGATAATGATAGGTCAAAATATAGGAGGGAGATTGAAGATCGTTTGGTGTTCATTTTCTAGGTCTGCACAAAACTTGAGAGTCTTGAATTTACAACCAAAGTCTTTAATGCTTTACTCAATGCTGGCAGCAAGACAACTAAAAAATGGCTGCACACACACTATCTACAGACTGTATAAACTATATACAAAACATCTCCCTTTGTCCTGTGCAGCGTCACCTGCTGCACGGGAGGAGCAACGGGTCCTCCCACCCCACACAGTCCACCAAACATCACGTTCCCTCTTTCCAGTTTGAACGTCTCCATTTAGCTGGACCTCGCTTCACTCTTTTTTTCCAGCCTTTTTTGCGTTTCACAACTCTTGCTAAAGGCTCAGAATCAACAGTGTTTCCTCAGTGTTCTCTTTTGAAGAGATATCAGTATTTGCTTTATCTGTATACTGTTCTTTCTCCATTTTACTGTAGTTTTTCTCGGCGGTCGTCAGTGTTTTGGATGCGAACGCGATTGGTTCTTCCTTGCCTTTTGGTGCCGTTTGTGAGATTACTGCTCCAAGATCAGATGGTGATGCATTGGCAGCCAGCGAGATTGACTTCGATGGGTCATAGTGGACCAAACGTGTCTTCTGGGCGAGCATCTCCTTCAACCTGGTGAATGCATGGTCACACTCTTTGGACCAGTGCCATTTGACGTCTTGTTTTTGTAGGTTATTCTCGCACTTGCTGACCATGTTGCAATCCGTGGTCGATGACAATGCCATTGTTGATCTATCATAGATCAAGGCGTTCATGTCAAGCTTGAAAGCATGGATCCAGTCGATGGCGCATAGGGATGTACCTTCTTTACAAACGACGATCAGCGGCAACATCTGTGTCATACCATTATAGGAAACGGCGACAGTGCATTTGCCTTTCGTGAGAATGGGCTGTCGTCCGTATCCGAAAAGGCGGATGTTGGCCGGTTTCAGTTTCGGCGATCTGATCCTCTCCCAAATGTCCTGACCCGCTAGCGACATAGCGGCACCAATGTCCACCTGAAACTGTAGATCGATGTACGAGACCCGCAGCAAAATCCTTGTCGGTAATCGTAGACAATACGAGCACTTCAATAGGAATGGTCTCCGCGATTTGGTCGACTGTGTTTTGCGCTTTCTTGCCCTTTCTCAGCTTTCCGAAGGAATTGATACACTACCTGGAGATTATCTTTTCGATAGCAGGCATAACAAATGGACTTGATATATGGGCACTCACGGTGATGATGAGCAGTCGAGCCACAATGGTAGCAGGGTTTCGATCCAGTCCCCACAAGGGAACGGCTCTTCTGAAAATGTCCCACCTTCTCCGGATTTGCTCTGGGTCGATCAACTGGATTCTGGCGTTGCGGACAAGTCTGATGAACTGCATGCACCTCCTGAGGGAGCTACGACGCTGTTTTGCCGGCCATTTTGTGCAGTTCTTTACTCAGCAGCTTGGCCATTTTAGCACACTGCAGCACATTCTTCAAAGAGGTGTCTGATTCCTTGAGAATCGCCTGCTGGATGAATGCGTGCCTGCAGCCCATGACCAGTCTATCCCGCAACGCATTGTCTTGGCACTTTTCACAGCATTGAGTTTTAAAATCACATGCCTTTGCCTTGGTGCGAAGTTCGGCAAGAAATTCGGTGATCGATTGCCCTTCCTGTTGCACCGTCGGGTAGAAATCAAGGCGAGCTGCGAAGAAATTTCGACTTTCTTCGAAATGCAGCTGCAAAGGCATTGTGATTTCAGCATATGAGGCTTCAGTTACTTCTTTGGTAAGTAAATTTTGAAGCAGTTTCGGGGAAAATTATAATACAGAACTTAAAATAGTGTCTGGAAATATCTCAGGAGTGGCCACAGGTTTGTTATAACCGCTGGAAGTTGTTTCATTAGACCAACCCGCTGTTGCAAGGGCGTGGCCCAAATGCACTTCCATCATCCTCGCTGCACGATGTAGCTGCAGCCTTGGTGGAATGAGATTTAAAATATCAGTGTCCACCCTGCTGCACCTAACACCACCCTGAGCCATCTTGATATGGTCTGCACGGTACTCTGTGATGAGGATGTTTGAACATCAATAGAGCTATTTCCGTTCCCCTGAGACTTTTGGTGACCTCCAGTTAATGTAGGTGGGTCACTATGCACAGGCGTCTATCTACGGGATAAGCCAGGAACTCCAATTTGAGGCCAGATGACCCAGGCCTGTTTTGTTTAGGTAACTCATAAATGTGAAAGGTCACCTTATTTTGGGATGTTACCATGGTGTCCAATTTAGTTTGTGCAGAGACTGGACCCGCTACGCGATTACAAGTGTCATCAGCATCACTATTTTATACGTGTTAGTGAGAGGGACGTGGCTGGTGCCCAATCTCTGAATAGGTCAGGACAATGCCAATATCCCAGGTCCGGGTATAATGAGGCCTGGGGAAATTTGTGTTAAAATCCCCTCATGAGTTTTGACACCAGAGGGTGAGATACTCCTCCATGGTGTTCTAGCTCCTGTCCCAAGTATGCGGATAGGGCACTTTTTGCGCAATTGATGGCATTATAACTCAAGCCTTCATCGAAGTGTAGACTTGCCAGGAACTCCAGCACAACCGTGATGGTGGCTGTGTTGTAAATTGTGTCTGTCCTGGTACAAAATACCTCCCATTTTTTGATATGGGTGAGGTACTGTTTTCTGGTGGACTCTCTACATGATGCCGCGATGATATTCATGGTTCGGTTCGACAGCACAAATTCCAGGAGAGGTTTTTTCCACATCTCACACCCAATGGGTTCATTCGGTCATGGCACAGATGACTCTCCCTTGTCACAGGTGTACCAGCAAACTCGGACGTTTGTAGATTGGAATCCATGGCTCTGACCATGTCCGCATCAGGTAGTTTGAGGATTTACCGCAGGCACATTGAGGGAAATACAGATTCCTGGAGCTAGATGAGTTGTCAAGTAATGTATACTGGCTGCCTGCTGACAATGGTAGCCCCTTTTGTGAGGGCATCGCAACTTGGATGCCATCTCGAGTAGCTCCTCTTCTTGCACCCCTAACACCCCCTTTTCAGAGTTAGCCCAGACCTGACTCTTGCTCCCCTGCGAAGAGGGTGAGCATTTGGCAGCCCTGTAAAAGGTACTGCCGTGGGTCTGCTAGGAGACCCACGGTGACCAGACTCCTGCTGAAGTGGGTCACGTTGGAGCTAGTGCTCCCCATCCGCTCCATGCGGGATTATCGACTGCCGTCGCTACCCGTGAACGGCGAGTCTCCGAGCCCGGACCCTGCCGGGTCAACGGGCTTGCCTCACTTTGCCGCCAGTCCGACGTTCCTGCGGGCTGTTGTGGCTTTAAGTTGGGGTTGCCGCTCAGCCATCGCTACCTGCGAATAGCAAGTCTCCGAGCAAGGACCCTGCCGGGTCAATGGGCTTGCCCGACTTCCCGGTAGCTTTGCCGCCAGTCCGCGGTGCTCCTGCGGGCTGCAGTGTTGAGTCGGGGCTGCCGCTCTGCCGCTGCTACCTGTGAACAGCGAGTCTCCGAGCCCGGACCTTGCCGGGTCAACGGGCTTGCCCGACTTCCGGGTCTGTGGAGAAGTCTGCCGCCGCTGACTGCCCGCGTTCCAGCGGTCCGCAGTCAGTCTCTCGAGGCGGCCCATTGATGGGGTACTCTGTGCCACAGAGTGCCTGAAAAACAAACCTGACCTCAGGTTAGTTCACCTTACCTGTAGGTCTGTTCCGGTGGAGGAGCGACCCTCCTCCCTGCCTGTCGCTTCGCATGCGTTTGACGATATGTTGCGCATGCGTGCTGGCGGGGTTTTCACGAAGTCACTCACGTGACTCCGAAGTCAAATTTCAGGTCATCCAAGTAAGATTGTTTCATATTTGTTTCAGAATGCTTCAATCTATAATAACTGAACATTTCATTCAGTTCTCTTAATTTTTAAGAAACTTATGAGCTTTTGACTGTCCTTGATCACAGCTTTTGTGTTAAGTCAAAGAAAAAGCAATAGGGAACAAGATGCTAATTTCCGTGCATGAAAATGGCCATAACTTTTTTAACACTGAAGATATGAAAGTGAATTAAGTGACAAATTAAAAACTTATTTTATCCGATGGGATAAATTGCAGACTTGATTTTTAAAATCTCAAAATGTTGTAACATTGCTACATAGTCAGCAAGACCAAAACTTGATTGTTGACTTCAGGAATGGGAAATTGGGGATCCATGAACCTGTCTTCATCAAAACAATGATGGTTTAAGAAAGTCACCAGCTTCAAGTTTCTGGGTATGCATAGCTCTGAAGATCTGTCCTGGCATCTGCATATTAGACATAAGACAATAGACATTAGGTGCAGGAGTAGGCCATTCAGACTTTCAAGCCAGCACCGCCATTCAGTAATCATGGCTGATCATCCACACTCAGTACCCCTACCTTCTCCCCATATCCCCTGACTCCGCTATCTTTAAGAGCTCTATCTAACGAAGCAATCGCAGAGAGCTCATCAATGCCTCTGTTGCTTTGAAGATTGATAAGTTTTGATATGTTCAGGCATGAGACAGGAAAAAACTGAAAAAAGAGATGGAGATGCAGGATTCCAAGCGGCAACACCCCTGGTGGGGGTAAAAGGGGGCAGCGCCCCCTTCACGCAGATTTTTTTTGATAATTGTACCTTGAAAGGACAAACTTTTCTTGCCTGTTTACCCTTAATTTCACACAGGGTCTTCCCCATTCATGCTCACAGGGAACCCCTCACCTTTGCCCACTCACAGGGACCCCCTCACTGCTCACACTCACAGGGAAGCCCTCACTGCTCACACTCACAGGGACGTCACCTCACCTTTACTCACACTCATTGACTATCCCCTCTGCTCACCAGGGCTCACACACAATCCCTCTACTTGATTTAAAATGCTTATGGACACCGATAAGGCCCCGGCACTGCATCTCAGCCCAGTCCAGCCCAGTGCCCACTCTCCCGCTGCCGTACCCAGGTCTCGCCTTGTCTCGCCCCCGGAAGCCTCTCTCCTCCAATCACTGCTCTCTATCCTCAATCCCGCCCCCCCCCACTTCTGCCTCTGACTGACATCTCCCTTCTCCAATCATCGCGCTGAATCATCATGTCCCGCCCCCCCACTGCCTGCTGACCTATGTCCCCGTCATCCAATCGGCACCCTCGATCATCAATCCCGCCTGTAATGTCTCGTGGAAAGCCATGTATATATTTACTAGACCAAGGGGGACCCATTGGGCAGGGTGTGGGTGGGTGGGTCGGGGAGGTGACGTCACTCGAAGTGCGTGGAAGATTTTGTGTTTGAGAAGGCACCGAGCAGACCCATTGTGACGTCATCAGCAAAAGCCGATCATTTTAAATTCAAAGTATTTTGACGATTTTCAACGGAGCGGGCGGGCGTGGGAGTCCAGCTGCGGAAGGCGTGGCACGAGCATTCTTGGGCTGGGCGCGAACAGGGGGGGGGGGGGAGGAGAGCCGGGCTTCCAAATGAAGAGAGAGTGAGAAGCGGCTTCTGACTCTGTAAACCCACAGCTGGAATGAGCGTGCAGGGCATCACGAGCTGCGCCAACAGTGATGATAAGGTTCCGCGCGCGAGGAGTCACTGCCCCGAGATCTGTAGAACAAAGAAGTTATAGCGGAACGGAGCTGTAGAATGTTTGTTCTGCAGAACTTTCTCAATATTTCTGCGCCTTTAATCCACAACAGAGAGGGGCGGGGCCAGGACGCAGGTGGGACTGGATAGGTCGGCATGTGGGCATTGTGATGTCAGCAGCTGGTGAGAGCCGTTTAGATTTTTTAATTGAGTTTTGTGATTAATTTTATTCAAAATCTGGGGAAATAATTGACCAAGGAGTGGATTTCCGAACTCATAAGGTAAATCCCTACTGAAATGGTAAAAAGCTCGGCGATTTTGCGTCTGGTTTTCGAGGAGATATGTTTCACTTGCAAAATCCCACACATGCACACAGAGTTTTTAAAGTATATACAGTGGCTTGCACAAGTTTTCATACCCCTTGAACTTTTCCACATTTTGTCACGTTACAACCACAAACGTAAATGTATTTTATTGGGATTTTATGTGATAGACCAACACAAAGTGGTGCATAATTGTGAAGTGGAAGGAAAATGATACATGGTTTTCACATTTTTTTACAAATAAAAAACTGAAAAGTGTGGCGTGCAAAAGTATTCAGCCCCCTTTACTCTGATACCCCTAAATATAATCGAGTGCAACCAATTGCCTTCAGAAGTCACCTAATTAGTAAATAGAGTCCACGTGTGTAATCTAATCTCAGTATAAATACCGCTGTTCTGTGAAGGCCTCAGAGGTTTGTTAGAGAACATTAGTGAACAAACAGCATCATCAAGCCCAATGAACACACCAGACAAGTCAGGGATAAAGTTGTGGAGAAGTTTAAAGCAGTGTTAGGTTATAAACAAATATCCCAAGCTTTGAACATCTCACGGAGCACTGTTCAATCCATCATCCGAAAATGGAAAGAGTATGGCACAACTGCAAACCTACCAAGACATGGCCGTCCACCTAAACTGACAGGCCGGGCAAGGAGAGCATTGATCAGAGAAGCAGCCAAGAGGCCCATGGTAACTCTGGAGGAGCTGCAGAGATCCACAGCTCAGGTGGGAGAATCTGTCCACAGGACAACTATTAGTCGTGCACTCCACAAATCGGGCCTTTATTTAAGAGTGGCAAGAAGAAAGCCATTGTTGAAACAAAGCCATAAGATGTCCCGTTTGCAGTTTGCCACAAGCCATGTGCGGGACACAGCAAACATATGGAGGAAGGTGCTCTGGTCTGATGAGATCAAAATTGAAGTTTTTGGCCTAAATGCAAAATGCTATGTGTGGCGGAAAACTAACACTGCACATCACCCTGAACACACCATCCCCACTGTGAAACATGGTGGTGGCAGCATCATGCTGTGGGGATGTTTTTCTTCAGCAGGGACAGGGAAGCTGGTCAGAGTTGATGGGAAGATGGATGGAGCCAAATACAGGGCAATCTTGGAAGAAAATCTGGAAAAGACCGAGACTGGGGCGGAGGTTCACCTTCCAGCAGGACAACGACCCTGAACATACAGCCAGAGCTACAATAGAATGGTTTAGATCAAAGCATATTCTTGTGTTAGAATGGCCCAGTCAAAGTCCAGACTTAAATCCAATTGAGAATCTCTGGCAAGACTTGAAAATTGCTGTTCACAGACGCTCTCCATCCAATCTGACTGAGCTTGAGCTATTTTGCAAAGAAGAATGGGCAAAAATTTCAGTGTCTAGATGTGTAAAGCCGGTAGAGACATACCTCAAAAGACCTGCAGCTGTAATTGCAGCGAAAGGTGGTTCTACAAAGTATTGACTCAGGTGGGCTGAATACTTTTGCATGCCACACTTTTCAGTTTTTTATTTATAATAAAATTTGGAAACCGTGTATCATTTTCCTTCCACTTCACAATTATGCACCACTTTGTGTTGGTCTATCACATAAAATCGCAATAAAATACATTTATGTTTGTGGTTGTAACGTGACAAAATGTGGAAAAGTTCAAGGGGTATGAAAACTTTTGCAAGCCACTGTAGATAGATAAGGTATATGGTAAGAGATTTTGATTTTTTTAAACAAATTTCAAAATCCGCGGAAATCTTCGGGTCCGTGAAAAAATCTCATGCCTGATGTTGTTGAATACCCTATCAAACTTTGACAGATGTACGATACAGACTATATTGTCATAACCTCATTCGGTAACTCAGGGATGATGGATACTATAGAGAGTGGTAGACACTGCCTGGTCAATCACTGAAGTCACCATCTTTGAAGGAATCTATAGGAATTGCTACCTCCAAAAGGTAGCCAATAACATCAAAGATCTGCAGCACCTTGCCCACACACTAATTTTGCTATTACCATCGGGAAGACGGTACAGGAGCCTTTAACTGTGGCCACCAAGTTCAGAATAGTTGCTTTCCAACAACGATCAGGCTCTTGAACACTACACAATGCTAACTTCAGCAATTGTGATCTTCTTTGGGTTGTTTCTTTGGTAGTGCTATGGACTTCAGCTTTTGCACTATTACGGTTACCTTATGATAGATTATTATTTTATTGTATTAGTAATAATTTTATATTATCTGTGTTATTTCATTTACCGGCCTGTTAAGTTGCAGCAAATTAGAATTTCATTACATTATTGTCCAGACATATGATAATTAAACACTTTTGACTTGATCATTATCCTAGCCAAATGGTGTGCTGATTGCTGATGAATAGTGCTTGCACTCGTGACCATCGCTGAATTAATCTGTGCAATGCATTTGTTGTAAAACTTCCCGTCATTCCTTGATTCTCATTTTGAAGCTCGGCATGATAACTAAAACGGTATTTTAGTTTAGAGATACAGCACGGAAACAGGCCCTTCGGCCCACCGAGTGCACGCCAACCAGCGGCCCCCGCACATTAACACTCTTCCTACACACACGAGGGACAATTTACAGTTATACCAAGCCAATTAACCTACAAACCTGTACGTCCTTGGCATGTGGGAGGAAACCAAAGTACTCGGAGAAAAACCACGCGGTCACGTGGAGAACGTACAAACTTCCTACAGACAGCACCCTTAGTCGACTTTGAACCCTGCAAGCGCTGTAAGGAAGCAACTCTACCACTGCGCCACCGGATTTAACACATTGTGAAACAAATTCTATCACCTAGTCTAGTGAATGCCTGAGGACCATGACATCCAAGAATATAATGCATACCAGATTTACCTCAAATTGACCATGTTAATTTCATTTCTATCCAAGCTCAATTTCAACCTAACCCTGCGCTACAATGAGCACACTAAATAAAAAAAATCTCCAATAGTTTTGTTGAACACTGGAGTTCAAATTATTACAATAAGCAGACAATGAAATTAGCAATATGTATTAATTATTCATGATGACCCCATTGCTTGTGGTTTGATTTGGTTAATCAGTCAATTTA
Organism: Okamejei kenojei; assembly: GCA_035221665.1. Taxonomy (NCBI): domain Eukaryota; kingdom Metazoa; phylum Chordata; class Chondrichthyes; order Rajiformes; family Rajidae; genus Okamejei; species Okamejei kenojei. The sequence goes on along the minus strand of CM069154.1, from coordinate 15,690,125 downwards.
ATGACTGAATTCTATTTTCTTTGTTCATATTTAGTATGGTTTGTTCTGTCCTATGTAACATCACAGTGATTTTGTAAACATACAAATCAGTGGGTTAAGCACTGTTATTCAAGACAAAGTCTAGATACATACTTCTATTTTCTCTTCTTGGTCTTTGGCCTTCTGAATATCTTTCTCCCATTGCTGGAAGATACCAGTGAACTGCTTGCAGTAATCATCAGACAACTTTTGTCTAAATTAATAAAACAAAAAAAGCATAAAATGATAGCATGGGTAATGTTCGCAATACCTATTCAGTAATCTGTCTGGAAACAGCATCCATCATTATCAATACTACCCAGAGTCATTTCATATATCAGAAATAGCTGTAAGGCAGCTACTTAGGTCAAGTAAATGAGTGCAGAACTAATATTCTGTGCAGGACAGCAGATATTTAGAAGAGCCAACTCAGAACCAACTCACATTCCTTTCAAAAACATTTGGGATAGATTGTACAATAGGATTCAGGTGACCTCCTAGTTTCAATCACTGTCTGTTAGCAATGTTCGCTGGAATCGTTGGCCTCCAGGCAGACAATGCAAAGATCTATTGCTGGAGTATGTACTAAACATATGTGACCTGCATGTAAAGTCAGATATTGACAAATCATACAGTTTAGGTTAAAACCACCAAGCATTGAAACTTTGGCATTGAAATAGCATACAAGTGACAAATCAACAGAACGATAGATCCAGTTACTTATATTGTTTCCCAAAGAAACCTTGGATTATAGCAAATTGCATTGTAAAAACAATCGATGTGGAAACAATGTGGAAAAGGGAGTTGAGGCTAGTTTCAGACTTCAGAAAAATATATATATTTTTCCTGCAGGATTTTCTAAAATAAAAGTACTTTTAATAGATATATTTTTATATTTGTTAGTGCAAGCTGTAAGTATTAAAGTCTGTTCAATGGGCACCTGTGGATAAATAGCAGCTATGTTCTTAAGAAACAATGGTGGCTAATTACTGCCGGGATAATACATGGAAAGTTTTTTTCCCCCAACACAACTTTTATTTCTGCATTTAAGAAGGAACTGCAGATGCTGGAAAATCGAAGATACACAAAAATGCTGGAGAAACTCAGAGGGTGAGGCAGCATCTATGGCGCGAAGGAAATAGACAACGTTTCGGGCCGAAACCCTTCTTCAGACGTTTTGTGTACCTCCGATTTTCCAGCATCTGCAGTTCCTTCTTAAACACTACGTCTACTCCACTGCGAAATCTCCTCAAGGTATGCCTACTTTGAAGAAGTTCTCCTTCTCCCTCTGGAGACAGTTTCACAACCTCCTCTCTTAACTGCTAGTCTGAAGAAGGGTTTCGGCCCGAAACGTTGCCTATTTCCTTTAGATGTCTAACAGTCCATCCCATGATCCTTTCCATTAGTCTCACAAATCTGTATGCAACCCAGACTTCAAACATAGGTATCAGGCCCGAAACGTTGCCGATTTCCATAGATGCTGCTGCACCTGCTGAGTTTCTCCAGCATTTTTGTGTGCCTTTTATTTCTGCATGTTTATTTCCAAAGTAACCTTTAAGTGATTCTTTAGCTCACGATAAATATCACGTTATAACGAATTTCAAATAGTGTTCCCTGATTCATCAGTCGTGTCATGCAAAATTCACGTGATGGAAACACAAGTCATAGCACAACTACCTTCACCAAGAACTAAATACATCCGTTCTTCAAAACAAATTATAAACAATTGGAGTCCCAACTTTACTGTAACCTTTGTTAGCTGGTCAAATCCTTGATCTCAAGTTTTCAGGAAGGAGAACATATCGTACAATCTGTAGTTAGCTCGTGACAAAGTGGGATCTTGATTATCTACAATGCCTGCCTGATACCTATTTTTGAAGTCTGGGTTGCATACAGATTTGTGGGACTAATGGAAAGGATCATGGGATGGACTGTTAAGACTGTTCTACAAAGAGTTGGCATAAATATCATGGGCTGAATGCCCCCCTTTGCTGTAATGATTCCAAAACTATCAATTTTAGATATGCATGTTATATGCCATTCCAAACCGTAACAAGCTACTGCAAAAAAAATGTGGGTAAGAAAACGGCTGATAAGGAAGGGTGTGAAGTCTTTAAAATTCCAGCATCTGTAGCTTTTTTAATTTTTACACAGGTGTGGGTCTCTCCCAAATGTGTGAAGTCTTTAAAATTCCAGCATCTGTATATTTTTTATTTTTACACAGGTGTGGGTCTCTCCCAAAGATCAATTTTAACACATGGTTTATGGGATTCATGATTTTTCTCCCTCAGTCTCTTTATAAGATTGCACAACAATCCAAGGAACAGTTGGCAATTTAGAAGATATTCACTGCTTTGTGAGGGTCATTTTAGATGTGTTGTTGCTCTGCAATAGTTAAATGCTGCTACTAATGTTTCAGTATCACTTCAAAGAAGCCTGCTTAATTCTGGTAGCAGATGGCCTGCATAATCAGTATCACAGATGGAAAGATTACCGGTGTTAATGTGTCATTTGAGCAATCTTTATATCAGGAAACCTGACTCAGTTTTGGTCCCTTTAAACATTGGCTGACGGAGTTTAATTGAGAAAGCTACCTCTTCTTTTCAAGAATAGAACCAATCTTTGTGCCAGATTAAAATCGGACTATCACTGAGAGCAAGTATAAAAATATTATCAACGTCACTTTAACTCAGGAGGAGTGTCAGAGCACTCAGTGTGTATTATTTTGTGGATATATATCATGCCCACAAATATTACAGCTCCAATGTACAGGCAGCAACTAGCATGCCATTCTTCCCACAGCCTGGGCCGAAGAAAATCTTGGGGTTCACCAGAAACTCAGATTTGTGGAATACATTGCTTTTTGTTGACCTTGACAAAAAATGAAGATGCACCCAAGTTGATTCAAATGCAATTCTGCATTTAAAATACAATTCTTTAGGTAGATATCTTAATTTGAATCGTTTTGAGATCAATGCACAATTAAGGGGTTGTGCAGTTGCCCAATGGCAATTATTAAACAAAAACTACTTGAAAATTTATTAAAAAATACATTGCTATGAAATTGCCATGCAATTGCATGTGAAAGACATTTATCAAAGGGGTGTACCTCCATGACTCTCTAATGGATACGTAATAAATGTTTGGTTTCATGTATGTCTAAACAGAATTTTCTCTTCACTACCTTTCTTCTTGTTGCACTTTCCAAACTTGTTCTATCTTTTGGTTGCTGGTCTTTAATGAAGATTTGGTATACACCTCCAGTCGTTTCTTCTTTGCCAGGATAGCCTTATTAATATCAGCTGCAAAGGAAGTAACAAGCAATGAGGAGCCTATGCTTTAACCCTTCCGTAATGAACCCCCTACTCTATCTGAAAGTTCCTTGTGAATGCATCTCAAATTCCTGGCACCTGCCAATATTGTTATTCTTCAAAGTTTGCAGTTGTGTATAGATTAGTTCTCCGTTCTATGTCATTACCTGCATGTGAGGAATGGTTAGGAATATATTCTAAATATTGAATAATAGAAATAGGTCACCCACCTCAGCCCCCAATCATCACTATTTATCACAATCACTCCTAGTCTGAAGAAGGGTCTTCCTTCTCTCCAAAGATGCTGCCTGTCCCGCTGAGTTACTCCAGCAATTTGTGTCAACTTTTGATGTAAACCAGCATCTGCAGTTCTTTCCTACACATCACTATTTAACCTCTATATGAACAAATTGATCTAAATTCAATTATCCACCTTATACCCACACTCTTTTCTCCTCATCTATAATCCATTTTTTCATGAGTATTGACCACAAACTAAAGGGAATTAATTCCACATCTTCACAACTCTATGCAGATATTTCGGCTCGAATCGGCTCGGCCGGGCCTACACCCCCCCCCCCCCCCCCCCCCGTCCTCTCTCCCCCCCCCCCCCCCCCCCTCTGTTTCTGCCCCTCTCTTTCTGCCTCTGCTCTGTCTCTGCCCCTTTGTGTCTCTGCCCCCTCTCTCTCTGCCCTCTCTCTCCACACCCCTCCCTCTCCCTCTCCCTCTCTGTGCCTCTACACTCTCTGTGCCTCTGCCCTCTCTGTTTCTACCACACTCCCTCTCTAGCCAAGCCTGTGAGTTGGGGGCTATGCATGAGTGGATAGGGCGGGGAATGGGGTTAAAGGAGCAAATTAACAATATTTGTATAATATCAATGGGGGGGGTGGTTAGTGTGTGTGTGCGCGTGGGATGGCTAATGTGTGTGTGTGTGAAGCCACAGGCCGCACCCCCCCTCCCCCCCACCCCCTGCAACTGCCAGTTGAGGGGACGGGACCCACCGGGTCCCACTTGGTCTAGTATATTTTAAAAGCTGGGATTGTATCCGCTTCTACAGCATCCTCTGGCAGCTCCTTCCAGATGTGATCTGTCTTCTTAGCGAAAATGTTGGTCCCGAAGTCCTTGTTAAATCTTTCCCCTCTCACCTTTAGCTTAGGCCCTCTAATTTTTGAATACTCTACCCTGATCAAAAGACTGTAAGTGCTCACCTTTTCCATGTCCCTCACGATCTTGTATACATTAATAAGGTCACCCCTCAGCCTTCTACGCTCTAAAGATGAAAGTCCCAGCTTATTCAACTTCTCCTCATAGCTCAAGCCCACATGCCCAGGTAACATGTTACCTGGTGAATTTCTACTGCACACTTTCCAATTTAATTATCTCCTTTATCAGAATTATTACATAAAGTAACTGAGAAATGCATTGACTTGGAAGGACGTCAGAGGCGTAAGAATCTGCGTATTGTTGGGTTGAGTGAAGGCCGAGAGGGAAATCAAGACCCTCGAAAATTTGCTGCAAAACTTTTAAAAGATATTCTGAACTTGGACCAAGAACCTCTGCTGGGCCGAGCACACAGGGCATTGAGACGTACCCCTAGGAAGGATGCTCCCCCAAGACAGATGATTGTGAAGGTGGCTTACGATCATGTTTTTGAAGATATGATGAAGATAATAATACAAAAGAAAAATCTCAAATATGAGGGAGACAACATCAGTATTTTTAGAGATTACCCTGCGGAAGTGGCCAAGAGAAGATCTTTATTTACAGAAACAAGAGGTATCCTGAGGAACATAAAGAATCTGAGATATGGCCTGATGTACCCGGCAACATTAAGGGTAACTTATGATAATAAGGAGCACCGCTTCACCAAACATACAGAAGCTCTTGAATTCGCTCGAGATATTCAGAAGAAACTGGAAGAGGAAGGAGGAGAGGAAGAAGATGAAGATGAAGGACACTGAATATTACTGATCACCTACTTGATGAGACTGATTAACGATCACTTATCTAATGATACTGTTCACCCACAGAAAAGGAGGAGGATTTACATTGAAGGAGGACTCGCAGGGAAGGAGACGGAACAATGGACATGGACTCTATCTTGGGGTCAAGGAGGGATGGATGGATTATTAATAAATATAGTTTTGTATTAACTATGCCTCAAAAATGTATGTTAGCTCTCCTAATATAGTGCTACGATACTAATTGTAATTGATATTAGTAGTATTATTAATCACTAAGTATATAAATTTAATACCCCTCCCCGACATATATAGCCCTTAAGGCACAAACGGAGCTGGAATTATTAACATCTTTTTTTTTTCTCACGGAAGTCCGTAGATTAGTAGCCACGCTAGTGTGGCTTACACTAACACTAACTACACTAACTATAGTTGTAGTCACTTTTTTCCCTTTACACTTTATTAACATCACCTACTTTACTTACATTTTTTATTATTATTTTTATATTATGTATTTTATTTCATATTATATACTATATGGATTTGAGTATGATTGGTATTATATAGTTAGTTCAAGGAGACGTGTGTATAAGATAATGTCACATATATTAAATTTCATCGATCTGATGTCTGGGTATAGGATTGGGTTGGATGAGCTGAGACATCTACTCCATTATAAACCACCTTAATAATAAAATGTACGATATAAACACTCGGATTGGGGATGATGGAATCACCTTCTGTAGATGGAATCACCTTCTGTAGTTGGAATGTTAAGGGAATTAACGAACCAATTAAAAGAGGTAAGGTTTTAGCTCAATTAAATAGATTGAAATCTGATATTATTTTTCTCCAAGAGACACACCTTAAAAAAGACGCGCAGCATAGATTAACAGTAAAATCGATTTCCAAAGTATATCACTCTTCATTTACACATAAGTCTAGAGGGGTAGCAATAATTATTCGTAAAGGTATACCTTTTAAACAAAGCTCAATAATAGAAGATGCTGAGGGTAGATATATAACAATTACAGGTGAATTATATTCTAAAAAAGTAATCCTTATGAATATATATGGTCCTAATTTTGATAATCCATTATTCTTCAAGAAAATATTTAACAATATCCCTATATCCACTCAACATAATCTAATAATTGGACGAGATTTTAATTGTACCTTAGATAATTATTTAGATAGATCATCAACGAAAAGGAAAACCACTTCTAAGTCAAGTACATTTATAAATTATTTTATTAACACAGCAAACGTTAAGGATATCTGGAGAACTGATAACCCATCTAGTCGAGAATATTCATTATTTTCACCTGTATTTGGAACCTACTCGAGGATAGACTATTTTTTAATAGACTCAAAACTAATCCCATTTACATACGACTCAAAATATCATAATATTATTATCTCGGATCATGCTCCATTAACATTTAAGATAAACTTAAAAGATATAATTATTAAAACCTCTAACTGGAGACTCAACCCCCAAATATTAAAGGATGGGGCTTGTTATGATTACTTGGTAAACAGATTAAATTATTTTTTGAAACTAATGACAAACCTGGAATTTCACCATCATTGCTCTGGGATACATTTAAAGCATTTATGTGTGGTGCGATAATATCAGCACAAGCATATTTTAATAAAGAAAATCGAAAGACTCAACAAAAGTTGGAAAATGAAATGAAACTATTAGATATTGAAAATGCAATATCCCCTTCTAAGGGATTAAGTAATAAAATTGCATCATTAAAATACAAGCTAAATAAAATATACTCAAATCAGATTATTAAACTTTTTCAACAGACTAAACAAGTACATTTTGAATTTGGGGATAAACCACAAAAATTACTGGCACGACAGCTTAGAAAATTAGATGAGGAGAAAATGATACATAAAATTAGATCTGATCAAGGAGAAATATTGACTTTACCAAAAGATATCAATGATACATTTTTACAATATTATCAAAATCTTTACTTATCTAAACTAGCAGGACAATCAGATGGAATGGAAACATTCCTACAAGAATGTCATGTTAATAGTTTAGATCAGGAAGGTAGAGACTTGTTAAACGCTGATATATTAGTAAAAGATATTGAAGAATCAATTGGATCATTAAATAACGGAAAAGCTGCGGGCCCTGATGGCTTAGGTGTTGAATTTTATAAGAAGTTTCATGATCTGATTTCTCCACGCTTACATACAATATATAAATATGCTTATGAACAAGGAAAGTTACCAGAATCATTAAATTAGTCTACAATTACACTTATCCCTAAAGCTGATAAAGATTTGGAGGACCCTGGATCATACAGAGCAATAGCTCATTTAAATACTGATCAAAAAATACTAACTAAAATTTTATCTCGGAGGCTAAGTTTAGTAATTAATAAATTAATACATCATGACCAAACAGGTTTTATTCCAAAACGCTATTCATCCTATAATCTGAGACGTCTATTCAATGTCATGTACTCAAAAAGAGTGAATGATACTGAACTAGCTGTCATATCCTTAGATGCTGAAAAAGCATTTGACCAGGTTGAATGGCCATATTTATTTAAAATAATGCAGAAATTTCAACTGGGGGATATATTCTCAAAATGGGTAAAAATCATATACTCGAATCCAACTGCAAGAATATTAACAAATCAAATGCTATCAGCAAAATTTAAACTCCTTAGTGGTTGTAGACAAGGATGCCCGTTATCACCATTACTATTTGCTCTGGTAATAGAACCATTAGCTGAAATGATTAGATCAGAACCAGAAATATATGGATATAATACCAAAACTACAACGAATAAAATATCTCTTTTCGCAGATGACATCTTAATTTATATTACAAAACCGAAGATTAGTATAACATCTATTTAATATTATAACTAAGTTTAGTACATTTTCTGGGTATAGAATTAATTGGAATAAAAGTGAAATTATGCCTATAACTGGAATAAAATTAAATATATTAGAACAATTCCCACTTAAAATAGTCACGGACAAACTCAAATATCTAGGAATTAATGTATCTAAATCGTATAACTGTCTATTTAAATATAATTACCCTCAATTATTAAATAAACTAAAAAAAGATATCTTATATTGGAAAACACTACCTATATCAATGATCGGTAGAATAAATGCTATAAAAATGATTTTTTTACCACAATTGTTATATTTATTTCAAGCAATCCGTTTATATCTCCCTAAAATGTTTTTTAAAAATATAGATACTTTGGTTAATAGTTTTATTTGGGACTATAAAAACCATCGAATAAGTAAAAAACATCTATGTAAATCTAAAATAAATGGTGGACTAGCACTACCAAATTTCCTATATTATTTCTGGGCAGTTCAGATTAAGAATATGAATTTTTGGTCGGTAAATTTAGATCATGAACTAAGCTGGCTAAAGATGGAAAAGGAAGACTGTTTGCCTTTTGATGTAAGTTCGATTCTTTTTGCACCAAGGGAAGTACAAAAAAAAAAGTATGGTAACAACCCTATAATTCATAGCAATAGACGTATCTGGAAACAAATAGTTAAGACCCTACATATGGATAATTTGTCACTTTGTTTGCCAATTATGAATAATCCTTTGTTTAAGCCCTCTGTATTGGACAAGGGGTTTAAACATTGGAATGATTTAGGAATTAAAAGGATAGAACACCTTTATAAGGAAGGAAAATTTCTCTCATTTCAAGAGTTACAGGATATCTATGGATTGCAGTCAAATAACATATTTAGGTATTTACAAATTAGAAATTATATTAAGTCAAATACGCAAGACTATAAAAATAGAAAACCAGGATTATTAGATGAATAGTTTAATAAACACCCAAATACAGAAAAATTAATAGCGTATATATATAATACTATTTTGGATAATGAAATCCCAACTTCGGAAATATATCGACAAACATTCGGAAAATTAAATGGGTTTATCTATAATGAAGGAAATTTGGGAAGAAAGCCTACAATGTATACATCGTTGCTCATTAAATGCTAGACATATATTGATACAATTTAAGGTATTACACAGATTACATTATTCAAAAATGAAATTAAATAGAATTTATTCTAACATTTCTCCTATTTGTGATAAATGTCAGAACTTGGAAGCTAATTTAACGCATAGTTTTGTAACATGTATAAAACTTAATTATTATTGGATAGAAATCTTTAGAGTTATTTCTGAAGTTCTTAAAATTAAACTAGACCGAGATCCAAAATTAATAATATTAGGAGTTCCGGATTCAAATCTAACATTAACAGTAAACCAAAGAAATTTCTTGGATTACAGTTTGATAATAGGGAAAACATTAATATTGAAATTTTGGAAGGGAACATTATCCCCCACAATTAAAATGTGGACAGTGGAAATGTTGGAGACGTTGCATTTGGAAAGAATCAGATTTGTCCTAATGGACAAATACGAACTCTTTGAACAGATATGGTCTCCATATACAGAATATTTGAAGGGGTAGCTGTTCTTGGCATCACAACTCAATGGGTACCCGGCAGGATTAGATGAAAATAACTCTCTGTTTTTCTTTTTGATTTGTATACATGTCTCCATTAATATTGCTATTTGAAATTGTTATTCACTATTAAGATGTATAGTATAATCTCTCTCTTTTTCTATATAATACTTTATTTTAATTAAATACATATAACAAGAATATATACATATATATTTTTTCTCCTCTTTTTTCTTTTTCTTTCTTTATAATCAAAATTATTATTTAATCACCATTCTTATTGATTAAAATCTATTCTTTTCTTTTTCTACTTTAAAAAAAATAGAAGTTTATAAGTACTATTCGTAACATTCGTATACTTATTGAAATAAGTTGGTTGTGTATTTGAAAAGTTGTAATACTGTTGTTATGATGGATTCCTTTTAATAAAAATGTTATTACAAAAATAATTATATCCTTGATATAGCTGGGAGACCAAAACTGCACAAAAATATGGTCTCACCAATGACTTCTACAGCTGCATCATGATGTCCCAACTTTTATAGTCAATACCCTTCCCAATGAAGGCAAACAAGCTAAATTCACTTACCTCACTGTTTACCTGATTCACCACTTTTAGGGATCCATCCGCTTGTGTTCCTAGATCTCGTGTTCTGCAACACTCTTCGGGGCTCTACTATTTATTGTCTCCTTGATTGACATACAAAATGCAACACCTCACACTTGTCAGAATTAAATTCCATTTGCCATTTCTTGGACCAACTTCCCAACTCCATTGTCAGCCAAATGGCTAATGTATACAACATGATCCCTGCAACACTCCAATGGTCAAAGGCTTCCAATCAGAAAAACAATTCTCCACAACGCCCTTTTGACTTCTTCATTGAAGCCAATATTGAATCCAATTGGCGACTAGTTCACCTTGGATTCTCTGCAATATGAGCTTCCACACTAGCCTACCATACGGAATCTTGCCAAAGTCTTTGCTAATTTCCATATAAAGAATGTCCACTGCCCTGCCTTCACTAATCTTTTTGGTGACCTCTTCAAAAAACACATTAAGATTTGTGAGACACAATTTCTCAAGCACAAAGCCAGGCTAACTATCCCTAAATAGTCCATGCCTTACCAAATGCTGGTAGATCTTGCCCAAAAAAGGTATATCATCTGTTGTCAAAATAATGAGAGATATTAAGTGCCCTATTGGCAAAATAAGAATAATATATGCAGATAAAATATTTTGGGGTTTTCTTGGTGTTGATGTAGAATTCAAAGTAATCAATTAGACCCGACATTACTGGAGAGGTATGTCTCTAATCTTGTGCCCAATCCTCTTGCAATAAAGGCCGTCATGCCATTTGCCTTTCTAATTGCTTGCCAATCCTGCATACTCACTTTCTGTGATCTATCTGTGATGACGCCCAAGTCATTCTGAACACCAATATCTTTAAATCTCTCATCATTTAAATAAAATCTTTCCTTTCTATTTTTTCCATAAAGTCGATTAACACGTCTGTTCATTTAAGCTGTGGATATCCCCTGAAATCCCCTTCATCCTCCTCACATCTCACACGGACACCTTGCTATGTTTCATCAGCAAACATGGACAGAGACTGTGCCGCCCAGCAGCACTCCATCATTCACAGTCTCTTAACCAGAAATTGATCTGTTTACTCCTACTGTTTTCTGTCCCCTAACCAATCCTCAACCAACATCTGTATAATATCAATATCGTAGGCTCTAATTGTGTTTAAAATATTTTAGATTTTGCCTATTCCAGATGTTACAACCTCTCAAAATGTCAACAGATTTGTCAAACATGGTTTCCTTTTAGCACAATCAATTTAGCTCTGTCAATCTAAGTGCACTATTACCACTTCTTTAAGAACAGATTCCATTACCATGCAGATAGAGGAAACATAAAAACATAGAAAATAGGTGCAGAAGTAGGCCATTCGGCCCTTCGAGCCTGCACTACCATTCAATATGATCATGGCTGATCATTCAACTCAGTATCCTGTACCTCCCTTCTCTCCATATTCCCTGATCCCTTTAGCCACAAGAGCCACATCTAACTCCCTCTTAAATATAGCCAATGAACTGGCCTCAACTACCTTCTGTGGCAGAGAATTCCAGAGACTCACCATTCTCTGTGTGAAAAATGTTTTCCTCATCTCGGTCCTAAAGGAAATCCCCCTTATCCTTAAACTGTGACCCCTTGTTCTGGACCTCCCCAACATCGGGAACAATCTTCCTGCATCTAGCCTGTCGAACCCCTTAAGAATTTTGTAAGTTTATATAAGATCCCCCCTCAGTCTTCCAAATTCTAGCGAGTACAAGCCGTGTCTATCCAGACTTTCCTCATATGAAAGTCCGGACATCCCAGTAATCAGTCTGGTGAACCTTCTATGTACCCCCTCTATGGCCTCAGATTTGGAGACCAAAACTGTACGCAATACTCCAGGTGTGGTCTCACCAAAACCCTGTACAACTGCAGTAGAACCTCCCTGCTCCTATACTCAAATTCTTTCGCTATGACTGCTAACATACCATTTGCTTTCTTCACTGCCTGCTGCACCTGCATACCTACTTTCAATGATTAGTGTACCATGATACCCAGGTCTCGTTGCATCTCCCCTTTTCCTACTCTGCCACAATTCAGATAATAGTCTACCCTCCTGTTTTTCCCACCAAAGCGGATAACCTCACATTTATCCACATTATACTGCATCTGCCATGCATTTGCCCACTCACCCAGCCTACCCAAGTCACCTTGCAGCCTCCTAGCACCCTCCTCACACCTAACACTACCCCCCAGCTCACACCTAACACTACCCCCCAGTCATCTGCAAACTTGGAGATGTTGCATTCAACTTGCTAGTGTTGCTCCTAATTCCCTCGTCCAAATCATTAATATATATTGTAAATAGCTGGGGTCCCAGCACTGAGCCTTGCGGTACCCCACTAGTCACTGCCTCCCATTCTGAAAATGACCCGTTTACTCCTACCCTTTGCTTCCTGTCTGCCAGCCTGTTCTCTATCCACATCAATACTGAACCCCCAATACTGTGTGCTGTAAGTTTGTATATTAATCTCTTATGTGGGACCTTGTCGAAAGCCTTCTGAAAATCTAGATATAACACATCCACTGGTTCTCCCTTATCCACTCTACTAGTTACATCCTCGAAAAATTCTATAAGATTCGTCAGACATGATTTACCTTTTGTAAATCCATGCTGACTTTGTCCAATGATTTCACTACTTTCCAAATGTGCTGCTATCCCATCTTTAATAAGATGGGATAGCAGCACATTTGAAGTTTCCCCACTACCGATGTTAGACTAACTGGTCTGTAATTCCCCGCATTCTCTCTCCATCCTTTTTTAAAAAGTGGGGTTACATTAGCTACCCTCCAATCCTCAGGAACTACTCCAAAATCTTTAGTTTTGAAAAATTATCACTAATGCATCCACTATTTCTATGGCTACTTCCTTGAGTACTCTGGGATGCAGACTATTTGGCTCTGGGGATTTATCGGCCTTTAACCCGTTCAATTTGCCCAACATCACTTCCCGGCTAACCTGGATTTCACTCAGTTCCTCCATCTTATTTGACCCCCGGACCCCTGCTATTTCCGACAGATTATTTATGTCTTCCTTAGTGAGGACAGAACCAAAGTAGTTATTCAATTGGTCTGCCATGTCCTTGTTCCCCATGATCAATTCACCTGTTTCTGACTGCAAGGGACCTACATTTGTTTTAAATAATCTCTTTCTCTTCACATATCTATAAAAAAATTAGCAGCCAGTTTTTATGTTCCCTGCCAGATTTCTTTCATAATCTATTTCCCCTTTCCTAATTAAGCCTCTAATTAAGTCCTCCTCTGCTGGACTGAATTTCTCCCAGTCCTGTGGTAGGCTGCTTTTACCAGCTAATTTGTAAGCTTCATCTTTTGTTTTTATACTATCCCTGATTTCCCTTGTTATCCATGAATGCACTATCTTCCCTGATTTATTATTTTGCCAAACTGGGATGAACAATTTTTGTAGTTCATCCACGCAGTTTTTAAATACCTTCCATTGCACATCCACTGTCAACCATTTAAGAATCACTTGCCAATCTATCTTGGCCAATTCACGTCTCATACCTTCAAAGTTACCTTTGTTTAAGTTCAGAACCCTTGTTTCTGACTTAATTATGTCACTCTCCATCCTAATGAAGAACTCAACCATATTATGGTCCTTCTTGCCCAAGGGGCCACACACAACAAGACTGCTAACTAACCCTTCCTCATTACTCAATACCCAGTCTAGAATAGCCTGCCCTCTTGTTGGTTCCTCTACATGTTGGTTTAGAAAACTATCCCCATACATTCCAAGAAATCCTCTTCCTCAGCCCCCCTGCCCATTTGATTCACCCAATCTATATGTAGATTGAAGTCACCCATTATAATTGTTTTACCCTTGTTGCACACATTTCTAATTTCCTGTTTGATGCCATCCCCAACTCCACTACTACTGTTAGGTGGCCTGTACACAACTCCCACTAGCATTTCTGCCCCTTAGAGTTTCGCAGGTCTACCGATATCGATTCCACATCCTCCAAGCTAATGTCCTTCCTTTCTATTGCGTTAATCTCCTCTCTCACCAGCAACGCTACCACACCTTCTTTTCCTTTCTGTCTATCCCTCCTGAATATTGAATATCCCTGGATGTTCAGCTCCCAGCCTTGGTCCCTCTGGAGCCATGTCTCCATGATCCCAACTATAGCAGTCATTAATAGCTATCTGCACATTCAACTTGTCCACCTTATTACGAATGCTCCTCGCATTGAGACACAAAGCCTCAGGCTTGTTTTTACAACACTCTTACTCCTTATACAATTATGTTGACCCTTTTGATTTTTGCCCCTTTTGTTTTTTGACCTGGATTTGTCTGCCTGCCACTATTAATTTTCACCTTGCTACCGATTGCTTCTACCCTCATTTTATACCCCTCTTTCTCTCTGCTCACACATTTAAGAAACCCACCACCTCTTATTCTCTGTTTATTATTTGATCGTTATGAAACGATCCAAAGGTTTTCTCAAAGCTTCCTTAAAAAATTGCAACCTCCTCACTGACAGGCCCATATCAGCTCTAGATTGGAAAATTCATTTTGGATCATTATGAGAATCTGGAGTCCACACATTCGGACTATACACAGGCCCAAGCAAAATGGCAAAAAGAGTTTGGACCATTTCACAAACTAAACCAACCACACTGTGGAAGAGTCTATGATTCCCACGTGGCCTAATCAGTGACCTTATATCCTCTAAAATCAGAGAGGAAACAAGTCATCCTCAATCTCAAGGACTGCCTAAAATTAATAGTTTTCAGTATTTTGGAGTGGATTATCTCTGAGAGGAACCAGAACTTTTTCTTTAGATACAACCTTCCAGCATATACCATTATTGGGAGATTTAACCCAAATCTTCACAAATCTGCATGGACACAAGTGGAGGCACCAACTCTGGGCTGTCAGAGGTTCATTTAGTACTTTACCCAGGAATCAGAAATATTGTTTTGAATTATTTCTTCATTAATAGAAGAACTAAAAGTCTCATCATGGAGCTACAAAGACTAAGTGTTATGGGTAATGATAGGGAAATACTGCATCAGAGGATTTTGACAGCAGATTTGCCAAAATGAAGGGTTTACTGTATTCATGAAAGCTTCTGTTCCAGAATTATGTGAAATCTTGTGTGAGGCGATTTTTATTGTAGTCTTAGTGCCTTGGATATTGGCCTTACACTATGATTGTAATAATTTTTTATCATAAAATACCACTTCTAATGTGCACCAGGCACATAGACTAACCACACACATAAATTAGCTCACTTCCCGGCCCGGGGAGCCGTTGGTGCGAGAGGGTGGAGTCACCTGCACTGTGAGTATACCAAAATCAGAGAAGGAATCTGGTGGAAGCCTCTGATTGGTTGAAGAGGACCAG
Organism: Okamejei kenojei; assembly: GCA_035221665.1. Lineage (NCBI taxonomy): Eukaryota > Metazoa > Chordata > Chondrichthyes > Rajiformes > Rajidae > Okamejei > Okamejei kenojei. The sequence goes on along the minus strand of CM069154.1, from coordinate 15,674,349 downwards.
AGGAAGCAGCTGTATGGGCGCAACCCGGGGTTTACATTTTTACATTTCTGCCTTCAGGTTTAAGGATTCTGGGAGTTAAGGATTCTGGGAGTTAAGGATTCAGTATTTATTAGTAAAGTTTAATGGATAAAGTTTTGTGTGTTTTAAAAAAAAAATTTAATACAGAGTAATCTGGGAGTAAGATATGTCAGTGGAGATTGGCCCCGTGGTTTGTTCAGCCTGCTACATGTGGGAGATCAGGGATATGGACGGTGTCCCTGGTGACTACATTTGCAGGAAGTGTGTCCAGCTGCAGCTCCTGGCAGACGGCATTGAACGATTGGAACTGTGGCTGGATTCATACTGGAGCATCCACGATACGGAGAAAGTTGTGGATAGCACGTACAGTGAGTTGGTCACACCACAGGTAAAAGGTAAGAGGACAGAAAGGGATCGGGTGGCCAATAGCCAGCAAAGTAGTAGGCAGGTAGTGCAGGAGTCCCCTGCGGTCATCTCCCTCCTAAAAAAGTATACGATTTTGGATACTGTTGAGGGAGATGGCTCATTAGGGGAATGCAGCAGCAGCCAAGTTCATGGCACCATGGGTGGCTCTGCAGCACATGAGGGGGGAAAAAAGAGGGGAAGGGCAATAGTAAAAGGGGATTCAATTGTCAGGGGAATAGATAGGCATTTCTGCGGCCGCAGACGAGACTCCAGGATGGTATGTTGCCTCCCTGGTGCAAGGGTCAGGGATGTCACTGAACGGCTGCAGAACATTCTGGAGGGGGAGGGTGAACAGCCAGTTGTCGTGGTGTATATTGGCACCAACGATATAGGTAAAAGAAGAGATGAGGTCCTACATGGTGAATTTAGGGAGCTAGGAGATAAACTTAAAACTAGGACCTCAAAGGTAATAATCTCTGAATTACTACCTGTACCACGGGCCAGTCAGAGTAGAAATAGGAGGATATTGCAATTGATTACGTGGCTTGAAAAATGGTGCAAGGGAGAAGGATTCAAATTTTTAGGGCACTGGAACCATTTCTGGGGGAGGTGGGACCAGTACAAACAGGACGGTCTGCACCTGGGCTGGAATGGAACCAATGTCCTTGGGGGAATATTTGCTAGTGCTGTCAGGGAGGATTTAAACTAATGTGGCATGGGGATGGGTACAAGAGCAGAGGCAGGTGGGTGTAAAACAAGGGTAGAAGCAATAGGGAGCAAGGAGAAAAGTAAAAGTGGCAGGCAGATGACACTGGGGGAGGGCAGAAATCAAAAAGGGTCACATTTTCAACATAATTGTATAAGGGGTAAGAGCGTTGTAAAAACAAGCCTGAAGGCTTTGTGTCTCAATGCAAGGAGTATTCGTAATAAGGTGGATGAGTTGAACGTGCAGATGGCTATTAATGATTATGATATAGTTGGGATCACGGAGACATGGCTCCAGCGTGACCAAGGCTGGGAGCTGAACATCCAGGGATATTCAATATTCAGGAGGGATAGAGAGAAAGGAGAAGGAGGTGGGGTAGCGTTGCTGGTTAGAGAGGACATTAATGCAATGGAAAGGAAGGACATTAGCTTGGAGGATGTGGAATCGGTATGGGTAGAGCTGCGAAACACTAAGGGCCAAAAACTCTGGTGGGTGTTGTGTACAGGCCACCTAACAGTAGTAGTGGTTGGGGATGGTATCAAACAGGAAATTAGAAATGCATGCGACAAAGGCAAAACAGTTATAATGGATGACTTCAATCTACATATAGATTGGGTGAATTGGCAGGGGTGCTGAGAAAGAGGATTTTTTGGAATGTATGCGGAATAGTTATCTAAATCAACATGTAGAGGAACCAACGAGAAAGCAGGCTATTTTAGACTGGGTATTGAGTAATGAGGAAGGGTTAGTTAGCAGTCTTGTTGTACGTGCCCCCTTGGGTAAGAGTGACCATAATATGGTCGAGTTCTTCATTAGGATGGAGAGTGACATTGTTAATTCAGAAACTATGGTTTTGAACTTAAAAGGTAACTTTGAGGGTATGAGACGTGAATTGGCCAAGATTGACCGGCAATCAATTCTAAAAGGGTTGACGGTGGATACACAATGGAAGACATTTAAAGACTGCATGGATGAACTACAAAAATTGTTCATCACAGTTTGGCAAAAGAATAAATCAGTGAAGGTAGTGCATCCGTGGATACAATGGAAATCAGGGATAGTATCAAAGCAAAGGATGATGCGTACAAAGTAGCCAGAAAAAGCAGCATACCAGAGGACTGGGAGAAATTCAGAGACCAGCAGAGGAGGACAAAGGGCTTAATTAGGAAAGGAAAAATAGATTATGAAATAAAACTGGCAGGGAACATAAAAACTGACTGCAAAAGTTTTTATAGATATGTGAAGAGAAAGAGATTAGTTAAAACAAATGTAGGTCTCTTGCAGTCAGAAACAGGCGAGTTGATCATGGGGAACAAGGATATGGCGGACCAATTGAATAACTACTTTGGTTCCGTCTTCACTAAGGAAGACATAAATAATCTGCCGGAAATAGCAGGGGACCGCGGGTCAAAGGAGGAATTGAGTGAAATCCAGGTTAGTCGGGAAGTGGTGTTGGGTAAATTGAATGGATTAAAGACCGATAAATCCCCAGGGCCAGATAGGCTGCATCCCAGAGTACTTAAGGAAGTAGCTCCGGAAATAGTGGATGCATTAGTGATAATTTTTCAAAACTCTTTAGATTATGGAGTAGTTCCTGAGGATTGGCGGGTAGCAAACGTAACCCCTCTTTTTAAGAAGTGAGAGAAAAAACGGGGAATTTTAGTCCCCGTTAGTTAGTCCAGTTAGTCTAACATCGGTAGTGGGGAAACTGCTAGAGTCAGTTATTAAAGATGGGATAGCAGCACATTTGGAAAGTGGTGAAATCAAAGTTTTACGAAAGGTAAATCATGTCTGACGAATCTTGTGGAATTTTTCGAGGATGTAACTAGTAGCGTGGATAAGGGAGAACCAGTGGATGTGGTGTATCTGGACTTCCAGAAGGCTTTCGATAAGGTCCCACATAAGAGATTAGTATACAAACTTAAAGCATACGGGGGTTCAGTATTGATGTGGATAGAGAACTGGCTGGCAAACAGGAAGCAAAGAGTAGGAGTAAACGGGTCCTTTTCACAATGGCAGGCAGTGACTAGTGGGGTACCGCAAGGCTCAGTGCTGGGACCCCAGCTATTTACCATATTTATTAATGATCTGGATGAGGGAATTGAAGGCAATATCTCCAGGTTTGCGGATGACACTAAGCTGGGGGGCAGTGTTAGCTGTGAGGAGGATGCTAGGAGACTGCAAGGTGACTTGGATAGTCTGGGTGAGTGGGCAAATGTTTGGCAGATGCAGTATAATGTGGATAAATGTAAGGTTATCCACTTTGGTGGCAAAAACAGGAAAGCAGACTATTATCTAAATGGTGGCCGATTAGGAAAAGGGGAGATGCAGCGAGATTTGGGTGTCATGGTACACCAGTCATTGAAAGTAGGCACACAGGTGCAGCAGGCAGTGAAGAAAACAAATGGTATGTTAGCTTTCATAGCAAAAGGATTTGAGTATAGGAGCAGGGAGGTTCTACTTCAGTTGTATAGGGTCTTGGTGAGACCATATCTGGAGTATTGCGTCCAGTTCTGGTCTCCAAATCTGAGGAAGGACATTATTGCCATAGAGGGAGTGCAGAGAAGGTTTACCAGACTGATTCCTGGGATGTCAGGACTGTCTTATGAAGAAAGACTGGACAGACTCGGTTTATACTCTCCAGAATTTAGGAGATTGAGATGGGATCTTATAGAAACTTACAACATTCTTAAGGGGTTGGACAGGCTAGATGCAGGAAGATTGTTCCCGATGTTGGGGAGATCCAGGACAAGGGGTCACAGCTTAAGGATATGGGGGAAATCCTTTAAGACCGAGATGAGAAAGACTTTTTTCACACAGAGAGTGGTGAATCTCTGGAACTCTCTGCCACAGTGGGTAGTTGAGGCCAGTTCATTGGCTATATTTAAGAGGGAGTTAGATGTGGCCCTTGTGGCTAAGGGGATCAGAGGGTATGAAGAGAAGGCAGGTACGGGATACTGAGTTGGATGATCAGCCATGATCATATTGAATGGCGGTGCAGGGTCGAAGGGCCTAATGGCCTACTGCTGCACCTAATTTCTATCTTTCTACTCAGATGCAATTCAATTTCCAGGCAATGAAATCCTCGGTTTCCCAAAGTCTTAAAGCACAATGGACAGGATGTTTGCAACCTAGATAGGATTCTTCAATCACTCCATTTTCATGCAGATTTTTGTGGCCAAGGATCTTTGGAACAAACCACAGACCCTATCTCCCATCTCCAGAATTATCATTCCACCTTGCAGTCTCTTACCCTCTCCAGATCTATTGATCATCAACTGCCAACGTGCCATCGACTATCTTGATTTTTCAATCAACCTTACTCACTCTAACCTACTCACTTCTGAATTTGAAGCACTCTGTTCAATCAGAACCATACCTGATATTATCATCAAACCTGCCAATAAGGGGTAGTGCCACTGTGGTCTCTATCTCGCAGAAGAAAAACAATGGCTCCCCAACACATTCTTAAACTCTCTGGACCATGACCCCATCATTGTGATCAGGCCACTGTCTCCCAGATCTCACTTCCTCAGGATATCTTCACTCCACAGCCTCCAGTGTTTAAGTCTCCAAGCTCCGGAGCCCCCTTTGACCTTCTGTCCAAAACCACGAGCAGGATTACCCAAGCAGAAACTTTATTTTAGCCTGCTATTTCCCAACCAAACGTATTTCTTCCTTTCTCCCAGTCCAGTTCCTTCCCACTTACATCCATGACACCTCTGATATTATTTTCCGCTTGGACAATTTCTAATACCCAGGCTCCAACTAGTTAATTTTACAATGATTGTATAATTAATTTAGATCTATATACCTCACTAGAGTGGTCTAAGGGATCTCTGCTTCTTTCTTCAAACGAGATCCATCAGTTCCCCTCCACCAGCAATCTAATTCATTTGGCTGAATTTGTTCTCTTAATAAATTCTCCTTCTTTCTCCTGAGGTGTAGCTAGCTGAACTAATTTCTACTTGAAATTTTCAAACTTTTTGTGAAACATCTACCATTACCATATTATTGCACTTATTGAATGAAAACATAGCAACTATGGTAAAGATCATGACCCAAATAGTTTTATACACATATATAAATTTGTACAATTTTGAAAAATTAAGATAAAGTACTGGGAACCGTCAAGCAGACACACTTTCTGTCTCCTCCTCCAACCTCATCTACTGTATCCACTGTTCCAGGTGTCAACTTCTCTACATCGGCGAGACCACGCACAGGCTTGGCGATCATTTCGCTGGACACCTCCGCTCAGTCCGTCTTAACCTACCTGATCTCGCAGTGGCTCAGCACTTCAACTCCCCCTCCCATTCCCAATCTGACCTTTCTGTCCTGGGCCTCCTCCATTGTCAGAGTGAAGCCCAGCGCCTCACATTTTGCTTGGGTAATTTACACCCCAGTGGTATGACCACTGACTTCTCTAACTTCAGTTAGCCCTTGCTTTCTCTCTCTCCATCCCTTTCCCAGTTCTCCCACTAGTCTTACTGTCTCCAACTACATTCTATCCTTGTGCCCCCCCCTCCCCTGACATCAGTCTTGTAATGATGAGACACGAACACACACTAAGATACAACACATGTTTATTAAATCACTTACAGCATAGGATCTGCATATGTTACAGCTCCGAGCTGCTACTTCTACTAGCTAGCGTAAGCGAGCTCCTGATACTATAAAGCACATACTAGTCGAAGCTACTACTAACAAGTACTATAATTGGCTAGTATGAAATAGCCAATTTACAAGTCTGAAGAAGGGTCTGGGCCTGAAACGGCGGCCATTCCTTCTCTCCAGAGATGCTGCCTCACCTGCTGAGTTACTCCAGCATTTTGTGTCTACCTTTGATTCTAACCAGCATCTGCAGTTTTTTCTTACACTTTCTGTACATTGTGCTAGGTATTTGCTCCCTCAAGATGCTCTGTAACTATAACAGTGTTGCTTGCAAGGATGGAAAAGAAAATGCTCCGTTGTAAGAAGGAAGGATTATTACAAAATGCCATGCTTCTGGCATTTGTTACAAGTTAAATTCAGACTCTGATGTGGAACAGCTGCTTTAATAAACAAGTGTTTATAGACATTCTGTGAATGTTGTGAGTTCTTGGCTTGCATCATCTGAAATACAATCATGTTATTTTTGGCAAATGTGTGGTGTCCGTATCTGTGTTGCAAAAAAATGTTGAAGATATTAAACCAATCATAATTCCCTTTCCTTTTTGCAAATAGAGGCTCAATTTTTATTGTAAGATGCAATGAACTCAAATAATTCTTAATTAGAGGATTTCAATTTTACTCATGTCCGCAACATCTGATCCAAAACTGATTTATTATAAAACTAAATGTATTAAGGATCATGTAATCTAATTAAAATTCCTGTTAATATATTTGGACATAAAAACACTTACCTCCAAATCGCTCAAGCATGGTTGCCACATCAGTACTACAAATACAGATAAGAATAATTAATAAGGTCTATTTACCTACAGTGTAATTTAATATCAGTAGAACACATTCAAAATTAAAACAAAACTATTATAATTATTTTGGGTTGAGGTAAAGGAATCCTAAACATACAGTAGAAATATAAATTGAATATATTTGTTATATTAAAATATAGCATTCACACTGTTGGGGGAGACCTGAAGGGCAGTTCTGTTTATTGTTCTTTCTGTTACTTTAACAGAACTGTCCACAATCATCATTCCTTCAGTGTCCAAATCGTGTAAATCCTTATCTAACACCACTGTGGGAAGAACAATCACCAGTATGACTGCAGCAGTTCAATAAGATTACTCAACATTAGGTTTTTAATGTAGATGGGATAATGTAGATAAGTGCTTGTCGCACTAGTGACGTATACATCCCATAAATGAATTAAGAAAATGCAGATGACAGAAATAAGATACAGTGTTTATAATGTGAATGTACATGTACCATAACTGACATAACTCACTAGCTGTAAGAGTTCAGTAGGACTAACTCAAAAGTTTTATATTTTCTGTTTGGAACTGCATTTCAGATTTCTTTTGCAAAAGCTTCCAAGAGAGGAACGTTTTTTTTTTTAATACTGTTTCTGAGAATTATTTCACCAGTTAGTGCAATCTTTAGAGCAGAGTGAATTTTAATTCTGGTAAGAGAAAATTAATCGAATGGGTAAGATATGTTTTTAGAAGAAACATCCATTGCCTTCCTATTTCTGGTTTTGTCACCAAATAATAGAATGCAGTGCTAAGATGTCAGCTCCTTTCATATTTGCAATGAGTCCCTTCATCAAAATATTTTGATGAGCCTCTACAACCAAGCTAATACAAAACTAAAAGTAGAAAATCATTTAATTCTAAGCAATTACTTAAAAGGAGAAGAATAAAACCAGGACTGAAAAGGAAATAAAAATAATTTAGGCATAATTACCATGCATGCTGAAAATTTACTAAAATGATAATTCATACTTTAAGTAGAAAGGAAGACAGCTTACAGGAAGCAACCCAATTTAATTTAATTATTCATATAAATACAAAATTCAATATTATTTTGTAAATGTAACTCAAATAAAATGAATATAAAAAAGTGGGGCAGCTAAAAAACCTGACAAGTTTTCTGCTTAGACATTTGAAAGAACATTTTGACGAGCGGAATTCCCACCTACCAACCCCCCTCCTCACACACACAGCATACAAAATGTTGTTAAAAGTAATATTTTTGCAGTATCCCAACTGTACAGTTAAAATCAATACCAGCTCTAGATTTGATATAACACTCTGATTTTTGTCTGGCACGGCGAAGGACTAATAAAAGACAGGAGCACACTTTAACAGAATAATCTGGTTGTGGAAGTAAATGGTTAAATTGCTTAACAGGAATAATAATAAGAATTTCCGCGGACAGTGGATTCATCATGGAATGAAAAGGATATTGCAATACAAATTCTTCAGTCAGTTGCTAATTGGTATGTTGTTCAAACATGTCCAGATGGGAATAGTAATCAGGTGAATATGCAGTGGCACGTTATAAACTATCAGCATTCTCAGCTGTTCAGGTACACTCTCTGAAAAACAAACATTATCATTATTCTCCTTGAAAACATCTGGTGGGTTTTTACAAAGGGTCATTGTACTTATGTTGCTCTCTCCACATGTCCTATTTGATTGCTGAGTATGCCAGCACTTTCGGTTTTTATATACCGGTGCAATCCAAATTCACTCATTTGAATCCAAATTCATAACTTGGCTATAGGGAAAATGTAATTTTCTGATGCATTGTGAGCTCTTTGACGGGAGATCCAATTTCATTTTTGCAGCAGGTCCAATGAAGACCAATCATTACCACATTTCTGTGTTAAAGAAGGAACTGCAGATGCTGGAGAATCGAGGGTACACAAAAGGCTGGAGAAACTCAGCGGGTGCAGCAGCATCTAAGGAGCGAAGGAGATAGGCGACGTTTCGGGTCGAGACCCTTCTTCAGCCTTACCACATTTCTTCCAGGTTACTGATCAAATGGGAAGTACAGGCATGATGTTAAGCACATATTTAGTAGAACCTCGGAATAATTATACAGTTGCTTGCAATGCCTTGCGACCTACATTGAGGAATAATATCCCTTGCGATTATTGAACATGCCAGGCTTTTCTACAAATTCCTTAGCTTCTATGTGAATGTAATCCAATACATCACCCTGCATTTATTGGGAATCAGCCACAGTAGCAAATCTAAGTATTCTCTTACTCAGATTGTTATAATCTGCAGAGATTTTAGCATACATATCAGCTCTATCCAACATGTTAAATGTTACGCTTTAAAAGCTTGACAATGTCTCCAACAGAGTCCTTGATTTATTCCAATGCATAATGGTTGAAGGCCTTGACTACATAGACCTTATCCACCAGTAACAACAAGCAGGATGTCTTATCCATGGAAGTTATAGACCAAGCGTGACAGATGGGGCCTCCTGAGATATTAAAGTGCTGACTTAAAAAACTAAACCTCTGTATGTAGAGCTAGAGTACAGGCTCGAAAAGCTGCACCTACGTCGAGAGTTAATCTCTCTTGGGTACAAACCCACTCCTTCTTTAGGTTCTACAGCACCTATCTTTAGCCCTATCTTCACAGTAATCAGGTATAAAAGGATAGATATTGAACAACGTGGCTACTCAAAACGTTCTCAAAGTTTTACTGAAGATATTATTAGCACATCTCAAATAAAGAAAACTATTCACAGGCATTCAAGTGAGAACATGCAAAGTTGTGATATTTATTGAGATTTATTGGGCAGTGAAGAAAGTGAATGGTATGTTAGCATTCATAGCGAAAGGATTTGAGTATAGGAGCAGGGAGGTTCTGCTGCAGTTGTACAGGACCTTGGTGAGACCACACCTGGAGTATTGTGTACCTATTTGATCTCCTAATCTGAGGAAAGACATTCTTGCCATAGAGGGAGTACAGAGAAGGTTCACCAGACTGATTCCTGGGATGGCAGGACTTTCATATGAAGAAAAACTGGATAGACTCAGCTTGTACTTGCTAGAATTTAGAAGACTGAGGGGGGATCTTATAGAAACTTACAACATTCTTAAGGAGTTGGACAGGCTAGATGCAGGAAGATTGTTCTCGATGTTGGGGAAGTCCAGAACAAGGGGTCACAGTTAAAGATAAGGGGGGGGGTCTTTTAGGACCGAGATGAGAAAATCATTTTTCACACAGAGAGTGGTGAATCTGTTGAATTCTCTGCCACAGAAGGCAGTTGAGGCCAGTTCATTGGCTATATTTAAGAGGGAGTTAGATGTGGCCCTTTTGGCTAAAGGGATCAGGGGGTATGGAGAGAAGGCAGGTACATGATACCGAGTTGGATGATCAGCCATGATCATATTGAATGGCGGTGCAGGCTCAAAGGGCCAAATGGCCTACTCCTGCACCTATTTTCTATGTTTCTAGTACATGAGTTCCCACTCACTATCTCTCTGATCTCAACAGGGTTTTTGATAAATGCTCAGGAAATCTGTGTGTTAAAAGTCAAATTTCAGACCTTCAATTAAACTTGTAACTAATGACTGACAATATATTTAAATTATCAACACCTCTCCTGCAGCATTTCCTGATAACTGAAATCATGCTTCAGCTAAATCCAGAAGATAATGTGTTTGCATCAAGTTCCCAACAGTCAAACTGCTTTTACTATTTAATGACTCACCTGCTGGGCCATTCTTTGGAAAGTGAACCAAAATGTCACACACATTACCAAATGGCATAAAATAAAGTAATACATTAAAAAATGATTGTAAGAGATTAATCTTATCCATTGCTATTTTCCTACCTGTAGAACTATAATGCATGTCTGCTAAAGATATGAACATTCTGGCTTTTAAAAAATCAGTTTGTAAGGGCTATTCTTTGGAAAGTGAACCAAATGTCGCACACGTTACCAAATGGCATCACAGAAAGTAATACATTAAAAAATTATTGTAAGAGATTAATCTTATTCATTACTATTTTCCTACCTATAGAACATAATGCATGTCTGATAAAGATATGAACATTCTAGCTTTTTAAAATTCACAAGAGTTTGTAAGATAAAACTGAGTTATGAAAAAAATGCTTGTGAGGTCACACATGTGACCAGTCATATTTGACCACTGACCATAAACAAACATTGTCAGCATAAGATAAATATTTCACTTGATAAACTTGATAAAACAATATGAATCAAATATACAGTACGAAACAATGTACCTGTAATGCTTTCAGAATTAGAAGAGATGTATTCCACAATTTTTCATATTTTTGGTACACACATGACTGAGAATGGGCCTGCTAAATAAACCTACCTACCTGCTCTCAAGTGATTAAAACATCACCCATACTCCCAAAATTATATTATCAGTGAAAGGTGTTGCTCCACATTAATTCTATAGAAATCAAATCCTACTTGGGTTAGGACCAATTATTGGCTTGGCCATAAGCAGGTCAATCCCTGCTCTATAATTAATTAGATAGGAATCTCATTTGGGCACAATGGTTTCAGTAACTCTCGGGATGACAAGGTGTGGGTGATGATGATGTAAAGATGAGAAATTAAAAGCCAACAACTTGCATTTATAAAACATCACCACTGTAGCAAAACCTTGATTATACTTCACAGGACCAATATTAAATACCAGACGTACTCATGAGAATCACTCAGCAGACACAGAAAAATCCTTCAAAAATGAAATGGATAAAACAAGGATCAATCATAGAATCATTAAAAATCACCATACAGCATGAGGTAATTTCACCAAATGTTTTTATGATGGTCAAAAATTATTTATGTAACTTCCACTTCCCAGCTCTCAAATTATAATGAGTGTCCTTAAGAAAAGAAGAATGAGAGAGGGGGAGAGATTTAAGGAGGGAATCCTAGAAGTAACAGCATTGCAAGCAGGTTTAATGTTTAAAGACAGAATTGGAGAAAAGGTAGGAAAAGGCTAAGCCATAGAGTGTTGAAAGTAAGCATAAGAATAACAAAAAGAGTTTGTAACTTTATGTGGCAAAAGTAGATCAACAGGTGCAGAGATGTTGGATGAACAAGGCATGGTGTAAAATAGAATACAGACAGCACAGTTCTGGAGGGTAGAACGATAAGTGGTTTGAAGCACATTTCAGAATTTGCTATATTGTGAACATTCAGCTTCAGTTTTACAGATGCAAAAGTGCAAGGTTGCTACTCATGATAACTATCTTGTCATCATTGATGGAACTGCATGTTAACCCTGTGGTAATGTGGAAACTGCGCTTCTGTTCTGATGGCATCAACTGCACCGTCTGCCAATACTCACTGAGAATGTTCAAGGTGAAGTATCAGGTGGAGTTCTATGCCTTGGATCAAAACACAACAATGTGTCGGGCATAAGGTTAAATAATTTAGAAACTGAATTCAGGGGTAAGGCCACAGAAAACGCAACATATCTGGTACATGCCCTATAAATAAAAGTGCCAGTCCTACTTCAATTATACAATTTCTGCTGGAGATCTGAGAATTAAATTATATTAATGACTTCAATATCAATATTCACCAATAGTTATCATCAGTCAGCTAATGGAGTTGATGCATGTGACAAAAGGTTGAGTGTGAAGCAATATTTTTGTATTTTAAGTAACGTGACAAACCTGAATGTGATATATCACCTAATTATCATAGTCTATGCAATCCCCTAAGCAGAGAAATAATGCCAGAAGATAAGGTACACAGATCCCTGAAAGTGGCAACACAAGTGGTTAGGGTGGTAAACAAGGATTGTAGAATACTTGTCTTCATTGGTTGGGGCATTAAATATAAAAGTTGGAAGTCATGTTGGAGCTGTATAAAACTTTGGTTAGGCCATATTCAGAGTATTGCATGCAGTTCTTATTGCTGCATCACAATAAGGATCTGGAAAATTTGGAGAGGGTGCAAAAGATGTTGCCTGATTAGAGAGCATTATCTATGAGGAGAGATTGGACTAAATTGGATTGTTTTCTCTGGAGTATTGAAGGCTGAGGGGCAACTTGATAGAAGTGTATAAAATGATGATAGGCGTACATAAGGTAGATAGTCAGAGTATTTTTCCCAGGATTGAAATGTCCAGTATTAGCATAGCTTTAAAACAAGAGGGGGAAAGTTTAAAGAAGATTTACAAGGCAAGGTTTTTTAGGCGACAAGAATGTGCTGCCTGGGGAAGTGATGGAAGTAGACATGATGTAAATGTTTAAGAGACATTTAGACGGGCACATACAGAGATATAGACCATCTGCAGGCAAATGTGCATTTAAAATTAGCATGATGGTCAGCAGAAACATTGTGGGCCGAAGAACCCCTTCCTGTGCTGTACTGTTCTATGCTCACTATATAAGTCACCATTTTGAACAAGGTGCTATTAGTGACTATAACTTGCCATCTATTTATAAATCGTTAAATGTGGAAAATGCTTATGTGAGTGAAGCTAACATTACTGTGCACCATATGCTGCTGCTTGAACATCATTAATCCTGTAAGGCTCAATGACTTCCAACAACATTCCAAATAAGCACATATAAATCATATTGAGTAGGTAATGCCCATGAACAATAGTAATAGACAAGATTAAAGTAAATATCCTGCTGTAAAAAAAGTCGGATTCCATTTTCCCTGGTAGTTCTGACATATTTAAAAGGATTATAATTAAGAAACAAATTGATCCAGTTGAAGAACGGCATGCAAAGCTAACTTACAGCCATATTGAAATAAATCTGGATAGCAGCAGTACTTTCCTATTAGTCATAGCCATCCCACTACATGTTCGAAAAACACATTGACTACAGTGCCACCAAGTGCCAGGATCCTTTGCCTAGAAACTGGCATGCTACTAAACAGCATGAATCCTGTGCTGTACAGTTATCCTATGCTTCTTCCTGCCGGTAGAGCTTGAATGTGAACCCCATCATAAACCCCTTGCTAATGTCTATTGTTAGGGCTGATATGGACACTGGTAGTGAGGGAGAATGCCTCTGATTTCTCAGTTACCACTCTCAATATTCACCTAGTGGAGTGCAGGAGACAGTGTTTCAGAGACTCACAGAGCTGAGGTGAAGCTAAAGTGGCTACCAAGTTACCCCTTTGGAAAAAAATGGCTCTACACCTGGCAGCAGTGCTGTCAGATACTGACAAAACGTGCCAATATATGCCAACTTACCTCTCCTCCAAACACATCCTCTATCGCCCACTTTCAGCAGGACCACCTCTTGTGTCATTAAATCTCTCTCACAAAATATATATATATTTCCCTTTGATCCCTCCCACCACCTTTTCCTGCAAATTAAAACTTGTTTCATTTCTACCTTTCACCAGTTTGATGAAAGACACTGACTGGAATTCTCAGCTGTTAATTAATTCTCATGCACAGATGTTACTGAGTATTTCCAACATTTTCCATTTATATTTCTGATATTCATCATTTGCAGTATTTTTCTTAAAGGTATGTCAAGGCAGAGTTCTAACATTTGCAGCCTTCAAACACAGCCATGAGTAATATCCACATCCCTAATACATTAACTGTGACATACCAAGGCAGGATGACAACCACAAGTTCAGACTCCACAGCTGCATGCATGCACAAAAACTTTGTGACTAAAATTGCCTGCAACAGTGTTTCAAGTAACAAACTGAAGGGAGGCCTGCTCTTCATAAAGGGACATCACCTTGATAAGAATTCTTATTGTAAAGGGCCTGTCCCACTGAAGCGACTGTCTTCGACCTTCAATCTCGAGGGTCCTCGCCTGGAAAACCTCGAGCTGGATCGACTGTCAATGATGAAACCGCGAGCCGGATCAACCGTCTGCACACACACAAACACATCGCAAAGGCGGGGGCCAGGGAAAGCGGGGGAGCTCTGTCTGAAATTCACTCCCGCAATGAACGGGAAGGTAAAAGACGACTGGCACAGTTCGGTAAGTCCTTTAGAGAGCGTGGAGAGGTGGGGGAAGAGAAGAGGAGAGAAGGGGGAGAGAAGGGGGAGAGAAGGGGGAGAGAAGGGGGAGAGAAGGGGGAGAGAAGGGGGAGAGAAGGGGGAGAGAAGGGGGAGAGAAGGGGGAGAGAAGGGGGGGGTGAGAAGGAGCGGAGACACTTTTAAGAAGCCAGACAACGTTTAATAAAATTTAGCGGGCACTCTTACCTTTTTTTTCTCAACGTGCTTTATCTTCGACTACCTAAAAATAGCATTATGACCTTCAACGACTTACCTTGACTAAACTTACGAGTAAAAAAACATTGATTTTTTCCATGGCGACCTTTTTTTACTCTAGGCCATTTTTCAACATGTTGAAAAATACGCATCGACCTAGCTGAGGCCTCGAGTACGCGGGGACTACTCTCAAGCATGAAGGAGAGTTACAAAGACCTCCTAGGACCTCGTGTCGACCATGCTGCGAGTATGAGTCGAGGGCAAACTCCTCTGAACTCGCGAAATAGGTTGCTGCAGTGGGACAGCCCCTTAAATGAAGTGGTGTGGCTCAAGCCTCAGGACCTGGTATAAATGGCAATGCGAGGAACAGCCCAGGTATGCAAGTATCTATTTGACCATTACCACATACTCTCTCCTCTCATTAGTGAAGGGTTTTCCGAGGTGCATCTAAAGTGTGCTGGTCATTCTGCTTAACAGTATAACATATTCACCATGATTAACCTCAGTTTGCTTGAATCACTCTGGACTCTGAGGCAATAACACCCACAAAGCTCCATGCCCTCACTTTCACCCAGCAGCTCAAGAAAAGGAGCTAAAGAATCTTATTGTAGCAAGCATCAAGGCATTAGGAAGCAACTGTAGGTGGTGTCAACTACAATTGAAGTGCAATTAAATACCAAACACAGGTGGCCTTTGTATGGTCTACTAATTCTACCATTGTTATCTCCCTGGTCTCTGCAGTGAATCAGTATTAGAATTGCCCCAACATCTCAAAGCATCAGCTCAGAAGCTGGGACAGCTGCTAAAGCTAGGTTCGATGTACGCAATTAATACAATTAAAAACCCAAGTTTTTTCCTAAATCCGGTGTGCGATACTTATTCTGTTGGAGCCTTTAGTAATATAAACCACCAGACTGCCTCGCTGCTTGAAACAGAGAATACTTCTGAAAGGGTTAAGGAATTATTTGCTTGTGGCAAAGGAATGTTCCATTGGGAACTACTCCATGGAAACTGCTTGGCAATCATGGCAAACTTTTCTGCAATTTGTTGCAATTCTTATTGTAGCAAGCATCAAGGCTTTAGGAAGCAGCTGTAGGTGGTATCAACTGCAACTGAAATACAGTGTTGGAGTTTAATGCGAACCTTTCACCATGGGGCCTTTGCAATTGAATATCAAAGGCAGGTGGTCTGAGTGTAGCCCACCATTTCCATTATCCGTGCTCAGGTAGAGTCTATGGGGTAAATCCTCAAGAGAATTGCCGAGCAGTGCCATAGTCCCGGGCTAAATACCTAAGGATAGTCTTGTTTCTTTGCTGATTGCCTCTGCTGCCTGTTCCATCTGTTGTTCGACCACATGTTGCTCGACCACCTCCTTCCACTTGGATGGTCACAGGCAAAAACTGAGAGGGAGGTTGGATGGGAGAATACAGGTTATGAATCAGTAAGCAATGTTCCCTGGAGAGAATTGTAGGGCAGTCCTAGGGCAGTAGAGAAACCAGAATCATATTCTATATGACCCGTTGGCATTCACTATTTCTGATGGTCCTGCGCTAATTATTATACCGGCAATCAGTTTCACTCATTGGAGTATGGATGCAGAGCAAAAACAAAGGTAGGGAAAATACTTAATTTCCCAACATCCAATCCAAGAAGTTATGTAAACCTCATGGATTCATGATAGTGACCTAAGAAATTTCTTCTCATGGTCTGGCCCAAGTTGTATATTTGGTGAATAATAGGCCTTGTGAATCATGTTGCGTTTGTTTCTCAAGAGCAGGGGAATGCACTATATGTGTGCAGTGTATCGTCACTAGAACAGTCAGGAAGTCTACAATCCTTTCAAATCTGTATGCCTCTGCCTGACTTCTGACGTTGGAATAAAAACAGTGAAGACAATCAGTGAATTCCTGAATGCTAAAGTGAGCAATAAGTTGAAGCACAGGCCATCCCTGGGTTACCAATGAGCGAGCTCCCATAAAATTATTAAATTAAAAGGTTAAACATAGAATACACAATAAATAAATGAATAATCAGTTTATTCCCCAGGCTAGGAGAGTCGAAAACCAAAGGGCATAATTCTAAGGTGAGAGAGGAACGATCGAAAAGGGACCTGAGGGTTAGTTTTTCAGAGTATGGTCTATATATGGAACAAACTGCCAAAGGAAGTGGTAGACACGGGTGCAATTGTGATATTTAAAAGACCTTTGGATACGTACATGGACAGAAAAGGTATGGAGAAGTATGGACAAGGCACATGGCGCAGGATTGGTTGGGTCATTTGGTCTGCATGGACTAGTTGGACTGAAAGGCCTGTTTCTGTGCTGTATATAATTGAGTGTTTGTTCCCACGAACAACAGAACTAGTTTCATCTCTCATTTAGTAATTGTTCATCGATCTTAGTCTAATGTGCTTGTTATGAATTCATTAGAATACTGTGGTATAACCATATTGACTTTCTGTGTATTTTCCAACATGCAGAAAAAAATCTATTTACGAACGCCTGCAAAAATTGAACCTGTTTGTTACCTGTATATGGCATTGGTCAGTTGTTGTCATGCATAATGGTCCCTGTCTACCCTACTCCTACCCGTTTCTGTCACTAGTGAAGGAGCTTTTAAAAAAAATAAAAAAATATATATATATATATATATATATATATATATATATATATATATATATATATATATATATATATATATATATATATATATATATATATGTGTGTGTACTTATTTATTTATTTTTAATATTCTATTTTATTAGAAGTACAGGAATATGGCACCAAGGTGCCTAATATATATTGACATATTACATTTCATGTACAGCTTCTTATTTTTTTTTTAATAATGAGAAAGAAAAAGAGAGAGTAGATAATAAAAGATACAAAAACGTGATATATAGAGTGTGAGAAAGAAAAAAATGTGAAAAAAGAAAGTCGAGAATGAAAAAGGGAAAAGAAAGAAAAAGAGTAGACAGTAAGAGATTAAGGAGATTGTTATTTATATTCTTGACCATCCCTCACCCAATCCTGAAACAGTTAGCTTCTACGGTTTTGTTGCACCATATGATTCCAAAAAATCGACAAATGGAGAAAAACTCGTTAGAAATTGGTCTGATTTATCAATTAGGAGGAATCACATTTCCTCAAGATGTGCAGTATCCAACATGTTTGAAATCCACACTTTAAGCGTTGGTATGGTTGTTTTTTTCCAAAAGTTGAGTATAAGTTTTTTTGCCGTTATTAACCCATAATTAAAAAATAAATTTTGAGATGAGTTCAGTTTATTCCCATCTTCCATTACTCCAAATATAATAATTTCAGTATTAGGTTCCATTTTAATCTTAAATAATTTTGTAAATATTTCAAAAATATCACTCCAGAATTTATAAAGTTTTACGCAGGAGACAAAAGAGTGTGTTATAGTTGCGTTTTGGGATAGATATTTATCACAAATGGGGGAAGTATTTGGATAGAATTAATTCAGTCTAGTTTTTGAGTAATATAATCTATGTAAAATTTTAAATTGAATTAAATTATGTCTTACATTAATCAAACATTTGTATATATACATCAAATACTTTCCCCATGTTTCCTTCTTAATTTTTATTATTAATTCTCGTTCCCACTCTTCTCTAAGTGTCTCTGTCGATGGTAAATCTATGTTTAAAATACTATTATATAAATATGATATTAATTTCTGTGAGTCAGCCTTAATGTTCGTTGCTTCTTCCAATGTCTCTGAAGTTATGTTTGGATATCTTTGTATGTATTTCTTCTTGAAGTCACAGATCTGAAGATATTTAAAATATTGGTTATTTTTCAGTTTAAATTTTAATTGTAATTGTTGGAATGATAACAGATTTCCCATTTCATACATATCACCGATCCTTTTAAGTCCCATTCTTTCCCATTGATTATATGTTTTATCAATAAGAGATGGTTTAAATGAAGGATTATTCACTATTGGCATTAACAATGATAGGTTTCTTAATTTTAAGGATAATTTTATTTGTTTCCAAATTCTTCTTGTATCATGTATAATTGGGTTATCCTTATATATTGTGTTCAGTTTTATCGGGGAGAAGAGGATCGCTCCTATATTACAAGGAGAACAGTCCTCTTTCTCCATACTTATCCATTCTGTCTGTTGGGTACAAATGACCAACCAGTAAATTATATTCTTAATAAGCACTGCCCAATAATAATACAAAAAGTTCAGAAGTGAAAGTCCCCCAATGTCTTTTGTTTTGCACAAATGTTTTATTTGGATTATATGTGATCTATAATCCCAGATAAAATTGGTAATATTAGAGTCTAATTTTTTTAAGATGTTTTTTGGTATATACAATGGTATAGATTGAAATAGGTATAATATTTGTGGTTAAAAGATCATTTTTATTGCATTTATTCTGCCTATTAATGATAGTGTTTTCCAGAATTTAATCGACACGTTGAGATTATTTAATAAAGGCATAAAATTAGCATTAAATAATGCTTTGTATTTTCTAGTAATTGGAATACCCAAATACTTAATTTTTTCTGTTGCAATTTTAAAGGGGAATTTTAATAGGTGTGTAGATTCTTGAGGTTTTAACGTCATGATTTCACTTTTATTCCAATTTATTCTGTATCCAGAAAAATTATCCTTAATTTAAAACCCTTTATTAAACCTACTCCACCTTTATTACAAAAGGAAAATTAGCCCTGTTCTCTCATGACTATAATTTCCTTTTGGGGAATAATGACTTTAACATGATAGAATTTTAAATTAAGTTTGAAAGCAATGTCTTTCAATGCAAAATAAGGGTCTTAAATCTAAACACAGGAATCTATGAGATAAGGAAGATGTTGGCTGTAGTGGATTTGGAGAACGTATTGAAAGGAATTACTGTGGACAAACAATGCTTAACATTTAAAGAAAAAATACACAAACTACAGAAGAAGTGACATAAAAGTACAAAAGGAAAAGTAATTCATCTATGGCTAACAAAAGAGATTAAAGTTAACATTAAATTAAAGGCAGAGGTTTATAATGTTGCCAGAAATAGGCATAAGGATTGGAAGCATTTTGGAACTCAACCAAGAGATAGATGAAGGAAGGCAAGATGAAATAGGAGAATTGGCAACAAACATAAAATGAACTATAAGAAATTTCATAAGTATGTACAAATTGAAAGACCTGCAGGTAAAAGTAGGCCTCTTACAGATAGGAACTAAGGAAATAGAAACATAGAAAATAGGAAATAAGGAAATAGAAACATAGAAAATAGGTGCAGGAGGAGGCCATTCGGCCCTTCGAGCCAGCACCACCATTCATTGTGATCATGGCTGATCGTCCGCTGTCAATAACCCGTGACTGCCTTCTCCCGATACCCCTTGACTCCACTAGCCCCTAGAGCTCTATCCAACTCTCTCTTAAATCCATCCAGTGATTTGGCCTCCACTGCCCTCTGTGGCGTAAATTCACAACTCTCTGGGTAAAAAAGTTTTTTCTCACCTCAGTCTTAAATGACCTCCCCTTTATTCTAAGGCTGTGGCCCCTGGTTCTGGACTCATCCAACATTGGGAACATTTTACCTGCATCTAGTTTGTCCAGTCCTTTTATAATTTTATATGTTTCTATAAGATCCCCCCTCATCCTTCTAAACTCCAGTGAATACAAGCCTAGTCTTTTCAATCTTTCCTCATATGACAGTCCCGCCACCCCAGGGATCAATCTCGTGAACCTACGCTGCACTGCCTCAATCACAAGGATGTCCTTCCTCAAATTAGGAGACCAAAACTGTACACAATACTCCAGATGTGGTCTCACCAGAGCCCTATACAACTGTAGAAGAACCTCTTTACTCCTGTACTGAAATCCTCTAGTTATGAAGGCCAACATTCCATTAGCTTTCTTCACTGCCTGCTGTACCTGCACGCCAACTTTCAGTGACTGGTGTACAAGGACACCCAGGTCTCGCTGTACCTCCCCCTTACCTAACCTGACCCCATTGAGATAATAATCTGCCCCCTTGTTTTTGCCACCAAAGTGGATAACCTCATATTTATCTATATTATACTGCATCTGCCACGCATCTGCCCACTCACTCAACCTGTCCAGGTCCCCCTGCAACCTCCTAACATCCTCTTCACAGTTCACACTGCCACCCAGCTTTGTGTCATCCGCAAACTTGCTAGTGTTGCTCCTAATTCCCTCTTCCAAATCATTAATATATATGGTAAACAGTTGCGGCCCCAACACCGAGCCTTGTGGCACTCCACTCGCCACTGCCTGCCATCCTAAAAAGGACCCGTTCACTCCTACTCTTTGCTTCCGATCTGCAAACCAATTTTCTATCCATGTCAACACCCTACCCCCAATACCATGTGCTCTAATTTTAGGCACTAATCTCCCGTGTGAGACCTTATCAAAGGCTTTCTGAAAATGTAGATACACTACATCCACTGGCACCCCTTCATCCATTTTACTTGTCACATCCTCAAAAAATTCCAGAAGATTAGTCAAGCATGACTTCCCTTTCATAAATCCATGTTGACTTGGACTAATCCTTTTACTGCTATCCAAATGCTGCGTTATTATCTCTTTAATAATTGACTCCAGCATCTTTCCCACCACTGAAGTCAGGCTAACTGGTCTGTAATTCCCCGTTTTCTCTCTCACTCCTTTCTTGAAAAGTGTGATAACATTAGCTATCCTCCAATCCACAGGAACTGATCCTGAATCTATCGAACATTGGAAAATGATCACCAATGCGTCCACTATTTCTAGGGCCACCTCCTTGAGGACCCTGGGATGCAGACCATCAGGCCCAGGGGATTTATCATCCTTCAGTCCCATTAGCCTACCCAATACTATTTCTTGCCTAATGAAAATTTATTTCAGTTCCTCTACCCGCTTAGATCTTCTGTCCTCCAGTACATCTGGGAGATTGTTTCTGTCTTCCTTAGTGAAGACAGATCCAAAGTACCTGTCGAAATCTTCTGCCATTTCCCCATAATTATTTCACCCATGTCTGCCTTCAAGGGACCCACATTTGACTTTGCTATTCTTTTTCCCTTAACATATCTAAAGAAGCTTTTACTATTCCTCTTTATATTCCTGGCCAGTTTCCCCTCATACTTCATCTTTTCGGCCCGTATTGCCCATTTTGTTTCCTGCTGATGTCCAATGAAAGTTTACCCAATCCTCTGGCTTCCGGCTACTCTCTGCTGTGTTATACATCTTTTCTTTTAGTTTTATTCTATCCCTAACTTATCTTGTCAGCCACGGTTGCCTCCTACTGCCCTTAGAATCTTTCTTCCTTTTTGGAATGAAATGATCTTGCGTCTTCCGGATTATGCCCAGAAATTCCTGCCATTGCTGTTCCACCGTCATACCTGCTAGAATCCCTTTCCAGTCTGCTTTGGCCAGCTCCCCTCTCATGCCTTCATTGTCCCCTTTGTTCAACTGCATCACTGCCACTTCCGATTTAATAGCAGAGAAGTTAAGAAATTATGTTGTATTTTGTCTCATGAAGGAAAACAAGCAAAACCTGCCTGATATATTCGAGAATCCGACACGAAGGGGTGACAGGGGCAGGTGCTCTCACAATATTTAAGAAGAATCCACATGAGTATTTAACTAAGGCATGGAAATTTTCAGACCAAGTGCTTGTAAAAGGATTAGTATAGACGGGTATTGGTAGTTAGCATGGCATAGTGGGCTGACAGAAATATTCTGTGCTATACGACTCTATGAGAATTAAGGAACAGTCAGAAAACAAATGTAGGAATCGTTCTTAGACAGGCTGTGAGCATTACGGTGTTGCAGGTATCAGCACTTGAACCCCAGCTATTCACAAACTATATCAACAATTTAGTTAAGGGGACCAAATGTCCTATTTCTAAGCCTGATATTACTAATCTAGGTAGGATTGTATGGAGTTGTTAAAGAAGGAACTGTAGATGCTGGAGAATCAAGGGTTACACAAAAAGCTGGAGAAACTCAGCGGGTGCAGCAGCATCTAAGGAGCGAAGGAGATAGGCAACGTTTCGGGTCGAGATTGTATGGAAGTGGATGAAATTAGGCTTTGGGGGATTATGAACAAGGTGAGTGGGAACAATATGGCAGGTGGAATATAATGC
Organism: Okamejei kenojei; assembly: GCA_035221665.1. Taxonomy (NCBI): domain Eukaryota; kingdom Metazoa; phylum Chordata; class Chondrichthyes; order Rajiformes; family Rajidae; genus Okamejei; species Okamejei kenojei. The sequence goes on along the minus strand of CM069154.1, from coordinate 15,651,425 downwards.
AGAAAAATATAAATTCATCCATTTTGGTGAATGTAATAGAAGACTACTTGTTTAATAAAGGTAGACACAAAATGCTGTAGACTGAAGAAGGGTCTCGACCCGAAACATCACCCATTCCTCTCCAGAGATGCTGCCTGTTCCGCTGAATTACTGCAGCATTTTGTGTCTACCTTCGATCTAAACCAGCATCTGCAGTTCTTTCCTACTACTTGTTTAATTAAATATGTTGTTGATGTTCAAAGATGCAGGTGCAGCAAGTGATAAGAAGAAAAAGTAGTAAGTTAGTCTTTATGCGTTTAGAGTTGTTCTTTGGATGAGGAGGGACAGGAAACTTTCTTTCAATCATTCAACTACTCCACCGCAGCTGGCTTTTCATCTCCTGATTTGATAATATTTGTAATCTCACTGTGATCTTCAGGCTAACCTTTATGATTTATCTCCCAGGGATCACTTCCTCCGGTCCCCAGCTATCAAGTTCAGGTCTTATCTGGCACGTTTTAATCCAGTTGGCAGTCAGGGGGTAACAGGACTTTTAATTGTTCCTCAAAATACTGCATTTCGTCCTTATTACATCTGCCCTCCAACTGCCTGCCATTAACTAGCTGGATGTGTATTTCTATTTTGTTAAATATTTTTATTAGAAGTAAGTACATATTAAAAGAAGATTATACATGTCACATACATTCTTAATATTATTAATATTAACAATTATATCTTATTTGTACTTCTATGCATTTTTTTATTTTTAATACAGGTAGGAAATAATAGAGAAAAATAAAGTAAAAATAGAAAATCAAAAAGATGAATGAAGTGTTAAGCAGGTTATACATCATTGGAGATATATCTATGGTTTATTATATGTGATTCTTCATCTATTCTTTCATTCAGGCTTCAGTCAGGTTCTCGCACTGAGCCATTTTGACCCTTTAAATATTCAATAAATGGAGACCATATCCCTCTGCAATGATCCAGCTTTTCCAGTAGGACAAGTCTTAATCTTTCCAGGTGAAGTGTCTCCGACATTCCTGTAATCCACATTTTGATTGTGGGGGATATAGGACCTTTCCAAAATTTCAATATTAATTTTTTCCCAATTATTAAACTGTAATCGATAAAAATTCTTTGATTTGTTGTTATTAATTGATCTGTTTCTAATATTCCTAATATTATTAATTTTGAGTCAGGAACCAAATTCGTATTAAGAACATTCGAAATTATCTTAAATATTTCTGTCCATAAGTTAGTAATTTTTAGTTTGTGAATGAGTGTATTAAATTAGCTTCTAAGTGCTGACATTTATCACATATGGCAGATACATTTGAAAAAATTCTATGTAATTTGGATTTTGAATAATGTAATCTATGTAATACTTTAAATTGTATCAAAGAGTGTCTAGCATTTAACGAACAGTGGTGTATATATTGTAAACTTTCATCCCATACTTCTGGTCTGATTATTTGACCTAATTCGTTTCCCCATAATTGCCTATATATTTCTGTCATTGGTACATCGTTTTCCAATAAAATGTTATAAATATATGATATCAATTTTTCTGTGTTTGGGTGTTTATTTAGACATTCATCTAAAATTTCTGTCTTTCTATTTCTAAATTCCTGTGTATTTGATTTTACATAGTCTCTTTGTAAATATCAAGTAATCTTTTGAATGTAATCCATAAATTTGTTGTAATTCTTGAAATGAAAGACAGGAGTTTTCCCTGTAGAGATCGCCCATCTTATTAATTCCATAGTTTTTCCATTGTAAAAAACCTTTGTCCATCATTGAGGGTTTAAATGTAACATTGTTTACAATGGAGAGAGCTAGTGGTATACATTCCAATTTTAATGTTTTATTTTGTTGTTTCCAAATACGTATCCCACTTTCCATTATAGGGTTTTCTCTATAGGTTTTCTTACCTAGTTTAGTATTGACAAAGAAAATCGAGCTAATTTCAAAAGGTGAACAATCTTCTTTTTCCATTTTTAACCAATTTGGTTGTTTATCTATTTCTTCCAACCAAAAGTTCATATTTTTAATATTAACTGCCCAGTAATAAAACATAAAATTTGGCAGTGCTAGACCTCCATTTATTTTTCATTTACATATATGTTTTTATTTATTCTATGGCTCTTATAATCCCAGATAAAGTTGGTGACTATGGAGTCAACCTTCTTAAAAACATTTTTAGGAAGGTATATCGGAATCAATTGGAAAAGATATAGTAATTGTGGGAGAAAAATTATTTTTATTGCATTAATTCTACCTAGCATTGAAATAGGTAATGTTTTCCAATATAAGATATTCTTATCTAATTTATTCAGTAAGAGTGGGAAATTAGATTTAAATAAAGAATCAAATCTTTTTGTTACATAAATTCCAAGATATTTGATTTTTTCGTTTGCTATCTTAAAAGAAAATTGTTGTAATATTGTGGGTTATTTACCATTATTGACATAAGTTCACTTTTATTCCAATTAATGCTATATCCTGAGAATGAGCCAAATTCAGTTATTAAATTTTATAAATTTGAAATACTGATTTCTGGCTTTGTAATATAAAGTAATACATCATCTGCATATAAGGAGATTTTATTTTCAGTTTCTCTAGTTTCATACCCATATATTTCAGGATGTAATCTCATGCTTTGAGTTAATGGCTCAATTGCAAGTGCAAACAATAGTGGGGATAAGGGACAACCTTGTCTACAGCCTCAAAATAAATTTAATTTAGTTGATAAATTTGATTTGTTAGTATTCTAGCTGCTGGATTAGTGTATAATAATTTAACCCATGTAATAAACTTCTCTCCCAACTTAAAAGTTTCCATGACTGAAAACAGATAAGACCACTCTACCTGGTCAAAGGCTTTCTCCGCATTACTAGGTCTTTATTAATACCTCTTTTCGAATATATAATATTGAATATTCGTCTTAAGTTATATGAGGAATATCGTTTTGTTATAAATCCTGTTTGATCCGGGTGAATTAATTTATTGATCACTGTGCTTAGTCTTTGTGCTAGTATTTTGGTTAATATTTTTTGATCAGTGTTTAAAAGAGCTATAGCTCTATATGATCATGGATCATCCAGATCCTTGTCTATTTTAGGTATAAGTGTTATAATAGATTCATTTAACGTTTCTGGTAGTTTCTGTTGGGTATAAATGTATTCATAGAGTGTCTTCAAACGTGGTGCAATCAGATCATAGAATGTTTTACAAAATTCCGAACCAATACCATCTGGTCCCGGAGTTTTACCATTTTTTAATGATCTGATAGATCCTTCGATTTCTTTTGCTGTTATTTCAGCGTTTAGTATTTCTATTCATCAAACGTAATTGTTGAAATTGTTTCTCTGGCTTTAACTATTTGTACTTGCGCACTCAAGGATTAAATTAATGTGAAAAAAAAGATTAGGACATTTTCTCAACAGCATTCTCAGGATGGTGGCAATGGAAGGTACATGGGAAAGTCAGTAGAGATGAACAATCTGGGAGTTCACCTCCCACAACCTCAGAAAGCACTTGAAAATTCCTTGGCACAGGAAGTGGAGGTGTGGCTGTGGGAGGCGACGGATGGCATAGTTGTTGGCGAAGGTGGCTACTGGAGACCCTACAGAAGCCCGGTGATTAAGCTGATTGAACAGAGGAGGTAGAAGGAGGTGACAGCATCGTGTTGGGCCAGGCCAACCTCTTTTTCATCGATTCAGTGCCACCAGGTCACTGAGGTTTAAAGTGAGGCAATAAAAATGTGCATATCTCCTTTGGCCAAGATTGTACTTTTCAGAGACTTGAGACTCAAAAGTTGAAAGATGGCTCCGGAGCTAGACGACTCTTTGCTTGCGATCCCAGAAGAGGATCTACTTACAGTATTTTCACTCTTTTACTTGTGCATAATTGTACCCATGTACAATGTGATTTGACCAGATAGCAAGTATTTTCACCGTATCTCGGTACACATGGCAATAATGACTTAAACTAAATTACCTATACCCCATCATTAAACTTGTCTTATTTTTCATTGAATGTTGTGATAATTAGCGGTAGAAAATAAGTGTCAAATGCAAAAAATCAGAAATTACATTAGGTCATTCCAATAATAACCAAACACAGACATTTTCTCTTCATGTTTGTTTGCACATTTTTTGAACAAATGCCCTATTTTTCTCAATTCTAGTTTTATCCTTGAATTCAAATAGAAAATGGTACAACAGTTTGTGCTACTCCGCAGAGCACTCATTCATTACAGCTCTCTTAGCCCTGGAAACTGAACACAGACAGGTATATTCTCTTTGTACGTTAAAAATACATCTGTTCAGTCTGCATTGTGCTCCTACAGCAATACAACAGTGATCTCTTCATCACGAGGCTTCATGTGGTGTTAATTTCTGAGACATAAAGGCTGCATGTGAAAGCTGATCACAAAGTGTTATAGGAACTCAGCAGGTCAGGCAGCATCTGTGGAGGGAATGGACATATACGTATTGTTTTGGCTTGGGACCCTTTTTCGCACTGACAGAAATAGGGGACAGGACGCTGGAAAGCTGAGGTAGGGGCAGGGCAAAGCCCAGCAAGTGGATGCAGATGAGGGGGGGTTTATTGGCAGATAGGTGTAGTAAATGACAAGACTAGAGGTGAAAAGGAGACAAATGAGTGTCAGACAAGGTGAGAAAAGGAGTGAAATGTAAAACTGGAGGGAGGGATATGGGTAGAAAGGGGGATATGGGGAAATTGGGACTGAGAGATAAGTGTGTGAAAGAGGGGGAAGGAGTTAGGTGACATCACTTGAAAGTGGAGAATTCCTGACCCTAAACATCTATGCATTCTCTCCACAGATATTACTAGACCTGCTGAGTTTCTCCAGCACTTCAGGATTCTAACATCTGCAGTTTTTCTGTTTCTATTTGAGAGCTGATGTTGGGTGAGCCAAGGCGAGCAGCGTAGCTACTCAGCTCTGAGGTGCAGGGTTCAAGAATACACTATGTATCAAGAATCAGAAGCTCTCATAACCCAGAGATGTTTCCATGCTAACAAATTCAACGGTTGTTGTGGGTGTTAAGCTTGTTCCATGAAGAAGTCACAAGTTGGGAAAAAATTATGCATTCAGTAAAGAGATGGGTGGAGCAATAGTTTCCAATACATCCGACAGGAAGTATTGATAAAGACCATACGATTCAGACAGAAGACAAAATATGGAGCAGATATCCCAATGGTGCCCATACTCAGCATGCAAGCCTTGAGTCTCAATGCTGAGCATGTGCTTCATTTACCCCAGCCGACCTAACACCAGCCTTCACAGGCAACCTCTGCACATGACCTCCTTGACTCATTTTAAATGATGCTGCATGGCCATCAGATTACTTTAACCGTCTCATTTTACGGGAGTCCTCAACTAAATTCCTGGTATGCAGTGTGCAGCAGCAGTGAAGCCATTAGCCTATGCCAGTTTCTTAGTACAGCTGCTATTGGTAATGTGTCTCACTCTATGTGTAATGCTATAATTTCCACTTTTACATTTGATTGTATTGCTTTTCTCAATCCTGGATAACATATCCTGAGCTTTAAGCAAGATAGCAGAGATCTGTATCAATGTTCACTATATTCCGCATCATCTACAAAATCAATAAAAATTAAACAAAATGATTGTTCAGCTTGTCGTACCCCACATTAATGTCGTCCATTTCCTCTTCCTGCTCAGTGCGTGCACTGGATGCTGGCCGTTTCCTCCCAAGTGCCAATGCAGCCTCCTCTACAAATATAAAAATTCTCATAAATGGTTGCTGACACAGAGAAGCTGTACTCTAAAGCTGGTTGAATGTAACATTTTTTTAATTAGTCAAACTTTAGTTTCCTTTTCGTAATATCAAATCTTAAAATGTATTCAGCTCAAATTTAGTACATTTATTCCTAGCTGTACTTAAAACATAAAACTTACTTTCTCTACAAACAAGGTTGCAGCCTCTTCCCTTAGGTAGATAGGCAATGTAGTTATTTGATCTGTTGCTCAGTAAAAACACATCCAGCACCATTTTAAACTAAAAATAAAGAACTAGTATATATTCAGTGATGGACATGGGGTGGTACGCAGGGGGACGGCGTTCCTCTACTTTTCAGTTTCCAATTTATGTCCCGTTTCCGTACAAGAAGGCAGTCTGAGTTGTTAAATACGGATTTATTTTTAAAACGACCATGAATAATCGTTAGGAGTCACCGCTATATCGGCATGAAACGAAAACGATTTGTTAATTACCACTATTGACACTTGTTAACAGCCAGTAGTTAACACGTAGTTATACAATGTGCCATCAATACATCGATCCACATTCCTAAGTAAATGTAACTGTGTTTTGACTATGTATTAATGACTCCGCGTTCCTTTGAATAAAATTCACGGGGGAATTTCTTAAAACTCACTGTCAGGGCTCCGGACTGCGAGCACGGGCTTCTACTGGTGTGCAGGTAAAGTCACGTTATTTTATTATTCCACATGATATCTCTCTCTCCCGTTCCCCATCTCGTCTCTCTCTCTCTCTCTCTCTCACATTCCCTCTCTCACCCTCTCGCCTCAGCATTCCAGGAATCATTTGGCGTTTTGCGGGGACGGCTGCATCTGCGGTTCTTTCCTGTTGGGGGGGGTAGCCCTCGCCCGTGGCGGCTCCTGGTCCTTTCCCTCCGCGGGTGCCGCCTGGCCTGCTGAACTGCAAATGCTGGAACAATCGAAGATAGACAAAAATGCTGGAGAAACTCAGTGGGTGAGGCAGCATCTAAACAGCTGAGTTTCTCCAGCATTTTTGTCCACCCATGTTATTTAGTAATTTGTACCCGTCATTTAGGGATGTTATATGAATTTAAAAAAAAGTTTATGTGTGTTGTTTTCTCTCTCACCTTCAAGGTTTGTTCTTCTGTTTTCCTTTATTTGCTTCAGTCTTATTTAGTGTTATTTATCACACGTTGTGGTTGTAGCTATTGAACGATTTAAACGCATTGGATTTTTAAAATTCATATAAATTCATAACGTCTCCCAAGCACCAAATCCATTCAGCTGTACCCACAACTGAAGCTACGGGTGGATTAGTAGACCTTGAAGAGGCATTGACACTTTGTTTTTATGTAGAGGGGTAATAGAGACTCACTGACTGAATGGTACAGACGTCCTGACTGAAAATCACACCCTTCTGATCAATAATTTTAGGATAAGCCTTTCTAGAGAACATGCTACTTTTTGCTTTGCCCATTTTCAAAATATAGAATTTTGAATTTGGCATTTGATTGGTACAAGGAGATTACAAAGCTTGTTATATCTTTTTTTTTTACACACTGTAACTTACTACATTTCTACTTTTGGGTATGTTTGTGGCAATTATGGCCTGTTTTGCATTGTCTTGGCTGAGTGCTTAGGTTGTTGTCCTGTTGGAGGTGAACCTCCGTGCCAGTCTGAGGTGCAAAACGCTCTGGAGCAGGTTTTCATCAAGGATCTCTCTGTACTTTGTTACGTTCATCTTTCTCTCAATCCTGACTATCTCCCAGTTTCTGCCACTGAAAAACATCCCCACAGCATGATGCTGCCATCACCATGCTTCACCATAGGTATGGTATTGGGCAGGTGATGAGCGGTGCCTCGTTTACTCCAGATGTGACGCTTGGCATTCAGGCCAAAGAGTTAAATCTTGGTTTCATCAGACCAGAGAATCTTGTTTCTCATGGTCTGAAAGTCCTTTAGGTGCCTTTTGGCAAACTCCAAACAGGCTGTGGCTACAACGCAGGAGTGGCTTCATGGCAAGTCTGTGAATGTCCTTGAGTGGCCCAGCCAGAGCCCGGACTTGAACCCTATCGACCTGAAAACAGCTGTGCATCGACGCTGCCCATCCAACATGACAGAGCTTGAGAGGATCTGCAGAGAATGGAAGAAATTACCCAAATACAGGTGTGCCAAGCTTGTAGCGTTATAATCAAGGAGACTTGAGGCCGTAATTGCAGCCAAAGGTGCCTCAACAAAGTACTGAGTAAAGGGTCTGAATATTTATGTAAATGTGATATTTCAGTTATTTCTTTTTAATTACTTTGCAAAAATTTCTAAACACCTGTTTTCGCTTCTTCATCCTGGGGTATTGTGCGTAGATTGATGATTAAAAAAAAAATAATTTAATCCATTTTAAAATAAGACTGTAACGTAACAAAATGTGGAAAAAGGGAAGGGGTCTGAATACTTTCTGAATGCACTGTATTTATTTAGCTTAGTAAGGATAAAGTACAGGAATATACATCTTGAGCAGAATTCTGTTAAGTTAGACATAATAGACAATAGACTATAGGTGCAGGAGTAGGCCATTCGGCCCTACGAGCCAGCACCGCCATTCAATGTGATGATGGCTGATCATCCCCAATTAGTACCTCGTTCCTGCCTTATCCCCATATCCCCTGACTCTGCTATCCCCTGAGCCTATCTAGCTCTCTCTTGAAAGCATCCAGAGAACCTGCCTCCACCGCCCTCTGAGGCAGGGACTCACAGCTCTCTGTGAGAAAAAGTGTTTTGTCTCCGTTCTAAATGGCTTACCCCTTATTCTGGACTCCCCCCAACATTGGGAAAATGTAATCTGAGGAAAGACATTCTTGCCATAGAGGGAGTACAGAGAAGGTTCACCAGACTGATTCCTGGGATGGCAGGACTTCCATATGAAGAAAGACTGGATAGACTTGGCTTGTACTCGCTGGAATTTAGGAGATTGAGGGGGGATCTTATAGAGACCTACAAAATTCTTAAGGGGTTGGACAGACTTGATGAAGGAAGATTGTTCCCGATGTTGGGGAACTCCAGAACAAGGGGTCACAGTTTAAGGATAAGGGGGAAGTCTTTTAGGACCGAGATGAGAAGATCTTTTTTCACACAGAGCGTGGTGAGTCTGTGGAATTCTCTGCCACAGAAGGTACTTGAGGCCAGTTCATTGGCTATATTTAAGAGGGAGTTAGATGTGGCCCTTTGTGGCTAAAGGGATCAGGGGGTATGGAGAGAAGGCAGGTACAGGATACTGAGTTGGATGATCAGCCATGATCATATTGAATGGCGGTGCAGGCTCGAAGGGCCGAATGGCCTACTCCTGCAACTATTTTCTATGATTCTATGATTCTATGTTTCCTGCCTCTCGCGTGTCCAAACCCTTGACAATCTTATTTTTCAATAAGATTCCCTCTCATCCTTCTAAACACCAGAGTGTACAAGCCCAGCCACTCCATTCTCTTAGCATATGACAGTCCCGCCATCCTGGGAATTAACCTTGTAAACCTACGCCGCTTTCCCTCAATAGCAAGAGTGTCCTTCCTCAAATTAGGGGACCAATGCACAAATACTTTTTGTGTGATCTCACTAGGGCTCTGTACAACTGCAGAAGGACCTCTATGCTCCTATACTCGACTCCTCTTGACACAAAATGCTGGTTTAACCAGCGGGTCAGGCAGCATCTCTGGAGAGAGGGAATGGGTGACGTTTCGGGTCAAGACCCTTCTTCAGGCTGATGTCAGGGGAGGGGGCAGGACAAAGATAGAATGTAGTCGGCGATAGTAAGACTAGTGGGTGAACTGGGAATAGGGAGGGGAAAGAGAGGGAAAACAAGGGCTATCTGAAGTTAGCAAAGTCAATGTTCATACCGCTGGGGTGTAAACTACCCAAGCGAAATATGAGGTGCTGTTCCTCAAATTTGCACTGGGCCTCACTCTGACAATGGAGGAGGCCCAGGACAGGAAGGTCAGATTGGGAATGGGAAGAGGAGTTTTGAGTGCTGAGCCACCGGGAGATCAGGTAGGTTAAGACGGACTGAGCGGAGGTGTTCAGCGAAACGATCAGCAAGCCTGCGCTTGGTCTCGCCGATGTAGAGAAGTTGACACCTGGAACAGCGGAAATAGTAGATAAGGTTAGAGGAGGTGCAGGTGAACCTCTGCCTCACCTGGAAAGACTGTTTGGGTCTTTGAATGGAGTCGAGGGGGGAGGTAAAGGGACATGTGTTACATCTCCTGCGGTTGCAGGGGAAGGTACCTGGGGAGGGGGTGGTTTGGGTGGTAAGAGACGAGTTTACCAGGGAGTTTCGGAGGGAACAGTCTCTGCGAAAAGCAGAAAGAGGTGGAGATGGGAAGATGTGGCCAGTAGTGGGATCCAGTGGATGTGGCGATCAGTTAAGTTAAATGACTTCACTCAGCAGGAGCTGCAGAAATTGAACATTTACAACTTCAATGGAACAAAATAGTAATTGTAATGGAAACTTAACCAAAACTGTGAACCAAATACTTCTTGCCACCTTTGTCTCTTAGTTTCCGTGGGTTTTCACAGGGTCTTGGAAAGCCCCTAATGTACTGTGGTGCTTCACACTTGGCTCCCACCTGGTTGCTGCAAGGCTAGGCCTCTCGGGTGCCCTTGACTGAGTAAGTGGGAAGACATGGTGGATGCAATGCAATATGGAAAAGTGTGAATTTATCAGTGTGATGCACTAAACAGAAAAAAATAATTTAAACATGATTAGAGATGAGTGATATTGATATTCCTTATTTCAGCCATACTCAGAATCTCTTCCTCAACTCTTTATCCCATTACATTGATATATTGCTCATCATCTGCGGTCACTCGAAACGAGTATGACTGTCCTCTCCTCTCCATACGGTCGTCTACTTGTGGGTCTGCAGATGTCTGTAGAGGCTGATATGCGATCCACACACCTTGGTGCAATGTGTGCAGTGGAGACTGGCATTGGTTGATAGTCGTCGAGCCCCCTTCGCTCTCTCCTTATGGTGCTGTCGCTTTGTCTCTGCGACACGGCGTAGTTCCGTTTCATGACGTGCAGTTCCTTCCTGCACGGATTTCCTCTAGGAGCGCCTGTCCAGTGCAATGTGCTCCCAGTTGCTCGATATGATGTGGAATTTCTTCAGCTTGTTCTTGATGTAAGAATTTCATTGTCCCATCCGGGACATATGACAATAAAACACTCTTGACTCTTGATGTTGGCCTTGAAAAGTTCCTTTGGCCCGCCGAGGCCTCTCAGGTGCCTGCTGTAGGTGGTCCATGTCTCAGCTCCATACAACAGAGTGGGGAGGACAACGGCTCTGTAAACAGGCAGTTTTTTTTTAGGTCTCGGTCTTCAAAGACTCTTTCCTGGGTCTGGCGTAAGCTCCACTGGCACAACTCTGGCGATGGTTGACCTCAGAGTTGATGTCAGCATTCTTCCCTCAAATGCTGACATCAAGTAGGGGAAGTGGTCAACGTTTTCAAGAGTCATGTCGTCCACTTTTATAGTGGGCTGGGTAGACGGCTGGTTGGGTGGAGGGTGATGTAGGACCTGGGTCTTCTTGATGTTTAAGGCTAGGCCCATGGCTCTGTATGCCTTGGCAAAGGCATTCAGGATGTCGTGGAGGTCTTCTGCAGAGTGTGCTGCAATGGCGCAGTCGTCTGCATACTGAAGATCCATGATGGTGGTGTCACTGACTTGGCTCTTGGCCTTCAACCTATTAAGGTTGAAGAGCCCACCGTCAGTTCTGTAGCGGATTGGGATCCCCTGTGGCAGCTCTTCACCGATGAGGTGAAGTATGGCAGCAATGAAGACGAAAAACGGGGTGGGTTCAATGATGCATCCCTGTTTGACCCCCGTTTCCACAGTGAAGGGCTCGGACTCAGAACCGCAGTTGCTGAGCATTGTGACCAACATGCCATCATGTAGTGGCCTCAATATTCTGACGTACTTGTCGTGGCAACCATACCTTAATAGTATGGTCTACCGAGTCAAAAGCCTTTGTCAGGTCTATGAAGGCCATGTACAATGGCTGCTTTTGCTCACATTTTTCCTGGAGTTGGCGTGCTGTGAATATCATGTCTGCTGTACCTCTGGATGGGCGGAATCCACACTGCAATTCTGGGAGTACCTCTTCAGACAGTGGTAGAAGTTGGTTTGCAAGGACACAAGCAAGGACTTTGCCTGTTGTTGACAAGAGCGAGATGCCCCTGTAGTTTCCACATTCAGTCTTGTCCCCCTTCTTGAAAATGGTCACTTTTAGAGCATCACTGAGTTCTGAGGGAAGATCTGTTTCCCAGACCTGGAGAAGTAGAGCATGGATGTGATACAGGAGTTCCGGTCTACCTTCCTTTAAGATCTCAGCTGGGATCCCATCAGGATCGGTGGTTCTTAAGGCTCTTCTGCGCCTTCCTCCCTCGAGCATGGACCCGCTACAATTCGCATACCGTCCGAACAGATCCACGGACGATGCGGTCTCCCTGGTTCTGCACACCGCTCTCTCTCATCTTGACAGCCAGAAAGGGGGCTATGTGAGGATGCTGTTCAAAGACTTCAGGTCGGCCTATCTTTGACGATAGTCCCCACCAGACTTGCTGAGAAGCTGCTGGAATTGGGGGTCAACACCCCCGTGTGTCTGGGTCCTGGACTTTCTCACCGCCAGGCCCCAGGTAGTCAAGATGGGAGGAAATACATCGAAGTCCCTCACCCTGAGCACAGGATCCCCCGAGGGTTGCGTCCTCAGCACCCTACTGACACTGTACACCCTGTACACACATGACTGTGTGGCTAGGTTCAGCTCCAACTCTATAATCAAGTTTGCTGATGACACTGTGGTGGTGGGCCTGATCTCCGATAACGATGAGAACGCCTACCGGGAGGTGGTGGCTGATCTGGCACTCTGGTGTCAGGACAACAGCCTCCTCTTGAATGTCAAAAAAACTAAGGAGCTGATCGTGGACTTTAGGAGGGCACAACATCCGAGGACGTACACACCACTGAAGATAAATGGGGATACTGTGGATACGGTGAGCTGCTTTAAATACCTGGGAGTCCACATCTCAGAGGATCTGACTAGTGAGTAAGGCAAGGCAGTGCCTTTACCACCTCAGCCAATTGAGGAAATGCAGAGTGTCTCTGAGGATCCTCCAGTGCCTCTATTCAGCGGCTGTGGAAAGCATCTTGTCCGGAAACATTACAATCTGGTTTGGGAACTGCTCTGCCCAGGACAAGAAGGCTCTGCAGAGAGTAGTGGGCTCAGTTACAGGGCTCAGCAGGCTCCCCTTCTACCTGACTGCTGTACCCTTATGCCAAATGTCAGTTCCCATGAAATGTGCTACTCTAATCCAAACTACTCCCCCGTGGAGCTCTGCAGGGACAGGCACATTGGGCAACCGTAGAATCACGCAGCATAGAAACACACCCCTTGATCTAGTATTTATGTGTCAGTCATCGTACTTATTTTCCAGCACTTATTCTATGCACAGCCATGCCATGGTATTTCAAGTGTTTAAATGTTGTAAATGGCCTGTCCCACTTACGCAAATTTTTCGGCGACTTGCCGGCACCCGTCAGTCACAGCAGGTCGACGACAATTTTCAAAATGTTGAAAATTCAGCAGCGACCAGTAAAAGTTACGACTCTTTGGGCCACTACTCACAACCATACAGGCGTCACCCCATGACATGTGACCCAAAGAGTCGTACCTTTTTCTGGTCGCCGCTGGATTTTCAACATTTGGAACACTTTCGACAACCTACTGCAACTATGACAGGTGCTGGCAAGTCGCCAAAAAAATTGCGTAAATGGTACAGGCCCTTTAGAGTGCCTAACTCCACCATTCCCTCAAGCATTGTGGTCCGGATTTTAATCATCCTGTGGTGTAAAAGTGCAAGAGCCCTCTCAATCTCGTACAATGTCTTTTAAACCACTGTTGTTTAAACCTTGTTATAGTTTGCGCTATTAATGAAAACGTCTCTCACTGTCTAGCCTATTTATGCTTCTCAGTCTGGTTCCCCTTCAGCCTTCACCATGCAAAGATCCCCCTGCCCTGGTTTGACTTCCCAAAATGCAACATCTGTATTAAACTCCATTAACCATTCTTCAGCCAGCATGCCCAACTGATCAAGATTCTGCTGCAATTTTCGATAACCTACGATGCCTTTTGTGTCATATGCAAACTTGATAAATATGACATACGTTCTCATGCAAATTATTGACTAAAAACGACGAACAGCAAAGAGCCCAGCACTGATCCCTGAGGCACACCATTAGTCACAGGCCACCTGTCCAAGAAACAACCTTCCACCATCACCCTCTGCTTCCTTCCATGAGGCCAATTCTCTATCCAATCAATCCTTCCAAATGTGTGACACCAGAACCATGTACTTCTTCAGTTGCAATCTACCAAGCAATTTTTATCAAACTGAATCATAATCTCCTTGTAGCGATGTTACAAAACTTACCTTCAGCGCGCTGCAGTTCTGCCACTGGCAGTGTGCGCAATTTTGGCGCCCTATGAGGGGTGGGGGGAGCGGGATTAAAATGCCGTTTTCTCCTACCTGTCGGAGGCGGACTTCCTCGGGCTGCTAGCTGCTGAAGAAAAATCGATCCGACTTCCATCACCGATTTTGTTTATTTTTTAATCGCGAGACAATTTAATAATTTGATTAAAATAAAAAGCGACTTCTAACGCCCTCAACACCTACAACGTGACGGATCGCATGAACGGGACAAAATGGGTAAGTCGTCTATTTTACATATCAACTTGCTTCTTGGGATGGCTTTAATCAAATTTTACATTGCGAAAATGTCATTTGTGTCCCATATGAACCGGCAGTGTTTTTCCTGCCGATTTGGGGTTCAAATTCACTGCAAATGCAACGTTCCAATCGATCGCGTTCCAGAAAAACCTACTCGCAAGATGATTTAAATGTTCTTTTTTTTGGACAATCATGTCATAAGAGCATCTAAAACCTATATTTTGTGTTATTGTTTACCCGTAGTCAATATTTTTATACTAAACTAGACCAAGTGCAGACCCGTTGGGTCTGTTCCCCCAACGCGCGTTTGCGAGGTGGGGGGCATACGGCGTCACATACACTGACCACCCCCACACTAACTACCACCTTGATATTATATTATTATTAATTAGATTATTTTACCCCATAACCGCCCTACCACTGACGCATAGCCCCCAACTCGCAGGTGTATCTGGAGAGAGAGAGGGGGGTAGAGAGTGAGGGCAGAGAGAGAATGGAGAGAGACAGTGAGAGAGGCAGAGACAGAGGGAAAGAGACAGTAGGGGGGGTGGAGGAGAGGAGGAGGAGGAGAGGTCGGGTGGGGAGAGAGAGATGGGAGGAGAGAGAGGGGGGGGGAGGGGGGCTGAGAGGGGGGGAGGGAAGGGGGAAGATGGGGTGAGAAGGGAGGGGAGAGGTGGGAGGAAGGGTTGGAGAGAGGTGGGGGGGAAGGGAGGGGGGGGGTGGGGGGAAGGGGATAGGCGAGGGTGTGGAGGGGTGGAGGTAAGGGAGTAGGGGAGAAGGAGAGAGAAAGCAAAGAGAGGGGAGGGTGTGGAGGGATGGGGTAAGGGGGTTAGGGGAGGCAGGGGGAGATGGAGAGAGAGAGAGAGAGAGGGAGGGGGAGAGAGAGGGAGGGATGGGGGAGAGAGAGGGAGGGGGGGAGAGGAGAGAGAGGGAGGGGGAGAGAGAGGGAGGGGAGAGAGAGGGGGGGAGAGCGAGAGGGGGGAGGGAGTGAGGGAGAGAAGTGGGGAGGGGGAGTGGAAAGGGGGGGAGGGGGCGGGAGAGGGGGGGAGAGGGAGAGAGAGGGGGGGAGAGGGGGGAGGGGGAGGGGAGAGAGGGGGGGGGAGGGGGGGAGGGGGGAGGGGAAGGTGGGGGGGGATGGCGGGGCAGGGGGGAGGAGGGAGGGGAGTGGGGGGGGGGAGGGGGAGGGGAGGGAGGGGAGAGAGAGGGAGGGAGAGGGGGAGGGGGGGGGGGAGAAGAGAGGGATGGGGGAGGGGGGAGAGGGGGGAGGGGGGAGGGCCAGAGGGGGAGGGGGGGGAGAGGGAGAGAGGGGGGGGGGAGGGAGAGAGGGGGGTGGTGGAGGGAGAGAGGGGGGCGGGGAGACCGTCAGAGAGGGGGAGGGAAGAGAGGGGGGGAGGGGGAGGAGGAGGGGGGAGGGGGGGGAGGGATGGGGGGGGGGGGGGGGGGGGGGAAGGGAAGGGTTTTGGAGAGAGGGGCTCTTTCGTCTGGGTTGGGGAGTGTGGGGGGGGGAGAGGAGGCACGGGGGGAGAGAGTTTTCTGAGAGAGAGGGGGAGAGAGTGAAGAGCAGCGAGAGAATGTCAGAGACAGAAGGGCAATTTTCGAGTCTTTCTACTTTTCTTTCAGGGAGAGGGGGTTTCTTTGTCTTTTTTTGTGTCTCTTTTTCTCTTCTTTTTTCTTTTTTCTCTTTTGCTTTTTTCGCTCCTTTTTTCTCTTTTTTTTTCTTTCTCTCTTTTTTTCTTTTTTCTTTGTCTCTCTTTTTTTTTCCCCCCCCCTCTCTTTTCTTTCCTCTTTTTTCTCTTTATTTCTTTTTGTTTTTTCTGTCATCTATCCCTCTTTCCCCTTTGTTCTTTCCCTCATATTTTTCTTTTTTCCTTCCTCTTCTTTTCTTTTCTCTTTCTTTTGAGGGTCTTATTTGAGAGGAGGCTGAGAGGGGGGAGGGCTCCTCAGGGGGGAGGGAGGGTTTTCTCTCATTCTTTTTTTCGGGAGGGCTTTTTCTTTCTCTCTCGTCTTGTTTTTTTTCTCTTGATATTCGGCCTCTCCCCTCCTTATCCTGTTCTTTTTTTCTCTTTTCTCTCGTTCCATATATGTGCCTCTCCCTCCCGGTCTCTTCTTTTTCGAGAGGGGAAGAGTCCCGCGCCTCTGCCCCCCGTCGGTTCAGGGGGAGAGCGGTGTAGTCTTTGTTTTTGGGGGTGCTTCTATATCCTTTATTTGTCTTATTTAGTCCTGTTCTTTATTTTCTTTTCACTTTTCTCTCTTTTTTCCTCTATCTCATTTTACTTTTTCTCTCTTTATCTCTCTCCTTGCTCTCTTTTTCTCTATCCTCCTCCCCCCCCACACCCTCACACACCCACCTACCCACACTCTCCCCTCTACTCCCTCCTCTCAATCCCCGACCCTTCTTCACCTCCCCAGGATCGGGCTTTACCCCGCCCGCCCCGCCGTCGCCCTTATCTCATCTCCCGAACTGCAGAGCATGCCGGCGTGGAGAGCGGAACTGACCCCTTATCTCTCCTCCCGATCGGCAGAGCATTTTGAGAACGGGGGGGGGGGGGGGGGTTTGAACGGGCGCGTGTGTGGGCAATTCGAGCTGCGGGAGGCTCGCGAGCGTAGTTGGAGAGGGGGGGTTGGGGGAGCCGGGTTTTAATAAGTATAGAATATATCAGTTTTTGTCCCATGTATTGTGCAAAAAAATAAAAATGTTGATTATATTGAGTGGATGTTTCTAGATTAATTTATGGGAATTAAACATTAAATTCCTTCCATCTTGCATATAAATTCATGACAGTGAGATTTAAAAATCATGTTATATTGTGAATTCTTGTGTGAATGGGATTAGTTTGTTATTTGGATACTTAAGCTATTAAAAAAAAAAATCCTTTTCTTAAGAAATTGAATCTACAGGATATTCTTAATGGGAAAGTAGTGGGCAGAAAGGTATGTCATGCATGGGTTGAAGAGCAAAAACCTGTAGTTTACAATGCCAAAATTGAAATGGTGAAGAAAAACAAGGTGTACAGTTGCTTATTGGTTACAATCTAAGAAGTATGATGATGCTACTGATTATGATATGCTAGCAACTGATCTTCTCCATAAAGACTTGGTCTATTGCTAGAAACTGTGATGTATTTACCTATCTGTTATGGACACAGCATATAATACAATAATATTAAAGTTCAGATTTTGAGAATATCACATTTTTTAATTTTCGAGGCAGTCTGGGTGTTTATTACTATTTCCGTCACAACGGTCAATGTTGTAATTGACTACAATTAGGTAATTAACTTTAATTTCAGGTCATCCAAGTAAGATCTTTTATATTTGTTTCAGAATGTTTCAATCTATAATAACTGAAAATTTCATTCGGTTCTCTTAATTTTTAAGAAAGTTATGGGCTTTTGACTGTCCTCGATCACAGCTTTTGTGTTAAGTCAATGCAAAAGCAATAGGGAACAAGATGCAAATTTCCGAGTATGAAAATGGCCATAATGTTTTTAATACTGAAGATATTAAAGTAAATTAGGTGTCAAATTAAACTTCTTTTTATGCTTTATCTGATGGGATAAATTGCAGACTTGATTTTTAAAATCTCAAAATTTTGTAACATTGCTACTTCTTGCTCGTACATTGTCTGCCCCAGCAAATGAAGGCAAGTAGCCCCTATACCTTCTTAACCACCTTATCTACCTGTGTTGCTGCCTTCAGGGATCCTTGTACATGTACATCTCAGTCTTTCTGTTCCTTAGTAATTCCCAGTGCCCTACCTAATTGTGCATGTCAGATCGTTAACAGTCCCCCTCCAATATATTTTGTGTCAATCTTCACCATCGCTGTCTGCTTCCTGTCACCATGTCTTTAAGATCCAATTTGCCAAAATTAACCTGGATCCCTTTACCTTCTCCGACATGGAACCTTGTCATAAACAAAGTCATGCTATTTGCTCATGTCATGCCTTACTTTCCTCTTCTTCTGTCACTTCCACCTACATCTCTTCCTCTGGCTTCATGTTTCACTCCTCTTCTCTCCTTATCTTACAGCCTTTTGAGGGGTGGAAGATTGTAACCTTCACGTGGTCCGCCCTGTTTTGACAAATGCAATCTACTCGGCATGCACAATCACATAAGATCAAATAGAGAAAGTTGTACTGCAACTTTAGGCTGTGCACGTCATACGCAAGAAGAAGACTGCCTTTTGTCTCCTTTTCAATTCTACCATTTGTCCACCCGTGTTGGAATCAAAATCCCCTTTACCTGTATTCACCTATCATTTGCCAGGCTTCATCCTACCTTCACCTCTTTTCATGCTTCCTGCCCCCTACTACAAATAGCGTGAAGGTTTTCATCCCAAAATGTTGGCTAACCATGTCCTCTAGAGATGCTGCCTGACCCATTGAGTTACTCCAAGATTTTGTTTTTTATTGTAAACTAGCTTTTCAATAGTTTTGATTAACTCGTACCTCTTCAAGTACAGATTAAGCTGCTTATATTATCTCATCACCGATGCCTAATAACTGCAAAAACATTTGCACCTAACTGACGTATAGATTTTTTGCATACATTGATCACTGTACAACATTTACCAATTGCACACATTTTCATACAACGTAGATGGGTCATTAAACACATCGAGTCCATGACGGCTCACCGAGCAATTCCACCCTTCCCACAATTTTCCTTGTAACCTATTCTCATCACATTCCAATCAATTATGCAATCTAATTACAACAGTAGCAATTTATACTAGTCAATTTATCTACCAACCCCAGATTTTTGAGATGTGGGAAGAAACCGGAACACCCTGAGAAAAACTATTTGGTCATGGAGTGAACAGCCGTATTATGAGAAATGTGGGTCCTGAGTGCAGGAGACACATCTTACAAATTCAGATTCTCATATCCTCAGTTTCCTAAAAATAGGTTGGACATTCATTGTTAAGCTTACATGTTAGACATGTTTTGTGGTAGCTACAACAAAAAGAACCCTTGGAGAAAGAAGTCTGAACCCTTGGAGGGAGACAGATCTGATTTCAATATTGATTTTCTTTTCTACCTCTTTTATGTAGTGTTGCCAAGTCAGACTGAGGTCAGATTAAAATTAGATTTAGCTCTTAGGGCTGAGGGAATCAGGGATATGGGGAAAAAGCCGGAACGGGGTAATGATTTTGGATGATCAGCCATGATCATAATTGAATGGCGGTGCTGACTCGAAGGGCGGAATGTCCTACATCTGCACCTATTTTCTCTGTTTCTAATCCAAAAGATATGAATTAATAATGGATTAGATCCAGACCTTGGGCCTTTTGATATATCTCAATATTATATTACCTATTGAGTAATGTGTTTACAAACATGTGCTGCTGCAAGTATGAATTTCATAATTCCGTTTTGATACATATGACAGTAAAACACACTTCATTCTCCTCCTATCTTCTGTGCAAGCCTCTTTGTACCCCATTTACTCCATACTCCTCATTTCTCTTTCTAAATCCCTCTTTCTTTCCCCTCTCTCTGTCCATCTCTCATTTATTTTGTTTTCTGCCCATCTTCCTCTCTCCACATTACTCCCAACTATTCTTGTACTCTTCCTTTTCCTCCAACCCACTCTTTCTTATCCCGTCTCTGTCCTTCCCAGGAATTTGATTCCCAACAGATTCCACAGGAGCAGCTGAGTGCCCACTCACTACAATCCCCATTGTATATCTTTAAGTTTGGTGGGAGACTCCCAACATGTTTCTGCATTCATTAGCATGATCCTTGACTCTCTCCTCTCTTTTTCTTCATCTTCCTTTGCCCCATCCTACAACCATTATGTTTCCTTCCCATCCTCTCTTTATTATCTTCTCCTGCACTATTCCTACTTTCACTATTCTGGAGCTTCCCATGGTGGTGCTCTCTCTTCCTTCTCTCCAAATATTTTTAACCATTCCATCTAACTTCACCTTTCTTGCAGTCCATTCTCCAATTCCCCTTCTAAATCAAACACTCACTTTCCTTCAGTACTATCTTTTACCTGTCATTTTTTTTATCCATGCCCTCCTCCTCCTCTCATATTTTCTAATTTCTCCTTCATACTTTGCTCTAGTCAATGCTGCTATCCTGCTTCCTTCCTTTTCCTCCTATTCAATACGCCATATCCCTGTTTACCTCCACACCCAACTTATTTTCTCTCGTTTATGGCTACCTTTCCCTTCACTCCAATCTTGTCCCCTTTTGTCCTTCAATAATTTCTTCAATTTTTCTCTTTCTTTCCCTCCTCTCTCTTACGCCATTCTTGCTCTCCCACTCCTCCTTTTCATCTCCTACCCTTCCCCACTATAATTTATTTTTCTCTGCCTCAGATCATATTTTCTCCCTCACCTAATTTACCAAAATTCTTCCTACTCCACAATAATCCCATTCATCTTCCACTCTTTAATTATAGAGATTAAGTAGTATTCATTCTGCATACCCATCAAGAATGATACATGGATAAATTTTTTCTACTTATAACTAAAAGTCTCTCTTGACCACTTCCGTTTGCACTGCATATTGAAATTTTAGAAACCTCTTTAATCGTTTACCACCAAACGTGTCACTTGGCCATTTATTCCGAGTAAAAGTTATAGTGTTTTCTGCGCAGACACCTGCTGCCACCACCGCCCCGGCCGCCCCAAGAGCCCCGCCCCAACAAGACGCTGGCGCTCGGGTGATCACCGCCCCATCGATAAGAAGAGGGGTTTGGTATGTTTATTTGTTATTAGTGTTTAAAAATGTTGAGGAGGTTGATCTTGCGCTCCAAGTCCTCCGCCCACCTTTACCCTCGACCTCCCCATGTGGCCACACCCCTTCCGGCGCCTCACCGCGCCCCAACAACCGGCTGGAGTATGGGACACTATTAAAAGCCGGACTTGTGGGCGTGGCTCAGTCTCTGCAAGATGGGTGGAGAGGGTCACACGTTGGGCCTTGGACCCTGCTTGAAATGGGAGGTTACAGTGTTTAAAAATTTTGGAGGCCTTGCACCCTGCTTGACCAAATGGTAGGAAACTGCTTTTGAATTGGGGCCATGCACCCTGCTTGAAATGGTTAGGAAACTGCTTTTGAATTTGGTGGCCTTGCAAACCCATGCTTGAAGTGGTAGGAAACTGCATTTGAATTTGTGGCCTTGCTCCTCCCTGCTTTGAAATGGTAGGAAACGGCATGAACGGTGGCCTTGCACACTGCTTGAAATGGAGGAAACTGCATTTGAATTTGGTAGCCTTTGCACCAGCTGAAATGGTAGGAAAGTTCAATTAATTTGGTGGCCTGCCACTCCCTGTTTGAAATGGAATTTCAGAATCGCTGTGTCGACTGGCCAGCAACCTGCCGTGAGTGAGCTGCCAGCATCACCAGGCTTGAGCGACTGAGCTGCCAGCCCAAGACTCTCTTGGCCCACAATGGTCCATACTAGCCTCGGAAACCAGTCCTTCAACCCAACACACCCATACTAGCGCTCCAGAAAGAATTCTCCCCCCCCCCCCCCCCCCCCCCCCCCCCCCCCCCCCCCACCGCTGGCCACAAATATTGGAATTGGTGGAGAGGTGTAATATTACGTTGGGGGACCAACCCTCCCGTGTAAACATGGGACCCAACGGGTCTAGTATTCAATAAATCCATGCTTCTTATTTTAAAAAAATTGAGTCCACAACCCAACACAATGGACTTATTGCTATAATTAGAGGGAAATATTCAATCACATATTCTCCTTTCCATACGTCATAATTCATGGCCACAGATTAGTTATAAGACACTTTCATAAAAACTACTCTATTGGTGAAGGTTCATCTAACACGGTCGTATTCAAAGGCTACGGGTATTGATGGATTTTACTGGCCAGTTCACATTAACGAAAACAGAATAATAAATATAATTTAGATTATTTTTAAAGCACTTAACTGTGCTTTACCTAGTTTTTCATTTTCATAGCTGCACCCCAACGTTTTCTCATTTTCCTCACTGAACCCGTACATTGAATCATAGGTTTTTTTCTCCTGGTTTTTAACAGAATTTCTTCGTCCTGTTGTTTTATGAGCCATTTTTCAATCAATCAAATCTGTAACAAATAGAAAGTTAGCACAATTCAGAATAATGTGGGGGAAAAAACCTCCAAAAAAGCAATGACACTTTTCAAAACAAAAGTCAACTTGTGACATCTGGTCATTAGCGTTACTTTAATTTGAAATAAAATGCTTTCTTTGAATATTGTTTTAAAATAAAACAAATGCTGGTAATAGTCCTTCTGTGCAGAGTCCTTGACACAGCCAGAAAGAAACTAAGTCTATAATGGTTCACAGAGAAGACTGCCAGGCTGTGATGGAGGGAGAGGAGAAAAGAGAGAAAAGAGAGATCAAGAAAAAGAGATCAATAAAGAGAGAAGATAAATGTCCATGTCGACATGCTTGGATTCGAAGGCGTTAGTGGCTGGGATCATTGCCAGAAAGCACATGATATGTAGCAAGAGAGCCAACTATGAGGAATCTGGCAGGGAGGGTCTGACATACTATCTGCATACAGTGACAATCCCCAAAGGAGCACTGGTGAAAGAAATGTCAAGACTTCGCGAGACATCGGAAGGTGAGCTCTGTTGCCAATATTACGCCTTCCTGCTGACAGTTACACAAACTCACAAGTAGGAAAATAATGCAGATGCAAGTTTAAATCGAAGCTAGACACAAAATGCTGGAGTAACTCAGTGAGGGCTGGTGAGTATGGATTAAATCGAAGGTAGACACAAAATGCTGGAGTAACTCAGCGGGACAGGCAGTATCACTGGAGAGAAGGAATGGGTGAGGTTTTGGGTCGAGACCCTTCTTCCGACTGAGTTACTCCAGTATTTTGTGTCTACACAAACCATTAATCCCTACTCACCAGCCCTCACTTTCAAACATTCTACTCTGTCAATGACCCACACAGGACAAGAACATAAAGAGTGATCAATGCTTTTCACCACCTTCGTTGAGACAAAATCAAGTAGGAATCAGATGGCCCCGATCTGAGAATCAATTTCAGTGCCTCATCACCATTAGGGAAGTTATACTTTGAGAGGTAGTGGCCTCTGAATCACAAACTGTGTGTGGGAAGCAGATGCCGCACATAATATGCTAATTTTACTCACCGGAAGTGTTTGATACTGATGATAAAATTCCTTTGTTGTTTTGATTAACTGTACAAAACCATAATATCATCTGTGCTCTTATGTCTCATGAAGATGAAGCTGTTGCAGTTTATAAGTGCCACTATCCTCTGCTCTGACTTTGACTTTGCAAAGTATTTTATCAGGGTACACTATTTCACTCCCCACAACAGGAGTCGATTGACGTGGATGAACTAGAAGAGTCACCAAAAGGCCCGGAGGACTGGAGGGAGAATTCAATAATGCCCAGATGTCTTGGCATTATCAAGTTTGTGTTTAGCGTTGTTATAGCCAGGCAGAAGGCCACAGACAGAAAGGTCAGAGTAGGAGTTAAATGAAAAATGAAAGTAGCATGCAACAGGAAGCTCAGAATCGCTCTGGACTTAATATTGAAGTCTACAACTTAAGATAACTAGCTTAATCAGAACTGGCCATCTTTGCTGTAAGTCATCCATTTATGATATTGGCACAGATTTTCTCCCTTACCCTCCTACACCCCTCATTTCATAACTTTTTTTATACTACTTTATTTGTACTACTTGTGCACTCTTCATCGATAACCCATCGACAGGTTGATATAAAATTTAGGCCCAGGATAACACTGACTTCACTCTATCACAGATAATTCTTGTCCAATCCCATCCCCATCTTCTTTGCAACTTAAAACTCGTTTCCTTTCCTCTCTTTCCACTTTTGACAAAGCGTCTTCAATCTAAAACATTAACTGTTGCTGCCTGACCTCCTGAGCACATTTAAAACATTAAAGGTCTTCTCCAAATAGAAGCAATTGAGATTCATCATCTGCTGAGAGCTAAATCAGTGGCATTTTAGACTGGAGTCATACAAGAATTCCACGTACAACCTGAAGAAGACCATCACACGCATAAAGAAACAATCCTGGGCTAAGCTGAAGTCACAGAGAGATGCTTGACAGCTGTGGCAGGACTTGCATACAATGATTTTTCAATTGAATTCCTTCTCTTCTCCCATTCTTTGTCTCCAGAGCTGCCTGTCCTGCTGAGTTGCTCCTGCATTTTGTGTCTATCTTCGATTATTCAATTGAATTGGCTAACGGCTGGTTGGTATACAGTACGTGATGGTAGGGACTGCAGGAAGATCATCCATTCAGCATTTGTGACTGATGCACATTATTATGAGGATGGGGATGTTCTTGGAATCTCTTTCTTCCATTAGTTGCTTAATTCTCTATGAACAATTACGATTAGATGTGGCTGGACTGCAGTTCTGATCTATTTTCCTGTTTATAAGAAACATTTACTAATGGCAATTAGGAGGTAGGTATGCTGTTAGCACACTTGCCTAAGCTGCAGCTTCACAGGTTGGCACTTCATCTTTAGGCACACCTAGTATTGCTTGTGACATGCTTCCTCTCGAGTTCATTGAGCCATGTTGAATACGTATCTTGTATGGTGTAATGAGAGAATGAATAAATGAATGATACCTTATTATCACATGTGACATGTCACAGTGAAATTCTTTGTTTTGCATACCATGCACAAAGTATGCAGAGTTGCCACGTATAGCGCACCCACAAAGTTAAAAAAATTGTTCAAAGTAGTCCCAATGGTTCCTCTTTGTTCCTAGCGCACCCCCCCCCCCATGCTTGAAAGAGTTAGTTATTAATTGATTGTTGTCATATTTAAGCTTTCCTGTTGTAAAAAGCCAATTGTAATGCATGATGGGATTTGGACAACTCCCATCACGACAATTTTCTTTTTCAGCTTAAGTGAGGGAAAGTTACGCAGCTCTCTTACTAGTGTTATATTAAGTTGAAAGGTTAATCAGATGAAGAAGGTGCCCAGAGGATGCCTTTGGATACTGGGTCTTTTGCAAAGAGTGAAAAACAACTCCATTATTTGGAGGTGTGTGAGGTTTGGGTTCTATGTGGGTTCATATGTTAATCATGCACTAGGTTTTTCTGTTATCTGTACGTATATATAAGAAACACGGGTTTTCCTGGTATTTCTTGTGTGTGCGCCTGCTGGAGATTAACTTAAACTGTTGCCCTGGTCCTCTAGGTCCACACCCGTCGACCGTTTAAATTAAAAGCTATTGTATGGCTAAGAATTTGTAACTTTGTCTATTCTTTTTAAATGCACGTTATCACGCTGGGGAGTCCTCTTCTATTCTCATTTGGTGGAACCCCTCAAGATCTCAGGTCCATCTTGGTGTCTCTCAGGTTCTCTCAGTGCCCCACCCCCACATCCCTCCTGTTCGGGAGACCCTATGTAGGTGCTTCTTATGCTTCTCTTGGTGGTACGTCCTCAACTGACTCTCCAACACCCATGAACCAGCCCATCGGTAACAAGGGGCGGGCCCGTCCTGAACCACCGGCACGAAATGTGGCCCCATCCGAACCTCCAGCACCCATCGGGGCCCATGCAAACACCACCGTGGTGTGGTGGCCTGATCCGACGCTGTCTCGCCACCGTGGGCCTGTCCGGCCGGTGCCAGTCCTCACACGGCCTGTCTCCGGCCACGCGCTACCGGTCCCACATGCGCGAGCCCGTCCTCAGCCACACGCCCGCTCCGAATGCCCCACCTTGCTGCCGACGGCACATCTCACTCCATTGGTAACGTCCGCAGGTCCATCCCTCGCTCATACAGCCCAGTTCCCCCCGTCGACTGTTTTTCCCGTGGCGGGCGAGCCTGGGCCCAACTGGAGGATTTTGCCCCCAGCTCGGCCAGGGAACACTCATGGTCATCTGGTCATCGCCTGCTCAGGGCCGGGACCAGTTCTCAGTTTGAAAAGCATGACTTTGACACAACGGAGTCAGTTTACAGGTACGCAGAGACTCAAAGACAAATGCATCTTGGTGGTACGTCCTGGTACTGCACTGCATTCACAACACATCCATCGTCCCCCCAACCGTACTACACAGCTTATTTTCCACTCTCCCCTGGACCCCCCTGAACCACACACACCCTCACTCGGGCCCCCACGCTCTCACTCTCTCTGACACCTTAACAACGCCTCCCATCCCCCGAACTTCTCTCTCCTGGACATCTCAACAACTATATCGCTCACTCTTTCTTCCCTCACCCTTTCCCTCTGACACCTTCACACAGTCAACCACAACGATGACATAACTACAACCTCTCCCCTCAAAACCCCCTCATTTCCATGAAACCTCACACCCGTCTCTTAGCTGACCACCTCATAGGGTGCACCCTCTCCCCGCAACACATCATGTCCTCTCCAATAACACCATCATGCCTCCCCCCAGTGGCAAACTCAACATCCTACCCCCCAATATCACTTTCATCCCCCCCCCCCCTCATTGTCCTCATGGGACACACACCCCGAAAACCTCATCTCTTCTCTGCCCTCCTGAACACCTCTCACCCTCTTTTCCCACTTCACATCCACTCTCACTAATGACAACTTATCACTCTCTCTTTCGCTATCAAACTTCACACCTCTCTGCTAACCTACAGCTTCCCATTCCCTCCATTAGTTCACACCGTCTCCCCAACTTGCATTACATCCCCTCCCGATATTCACAAATGCTCCTCGACCCCCTCGTCCCCTCCTCTCCCAACACCTTACATCAAACCCATGCCCATATCTCGCATCCTCTCGCCCCCGACATCTCACGGGGGGAGGGGGATGGGGGGACCCCGACGCCAAGGCCTCACGCTCGATCTCGGAGTTCTCCAATCCCTCCCATAGATGCCAACAAACCCTCTTCCCTGCCTCCACCGATTCACGCCGTGGGGGGGGGCCCCATCTCTGCCTATAGGAGGCCACCCACACCATACGTTCAACATCCCATGCCCCCCTCCCCCGACATTCAATCCTCTCTCCCCGTGCGACACCCTAATCCCCCCCATCCTCGTGCCTTCACACAACCCCGTGACAAATTCACAACGGAATTCCAACCCCTACCCAACACCTTACACCCATTCCCCAACACCTCACCCCCGTTCTCGGCTCACACGTCCTCAGGTCTCTTTCCTCAACATCTCTGCCCCCACCCCCCCACGCGACACCTCACCCCCAGCACCTATTCAACCCAATAACCTCCTCCCCTTCTCGACAATTTCACCCACCTCACCCCTCGCGCCACCCTCACGTTCCCGTCCGACCACATATCAGGCCCTCGACAACCCCACGCGCCCACCCCTGACGGGGCTGACACTGCCTAGTCCAGGGCACCGACACCTCACGCTCCTGGTCCACGCGACTGGGGGGTGTTGGGGGTCGTATTTAGTGCCCCCGGGCGAGTCACCGCTCCCCCGGAGGCACAGTTAACCGCCTACCCCCCATTGCACCGGGCCTGTCACCCCGATTGCCGTACACTTCCCACGGAACACCTCACCCTCTAACAGCCAGTCCGTGACCGTTTTCCGCCCTACCGGTTGGGCGCGAGACCTTGCCTTCTGCGGAGCAGCAGCCTTTCCCCCCGGCGCCCACCGCACTCCTCTCCCAGGCGCCGCAGCAATCGGGGCGCACGATCTCCTGCGGGAACCGCGGCGCTCGGCCGCTGCCGCAGCCGGGCGCGTGTGCCGCTGCGCGCGCGCACGGCGTAGCTCGAGCGTGCTCTTCGGGGTGGGCGGGAGGGGCTTATCGGTCGTGTGCACAGTACCGGACGGGCGCCAGGGCCGGAGCGGGCAGCCAAGCGTCCCGACAGTAACGTGCCAACACTTACGTCGGCCGGTGCGCGGGCAGTCTCAACGAGACAAACGCGACATCAGTGGAGGATGGCATAGAGGGCGGGGAGCTCGGCGCTCCAAAGAACCTCTATCCGCGAGCGGCTTCCGCTTAATATCTTGTGATGCACCATCGTCGCCGAGCCAAAGATCATAGCTTACCGCTCTATGGAACTTTGGTCCCGAGTCCGTGGGGTGGAACCGGTGCACACCGGGGGGAGGCGTAGAAAGCCAGTTTGTGTTCCAAAGACTGCGGATGTTACTTTTTTAGCTTAGTAGCCCATTTAAATGGCGAATGTTTCGATTCACCGAAGCTAAAATGGGCATTGCTTTGATTTTGGCTATGTCGTTCGCCTCGATTCTCTTATACACTGTGAAAATAGCAAGAGTGACGATCTAGGAAATAGTGTGCTGTATGATGCAAATCAAGCCATGCACGCACAACTTAAGACAAGCGCGGAGAAGTGTTTCTCTAAACGTAGTCTCTGGGGGGGCAGATTAGAAATTCCTCCTCCTCGTCAAAGTTCCGAGGTCCATACGTCTGACGCTTGTCCTGCGCGCGAGGGCAGGCATCACCAGGACCACTGCACGATGTTGAAGGCGAAAGATTATTTGGGTACATATGAGGTTCCAAGGACCTAGGGATTCGGTGATGATCATTCATGTGACCGGTTCTGCTGGCTGGAGGCGACGGAGGAACATATTTCGGAGAATCAAAGGGAGGTCAAGGCTCCGGACTGTGATGTGTGCAGCATAGTGCGAAGCAGTTTAAAACAAAATGTGAAAGTGTTCCCTTTAAATCGCGCAAATGCAGCAGTAGGCAAACACATAAAGGTTGCAATACATTTGGGTTGGACCGTCATTGTGGCTGCGCTGGAAGGTGTGAGTGGGACTAGATATATTTAATATGTGTTTATAGAGGTATCAAAAGTCGGCTTGTTTATTGTCACGTGTACCAATTAAGGTACATGTGATATGCGCGATTTCTGCCGCTGACAGCCATACCAACAAAACTCTACAAGTTCGCGGACCAAAACATAAAATTTAACGAATAAATATCGGCGGAGGCGCACAGTTGGATTCACCACAGTGGTTCCTATTCACTGTGATGGACAGGCAATAAATTCCAATCTTTTTTCCTCGGGGCGCAAGGGACAGGCCCGGCGCCGGAGACCATGCCATCGCGGCGATCAAATGGTCTCCGCACTGCAATGCGCTAGGGGTGCGGTGTGCGTGTAGCCCCCATGTTGGGTGCGAGATGTTCTAGAGCCCCGCGTCGGGGCTTGAAAGCTGCGCAGTGGTTGAAGACTCTCGAAGGTCGATCTAACACCAACAACGAGCTCTGTGATGTTTAAGTCCGCAGGATTCCGTGGGGTTGTTGTACTCCCCCCCCCTCTATCTCAACAAAAAGCTGCCAAGTTCCACAATGTTAGGAGGCCGCAGTGCAGACGGAGGATGCCATACGGAAACAACACTTGCATCTCGTGCTAGGAAGAGATTAAAAAAGTTTCCCCAACGTGTCCCAAGACCCCGACACAAACGAACAAGCTAAAGAAACACTAGCAAACATACATTTAAAACGCATACGAGGCATTAAAGACAACAAAGAAGGAAGGGAACAAAGCATACTGTTTGGCGAGGCACCAATGTCTGGGCCACCGCCAGTAGAAATTTATCAAACGAAATGCCGGCCCCAATTATGACAGAGATGAGGTGATATTTTTTCTGTTCAAGAGGTATTACTGATTGTCAGCAAAGCTGATAATCCAGGAACACAGTGTGGTTTTATGGTGCGGATTTGGAAAGTTTTCCAGATTACTGGATGTCAGTGAGATTAAATAACCCCATGCAAATACCGCCCAACACATTTTACATTCATACCTTTTATGGTCTGAAATCATAAAATAACATTTGCAGTGAAGCTGGGTGTGTTATCGAGGTAAAGGAAGCATGGAAGCACGATCCTGTTTAGCTGACAGGAAAAGAGGGAACCAGAGCCTTCCCTCCCTTGTGTGTAAGGGGAGGGACAGCAGGAATCGGAGAGGAGCGTGTGCTGGCTCCGAAAAAAGAAGGTCTGACTAGCAAGACATCATCTGGTGTGAGTCCAAATATAAACAAAACATGCCAAACCATCAGGATTGTAGATCTGAATGTTCCAGACAGCTGAATATTGGAATTTCACTGTATCTTTAGAGGGGATTCTCATTTGAATATATAACTCTTCAGCCAGAATATGCCCTTCGGTCCACATGGGCCTGTGCCGGGGAACAGTGATGCCAAGACCAACTCTAATAGAAACAGTAAGAAACAAAGAACAATAGGTGCAGTTGTAGTGTGGAGTAGTCGGCGCTATTCAGCCCTCGGGTCCTGCACGCAACCAATTTAATATGATCATGGGCTGATCATGCCGACTCAGTACCTTTATCTGCCTTCTCTCTCCATACCCCCTTGATCGGGGGCTTTAGGCCACAAGGGCGCACATCTAACCTCCTTTCTAGATAAATATAGCCAATGAACTGGGCCGTCAACTACCTTTCTGCGGCGAGAATACCACAGATCCACCATGTTTGTGTGAAAAAATTTATCTCTCATCTCGTCCCAAAAGAATTCCCGCCCTTATCCTTAAGACTGTGACCCCCTTGTTCTGGACTTCCCAACATGCGGGGAAGGCAATCTTCCTGCATCTAAGCCTGTCCAACCCCTTAATTAAGGGAGTTTGTATGTTTTGCTATAAGATCCCCCTCAATCTTGTAAAGTTCTAGCGAGTACAAGCCGAGTCGTATCCAATCTTTTTATTTCTTCATATAAAGTGGCTGACGATCCCAGGAATCCAGTCTGTGAACCTTCTTCTCTATACACGCCTCTTATATTGCAAGAATGTCTTTCCTCAGATTTGGTGAGACGGCAAGGGGGGAAGGCTGTATGCGCAATACCCAGGTGGTGGGGTCTCACCAAGGCCCTGCTCCTATACTCAAATCCTTTTAGCTATGAGATGCTAACAATCACTCGATTTGCTTCTTCTTTCAACTCT
The DNA here is from genome assembly GCA_035221665.1 of Okamejei kenojei. NCBI lineage: Eukaryota > Metazoa > Chordata > Chondrichthyes > Rajiformes > Rajidae > Okamejei > Okamejei kenojei. The sequence continues at coordinate 15,620,056 of CM069154.1, read as the reverse complement.
GCCTGCTGCACCTGCATGGCTACTTTAAGAGACGTGTGTAAACGCTGTCACCGGCGGTCTAGTTGCTCGTTCGCCTCCCCTTTTCCTGGGAATCGGTCCAGCCATTCAGTACGTAATAGTCTACTTGGTCGGCTGTTAGTCATAACTTGGGGATATTGGCAGCCGGGGGGGGAGGGAAGGACAAAAGTGGATAACCTCATATTTTATCCACATTATAGCTTGGCATCTGCCATGCATTTTCCGAAGCACACACCAACCTATCAAGTCACCTTGGCAGCCTCCTAGCATCCTCCTCCACAGCGTAACGACTGCCCCCCAACTTGTGTGTCAATCCACAAACATGGGAGATGTTGTGCATCAATTCCCGCTCAGTAGCCAAATACACATTAAATATATATTGTAAATAGCTGGGGTCGCTTAGCACTGAGCCTTGCGTGGATGCCGCCAGCTTAGGTCACTGCCTCCCATTCTTATCAACACACAGGAGGCCAACCGGGCTGGATATAGCTGCCTACTCTGAGTTACTTCTAGTGCGGTCAGTATCCAGTCTCTCCACCAAGTCATCAATTACTGAACCCTCTATACCGTGTGACATTTAAAGATTGCATACGGTTATCTCTTTGTGTGGGACCTTGTCGAAAGCCTTCTGAAAGTCCAAGATATAAACACCATCCACTGGTTCTTCTCCCAACTTATCCACTCTACTACGTTTTACATCCTCCACACATTCAGATTTAAGATTCGCGGCGGGTCAGAACATGATTTTACCACTTCTTAAACATTCCATGGCTGGGACTTTTGTGGGGTGGGTTAGGGTGACGTTTTTAGTGGGGGTGTCGGGCAAGTATTTCACCACTTTCAAAGTATGCTGGGTCTGGGGGGGGATCGGGGGTAGTGCCCGAGGTCGGGGGGCCAGCTTTAATAAACTGGGACATCGATAGCATTTTCCTCCACTACCGGATTGTGTTTCATGACTAACTGGTGTCTGAAATTTCCCTGTTTTTCTCCTCTCTCTCACTTGTGTCCCTCGTGGTGTGCCCCGTCTCCTTTTTATAAAAAAAGTGGGGGTTACATTATCTAATACCCCTCCAATCCGCCAGGAGAACCACTCCAAGAATTTAAAGAGTTTTTTGAAAATATATTCAATAAAACTATAGGCATCAAGGAACTATTTCTGGGGCTACTCCGTTAATGAGCCGCTGAAAGATGCAGCCTAACTGGTCCCGGGGATTTATTCGGCCCTTTCCATCCATTCACTTTATGGAGCACCGACTATGGTCCCGTAGGCTAAGGTACCTGATTTTATCTGTGTGTGAGATACCCTTGTATGCACACAATATAATAAACTCAAAGACTAAATCCCATGGGGAAGCAGAGATTTCTTTATTTTACGAGTCTGCAGACCGGGTGCCTCTCCAACGGAGGCCACACTGAAGCCAGGGGATATCATCCCCTTTAAATACACAAAAATCTTACATTCAATTTCTCTCCACTCGTACGCGGACCTATTCATCCCATCATGGTCGAAGGAACACAATCTGGAGGCACACAACCCAACCCGTACATCCCCTCACGGGACCTCCCACAGATCATACATTGTGCATGTTCTAAATGGGTTAATGAGCCATTTTCTTGACCAGGGGGGTGAGTGTGTTGTAATATTCAACTTTTTTCTCTTAAGCTAGGCTCAATTGCTCATTCGACCTGGCTCACTTTCGCTCACCTCCTAGTGAACCCTCTCAGTTTTCTCTATATCAGTCACTAAAGCTAAGTATAGTGACTAAGGGTCCCATCCATCACATCCTTTCCACTGATAGGGATCTCCTTACATCAACGACTCCACCCACCCCCCCCCCTTCTCACTGAGCGGAGACAAAGCTATCTCTTCTTACTCCAAGGCCTCAAGAGGAAGGTCCCTGGAAATTTTCGACAACTGCTGTCAGAATCTCCTCTCCAGCACCTCTCTGTTTGAATTCTCTTAAAACACCTCTGTCTTTAATAGGGTGTAATCCACTTTATATCCCTCACAATCCTCCCTTTTTCTTTGCAACGGCATACACTGATTAAACCGCTCATTTTAAGTTCCTCCAAATCGAACTGACGTAACATTGTCCTAAACTTCTCCTCCTGTAGAACATAACCTTCCCCTGGCTCCGCATTAATCATTATTTTCTGTATTTCCCCTTTCTCGCTTCGGCCATAGGCCATGACTACAGCCTGCATCTGTAACTTATATCTTCTTCTGGTATAAGACTCCTTAAAACAAGGATACAACAGGGGATGAAGATCAGTCCAGCCACTGCACATAGAAACACAAGTCCCAACGTTCTCCACCATGTTTCCTCGCGAGATTATAAATTCCACATGGTTCCCATAATCGAATTCCACTTTTTTATGGAACATTCGCCGAACTTCCGGATCCCTTACTGTATGTCCCATCACTGCCTGACCTTTATCATCTATGTTCAAACAGAGCAAATTAGAGAGGTTTGAATTTCCCACCCCGCCATACCCTCCTTCTTCTGTCATAGAGATAATCTGAGAAATATGGGAATATAAAGTGGAGGATGAT